>OY829125.1:2442500-3642500 GCA_963691645.1 Pelosia muscerda
CGTCTCTTTCTTAGGAGATGCAAAGAGTGGGTATGTCATAGCCAGTATGAGAGGACGCTCGGGTAATAGGTGATCTTTATACAATTGCATTATCTGAAAATTTTAATGAAATATTTAAGGATATAAATATTCTAGGGCAATCTACACCACGTCACCTAGACCCATGGTAAGCTTGGTTTAACTAGCTTGTGTTACGGGTTCTAGAATGCGGATAAACATACAGGATTGAAGGAGAACGCTCCCGAAGCCGGAGGCCCCTGGTAGTACTCATGGTACACAACATATGGGCATGAAAAAAAAATACGGCAACTCAATTTTTTTTTTATGTTTCAATTTTTTTTATTATATTCAGCTATACTAACACGATCGAGAGTGAATAACGCAAGTTAAATTTTTTTTTTTATAATATCACGCCTATATCCCCGAAGGGGTAGGCAGAGGTGCTAGCACCCACATTTCGCCAGTTTATGTTTAGGTCCCAATGTAATAGGTGGCGAGCCTATTGCCATTAACCGGGCACTTATAAACCTGCGATAAATACACACATAACTTCGAAAAGCATCGAGTCATTGGTGTGTGCCATGGTGAAACCTGGGATCGAACCCGAGACCTCGTCTCAGCAGTCCATTACCCATACCACTAGGCTACCGCGGCTTTTGCCAAGTTAAACAGTTTAAAAAAATAAAATATTAAAAAAATAATTAAAACTAAAAGAAATATTTTTTTTTAGTACCAATATGTTGTGTACCAGGAGTACTACAAGGGGCCTTCGGCTTCAGGAGTGTTCCCCTTACACCCTGTATATTATACATAGAAACACCCAGACCAATGCAGACATTCGTATTCAAGCACACAAATATTTGCACTGAACGGGAATCGAACCCGTGCCTCCTGCATTGCAGTCGCGTACACTACTGCCACGCCACGGAGGTCGGATTAATATAAATGTTTTTGTCATAGATGGACAAAATTTTGATAATGATTTTCTGATTGCATAAAATCTTTTCATAATAACAAATTACATTGTAGTTTTTACATTTTACATTTACCGGCGTGTGTGTTCCCTTCTTCCTACAGTTACGGGTCGTTTAAGCGCGGCGTGATAAAGCATCTGATGAGGCCGTCAAAGTGAGCGCCACCATTGTAGCACTGAACGTGTTTGTAATGGTGACCCTCTTTCATGAGACTTTGCCTTCAACTTAGGCGAGGTGAGGTCAAATTGACGTGCCATAAATTAAAAAAAACATTTACGTAACATTTCACTGTTCATATCACCAATCTGGACGCACCTTAATATATACAAAATACTTACATATTTCAAATTATCGTCTCTGTATATAAGATGGCAGCTATCCAATATTAGAACGTTGATATTATTTATCTTCAAATGATCATGCTCCAATATCTGCCTTAACACTGACGAAGTACATACCACTATCTGAAATTGTGTACAAAAAGGAATATATCACTACATAGTATAAAACAAAGTCGCGTTCTCTGTCCCTATTTTTCTTGTCCCTTTGTATGCTTAAATCTTTAAAACTACGCAACGGATTTTGATGCGGGTTGTTTCAATAGATAGAATGGTTAAAGAGGAAGGTTTATATATATATATATATATATATATATATATATATATATATATATAACATCATGCTACGACCAACAGGTGCGGAGCAGGAATGAAAAATGTTGCAAAAACGGGGTGACGCAGACGAAGTTGCGCGGGTCAGTATATTATATTAGTCTATGCCCGCGGCTCCAACCGCGTGGCTGTCGATTATCGCGACCTAAGCGCCATCTGTTCAACTTAAATTCTATATTACTAATCATAACTCTGGTTCTACTTAACTGATTGCAATCAAACAAACGTAAGATTTTAAGGTGGACCAAACTTCTTCAAACTTAAAAAACCGCATCGAAATCCGTTCAGTAGTTTTTGCGTCTATCACGGACAAACATAAACTTTTTACAATGATATAACTGTATAGATATGACGGGCATACTAGCTGTTGCCCGCGGCTCTGCACGCGTGGAATTCTTTTTGGTCTCGTACCTGCTCTATAAAAACCTTACAAAAACAAATAAAAAAAATAAGTCAAATTGGGCCAGCCATTTTCGAGTTTTGCGCTTAAATTTTGATTGATTGATTAGTTATACTAGGAGTACTACCAGCGACCTTCGGCTTTCACGGGGGACTGGCTAAAGAGGCCACACGGTAGCCTCTCGTACCCGCTGATGCAGGTGATCACCGGGCACGGGTGCTTGCACCTGCATCGGATCCAGAAGGAGCCAACCCTAACGTGACCTCCGTCCCCCATAAGCGCGGGCCTGGGGGTGACGGGTGGAGCCGCCTGTCACCCTAGCAGAAGCAGGTCGCCTGGGGGGGGTTTACCCGGGGGGGTAAACGGTGACACCGTGGGCCCTACACACGAAGAAAGTCATCTCGAAAGACGAGCCCTGCCCTGTGTCTGCCGAGGTGCGAGGGATATGTTCGCTACTATCTCACCTCCGGCAACTAGAGACCTAAAGACGGCGTGCGTTTCAGTCGGTTCGAATCTTATCGGCTTCAGTGGCGGAGAAGTAAGAAAAAGTGGCAACACTTGTGCTGTTATGTAAACAATAGCTCCGCACATAAAATTCAAAAAAAAATAATTATCTTCATTTACTACGTTAAAAAAAAGATTTGATACGTTACCAATAAGTGTGATATAAGTGCAGAAATGTTATACTATTATAATGATACGTATAAAGTGCAAAATAGAACTGTGCATTAGAAGTATAATTATGTGACAAAGTGATAAAAGTGAAAAGAAAATAAATGCAAAGAACTTTAATTGGGGAAAATATTTAAACGTATATACTGCGGAATTATAAACTAAAGTGAAAAGACGAAAATAAAAGTGAAATCATAATACCAAAATCAGTTACATTCAAACATGGATATTTTTTCACAGTAACTAGAAAGACCGAATGCAAATAATTATATGCAGTAATAATAAAGACCCAAAACTAATCTGCTAATGGGCGCTTTTATGTTTGCAACGACATCAGACACGACTTATTGTCACGGTATCGATTGGTCGTAGCACACGTTAATGGAAAAAATCTAAAAGCGCTTAATAAGCGACATCTAGTGACGAATAGCGTAACTATTGCGGAATCCCGGGCGAAAGAAAAATACATAACGACATTACAACACTATTCATATTGACAATTGAAATTTAAAAATGGACTTAGTTGACTTAGAAGGAATATCCACAGAACTCACTACAAATATCACGATGAGGCGCAGGGCGCTATTTAGAAACAAATCATTAGAATCCCTTCATTCATCGTTGGACTCCTCAAAATCCGAAGTTGGACATACAAAAAGCCTAGATTTATCCAGTGGACTAGACCTACATAGTATACAGACCCTGAAATCGCACAATGAGGAACTAGTGCAACAGTTGGAAATAGCAAATAATGAAATTGATAACCTAAATTTACAAATAAATCAATTAAAAAATCAAATTACGAGGCAAACACAACAAATAACTATGCTTCAAGATGTTTGTAAATCCCCCTCACAAAATTCAAAACTCCAGCTAAGTTCCAAAAGAAGGTTATCTCGACATATTCTTATGGACACCGCAAGGTTCGGTGATACTAAACAATTAGGTCCAAATTCACACACGAAGAATGATATTATTAATTTAAATGAGACTAACATCATAGAGAAGAACACTGCGACTACACACACGCCATCTCCACGGCGGCGGCGCCATGATACAGACATTATTGCCGCAAGTTTTGATACCAGAAAGAAAATTTTCATCTTTGGAGGTAGTCAATGCCGAGGATTATCAGTAAGATTGATCAAGTCGCGTTTGAACTCAAAATACGAAGAATATACCATATCAAGCTTTATCAAACCGGAAGCAAGCTCAATGGATATATTAGATAGCATCCGTTATAGCAAGATTAAAAAAGGGGACAAAATCATATTGTCTGTAGGAGAACATGATAGAAGCCCCGTGCACATTACCTCAGAACTCTCTGCTGCCCTGAAACAACTACAAAATCACCAGGTTATAGTATTAGGTATAAAACAAAATAGGTATTTAAATGAAGTTAAGTTGAATAACACTTTAAAACTAATATGTGCACAGTTTAAAACTTGCAAGTTTGTTTCAATACATAATGACTTTATGTTTTACAATAATTATAATGACAATACATTTTATTCTGACATGTGTGCTAACATTAACTCATCAATTGACCAATGTGACTACAATTCTAAGTTTTTAAATTTCAAATATCTGCATAAAGCAGGAAGGCAGCCCTCAAATAAAATGGAGGCTCGACCTATATGTAAGCGAGGAACTATACCTTATTATTTCCCGAAGGTTATTAAGAATAGTAAGCACTCGGACCATTATCATTGTAGTAATAAAAGTATAGCATCTAACGTGGTCAAGGGTACTATACCGTACTTCTTTGCAAAATCATGTAAACACTCTCCTACACTTAAAAACGTAGATATACAACAGCAAAATGTGAATACACTGCATTGTACAGGTGACAAGTTTTTTCGGATCAACTAAAGGTAACATACAAAAAAAGCTTCATATTTTCCATCAAAACATCGCAGGATTAATATCTAAAAGGGAACTCATTGAAATAAATCTAACTGAACTGCACGCCAGTAACACACTACCAGATATACTATGTTTCTCAGAAACATTTATGAAAGAGGGAGATATACGCAACTCTAAGTTGATCGGCTATGAACTAGGTGCAACATATTGCAGACCAGGCAAGCTTGTCATGGACAACAGCAAGAGAAGCTCTAGGGGCGGAGTTTGCGTATACGTCAAACAAGGTATTAAATATAAGGAGCTAAACAAAATTAAGCCATTAGCTAGAGAAAAGGTATTTGAGTGCACTGGTATTGAAATAAATATCCTAAATTTATGTATAATATGTGTATATCGCACACCTGATTCGAATGTACATATTTTTTTGGAATACTTGGATACGTTATTATACAGGTTGCTGTTTTGTAATACTAAGAACCAGAAGATTTTGGTAGTGGGTGATATCAATATTAACACACTAAAAACTAATAAAATAACAAAACAATTACAAGACATATTGGAAAATTACAATTTGACATCTTTTATAAATGAACCGACTAGGATGAACAATTGCATAGATCAAGTTATGAGCAACCAGAAAGAAACTAGTGCAAAGGTTCTAAAAACTGGACTCTCTGATCATCATGCCCAACTAGTTTGCTTACCGATAGCAAAAGATATTACAGAGCCAAAAAAATTATCTGTACCTATACGAGATTACTCTGTAGAAAACATTACAAAGTTTCGTAACTGTCTCAAAAATATACATTTCACGGATACATACTTATGTACCGATCTGAACGTGTCATTTCAGTATTTTTATGATGAATTTTGTCAGTTCTACAACCTTTGCTTTCCTATATCTCAAAAAATAAGTAAAACAAAAAAACGAGATGTTAGGTGGATAACCAAGGGCTTACGAAATAGCTTAAGAACAAAGCGACAACTTCGTTATCAATTTTATACGCAAAAAAGCAAAGAAAGTAAAAATAAATATCAAAATTACTCTAAAATTCTAAGAAGGTGTATGGATACCTCACAAAAACTTTACAACAGAAACACACTGCAAAATTCAAAGAATATATGCCGATGTGCTTGGCAAATTATAAAAGAGGATAGTAGTGGAAATATCTCACAACACCCTATATCAGAAATAAGAGCAGATGATGGTATAATCGTGTCGCCAAAGGACATAGCAAATCAATTCAACAAATATTTTGTAGAATCAACGGCGGGAAATGATAATAGCCTTGTCAACACAAATAAAACAAAGGTACTGAATAGCATTTTTCTTCAACCATTCGACTTTATTGACACTAAAAATATTATTCTATCACTAAATAATACAAGCTCTGTCGGTGTGGATGAGATTACCACCCATGTATTGAAACAATGTGTCAATGAATTAGTGCCAGTACTGACTTATCTAATTAATCTGTCCTTTGAAACAGGTATTTTTCCTGAACGACTTAAGAAGTCAGTAGTTAAGCCGCTTTACAAGAAAGGAGATAGGTCCGATCTCGGTAACTACAGACCTATTACACTAATACCTATCCTATCTAAGGTATTCGAAAAAGCGATGCATAAGAGACTGACAGGGTATCTTAATAAATATAAGATAATTAAAAAAGAGCAAAACGGTTTTCAGAAAGGTAAATCGACAACACTTGCAGCGTTTGACTTGGTTCACAATGTACTAGAAAATATTGACCGTAAGAAACCTACAATAGTTATCTTTTTCGACATGACAAAGGCTTTTGATTTTGTGCCACATAAAACACTATTAGAAAAGCTAGATAATTATGGGATTCGCGGACCAGCACTTTCATGGATTAATAGTTATCTTAGTAACCGAGAACAATGCGTGGACATATTAAAAAATGAAGATAACAAAGTAATCACAAGGGAGAGATCGACATTTCTGATGAATGAGCGTGGTGTACCTCAGGGGAGTGTTCTGGGACCTCTATTGTTTCTAATTTATATTAATGATCTGCCTGACATAACGAATCATAAATGTATATTATTTGCTGACGACATTTCTCTCATTTTGACATCCAATAATACATTAAGCTTTGACTTTAATATTGAAATTAATAACACAGTCGTATCTGTAATGGAATGGTTAGGTAAAAATAATCTTAAAGCTAATCTTACAAAAACGAACTACATACAATTTCAAACCAAAGGTACAAAACTAGAACCTAAAGATATAAAGTATGATGATACCAACATTAAGGAAACAGATTGTGCAAAATTTTTAGGTATTACATTGGATAAATACTGCAATTGGAAGATACAGGTTGAGTCAGTCTGTAAAAAAGTTAATAGTTTTATTTACGTACTAAACCGGCTGAGAAAAATTTCAACCCAACAGACAGTACTTCTCGCGTACCATGGTCACGTCAGCTCAATACTGAGATATGGTTTATTGCTGTGGGGAAATTCGACAAATACCTTTAGAGCATTTTTAGCACAGAAGAGATGCATTCGAGCTATGGCAGGTATTCCTCCCTATAAATCATGCGTACCTTACTTTAAAAAATTTAATATATTGCCATTGCCCTGTATGTACATTTTTGAAGTTTGTGTATTTGTTAGAAATAACCCTAAACTTTTCAAGACGGCAAAGGATATGTATCCACGTAACACTCGAGATAGCGAAAGATTGGTTCTCGATTTTGTGCCTAGAACTGCACTCTTCTATAAAAATTGCTACGCCATGTGTATCAAAATATTTAATAAGGTGCCATCATCTATAAGAGAATTGCCAACAACAAAATTTAAAAAGAATTTGAAACTGTGGTTGTTGGATAAAATGTTCTATTCATTGAATGAATTCTTAAATGTAAGATAACGGAGGATAATTGATTTTAATATTATTTGTGTGGACATTGTAATTTTATCACTTTCAAATAACTATTTTAATTGACATGACGATTCAATGAATTTAATCTTATTTGTGTGGAAACTGCTTCATTGATAACTTTGTATACCTATTGAATTTAATGTTTTTTAATAATTTATATTTAATCAATTCTACTAACATGAATTTTAATGATAATTTAGAGATTTTAAATGTATGAGATGGATATTGTTTAACCGATTACTAATATATATACACATTGATTTAATTGACAAATCCAACTTACATAAGAATTTTGCATGTCAGAACATGGACTGACGAAATATGTGATCTAACACTGAATTTAAAAACTACCTGTACCTACCATATTTCTGCAAATAAATATATTTCATTTCATTTCAAAAAAGGGGCCTTCGGCTTCAGCAATATTTCTGTACAACCCTTTATATAGATAGACATACCTCTTTAGACATTCACTGTTAAATTCATCGGGATATTTACCATGTTTGTTTATTTTGTTGAATAACCGATATTTCGGCACTGTTGCAAGCGCCATGATTTGTTGGTAGTAGCGGCGCGCGTAATAAACGAGTGAGAAAGAGGGTAGACCGATACGGTTGGCCTCAATAACAACTAGCTCGGCGGTCATCAGTACACCGTGATCATGGCGCTTGCAACAGCGCCGGAATATCGGTTTTTCAACAAAATAAACACACATGGTAAATATCCCGATGAATTTAACAGTGAATGTGTAAATGACCATGTCAATCTAAAATCATACCTCCTTAGCCTCTAGTTCTGCAGCCCAATCCTCAATCTCCTCGTAACTTTCTGCCGATGCTATCATCAGATCCGTAAGTATCCTCAGCTCGTAGGACACCACAGGCACCCGGGTGGCGCGTGTGACGTAGAAGGAGCGCCGGGCACCGCCTGATAGAGACCTGTTGATAGGAACGGACAGTTTATTTAAAAGGACATGATGGTATCCCCCGTTCTAATTGAGCAGTCCGACTGGGGAAGTACCTCCGCCCTACAGAATACAGCGGTTAATAATAACCTTTTTTTCTTAATGAACATTTTTACTTCGGGGTTTTTATCTATAACTAGCTGACCCCCGCCACTTCGTCTGCGTAGTGATAGTAATAGTGGAGATATGACAATCCTATCGTACCTTCTAACAATATTAAGTAATATAAATAAACATAAAAATTTAATAAAACATAAAAAAAGAAAAAGCATTGGTACCATCAGAACCCAAAGCTGATTCAAATTAAAAAAAACCCTGGTTGTATGCATGCTGCTACTAGTACCTCCAAGTCACTATAGAACATGACGGTAATAATAACATAATTGGCTAATAATAATCTTGTGTTGTGTTTCCGGCGATGAGTATGGTAGCCAGAGCTCACTGGAGATATTTTGTATTGTCAGTGGGAAGATTGAAGGCTTAAGTTGACACTGCCATGTGATGGTATCAATTATCTTCAGTGCTGACAGTACAAAAACTATCTTAACCTTCACAGGATCAGTAGCACGAGTGTAACGCTTCTGGAGTTGTAAACGTTCAAAGGCCACGGTAACTACTTTCCATCAGCATGTAATAAATAAACAAATATTCTAGGACAATCTACACAACCTAGGCCTGTCGTAAGCATAGTTTAACTAGCTTGTGTTACGGGTTCTAGAATGCGAATAAACATACATAAATATTTTTTTTTGTAAATACATACCTACATATTATACATAGAAACACCCAGTCCAATGCTGATATTCATATACAAGCACAAAAATATTTGCACTGAGCGGGAATCGAACCCGCACCTCCTGCGTGGCAGTCGCGTTCACTACCGCCACGCCACGGAGGTCGTCAAATAATATCTTAACCTTCACGTATCCTCCCCTCTACAGAGTCAGCGCACAAGTGTAACGCCTCTAAAGTTGCAAATGTCCATAGGCCAAGGTAACCACTTTCCATCAGTGTGCAGCTACATAAGTGATATAATGTTTTCTTATAGGGCAGAAGTTCATCTCAGATACAGGTTGGTTATGTCAGACTTGAACCGATTAAAACCACTCGTCGTCTTTGTCGAATGTGGCTCTAGTTAGCTAGTTTTAATAAAAAAGTATAGTTACCCCCGTATCTGATAGGCCTTTTCGTACAACAGCCTAACAGGTATGAAGGACGAGTACTCCACAGCGAGAATGTTCTTGGAGGAGGCAGCGGCTGCGAGCCTGGCCCCTCCTTCTGCAGCCGTGAAGCGGGAACAACATGCTTCCATCATGATGAACTAGAAGAGTAAATATACATTTATGTAAAACCTGATTATTTATTTATTTATTTACTTAAACCACTATCCTTACAGGTAAACCTAATGCGACAGTGCATACAAATGAAATCTTAAAGCTAGTCTTACAAATAAGTCTTACAAACTAGATGTATAAATCTACTTCCTAAACAAATCTACTTACTAATTACACAATATATTATGACCCTGATACTCATTTGATACTCTCTAAAACCTTAATTGGTAGTACTTGTGTGGCTAGTAATTCATTTCCTTGCGATTTACACCGCATAGCAAGGAATGGTGTCAAAATAGAAAAAAAATTACACAACTTCTTGTTATAATTTTTGACGGAACTCAAACATATCCACTATTTCTGGCAGGTTGTAGCAATTGGATAACATTTTCTGTGCAAATATTTGGATGAATTATTATGAATATTTGCATTGGCATCATTATGACTCGGAGAGCATCTCGGAGAGCCTGAATTGGCCAATACAGCTGGGCTGATCACCTGTTCGTACAACTGGCGGTAACATACAATTATTTCAGTTACTCCTAATGGCTAATCATCACTACTGTGTGGGCTGTTTCACCATTTTCACTAATATAATAGCTTCCAAACTTATATGTGTGACAACCAGGAGCAATGGCTTAACATACTCTCTGAGTCACGGTAATACCAATGAAGTAAACATTATTTACAATAAATATTCGCACTAAGCGGGATACGAACCCGTTCTCCCAGCATAGCAGTAGCATACACTACCGCTACGCCACAGAAGCTACCGGTAACCTAACTCAAAGTAAATAAAAAGTTTTATACATGTAACTTAAAAAAAATTGTTAAAAATACGATTTACTATAGGTTATTGCTCCAGTGAAATGAAATATTATATAGATAATACTAATAACACATTTACTTACTGTATTATACTCAAAATATCGAATTAGAACTTAATATCTCGTAAAATAACCGAACAATCGGTCATTTTCACACTGAAATATGAGCTTCATACGCGTATGTTATTCAAACATTTCTAAGTTTTACGTGATCTTACAATAATAAAATCACCAAAATAAACATTTAATAATGTTTTATATAACAATAAATGGCATGATGATTGTAACGATTGTTTTTATAATAATCAGTTGATTTAAAATACCAAACAATTTTCGCAAAAACTCAGCAAAACTTAGCAGTTTGGCATCAACCACAGATTCAAAATTACGTAAATATTGTATTGCTGTCATGAATGTCAAAAAAGGTGAAACAGATTATTAAAGTTAAATCCGGTATAGCTATCGGCACGGATCTTGAACCTAAGTGGCGAGAGAAACCTTGCGCGCGCGGATTGGTTTGATATTATAATCTAAGTGTATTTAAGTTTGTACATCAATGTTGCACCCCGTGCTGTCATTCAAAAGACAGCCCAAAAACGCTTACTTCGCGCATAGACCGTGCCATTGGGTCCATAGTGGTCTACATCCACAACTCTTTGGCCTCTTACCCCAAATAAGTTCTGAAAAACTTACTTGTGGACCGGCGGACGTGAAGATATTACTATATTCTTTGACGTGAAGATCCCTCTCGGGATCAAGTAGTAAAGTATACAATAACACCTACCTTATTTCTTATACCATGGAAATCAGATATTCAGTCAGCATTCAACTAACTATTGGCACATACTTACTCGTATCTACTTAGGCACAAGGGATCGAAATAAGTACAATACAACATTTTTAGTTTAGTTTTATTCGGTTAAATCATTAAGCACATTAACGGATCTATTGAGATTTATGATCATTGCTCCGCTACCTTGGATGGTTGCGTGATGATATATAGCCTATGTTACCTACTCCTAGATATTATTGTAACTTTAGATTAAGTAGTGAAAGTATTGTTGAAATTGATCCAGTAGTTTTGGAGCCTATTTGTTACAAACATACAAACATACAAAAATAGGTACAAATCTTTCCTCTTTATAATATTAGTATAGAAGTGTAGACTATACCTAATGGTTATTCAAAGTTAAACTTAACCGGGACGGGACCCAATATATTACTATAATCGTTGACCGGGACGTAAATAATACAGCCTTGATTTTTTTTTTTTTTTTTTTTTTTTTTTATCTATGGCACGTCAATTTGACTTTACCTCGCCTGATGTTAAGCTGAAGGCAAAGTCCCATGAAAGAGGGTCACCATTGCAAACACGTTCAGTGCTACAATGGTGGCGCTCAGCTTGACGGCCTCATCAGATGCTTTTTCACGCCCCGCTTAAAGGACCCGGGACTGTAGGAAGAAGGAAACACGTGCGCCGGCAAGGAATTCCAGGACTTAATGGTACGGCAGAGAAAAGACTCACCGAACCGCTTGGTTCTTGATGGAATATTCTGTACCGTATGCGAGTGACACCTAAGCCCTGCACGCGTTGTCCTGTGTAGGAAAGGGGAGGGTGGGATTAGTTGGAAGAGCTCATCAGAACATTCACCATGGTAGAGACGGTAAAATACTGCCAAGGACGCAACATCTCTACGCATCTGCAAAGGCTCGAGGGACTCTGTGACCTCAGGACTCCCAATAATGCGGACCGCACGTTGCTGCAACCTGTCGAGAGCATCTAATAAGTACTTTGCGGAGCCATCCCAGAGATGCGAGCAGTATTCCACGCAGGAGCGAATTTGTGTCTTATAAAGAAGACACCGCTGCTCCGGCGTGAAAAAACGTCTCACTCTGTTCAGGACTCCGAGTTTACGCGAAGCTGTTTTGATGATGCTCTCGATATAGTTCTTGTTGTTCAGTTTGCAGCGCACGTCCATACCGAGTATATTGAGGTTATCCTGTAATGGCAGTGGTGTGCTCTGAAGAGTGGGAGGAGGAAGGAAAGGAGATGTCTTTGCTGAAAACGCGCATGCCTGCGTCTTCTTGGCATTGAACTCGACCAGGTTCTCAGATCCCCATTGGGAAACGTGATTGAGGATCCGGTCAAGCCCAGTGACAAGAAGTCGCCTCTTTTCCGCTATATCGGACTGCTTGGCCGCAGAGTGTCCGTGGTAGCTCCCGTGTACAGTGCTATCGTCTGCATAGCAGTGGATGCTGCCGGTGGACAGCATGTCATTGATATGCAGAAGAAAGAGAGTGGGTGATAAGACGGACCCCTGCGGCACACCAGCATTTACCTGCAGGAACTCCGATGCTCGTCCATCACAGAGAACGCGAATACGGCGCCCCTGCAGGAAGCTAGCAACCCAATTGCACAGTCTAAGAGGCAGACCGAAGGCTGGTAGTTTGGAAAGAAGCGATTTGTGCCAGACTCTATCGAACGCTTTGGCGATGTCTAGGCTAATAGCCAGTGACTCACCATGCTTGTCCATAGCCTCACCCCAAAGATGGGTAACATACGCCAGAAGATCACCCGTTGACCGTTTCGGCCTAAAACCATATTGTCGGCCTTGATCATTATAATTAAGTTTGTTTTGTATTCTGGAATAATTAAACTAGGTATTGTATTATTATAGTTGAGTTGAGTTTTTATAGTTTAGTTGCACTCTATCTTACGTATAGTATTATATTACTTAAGAGTATTTATGAGAGATTAAGTTAACATGCACCAGAGCCAAACAGAAAATATAATAATCTATGACCAACAATCACTGACCTATAATGAATACGTTGTATAAAGCTAGTGCATTACAGAAATGTTTTATAAATGGTGGCTTGTACTTGCGTTGACGGAAAGTACAGCTAGCATATAAAATTTCAAATATTTTTTTTTCATATGAAAAATAATAAAAACAAGACCGGGTCGTAATAATTTCTAACTAGCTGCGGCCGGCGGCTTCGTCCGCGACACGTGACGGCATCTATTTTTGTTTTTATCAGAAACAGTACCTACTTTTACACATAGAGTCCTTTTAAACGCACATTGAGTCCTTTCATCCTGAAAAAGGAACGTATATCACATTCTATAAGGAGGATCATGGAAGAGAGAAAGAACTAACATTATTATGAACAACGGTCTTGTTTATATTTTTTTTAAACTGAAAAAAAAATGATATTTTGTATGCTAGGTGTACTATATGTCAACGCAAGTAAAAGCCGACATTTAAGAATCCTTTCTTTTATGCATCGCATCAAGAGCACAGAGCGTGGAAGAAAATAAAGATCAATATTTTTTTTGTGTTGACGGTACGCGCGTACAGTACAGTACTAGTGTGCGAGCGAGAGGAAGTGATAACGTCCGCTATTTATAAAACCTTTCTTTAATGAATCAAGTTTATATATGTGTAGTTTGAACCAGTCTAAAATATAAATAAGTAGGCACCCGGGGCCATACCAGTGTACCAGTCCTTCTTATAGTGATGTGATGAGTGACTCCACTCCAGCAACCGCTAAAAATACTTCATAACCAACTTTAGCAGTGATTTTGGCGCTATGAGATGAGATTGATACCATCATTCAGCGATCTGTCTTCTGTCATTTTATTAGTCATTCATTAATCATTATCACAGAACACTTATATCCTACATCATTATTTGTTGATGTTTGGTTGTGTACCTTGTATCGGTGTAGTGCATAAAATTAAAAAAAAAAAGTTTTATCTTAATATCTTAAATTAAACACTCATCGACTACAACGTAAGAATTGATGTCGAAAGAAACAATTACGATCATCTTTATATAAAGGATTCACTTTACCTTATCAGCATTGGTGAGTCTCATTTGTAAAAAGTTCTTGGGTTAAACTTCAAGAATTATTTCAAATATATACAGCTTTTTATACCTATACTTAGGCATTTTTGACTGTAAGACTGTATAATCATGTTCGTTAATTTTTTTTACATTACACATTAAAACTAAATTAGATAAAAAAAGTTTAAACATGTACTCTGCACACCCTTAAGATCTATAATCCTTTGACAACCTAAGTCTAATTTAACTAAAATTAACATAGATAGCGTTAATAAAATAAACTAGATTGATGTCTCGTTTCCTTATAAGAAAATAAGTAAACTCATGGAAGTAGTATCCTAAACTTAATTACATTATTAAGTAGATCTATTATCCAGTAACTTCTAAGACTAGTAGTTGTATAGTGGTATCTCTTTACACAATTTTAGTTTCGAATTATCCAGTAATTTGTAGAGCCCACTGTTACAAATGATAAGATAAAAAACAAACAAAAGAAATAATTATAATTATAATGTTAAGTTATACAGCCTATATGCTATTGAAGATTATGATCTATGCCTGTACAGTCTATTCAACTGTTTCAACATTATTAAAGTTGCAGCACCCTATGATTCAGACCACTTACAAAACGTCAATATCAACAATATTTTATAAATTGGAAATATAGCAAATGGACCACTGGTTCGAAATGCAGCCCGGCCTGAGAAGACTCCGGCAAGAAACTCAGTGGGCTTTTTTTTGTCTGTTGTCAAACATTAATTTACTAAGTCTAGATACAGTAATTTGCTTGAGCAAGTTGAGTGAACAGCTCGTTTCCAGGCTTGTTTATCATTCAAATAATCCTTCAAATAAAATAATTAAATCCTATTAATTCTAATAAAGTTGTAGCGTATATGCTATCGAAATTTAATAGACTATCCATTATCTATGTATCTAAAGAACGATGTTCACTTTCCATACATCCAATAAGCTGTCGTTGATTTTTTTAAATTTCTGTTGTATAACGATACGGATATCATTTAGTAATAGATAAACATTATCTTTTACAACAAAAAATACCGGTGCATGTGTTTCCTTCTTCATACAGTCCCGGGTCCTTTAAGCAGGTTGTGAAAAAGCATCTGATGAGTACGTCAAGCTGAGCGCCACCATTGTAACACTGAACGTGTTTACAATGGTGACCCTCTTTCATTTCGCCTTCAGCTTAACATCAGGCGAGGCGAAGTCTAATTGACGAGCCATAAATAAAAAAATTAGGAAACGTAGGTACAATTAAGAAAAATCTACCTAAATGTCATACTTATAAGATACTTCGGTATTTCTTCATCTTCAACTTAAACATTGTCAACCATAGAGAATACTAGTTTGATTGGAATAGAACCTGAAAAAAAGAAATTTTATTATTTTTCGCATGATAAAAAAAAGAAACATTCCAAAGCTGTAATTGATAAATCCACTTAACTTGTTAAGGGCTGTATGAATGTTTGCTACCTTAGTATTGTAATTTTTTATCAGAGTTGATAATGATGACTCTGGAACGCGTTTTCATCTCAAATCCAGACAGTTGTTCCTGTAAAAGTCAAAAAAATGCATGTCAGACAGAATTTTTTTCAATTTTTTTTTGAAAGCTGCTCCTGCCCTAGGTAGCAAGCCCTGTATCGCGGGGGACTTAACAAACATACAACTAACAGACACAAAGTACACTCAGACTCAGAACAACTATTTGTGGATCACACAAATTTTTGTCCTGTGTGGGGATCGAACCCATATCCTCGTGCCCAGCCGGCGCATATTACGGCCACTGAGCCACGGATTTCACATAGAGCTAATAATTTTTTTTTGGCCATAAACTATGTCCGTAGTAAGTCGGCAGCACGAGTGTAACACCCCTGGTGTTGCAATCAACCATAGGCCACGGTGACTACTTTCCATCAGGTGGACAGCGTGTTTGTTTGCCACCTAAGTATACATTAACCAGCTGGTATTATGGATGCTAGAATGCGGATCTACATATTTAGATCCTGTATTCGTGTTCCCACCCTCTTTCCTGACACTTTGCTTTCAGCTTGCCATCAGCCGGGGTGAAGTCAAATTGTCATGCCCTGAATTTGAAAAATAAGTGTATTTACACTAGAATAAGACTAATCGAGGGATTTGGTCCCCTTGCAGAACCTTTTTCAGTAACGAAAGGGGTTCCTATAACTCAATATCAACCGGCTTGCATGGTTTTTTTTATACAACTTAGGTGGTAAAGAAGCACGCGGCCGAACTGATGAAAAGTGATTACCGTGGCCTATAGACGTTTGCAACACCGGGGGCGTCATATCCTTGCTGACGACCATATAGAGAAGAGGGTGGAAGGGTAAGGGGTAGGGGGAATTTTCATTTAAATTATTTGTTATTGTGATTAAATGTATCAGATTTTCAAACACAATGTAACCGTCCGTTGCGTGGCTTTAGTGAACGCGGCTGCTACGTAGGAGGCGCGAGTTCGATTCCCGCTCCGTGCAAATATTTGTGTGCTTGAATACGAATATCTGCATTGGTCTGAGTGTTTCTATGTATAATATGTATGAATTAACAAAAAAAATATCTATGTATGTTTATCCACATTCTAGAACCCGTAACATATATAACAAACACCTAGTTAAGCTATGCTTACCATGGGTCTAGGTGACGTGGTGTAGATTGTCCTAGAATATTTATTTATATTTATATATTTGTTTATAAAAAAAAAAAAATTATTAAAAACGTTAATATGCGCAAGCATAGTCACAGAACTAAGTAAACCTCCTCCTTTCTGCATCAAAATCTGAAGATGAAAACCGTCTTGTGTAAATGTGCTTTAATAATTTCCATTTCTTTTTCAGATATTCAAAAAGTATGTCTCAAAATAAATCAACAATCCAAGTATCGCCAAACTTACTCGCGAATTACAACCCTTTTGATATATTAGAACCGGAAAAATGTGATATAAATGGGCTCAAAGTTGAAAAGCTTATCAATGTTGATGACTCACAGCCTAATATGGATATAGACCCGTCCCTTCTGGATCAAAAACCTCATTACGATTTAATAGATTTGTACCAGAATTTCTATGTCACGCCACAGCATGTGAAATTAAAAAGCAAAGGGACTAATATCTGTGTTGATAATCCAAGTTCTAGCAGCAATGGTGATGATGATGATCTAAATGAAAGCGCCTCGAACGGACCAAGAGTTGGAACACTTATCGAAATAGATAGTTTCAATGGTCTGTCCAATTTCAATGATTTAGATTTTAAAATATTTTGTGATAAATATGAATCTGGGGATAAAGTTTATTGTACTGAAGATGGCAAAGAAAATATCGTACCACAGGATGATAATAATGATGACACAACTAAAAATAAAGTTTTAAAAGATGAAGAAGATGAAACTGACCCAGAAGAATTAATCAAAGAAGTTTTGTATGAGAAGATTATTGAGAAACGTTATATGGATGACATGAATAATGGTAGAGATGAAAATAATGATGATCTTGAGCATAAAAATAATGTTCCTGTTGATTCGTTCAAACCAAAAGTTCTAAAAAGTCCTTCAATTGATATATTAGCAATTAAAAATGCTAAAAGTAAGATAAATAATAGTCTGGAGTCTATAAATGTCCCTAATAGCTCTAAACAGGATAAGTCTGATATAGATTTGGCCAAAGAATTTTATTTGAAGTTAAACAACGATTATAATAACGACATTAACGTTTATAAAACTGATAACAATTTAAAAATTCACGGCCAAATTAATAATGTCGTTAATTTTGATGTTATTCCAATAAAAAAAGATGAGAAAGTTTTTAAGAAGAGACGTATGTTAAAACCTGAAAGTAAGACATGTAATTTTACTAAAGGACCAGGTATACAAGAAAAAAACATAGTGTTACCTCAGATTATGAAGCGTATTTATGATAGAAAGGCGTTATTAGAAAATAAAACATATCTGAAAAAGGTATTGATTTTAGATGATCGCAAAAACGAAACTAAAGTAGAACATAGGACAACAAATGATACGAAAAAGGAAGACTATATGTTATCAGATTTGAAAGAAATTACGAAAAATACGAAAAATGACCATAGAGAAAGACCCACGGTATCAAACATTGAAAAATTCGATAATAGAATCGGAAAAGATGTAGCAGATTTGGTACAAAAACAATGTTGCCACTGTTCTTGTACCAAATCACCTGCTAAAGAGAAAAAATCTTCTGATTCTACTAAATCTTCTGTTAGAGATATCAATTCTTCTGAAAGGGAGTTTGGGGAAGTAATGCCAATCATTGTTATGGAAGATTGCAGACAAGAGAGAATAAAGGCTCATAGAACAAGTCAAATGTTTCGAAAATTTGTTCTGGAAGGATGTAATGAGTGATTAAATAGTAAGGCTGAGTTGCACAATCATACTTTAACATTAACAGTGCAGTTAAAGTACCGGTCAGGTATAAAACACGTTGCATCATTTGACAATTGTTAATCACGTCATAACTTGACGCTAACTGTAACCGGCCACGCTCAAACGTCAATTTCTATCAAAAAGTTAACTATATGTTACAGTTAGCGTCAAGTTATGACGTCATTTATTTTATTATGTTTTAAGAAGCGTTCCCCTAAGACTCTGTATTTGGTTGTGTTCAAAATACCTATCACTACATAGTATAAAACAAAGTTGCGTTTTCTGTCCCTATGTCCCTTTGTATGCTTAAATCTTTAAAACTACGCAACGGATTTTGGTGCGGTTTTTTTAATAGATAGAATGGTTAAAGAGGAAGGTTTATATGTATATAACATCATGCTACAACCAACAGGTGCGGAGCAGGAATGAAAAATGTTGCAAAAACGGGGTGACGCAGACGAAGTTGCGCGGGTCAGCTAGTATATTATAAAAAATTAAGATAAGATTATTGTATGCAATATATGGTGCTTAAATAAAGAGAAAAGTAAGTTTTAGTTCAATTTTTTTCCCTGATTTTTGTGAGGCCCTCTGCTTTATGTTGTCACGTAAGTATTTAAAGGGAATTAGATATCTATAAACTAGTCAATATAAAATCCGCGGTAGCCTAGTGGAATGGGTAATGGACTGCTGAGACGAGGTCTCGGGTTCCACCCTAGGTTTTACCATACCAATGACATTTCGATGCTTTTCGAAGTCATGTGTGCATTTATCGCAGGTTTATACGTGCCCGGTTAATGGCAATAGGGTCGCCACCTATTACATTGGGACCTAAACATAAACTGGAGAAATGTGGGTGCTAGAACCTCTGCCTAACCCTTCGGGGATATAGGCGTGAATTTATGTATGTTATTGTTTAAAAAAATTAAAACCAACAAAAAAGACTTCAAACGAAAAGCGTCGTGTGCTTTTTCCGCATCGCATGCCTCATGTGAGAGAAAAATGAATTTTCGTTTATTTTTCATAACTGTGATATGCGCCATCAATAATAGTCTAGTGCTTCTAGACCAGAACTGACACATACATACTATACGAACACAAGCAAAATCGGCCACCTTGTCGAAACGAGTACTCGCTAGCTTCGCTCGCTCGGTCAATGAATAAACATAGATACTCACAATTTAATAAAAAGCTATCGAAAGTACGTAGTTCTCTCTTTACAATGTTATTTGTTGTTAAAATATCACTTTACATACAATGAATCTTGTGTTTCTCAAAACATGACAGAGATAAAATTAGAACATTAACCTCAATACGATACCATAAATATAATAATAATATTCACAACAAACTTCTATGACGAGGGAATTCCCGTTTTATCAGAGTTGCCATACAGTAAAAAATCTACTAATATGTAAGAATATATACAATTAAATCGAATTAATCAATTCAATGAGTCACTAAGAAAACTCTACACCTTATTGTTGACCGAGCAAGCGACAGTCTCCGTTTCGATAAGGTTTAATCCTAGCCTGATTAATTTTAGGATGGGTGACGTTTTGACCAATCTTGTAACAAATATATTATTGGTTTCTTATGCATATTAGTAGTAGTATAGTAGGGAGCCATAAAAACACAACATTTCTAGACATTTGGTATTCACCACATAACACTTATATCCTACGGGTATGCACATAGCGGAAAACGTATTCGCAATGCGCACGATGACGATGACTTTTATTCCACTTTAGGTAGCAGGCGAGCATATGCCGCGGCCTATGGACGTTTGTAGCATCAAGGCACTTCACTTCACACGTCTTGGACTGGCTACCCTGTAAGAACCTAGTAGATAAAGAAATATCCACATAATGTGTAAATAATATACTGTTGGTAATAAATAATATAAGTAGTTTAGTACATATTATAATTTGCATCAAGAAACACAATTTTGTAGACTGGTAATATAATAGTCTATGACTGGTAACACTAACTATAACGGCACGGTACTTTTTAGTACATAGAATAATGTAGAACAATATTTTTCAGCAGAATTTAATACATTTTAAATGAAATTATCACTTAACTTAATTACTAAATATTTTCATATAAGTAATTGTTAATATAATAAAATTATAAATTATAATTAAAATTAAAATTATACTTTTCTTGATTTATATAAGTTAAGTTTTCGGAGGAAGCTTCATTTGTGTTGTTTGTCAAATCCAAATGACATAGTTTCATATTGTTTACTTTCAAAACGTCAATTACTTGTAACCTAAGTTTTATTGCGAATTACCCCTGTTTATTTTATAAAAATTGTATTTTATATCTGCTATATATGCAAAAAATGGACCAGGTATTAATATTAGAGAAAGAAATAGAAGAATTACGGCAAAAGTTACGAGAAAAAGAAAATGAATTATACGCGCTCAAAAGGAATATAAATTTGGTAAATAATTTGTTTGTAATTACATGATAACTGTGTTGTGTGTAGTAGTCGACCTTCTGTTCTTAAATATTTGCGAGGATATGTGTAAACTGTATTTCTACACGGAATTACGGTAGAATATGTGAAAAAATAACTTCGAAGTACCTGTTTACACTATATTCTATAAATATTCTATTCTATAAATAAAAACTGATGTTGCTTAGCATAAAACTTGACTATTTCGTTAATTTTTTTTCATAAATACCCTAAAGTACATGGGACATTGAAAAAAAAATTAAAATGTTCTTCTGCGGTTCACGAGGTGTGGAATTCTTCCTTGGTTTAGCCCTGAGCGTTTGCTAGTATTGAATACATCTTTAAAGAATTAAAAAAGGAACTATGGAACAAGTATCATCACATATTTTGTTTAATCTTGTAAGACATATAATGTGAAGGGTAAATTGTGTAACTATATTCTCGCTTTTTTATACCCCTTATATGTGGTGTCAGGTGGCAGACAAGGACACGGCCAACTTAATGGAACGTGATTACTGTGATCTATAGAGGGTTGTAACCAGAGACCATTTTTACCACCAAATATTTGCACTGAGTAGGAATTTAACCCGCCCCAAAAAAGGCTGTCAAATATTAATTGTTAATTTAAAACTGAAATACAATAATATCCTAAGCCGTTTATTGCTGACCAGCTGATCTGCAAAACTTTGTCTGCGTCACCCTGTTTTTGCAACATTTTTCACTTCTACTCCACACCAGTTGTTTGTAGCATGATGCTATATACATATAAACCTTCCTCAACAAAAAAACGCATCAAAATTCGTTCCGTAGCTTAAAAGATTTAAGCATACAAAGGGATATAGGTACAGAGAATGCGACTTTGTTTTATACTATGTAGTGATTTTAAGTTAAATTTGTACTTAAAATGGTATAACATTGCAGTTACAGATCAAGGATACCCTACTTCTAAACGGTGGAAAGCCAGGAGGAGATGGAGACCAGAGAGTGACATATGGGTCCCTGCCTAAATGGGCAATTGAAAGGTACTATAGACACAGCATCACATATTTATTTTTAAAGTTTCATGGTGGGTGGTCCCCCATGAACCCACAAAAGTTATGTTTTTTTATACTACTTAGGTGGCAGACAAGCAGGCACTTGATGGAAAGCGGTTACCGTGGCCTATGGGCGTTTGCAACTTGCACTTGGCTAGTTTTTGATTCTATTGGAATATCGGAATAAATAGCAACTTATGTTTCTTCTAAATTATTTAACTTTCTAATGGGGAATGAGTTATTAAAAGGTAGTTAATTATTATAAAGGTAGTTACAATAATTGCATCTCAGTGTCATTATGAGTTTTTTTTTTTTTTTTTGTTTTTTTTTCATTGTTGCCACTGACATGAAGAAGAAGAATATCGATAGTGACAGCCTCGCTTCAACCAGGATTAACGGAAGGTTGATGATGTCTTTCTATTTCAGGTACAGCCGACAAATTTTGCTCCGTGAAATCGGAGTAGCCGGCCAGTCCAAGATATGTTCAGCGAGAGTGTTGATTGTAGGTGCGGGGGGGTTGGGGTGTCCAGCGGCTATGTACCTAGCTGGTGCTGGAGTTGGTAAGTATAATAATTACATACATATTTACATACATGTTGTTTGTTGTTTGTTTGTACTTTTTTTCTTTATCTTACGCAAAAAAAAAAAAAAAAAACAAAAAAAAAAACCCCACGGGTACCACCTCCACCAAAACCAATGGAGGTGATTGGTGATTATACCGGGCACGAACCGACCAAAACGCACGCCGTCCATGGGTCCTTGATTGCCGGAGATGAGATTATACAAGACAAATCTTTCGCACCCCGGCAGACCCGGGGACATCTCTGTTGAGATGATCCTCTTCCCCCAATGTGGGGACCATGGTGTCCCCATCTAGCCCCTGGGTATGGGGTGGCATTTTGCGCCATCGCCGTGGCCTGCTTCTGCTAGGGTGACCGGTGGCTCCACCCGTCACCCCTAGGCCCGCGCTCATGGGGGACGGAGGTCATTCTGCGACCTCCGACGTCCGAGTCGCCTCCGCTCATGTTGTTTGTTAGTACTGGGGTTTTCCGCACTTAGCCTCATGATTGGGCCATTGTGCGTGAGGTGCTACGTCTTCCCGCTTACTACAACCCTCCCAGGTCCTCCCAAAAAGCGAGGAGTTTAGAGAACTTCTGCAGGCTTCCGGAAGCGTTGCCGGTGATTGGAGCAGTTGTGCTCGTTGATGCGCCACACTACTACATTCCATACATATGCTCACGCTCGTAATATACTCGCATAGGTGTATTAAACACCCACATTTCGCCAACTATGATTTTCGGTCCCACGTAATAGAGAGCGAGCCTATTACCGCTTATCGGGCACTTTTGTACAAAAAATGGGTATGCTAGTACATTCCTAACCGAAAATGTAGCAGCTAAATAAATTTGGAAAAAAAATTGAACCAATTCCTTGCTATGCGGTGTAAAATAAAGTATAATAATTACACTAATTACGTAGTAAGCCTTCCCGAAGAGCGTAGATGTTCGTATGGCAACCGAACATATGTTTTTTTGTTTAAATAAAAAAATATTGAGTGATATTTACCGAGATCCCCCCTCAGCTCTCCAACGTAAAATTAGATGAGATTTGACCCCCTCCCCCTCCCCCCCCCCCCCTTAAACACCTCAGTTATTTTATGAACGCCCCCTAACGCTATATAAAGTCTATGGTTGAAATACAAACTTGATTTTTTCTTTTCAGGTGTAATAGGCATTGTAGACTACGACACAGTAGAACTAACTAATATCCATAGACAATTATTGCATAGAGAAGAAGACACAGGTATGAACAAAGCCGAGTCTGCAGCCCAAGCTTTAAGAAGGTAAGCGTACTTAATGCCTGAACGAGATATGAACCCGAGACCCAAACTAGCAAGGGCTCTAGACACCTGATAGGGGTCATCTCGAAAGAGAGCCCCCTCCCGGGTATGAAGTGTGAAGGATATGTTGGCTACTATCTCACCTCCGGTAACTAAAGACCCAAAGGCGGTTTGAGTTTTAGTCGGTTCGAGTCCGACATAACCTCTCTCATCGGTTCCGGTGAGATTGGTATCCGTAGGGATTTTGGGCACGTAAATAAAGGGACTAGACTAAGTGACTATGGTGAGAACGCCAGTGGAATAGTTTAGTTAAGTATGGGATTGACATAAATCTGTAATATAACTAGAAAAATATAATGAAATTAAAATTATATGATGAAAATGAATAAAAAAAAAGAATACATTTTGAATACCAAACCTATATTTCCCTTATTTTTTGCCAGTACACACATATATATTTATCGCCCCTACAACCAACCTCCCCCCCTCCGCATATTATCAACCCATGAAACCATACACCCCCTGAATATCCTGTAAAACCCTAACCCCCCATAACCCCCCCGAAACTGAACCTTTCGCCCCCCAAGACTAATACCAGTTTTCTATATTTTAGTATAAATTCTCGCATCACGGTGACTCCGTACAAGGTCCAGCTGGACTCCTCGAATGGTTTAGAGATAGCTTCGGAGTACGATGTGATTCTAGATTGTACTGACAACGCGCCTACAAGATACTTGCTGAGTGATCTCTGTGTGTTGGCGAAGGTATTTTTTTATTATCTGAAAGAAAGAAAGAAAGATTTATTTGGTGCAAGGTGGTCACAAAAAAAAAAACAATAATTAACAATATACCTAATTATAACAAGGCGTCAGCCTAGTGGTATGGGTAATGGACTGCTGAGACGAGGTCTCGAGTTCGATCCCAGGTTTACCATGGCACACACCAATGACTTTTCGATGCTTTTCGAAGTTATGTGTGTATTTATCGCAGGTTTATAAGTGCCTCGGAGAGCACGTTAAGCCGTCGGTCCCGGTTGCCATACAAATGTCTATGGCAGTCGTTACGGGTAGTTGGAGCCCTCAAAAGTCCAACCAGCCTAACTTGGAACTTCGATATCGCCATTGGTCATTAGACCATTGATTGTGGAGGTCAGATGGCAGTCGCTTCACGGAAAATATCGAAGTTCAGCCGCATCACAGTTAGACTGGAAAGCCGACCCCAACTGAGTTGGGAAAAAGGTTCAGGGAATGAATGGATACCTAATTATAACAATATTATAAAAAGTAAGAAAAACAAAATGAAACAGAGTGGCTCACAGATACACCAAAAAGATGTCCAGTTCAGCATGTGCCAGGTAGAAACCTGACGCTGGTTTTCGACTGGAACCCAATTTGTCAGTGACACACGGACGCCGAACCGTCGAAGTCAAGTGTGAAAGTATTGTGTACGTGCAGTGAAGATATCTAGAACTTTGAGGTAGGACACGACGGTATATCCGTCCCAATCGAGCAGTCCGACTGGGGAAGTACCTCCATCTCACAGAATATCGCCGTTTAATAACCTTGTGTTGTGTTTTTGGTGGTGAGTAGAGTAGCCAACACCAGACGGGGGTCATCTCGAAGAGAAGGTCCCGGGTCTGCCGGGGTGCGAGGGATATATTGGCTACTACCTCACCTCCGGCAACTGAAGACCCAAAGACGGCGTGCGTTTTAGTCGGTTCGAGTCCGACATAACCTACCCAACCGGCTCCGGTATGGGTAGTGGGGGGTATCCGTGGGAATTTTTCGCACGATAAAAAAAATAAAAAGTAGAGTAGCCAGAGCTCACTAGAGAGGTTTTGTGTTGTCCGTTGGAAAACCAAAATCTTATCCAACATCT
Organism: Pelosia muscerda; assembly: GCA_963691645.1. Taxonomy (NCBI): domain Eukaryota; kingdom Metazoa; phylum Arthropoda; class Insecta; order Lepidoptera; family Erebidae; genus Pelosia; species Pelosia muscerda. The sequence continues at coordinate 2,468,606 of OY829125.1, forward strand.
TTTGTGCTGACGACACAGAATGTCCCTGTTCTTACAGGGGTTGCGACACGAGTGATATTCCTCTGGTGTTACACTCGCCAATAGGCCACAGTAACCACTTGCCATCATGTGGGCCGCGTGCTTGCGACCTAAGTTGTACAAGAAAAAAAAGAATATGTCAATTTGACTGAAGGCAAAGTCTCAGTACAGAGGGTCACCATTACAAACACGTTCAGTGCTACAATGGTGGCGCTCAGCTTGACGGCCTCATCAGATGCTTTTTCACGCTCCGCTTAAAGGACCCGGAACTGTAGGAAGAAGGATTTAGCTGGTAAGGAATTCCAAGACTTAATGGTGTGGAGGAAAGATTCACCGAACCGCTTGGTTCTTGATGGAATATTTTGCACCGTATGCGGGTGACATCTAAGCCTTGTACCTGTTGTCCTGTGTAGGAAAGGAGAGGATGGAATTAATTGGAAGTGTTTGACAGCAGCCGGGTCTAACAGTTTTTTAATAATACATTTTATTATTTCAGCTACCCTTAATATCAGGCAGCGCATTGAAATTAGAAGGTCAACTAACAATATATGGTTATAGATCTGACCTACATTCTGCAGAAAAGGTGAGGAGCTTCATTAAGATACAAACCCCCCCCCCCGGGCTTGTGGTCCCCCTGCCCCCCCCTCAGGAGGACCTCTCAAGAGGTCCACGAGTAAATCGCATTCGCTCGAGGTCCCTCCGATTCACTCTTGACCATAAACACATGAAAAGCATATGGTATGTAATTAGATAAATACTTCACATACCTACTTATTTGTGCATACTATCAGAATACATACTAAACCAGTCTACCTTGGAACTTCGATATCGCCATTGGTCATAGGACCATTGGTTGTGGAGCTCAGATGGCAGTCGCTTCATGGAAAATATCGAAGTTCAGCCGCATCACAGTTAGACTGGAAAGCCGACCCCAACTGAGTTGGGAAAAGGTTCAGAGAATGATGTTGCTTTAGGTGGGGCAAATATTCTGAATTTTATTTAGAAGGGGCAAATACACACTATGTAGCTCTAGGCGGGGCAATTTACAGAATGTTTCATTTTTGTTTACAATGAGAGAAAGAGTACCCATTTAGTTCTCATTTTTTTTTATTACAGAGTGGTACATATAGGGGGCCTTGTTATCGATGCGTATTCGCGACCCCTCCGTCCCCCGACGCTATGGGGTCTTGTTCACAGCACGGGGTCGCGGGGCCCGTACCGGGGGCCATAGGTAAGGGACTACAAAATATATGTAGCGATACAACATGTATTCAGCGCCATCTACCGCAATGAACGGAACTAAATAGCAATCCTGAATCACACAAGTGAAATTATCCGCAATAACATACTTTTTTATAGCGTAGAAATCCCTTCGGATAGCTTTGCACGCTAGCGGGGGTTATATTGAGCCGAGATATCTTACATTGTCTTCTGCACTGACAGTTCAGAAACTCCCTTAACCTTCACCCCTTTCCCATCCGCTTTTCACTTTACGGTGACGCCCCTGGTGTTGTACTTTTCATCAGGTAGACCATGTGCTTGTGGGCCAAGACCGTACACCTCCCGAGGTGCGAATGCCATGGGTATATTCTTTATACTCCGCTAACCCAAAGTCATCTCCAGTTTCGAGAGGACCTCTTGGATATGGGAACCACGGTCTCCCCCTCTTACCTCCAGATAGAGGAAGGCACCATGATTAATTGCGTTTTACCAGCCATGGTAACATAGTGACCAAAGACAATAGTTTTTATCTCGTAACGTGAAATGTAAATTATCTCAAAGTACCCTTAAAAATATTTTATAATATTTTTTAATTCGCAGGCACTCTTCAAGCCATGGAGGCCATTAAGCTAATAATTGGTCACCCATCCCAAAACTTGCTAGTGGAAAGGATGCTTATCATGGATGTAGACGATATGTCTTGTAAAGTTGGTAAGTGTGTTTATGTATCGTATGTACAGTGCGCTACAAAAGTTCCTGAACAATTTGAAACTTAAAATTGTATGAAGTGATGCCACTACACAACTACTAGTGTTCGAAGCTACTGGATAATAGATCTATTAGGTTGATATATATGAAATTGCCGCTTTTTTTAAGAAATTGGAGCAAATTAGTTTTTCAGTACTAACATTTTTTTAGGATAAACAAATCCAATTTTTTGGAATTTTTTGTGTATTAATAAGACAAAATTAAGCAAATAGCAACTTTTATTACATTTTTGAAAATTGACAGTTAGTAATACGAAATTTATCATCAAAATGGATAGCATTTAGGAAGTATTGTTTTTGAAGATCGAATTTAATTTATCAAGCGGTCAATAAAAACAAAATTTCACACAGAGTTGTGAAATCTTGAAATCAACTTTCAAACAAAATATACATAATGGAAATAGCTATCAAATTACAGGAATAACGAACTCATGAATCTGTAAGAAAATTTCGGCAATTTCATATGTAAAAACTAATTATTTATCAATGTAATTAAGTTTAGGATGCTGTTCTCTGTACTGTAGGATACGGTATCTTCCGTCCTAATTCAGTAATCCGTCTGTAGAAGTACCTCCGCCCTACAGAAAACCGCGGCTAATAATAACCTTGTGTTGTGTTCCTGGCGGAGGTTTTCTGCTGTCAGTGGCAAGGGAAGATCGATTTTTATACTGCGCTGACGGCTCAGAAGCTCTATTCCCCAGTCGGACTGCTCAATTAGGACGTAGGGATACTCCTTTATAAAAATAAAAACAATATTTTAATTTCTTTTCAGTACAACTTCGTCCACGTAACCCGTTGTGTGCTATTTGCTCGGACACGCCTACAATCACTCACTTGGTTGACTACGAGGCTTTTTGCAAAACGCTCGCTAAAGAAAAAGTAAGTGTTATATTCACCTTTATTGAAAGACGTAGGATACTATAGTAGAAGACGTTAATTGAAAGTACTTGTGCGGCTAAGCACGTAATTAATTACCTTGCGATTTATACCGCATAGCAAGAAATCGCTAAAATTTTTTTTTTACAAATTTATTTAACTGCAACATTTTGGCATACTTACCCATTTTGTACAAAGTGCCCGATTGGCTGCAATAGACTCGCCCCTTATATCGTGGGACCGAAAATCATAGTTGGCGAAATGTGGGAGTTTAATACACCTCTACCTACCCCTTCGGGTATTAGCTCGTAAGCATATGTATGTATGTTTATATAAATATGTGAATTCTATACCTGATATAAAGTAAAGGTTATGAAGACTTATTTTCAAGATGGCGGCCACGGTACATTAAAAAAATCTGATTAATAGTTTCTGCAGCGCATACAACGAAAGACGTTTTAGAGCACTTTTTTACACCTTGGGTTACGTTACTTAAGTTTTAGTAATGATCCCTAATCTTTTTTAGCAATAAATATAGCCTATGTTACTCAGGGTGAATGTAGCTTTCTAATGGTGAAAGAATTTTTGAAATAGGCACAGTAATTTATGAGTATATTCTTTTCTTTTTTTCTTAGATGGCAACATATCAATCCAATTTAGGGGACAATCTTGCCAGTGTCGAGTTGGGAATTTCCTTTTTTTTGTGATAAGTATAGTTGGCATGATTGATGATGATTATGATGATGACAATGACGGACGATAGTTGCCCTAGTAAAGTAGTGGAGACTTTACTAGAAGCTTTTCTTAGGGAGATTTAGACACCAACACGAAAAATCACAATTCGCTACAATATTCCACTCTCCTTCACTTGTGTGCTTTGTCCAAGCCGTTATGTCTAAAACCAAATTTAGAAAATGAAACACTGCAGCGCTATGACACTTTTCGCGTGCCCGCCAAAAACCCTTGAGTTTATTCATTACAAACATGAACACAATACATACACGCACACACAAAAGTACCACTACCAGTCTAACTTGGAACTTCGATATCGCCATTGGTCATTGGACCATTGGTTGTGGAGGCCATATGTCAGTCGCTTCACGGAAAATATCGAAGTTCAGCCGCATCACAGTTAGACTGGAAAGCCGACCCCAACTGTGTTGGGTAAAGGTTCAGAGAATGATGACACGCACACACAAAAATAATATTTTTCTTCTCTTTATAATATTATTTTTTCTTATCTTTATAAATGTGTTTGTGTAAATAATCAAAACTGCGAATGTTAGAAGGTAAGTCAGTATTCCAAATTATTATTTTTTTACATTTATTTTGGTAATTTTTATTTTCAATACTGTTTTTTGGCAATAAGATTGTTATTTCATAAAATAAAATTATGTATATGGGAAAAAATATTCGCGGTTTTGGGATATACCTATTTTTAAACTAACTGACCCGCACAACTTCGTCTGCGTCACCCCGCTTTTGCAACATTTTTCATTCCTACTCCGCACCTGTTGGTCGTAGCATGATGTTATATACATATAAACTTTCCTCTTTAACCATTCTATCTATTAAAAATACCGCATCAAAATCCGTTGCGTAGTTTTAAAGATTTAAGCATACAAAGGGACATAAGGACATGAAAAGTAGGGACAGAGAACGCGACTTTGTTGTATATGGGTAGTTCTACGATAAGAGGTTTCGTTTGTATGGAGGATACGGCCAAGGAGAAAAATTTGAATTTTTCCATGAAACATATGTATTATGCCTTTTGTCCCGTTTATGTACCTTTTCACATAAGGGCAAGTCAATTTATACATATTTTGTTACTTTTTGGAAGGCCAGGGTAAATACATCGGGCAGGGTAGAGACATCAAGATCAGGGTAGATACGAATTTGACCAGGGGAGGGAATTTGAAGCAATAAAAATAATAATAAAATTCAAAGAATCAACTTTTACTAAACATTGTACTTAAACTTTATAATCATGTAACATTTTTCATCACATTTATTATTAATAACACTAATTTATTTCCTATTAATCCCACTTTTCTAATTTTTCTCAAAGGTTTCTTTTTTGTTTCTTTCTGTACTATGCCATATTTTTTCAACAGTGTTCCGTTTATCATTCTTTTCAAAATTTCTTCTTCACAACATTGGTTATATTCAGCGCGTCGTTGTCTACGCTCTTTCGCTTTCTTCTTTCATATGTTTTGCACCTTACGTTCTCTTTGTGGCCATTTGATCGACAGTTTGTTTATTCCTCTTCTCTTCTCTCCTTCTTTTTATTATATTTTTCCTTTATTTCTTCTCCAACTTTTCTTCACGTATTAACTTTTTTTATGGTGCCATAATCTATAACAAAATGAGACAAAAATAATAATGATGACTATGCATACCCTACTATACATACACTTACTATACTTAAAAAGTACCTTGTATTTTGAAGATAGGACATTTTGCGGAAAGGAGAATTCATTTTATTTTTAATATTTAGTTATATTGAATGCAGTTTTCTTTCAATGACATGCTGTCCAATGACTGCATCCATTGTTATGCAGACGACAGCACCTTACATGGGAGTTTCCATGGACATCCTGCGGTCAAGCAGTCTGACATTGCAGAAAAAAGGCAGCTTCTTGTCACTGAGCTTGACTAGCTCCTGAAGCACTTTTCTTCATTAGGGCTCTGAGAATCTGGTCGAGTTCATTGCCAAGAAGACAGGCTTGTGCGTTTACAGCAAAGGTACCTTCCTTCCTTCCCCTTCCCACTCTTCAGAGCACGCCACTGCCACTGCAGTACAGCCTCAGTATCCTCGGCATGGATGCTCGCTGCAAACTAAACAACAAAAACTAAATCGAGAGCATCATCAAGACAGCATCACATAAACCTGGGGGGGTCCTGAACAGAATGAGACGTTTCTTCACGCTGGTGCAGCGGTGTCTTCTTTACAAGACACAAATTCGCTCCTTCGTGGAATACTGCTCCCATTTCTGGGATGGCTCCGCAAAGTACTTATTAGATGCTCTCGATGCGTTGCAGCGACGTGCGGTGTACATTATTGGGAGTCCTGAGGTCACAAATACCTTTGAGCCTTTGCAGATGCGCAGAGATGTTGCATTACTGGCAGTATTTTACCGTTTGTACCAAGGTGAATGCTCTGATGAGCTCTTCCAATTAATCCTACCCTCTCCTTTCCTACACAGAACAACACGCGCAGGGCTTAGATGCCACCCGCATACGGTGCGGAATATTCCCTTAAGAATCAAGTGGTTCGGTGAGTGTTTCCTCTGCCGCACCATTAAGTCTTGGAATTCCTTATCAGCTCACGTGTTTCCTTCTTCCTACAGGCCCGGATCCTTTAAGCGGGGCGTGAAAAGCTTGTGATGAGACCGTCAAGTTGAGTGCCACCATTGTAACACTTAACGTGTTTGTAATGGTGACCTCCTGAGACTTTGCCTTCAGCTTACCATCAGACGGGGTGAAGTCATTATATGTATATTATATCCCCTGGTCAGTATGTCTCTCCCCTGGCAGTATTATTACCAGGGGAAATACGCCAGGGGAAAGACGTTTTCATGAATTATTAAATTATTTTGATTTAAAAAATACATTTTTCGGTTAATAATAGATTAAGCTTTGACTATTACAGTATTACTAAATTAGGACCGGAAATGCGAACGAATTTAATGATTATTATAACTTTTATAACTTACCAGTGGAGAGACACAACGACCTTGCGAAGCCACTACACCGCACGGACTCTTCACCATAACTATCAAAATGGCGTCGATCTAACCGCTCCTGTGCTTAGTATTGCTAATTTCACGTCGTTAGATGTCCTTGAGCACGTTCAGGATTATGGCCGTCTTATATTTTTTATATTGTAGAAGCGATTAGAACAATGCCAGGGTAGATACGCAAAAAAAGCAGGACAAAAATTAAGTTCAAAAATTATTGAAAATAAACAAGTATTGTTGAATTTTTCTCTAATAATATTTAAGTATATATACTTAAATTTGTAGTAAACTTAGTTTGCTTTAGCATATAATACAAATAATGTATGTATTGAATGCTAGTTAAATGGAAACCGGTAAAGGGACAGGCCAGGGTAGAGACGTTTTTAGACTTTACAACGAATTTTACAAAAATATGCTTCAATTGGACATTTAATTCTAATGTTATTTAATAAAGGACATTAAAGTGATGTGATTAATTGTAAAAAATAGCAACGCATAGAACAAAAATACACTTTTAATGTGATTGCCGCCTTAGTTACCTCTTATCGTAGAATCACCCATATATTTTAAATAACGCGTCCCACCTCCTTTACACACACAAGCAAATTGACTATGATTGTTTACGGATTTGTTGGACAACTAGTCATAATGTTACAGAACGCGTGAACTCACTCACTAATATATACTCATTCCTTATTCTATCCATTCTGGTTACATCACACATTCATATTATCAATCGCTTCTCCGCTACACGCGTCTTTCATCCGTCGCTTTTTAGTCCAAACATGGTCCAAGGCCGCGGTAGCCTAGTGGTATGGGTAATGGACTGCTGAGACGAGGTTTCGGGTCCGATCCCAGGTTTTACCATGGCACACACCAATGACTTTTCGATGCTTTTCGAAGTTATGTGTGTATTTATCGCAGGTTTATAAGTGTTGGGTAATGGCAATAGGCTCGCCACCTATTACATTGGGACCTAAACATAAACTTGCGAAATGTGGGTGCTAGCAACTCTGCTTACCCCTTCGGGGATATAGGCGTGAGTTTATGTTATGTTATGATGGTTCATACATATATATGAAGTTCTCATATAGGTCATAAGTCACGAAACCCCCGATGTTTTTATACAGATGATGTGAATTTCACGTAAACCATAATGAAAAGATTATTCTCATTCCAGAAACGTCCAAATACGTCCAAAAATACAGAAAAAAGAAACACGGAGAAGGAGAAACGTATGACGGGACAGAGTTACTACGGTTTCCGAACGCAAACTGATGGGAATAAAAAGACTTATATCCAAGATGTGCCAAAATCCAAAAGAATGGTCGGCCCTGTGTGTAATTCGGATATATGTGCGAAAAATATTGATAGATACTGTCAAAAGCTCACGGAAACGGACAGACAGACAATTTTCACACATTTCTGGCAGCTAATATGGTCAGAGAAAAAGAATTTAATCAAATCTTTAATAGATATTGTACCGGTCAAAAAGCGTAGAGCCACACACAAAGGAATAAATTCAAGAAAAGGGCATTCCAAACTATACTATCTTATTTTGAATAACCAAAAACTACCAGTATGCAGAGTTACATTTTTAAACACTCTAGGCATCAAAGAAGCTATGGTACGATGTTGGTTGGCAAAAGCGAAGCCACGATTAAAAAAATCTCCGACAAAATCTTTGTCTGTGGTCACTTATATTGACAGCTTGCCGACCATAGAGTCTATCTGTCAATGTCGTTCTGTCAATGTCATAAATAAATATATAAATGTTAATGTTAAAAATCAGTTTCAATTGTATAATATGTATTTGGAAAGTATGATCGATCAAAATATTAGTCCGGCGTCAAGGAAAACGTTTGCAAAAGTACTTAGTCGTAAAAAATTGAGGTTATTTGGAACTAAAACTGAAGGTTGTACTTGTGTTATTTGGGCTTCATGATATTGTGCATACAAAAATATACATACACATGCATACATACATACACACATACATAAGGGAAACTGTAGGACACTTGATCCCTATGGGAGACAAGGTACACCAATATTTTTTAAATTACTAAGTGTATTAGAGTATTTTTTAGTGTGGCAACACTAAGTGAATAAGTGAACCCTTAGTGTTACCATATTAAAAATAGTCTAATACGCTTAGTAATTCCAAAAATATTGGTGTACCTTGTCTCCCATAGGGATCAAGTGTCCCCAGTTTCCCTTACATACTTACACATGGACGTAGAGAACGGACGGAGTTTTGCTTAGAATCTCTCTCTCTCTCTCTCTCTCTCTCTCTACTGACATTTAGGACTCTGTGGGTTAATTTACGGTAGTAATTTTAATATCTATGGTCCGTACACTTAACGCACACATTCTCACTAAACCTATACTACTTGGTAGTCATTAATTTACAGGAGTCACTAAGAAAACATGTCCCAAATATGCCATCCTGCGTGATGGAATCCCATAATGGTTTGCAAAGGAAAAAATAGGAGATTCTTTAATACTAATTGTTGCCCACGGCTCCGCCCGCGTGGATGTCGATTATGGCGTTGTAAATTTAATCGCTCTATTCGATTCTAATCGATTCTCTACTCGCCTTTCGATACTATTTCTCCCCTTCTCAACTTTCGATTTTTACCCGATTTCCCAATCCCCCCTAATTCCCCATTGCCCGTTCCCCATTTTTCCATTGCCTATTTTAATTTTTATTTCTTCGTTATACACAATTATATAGAAAAAGATGCCATACTAATTATTTTAAAATTAAATAAGAGACTGTTTATTATTGAATAAGAATTGTTAAATAAATGTTTATACGACTTTATATTGTTGTATTATTTAATAAAATTCCTAACACACTCAATGCCGTATTAACCATAGACACTCGAGGCATGTGCCCAGGGCCCACAGTTTTATGCTGTCGAAGCAAAATCTTGTCGTAGTAGGATTTGTTGAAATTCAGTTTGGGGGCCCCTTCCGGAAGGAAGACAATTTCTCGCACATCAACTTAAGAAAAATCTAAAATACTAAACTATCTAAAAGGGTTTCCAAATTCTTGTGTGTCTAAGGCTCCCCTGGTATAGGAAAAGACCGCTTCGAACGAACACACTATAGGTGGAATGGCTCAAGAGTCATTTGTGGTCTCTGGGGTAACCATCAGGAATTTTTGTGATCATTTTATGCTAATTACTTTAAGAGACTTTTTGTATTGTCATTGTCAGTTTAGAAGACAGCAGGGTTTCATACCATCAGATAGCGGTGTTAACTTAAGCCCTTGGTCTTCCCACTGACAACACAATACCTCTCCAGTGAGCTCTGGCTACCCTACTCACCGCCGAGAACACAAAACAAGGTTATTAAATACATGTATATTTACATGCCCATATATGTATGTACATGTCTACAAATATTTGCACTCAGTGGGAATCGATACCGTGCCCTTTGCGTTCTGCTGCCGGGACACCGTGGTCCCTACACCCAGAAAGGGTCATCTCGAAAAAGAGCGAGTGCCCCGGGTCTGTCGGGGAGCAAGGCATATATTATGTTCGCTACTATCTCACCTCCTGCAACTAAAGACCCAAAGACGGCTTGAGTTTTAGTCGGTTCGAGTCTGACATAACCTCTCTCACCAGCTGCGGTGAGATTGTGGTATCTGTGGTGATTATACACACAAAAAAAAACATGTTGAATACAATACCGCCACGCCACAGTGGCTGTCTCCTTAATCACTAAGATTTCTTTATTTGGTCTTACAGGAATTAGAATTACAGATTCTACCACCAACCAATCGCATCTCCGCCATACAATTATCGAAACTTCTAGAAGATAAAACAAATTTACTAGTAGATGTTCGAACGGAAGCGGAGTTCGACATGTGTCACATAGATGGCGCTCACAACATACCCATAGATAAAGTAGAAGTGAAAGTTGAAGAATTGGCGGGAAGAGTGAAAGAAAATGGCGGTGCAGGTATATAATAAATGAAATAATAATCAATGAAAATGAAATTGCCGAAATTTTCTTACAGATTCATGAGTTGGTTATTCCTTTAATTAAATATAGCTATTTCCATTGTTTACATTTTGTTTGCGTGCGGTAACCTAGTAACCTAGTGGTATGGGTAATGGACTGCTGAGACGAGGTCTGGGGTTCGATCCCAGGTTTACCAGTGCACACACCAATGACTGCGATGCTTTTCGAAGTTATGTGTGTATTTATTGCAGGTTTATAAGTGCCCGGTTAATGGCAATAGGCTCGCCACCTATTTTACTTTGGGACCTAAACATAAACTGGCGAAATGTGGGTGCTAGCACCTCTTCCTACCCCTTCGGGGATATAGACATGAGTTTATGTTAGTTGTATTTATAACGACAGATGTTAAACAGCCTCCGTGGCGTGGCGGTAGTGCACGCGACTGCTACGCACGGGGCGCGGGTTCGATCCCCGCTCAGTGCAAAAAGTTGTATGCATGAATATGGCTGTTTGCACTGGTCTGGTCGTGCCTCGGAAGCACGTTAAACCGTCGGTCCCGGTTGCCATACAAACATCTATGGCAGTGGTTACGGGTAGTTGGAGCCCTCATTTAGTTTTAATGTTGTCAAATAGCCTATTGTTTTATACCCGCCATTTTGTTACAGTTGTATTCATCTGTCGACGCGGTAACGACTCCCAGATTGCCGCCAAAATGCTTCTAGCCAGACTACCAGAGGAACACAAGTTTAAAATCAAAGATATGGTTGGAGGGCTACATGTTTGGGCACAAGATGTCGATGATTCTTTTCCTATATATTAGGTCGTTAATAAGAAATTGCCGTTTTATTTGAAGAAATTAGAGGAAACCCATTTTCAGTACTAACATTTTAGCAATTTTCAATCAAAATTTTATGATTTTTCAATCAAAATTTTATCATTATAATTTATAATAAATTATAAAAAAATATATATTTACGTTAGCATGGGGAAGAGGGTAAGAGTTTTGTTTAGTTTTTCTGACACAGGGGATGTGGGGGTGAATAATTATAATAAATCTGCTTACGTATTATATATTTGAACGGCCCTATTATATATTTTTGTATTTTATAAAAATATATGAAATGTTATGAAATATATTCTCATTTTATTTCTTTAAACCCAAGAGCTGTCCTTACTTCGAAGCTTTAGATAGAATACAAAATTTATTTTTTAAATGTATGACATCTAAAGTCTTATGTATGTGAAAAATATTTTTTTTTACCTGAAATAGTATCATAGCGTATAGATCTTTTCCCTAACAAAATCTGAATTTAAGTATAATGAAATAAAATAAAATTAGATTGGATTGCATTGGATTGGATTGGATTGGATTGGATCGGATTGAATTGAATTAATATAATATCAGCACGTAGACCATCTCAGTTTGCAATCTTTTTTCATATGGGCACGCGAAGGTCGTCCTCATCAATATCGTACTGTAATTCTCCATCGTCCAGTCCCTCGGCGGCCCTCATAAATGGTTGTTCGTCTTCCTCGCTACTATCGTCTAAGAACCCTCCGGAATCTCTCTTCTCTTCTTCAATGCTTTCTGTCTTCTGTTCCTCAGAGACATCGATTTCTTCTTTTGGAACTTCTGGACAAGACAATATACACTGACGGACTCATAAACTGCATCAAAGTAATAGACGACTTTGAAATAAATATTTTAACCAAGTATGCATACTTTCTATACAGATTTAAATTGAAACCTCTAGATTGGTTCGTGAACTTTAAAACAGCGTAGGGTCATATATTTAAGTTTAAGTTTATGTACTGGAAAGGACCTTAAGACTTTTTTTGAAGAAAAAACAGAAATTTAAGAAAAATTGGTTTAATTAAAAAATTGTTTTTAACAATAGACACAAACTTTATGCAAGGGTTTATTTGTGTTTTAATAAGGTGTATTACCCCCACGTGCCCTTATTACGGATTCTAATCGGTTCCGCATAGATTTTATAAGGGTTTTTAAAAGATCTTGCGAAATATTGTCCCATTCTTCTGAAAGTGCTGTTCTTAGTGCTGCCACTGTCGTGGGCGAAGGGTTTCTCGCATATACAGCTCTTTTTAAATTGTCCCAAACATGCTCGATGGGATTAAGATCCGGGCTGCGTGCTGGCCAATTCATTGTACGTATCCCAACCTCTTCGCAATAATGTTGAACTTGTGCAGCTGCATGCGGCCGGGCATTATCCTGCATTAAAGTAAAATTTTCGCCTATGAATCCCATGTAAGGCACCACGTGATCTTCTAATATCTCTGTTATGTAGCGATGTGCTGTCAAACCCCCTCTATTACCGTTTTGACGGACCATGTCTATGAACACAAGTTCTGTTCGCCCGTTCATCGATATGCCACCCCAGACCATACATGAACCGCCTCCAAAAGGAACACGCTCCTCAATGCAACTTTGAGCATATCGCTCCCCACGTTGACGATAGAGTCTTCTGCGACCATCTGCACCATATAAACATGTCCTACACTCGTCCGTGAACAATACAGAGGCCCACTGCTCTTCTGTCCAATTCAGGTGATGACGCGCAAATCTTAAGCGAGCTTGTCTGTGAGCTGTAGACAACTTTGGACCATTTGCTGGTCTAAAAGGGGTGATATCCGCTTCCTTTAACCTTCTTCTTATTGTTCGTGCACACACGTTTACTCCACGCACTTCATTAAGCTCGGTTTTGATGTTAACTGACGTGAGGAAACGATTTCGCAGGGAAGTTATAACAATAAATCGGTCATCACGACCTGTGGTTGCTCGAGTTCTGCCTGTACCACGTCTCCTCCTGTAAGAACCTGTCTCTAAAAACCTTCTGTATATTCTAGAAACCGTAGACTGGTTTAAATTTAAATTTCTACCAATCGTTCGTTGATCCAAGCCCTCCCGCACCAATGCTACAATTTGTGCCGCTTGTTCGGACGAAGTATCCATATTATGGTTCAAAAACACTCGATTTGTTAAAAAACTAACCCAACAATTATGCTGGTAACAATAATTCAATTGACAAAACAAAAAAAATCAATGAGAATCAATTTAAAACTTTGCTATAAATAATACGCAAATCTGATACTACAAGTAAATTTTCTTTTCCCGGCTATATTCATTTGTTTTACTGCAGTTCTATTTTTAAATTTAATTTTTTTTTAAGATTAAGAACCAGTCTTTCCATATTTATATAATTTAATCTAAAAAGTTTGCATACTTATTATAAAAAATCCTTTTAGAGTAAACCTGAACTTTGATGCAGTTTATGAGTCCGTCAGTGTATTTTTATAAAGGTGAAAGTAATTCTGTTTATTTATTACGTTTTCACGCTTATACTCATTATTCTATGAGCCTATTCCCAACTCAGTTGGGGTCGGTTTTCTAGTCTAACTAAGATGCGACTGAACTTAGATATTTTTCGTGAAGCGAAGAATGGCAGTCATTGGACCTTCACAACCAAATTGGCGATATCGAAGTTCTTTTTTGTTATTTTTTTTTATCGTGCGCCAAATCCCCATGGATACCACCTCCACCAGAACCGGTGGACTCGAACCGACGAAAACGCACGCCGTCCATGGGTCCTTGGTTGCCGGAGGTGAGATTATACAAGACATATCTCTCGCACCCCGGCAGACCCGGGGACATCTCTGTTGAGATGACCCTCTTCCCCCAATGTAGGGACCATAATGTCCTCGTCTAGCCCCTGGGTATGGGGTGGCACTTTGCGTAATTAGACGGACTTTTGAGGACTCTACTACCCGTAACGACTGCCATAGATGTTCATATCAACCGGCACGACCACGCCAGTGCGAATAGTCATTATTCATGCAAACAAATATTTGCACTGAGCGGGGAACGCAACCGCGCCTCCTGCGTAGCAGTCGCGTTCACTACCGCCACGCCACAGAGGCTGCTGCTCCTTTCTTTCTTTCTTTCTTTCAAAATATAGCACACTGTACGTACCCTCGGGGATGAGTAGTTTCAACAAATTTTCCTGATTTTCTCTCCCTTTGTTGGCATCTTTAACTGCTGTGTCGTATCCGGTAAGTTTGTGTTGTTGGGAGAGATGAGATTCTTTCAGTAGATACATTAAATTTGTTAAATTTAAATGCGAAGTAGGTCCTGAAAAATTATGTGGAGGTATTTGAATTTGGTAGAATCACACACAATTGGTGGAATTACACGATTCAGATCACAATAATTGTCATGGGATTTTCGGCTTAATTTTCGCTGCGTTAAAGTACAAAATGAAATGAAAAATAGTTAATTACATCATTTCATCCACTATACACAATGTCATTTAATTTTGAACATTAATTGTGTAGCAATAGAGTCTAAGATTAAATGGCACTTTTTGTAAGCTCAGTTTCTTTGAAGAATCAGAATTGAAGCCATAAGCCAGGTTGCTCGACGACCTCTGTCCTTCGGTTCTATAAAAGTTCAACGTTTTATAACTAGATGGCGCTGTTATATGTTTCATCGCGATATAGTAATTCAAACTACAATACCTAAGCGAATAGGTTTCATGTAACCGATTTTTTCTTTGATAGCTTGTGCTGTGAGTTTTTGATTACGGTGTTTATCTTCTTTTGAAGAGTTTGAGCTGGTGGTCGTACCTGAAAAATAGAATATAGGTACAGATACCGACACATATTTCTACCCTAAAATATGCTTATAAGTACCCATACATTTGTTATATGCGCGCGGATTTGTTTGATATATGTAATTGGTGACTTATAGTTCTGCCACAGTAGCTCCCCGTATTATTTTCAATCCGCACAACGAAAAAAATCCTTATTTCGTGGGATCGACTATAACAGTTGGTTAATTGTAGGCGATAATTCTGCCTACCCATAATGAAATGTATGTACCTACCTATGTAGGTTCGGTTACTACCAAGCGGTTCGGTGAGTCTTTTCTCTGCCGCACCATTCAGTCTTGGAATTCCTTGCCAGCTCACGTGTTTCCTTCTTCCTACAGTCCCGGGTCCTATAAGCGGGGCGTGAAAAAGCTGAGCGCCACCATTGTAACTCTTTACGTGTTTGTAATGGTGACCCTCGTTCCTGAGACTTCGCCTTGAGCTTACCATCAGGCGGAGTGAAGTCAAATTGACTATTAATATAAAAAAAAAGTTATGTTTGATGTGAATATACTTATATATATACTTACAAATCATAAATATGATAGTCAGAAACTTATATTTCATTGCAAATATTTCCATTCATTACACTTGCGATTCTGAAACTTAACTAAACAAAAAAATTAAAATTCAATTTTGTCACAGACAATTTATTGCATTCGGCGCGAAATTGCACAGATAAAAACAATCTTCGTTAATTAGTTTCAGTTCTGTTATTCAGGTAAGCAAAGAGGTTTAATTATGTACCTACATCATGGAAAACAAAAAATAAGTGGTAGGTATGTAGTCGGTGCACGCGTGTCATTGGTTGGCGTATTTACGCAACGAAGGATAAATTTGACAAAATGAATAAGAATACGTCTAAACTTTTTCGTAAATATTCAAGCTTGTTGCCATAAATACTTTTTATCTATAGCAAAGTAATTGCTATTTTGAACGGTTAAAAAAGGTGGTACAGTACAGTTACTACTGCCTTAAAAAGAGTAATGTGTTTTCATTTAGTAGTAGGTACGTATGATTTGAGCTAATATAGCATTGAAGGTAGTATTTTTTTTATGCGTAAGTCGTCAGATTGACTGCCCCACGCCTAATGGTAGGCTCCGCTTTGGCGGGGGTGGTATCCGTGGGGTAATCCATAATTGCATACGACAAAAAGTCCCTTCTCTACCAATCTTTGTAACAAATTGAATTAAAATCGGTTTATTGGTTGATGCGTGAAAGTGTAACATACCTATAGACAGAATTACGCTTTTATATTAGATTGATACCATTGCGTAACTGTAATTTAATGATGGCGCATCATCAGTCTATCGTACAAATCAACACCCCACATCATTTATTTTACCTGTCCAAAGCAAATATCAACAAATTTATTTTACAATTCAAAACAAAATTGTATACAATTAACGACTTTAGTACCTAGGCAAAAAGAGTTACAGTATAAGTTACAAGCAGCAAATTTAATAAGGCTAACATCCAAGCCCTTTTCTGCCGAAACTGACCTGTGATTGGCTAATTTATAAAATGCGCGCGCATTCGAATTTCAGAAATTGAGTGTTTTCTTGTAAAACGTAGTCCATTGCTCGTTTTTCTTTGTAAAGTATTAAAATAATTGCGATATAAACAGCAAGGGTTATTAATATTATTAAATTTATCGTAAATTCCCTTCTAAAGAGTTCGCAATTCTTTGAATGCTAACTATTCTCTCCAGTTGAGTTTTGCTATCCGCTGCACTTAGTAAAGACTTAAAAAAACCAACAGAAATAAAAACAAAAAAATGTGTGCTTATGACAGAGTGCCTTAAGATAAAAAAGTGTTATTTTAAAAATAGAATTTAAGAAAAAGTGAATGTCAAACTTCTTTTTTTAAATAAAACTTAAAACCCGCATAAATAAGAGCCATATTGGACAACCATTTTGAATTATTGTTTCTTTTTGCAAATTAGTAAAATATTTTCTTTACAAATGGCGAATGTTGGGAAAGTATTGGCTACTATAAAAGCAGTGATAACGCGGTTGGTCTTCGCGTGCCATGGCATCATAGCAATATGGCAGGTCACAGTATTTAAAGACGATATAGAATATTGGTATTTGGCGTCCCCAATTCTATTGTTAATATTCGAAGGAGTGTTTACGTTAACCATAAAAGAAAGTCAGGAGTGGAAATGGTAAGTCATAAATAAATTAACCTTTTTAATGCAGATTACAGAAAACTTTTTGAAAGTTAGGCACCTACTTATAATTTTTTTCTATAAGTTCATCAAGTCTGTATCGGAAAACAAAATGGACATCTGCAGGTTAAGAGACAAGAATAAAGCTAGCTTCAGGGATATTTTAATAATAAAAATTACCTAATTGTGCGTTCTGGGTAGGTACCCATTACTAATTATTTAAGATTTCTTTACGTTAATTCTTTAACTCTGAATGTTATTCGAAATATTAATTAGAGGTCAGCAGATTTACTTACGACCTAAATCAGATGCTTTTGCACGTCTTAAAGGACCCGGGACTGTAGGAAGAAGAAAACCCGTGAGCTAAGGAATTCCAAGACTTAATGGTGCAACATAGGAACGATTTACCGAACCGCTTGGTTCTTGATGGAATGTTCTGGACCGTATGCGGGTGACGTCTAAAAGGGTGGGATTAACTGGAATAGTTCATCAGAATATTCATTCTCTGTAATGTACTGCCATGAGGGGAAGAGAACAACAGATTTGAACTTGAGTTCCTCTACCGCTTATAGTACCTCGTACTATCATCAAAAGACACCCATTAATGCGTAATGCGCAATGCTGTCTTTACCATAGGGGTACGTGGACTAGGCCCACCGCTTTCTGCCCCAGTAATAAACACAATTTCTCGCACATCAACTTAAGAAAAATCTAAAAAAACTTCCCAAAAGGGCCTCAAAACTCTTGTGTTCCATATATGAAGACGGCGCGGCTCTGAATGCTCATATCACTACATAGTATAAAACAAAGTCGCGTTCTCTGTCCCTATATCCCTATGTATGCTTAAATCTCTAAAACTACGTAGCGGATTTTGATGCGGTTTTTTTAATAGATAGAGTGATTGAAGAGGAAGGTTTACATGTATATAACATCATGCTACAATCAACTGGTGCGGAGCAGAAGTGAAAAATGTTGCAAAAACGGGTTGACGGGTGACGCAGAAGAAGTTGCGCGGGTCAGCTAATAGAGTATATTTTAGGTTCAAGATATATGCCTTGAGGTATAGTTAAGTCAGCCTTGAGAGGCATAAAAAGTTTTTTTTTAATCAAATTATTATATCTAGAAAGAAATTTTTAAAATTAATTCTTCATTTGAAAGAAAAGTTTGAAAAAAATTGGTCAAAAAGAAGACGCCCGAACAGGGACTTGAACCCTGGACCCTTGGATTAAAAGTCCAATGCTCTACCGACTGAGCTATCCGGGCTTCGAAAATCATCGTAAAATTACATTCTACGACATATACCTATAATTATTACATTTTTACGTAGTCCGGGGCATTTGTAATAACGGGGCAAAAGTAATAGTCACCTATTACTTTAATTATTAAATACTAGCTGTTGCCCGCGGCTCCGCCCGCGTGTATGTCGATTATCGCGTTGTACGACTCTACTCGATTCTCTACTTGCCTCTCTATACTACTTTTCCTTGCTGTCGGTATTAGCGAAATTGTATAGAAAACCGGATCGATTAAGATTTATGATTATTACTCCACTCCCTTGGAGTGTACCATGATGATATATAGACTATTTTACTCCTAGATATTGTAGCTTTTTAGAGGTGAAAGAATTATTGATATCGGTCCAGTAGTTTTGGAGCCTATTCGTTAGAAAGAAAGAAACAAACAAATCTTTCCTCTTTATAATATTAGTTTTTTTTTACACAACTTAGGTCGCAGACAAGCACTCGGCCCACCTGATGGTAAGTGGTTACCGTGGCCTATGGGCGAGTGTAACACCATAGTAATTACACTCGTGTCGCAACCCCTGTAAGAACAGAGACATTCTGTGTCGTCAGCGCAAAAGATGTAGGATAAGCCTTTGGTCTTCCCACGGACAACACAAAACCTCTCTAGTGAGCTCTGGGTACCCTACTCACCACCGAAAACACAACACGAGGTTATTAAACGGCGATATTCTGTAGGGTGGAGGTACTTCCCCAGTCGGACTGCTCGATTGGGACGGATATACCGTCGTGTCCTACTTCCTCATAAATTAGTATGATAAGACGCGCACAATCACTGCCATCTTTAAAAAAAACTGGTTTCCACTATCTGCTGGAGAAATAGCACCTATCCATCTGTATATCTCTCCTTTCCTCTATCTTGTACAGGTACTCTCCAAGACGTTAATTGGTAGTGCTTGTGCGGCTAAGCAGGTAATTAATTTCCTAGTGATTTACACCGCATAGCAAGGAATCGGGGCAATTTTTTTTTCCAAATTTGTTTAGCTGCTACAATTTCGGTTAGGAATTTATTTTCGGCATACCCATATTGTTACAGTGTGCCCAATTGGTGGCAATACGCTCGCTCCCTATTAAGTGAGACCGAAAATCATAGTTAGCGAAATGTGGGTGTTTAATACACCTCTGCCTACCCCTTCGGGGATTACGGACGTGAGCATATGTATGTATAACAGTCGTGGTCAATTAATTGGGGACATTTAAGATAGTGAATAGCTATAACTGGCTTTCTAATAAGCACCTATTATTTGCATAATTTGGTCCGATTATTATGCTATAAATGGCTGTAAATAAAAGATTAATTTAAAAGAGTACAGGGCCTATCAAATATCAGAGGTTAATCATGTATTCAATTTTAATGTGCAATTGTGTAGTGTAATGTACCTACTTACTGGACATTTAATTACGGGCGGTAAAGTATAGTGAAAATAGAGTTAAACAAAACTAATTAAGTATCACTACATCACTACATAGTACTTATAAAATAAAGTCGCGTTTCCTGTCCCTACGTCCCTTTGTACCTATGCTTAAATCTTCAAAACTACGCAACGGATTTTGATGCGGTTTGTTTTAATAGATAGAATTGTTAAAGAGCAAGGTTTATATGTATATAACATCATGCTACGACCAACAGGTGCGAAGCAGGAATGAAAAATGTTGCAAAAACGGGGTGACGCAGACGAAGTTACGCGGGTCAGCTAGTATATTATATAGAAGATAAGGGATTCGTTTTTTGCCATTTGGCTACTGTACAGAACCCTAGAAAGGTAATAATATTGGCGAACGAGCCCTTCCCGCATGTTGAAAGTCATCCAATAATTCCTTAGCAAACGTCTTTTACGTTGCATATCAACAATTCCCGTAAATGGTGACGTCACCCATCATTAGGCGAGGCAGGGCGCGGCAGGAAGCTTCTGACGGGTGACTTGACTTGACGGCTAATGTTTTAAACGTGCCTGAGTCCTTATTACCCGACTGCGCGACGCAAAGGAGGGTATTGTGCTTATCAGTCTATGTATGTATGTAAAAAAAATTCTCCTTTTACAACTAGTTACAAAACAGCGAAAGAAAAATCTTCATTCGATTAAAAAAGTGGGGTATCATTGAATAAGAATAATTAGGTTCTTTTTACCATTTTTCATTTTAAATAATAGTTTAGGATTATATACAACGATTTAAAGTTGTTTAACAAAGTAAGTGCAATTGGCGGACTACACACGCACACAGGTTCACAAGAGGCGGACTGCCAATCACAATACTCCGTTCTCTCGAAACCTTTACATTACGAATTCGATAGGAGTTCATGCTAGTGCTACTGATGACCTGAAAACGGCAGCTGGGACGGAATGGATGCGGAAGGCGGAGGATAGGGAGCAGTGGCGCACATTGGAGGAGGCCTATGCCCAACAGTGGACTGCGATAGCCTAATTGAGTGTTAGGGATGTTTTATGTCAAAAAAAACGACCTTGATGATTCAGTATTTAACCCTAAAACAACCCCTAAAAAGTTGTCGCTTCATTAGCCGTTCACAAAACATATCAAAATGTCACCGGCTTAACCCTTGCTTCGAAGGGGTGAGTTTAACGGCCGGTCGATATTCTACCCCGAAACCGCCCTAAAACTATACAGTATGTTATTGCCTATGTAGGGTCGAATATGAAGAATTAGGAGAATTTGTTATTAGGAGTGACTAAAGGGACAGTAGACTGGACATACGGAAGGAGATATGACTTCTTATGTGCAATATTCCGCAAGTGCAAAGAATAAACCTCGACACGTGTTTCGCCTATACACGAGGCATCTTCTACAGAGTTCTGTAGCGCTTCTGAAGAGAAGGTTTGTTCTTCACACTTGCGGAATTTTGCACATAGGCAATCATATCTTCTCGGGTAAGAAGTATTTTTACTTGCTTTGAGGGGTGCGGTTTGGCATTCCTATCTATGACAATTAGTGATATTTTTCTATTGCTATTGTTGGGCACATAGCAAGAAGAACAGATGGCCGTTGGAGCCGAAAGGTCACGCCCCGCTTAAAGGACCCGGGACTGTAGGAAGAAGGAATCTTACATTCTACTGTAACAGCTGATATTGTCCTCAGGTTCTGCCCGTCAGTTTTCATCTACCTTGTACTGGTGGTGCCCGCAATATGGCTCATAGAGTTACACAAAGTGGACCTCAGACTTCAGAAGAAGATGATCAACGCGACGTTTGTAGATGTAAGTATTTAAAAAAGTAACTTACAAACCAGCCTAGCCTAGTGGTATGGGTAATGGACTACTGAGACGAGGTCTCGGGTTCGATCCCAGGTTTACCATGGCACACACCAATGACTTTTCGATGCATTTCGTAGTTATGTGTGTATTTATCGCAGGTTTATAGGTGCCTGCTTAATGGTAATAGGCTCGCCACCTATTACATTGGGGTTTAAACATAAACTGGCGAAATGTGGGTGCTAGCATCTCAGCCTAATCATATAACACTAGTATCCTGTGTATTCTGACGGACGCTGACGGCCCGAATGACACTATGAAAGTAAAGAATGATTGAAATAGGCGGTGATAATGCTCCTATTCAGAACCAATTTCCGTATTTTTTTTATTTTATGACAATTCCACTTCACCTCACCTGATGGTAAGCTGAAGACAAAGTCTCAGGAAGGAGGATCACCATTACAAATACGTACAGTGTTACAATGGTGGCGTTCAGCTTGACGGCCTCATCAGATGCTTTTTCACGCCCCGCTTAAAGGACCCGGGACTGTAGGGAGAAGGAAACACGTGCGCTGTTAAGGAATGAATATCTGGGCTACTTCTATTGGTCTGATCGTGTCTCGATAAGCATGTACCTCTATGACAGTCGTTACGGGTTATTGGAATCTTCAAAAGGTCACCAACTGGTTCAATTGCTATACTTCGATATCACCAATGAATTCTAGACGGAGGATGGATTGCTCACAACGATGGTAGGATGCGCAAACGCTTGGGCTGCCGGCTCATCGAAGAGAAGGCCCCTGGTCTGCCGGGGTGCGAGGGATATGTTGGCTGCTACCTCACCTACGGCAACTGAAGACCCAAAGACGACGTGCGTTTTAGTCGGTTCGAGTCCGACATAACCTACCCAACCGGCTCCGGTGAGGGGGGTATCAGAGGGGATTTTTCGCACGATAAAAAAAAAGACGGAAGATGGATGGAGGTCCAGATGGTGGTCACTTAACGAAAAAAAGTCGAAATAGCCAAATACGCGCAGTTAATCTGAAAAAAAACGGGCTTCGGACTCCGAGGTGATAAGTTTCGGATGCGACCAGGACTAACGTAGGGATGATGATGATGGTGGTAACCCATCCTGAGACTAACCTGGCTAGTATTGCTTAACTGTGCAGTGCACGAGTTATTTTTTTTTTTATACTACGTAGGTGGCAGACAAGCACACGGCCCACCTGATGGAAAGCGGCCACCGTGGCCTATGAACGTGTGCAACACTAAGGGTGTCACACACGCGCTGCACACCCTGAAGGGAAAGGGGGAGAGCTGGGAAGGGGTGGGGAGGCTAGGAAGGGGAGGGGAAGGAGGGGTATAGTGAGCTCTGGCTACCCTACTTACCGGCGGGAACACAACACGATGGTTATTATGATAGCGGTCTTCTGTAGGGCGGAGATACTTCCAAAGTTGGACAGCTCATTTCGGACGGGAGATACCGTCTTACTTTTACGTTACGTTTACCTTTATTGTATTTTTTTAATCTTTACCCAGACGGAGATCCCAATTCCCGTCGCCACGAAGATCCCCACGGATATGTGGGTGACTCTTATAGAGCAGTTTCTGATGCTGACTCTCATTGTGGGGCGCTGGCTACTGCCGAAGGGAGACCTCACCAGGGACCAGCTCAGTCAACTCTTGCTAGTGTATATCGGTAAGAAACTAAAGGGTAAATCGGTAAAAAATCTCATCGTATCCCAATATTCCCAAATAATGCCATAAAATCCAATGGAATTCCGTAAAATGCAATGATATCCAATAAAATGCAACGACATCCTATGAAATTACTTATTTTTTTCAATGAAATCATTGCAATGATAATTTATTTATCGCTATTATTTTATTAATTAACTATGCATGTTTCTACGTTACAGGCACTTCCATAAATTTTAATCCAGTAGCACAAAATTCTAAATAATCCAATAATACTAATACAAGAGTCGAAATCTCCAATAAAATCAAAATGAAAACCACAACAAGTTATATAAAACCCAATAAACATTCTATAAAATCCAATAAAACCCAATTAAAATCCAATAAAAACCCAATAAAAATGCAATAAGACCCAATAAATTTTCTTCTTTATATTCTTAATTTATCATCTCAATCTCCCACAGGTACAGCAGCCGACATAATAGAATTTTTCGACTCCTTCAAAGATGAGAAGGTGGCTACAGAGAAAGTCTTAGTGCTTCTAACCCTGGCCATATGGTCTTGGTCTTTGATGCAGTTCACCGTGGTTCTGACTGCCACGAAGAGTCGGAAGTCTAGGGGGGCGGCAAATAGGTCAGACATGTACGTATACACATAAGCACGCTCGCTCATGGACACAAACGCACTATTCGATGGATGGATGGATGGATGAATGTGAGATGGGATTTTTTTTTTTTTGAAACAGTCTATATTTTTTTAATAAAAAATGGCCGTAGGGTGAAGTCAGTATTAGAAGACCATAAAGTTACATGATTAACATCGTTGATTAAAATTTAAATTCATTTGACATTTTAAATTCGGTTCTTTAAATAAATAAAAAGAAAAACATAGACTTTAATTATTACTAACCTAAAAAATTGACGCAAAGACCGTGTTACCGAATTTCAATTGGCAGTGGCTATTAAGTGACTTATGAAGTGTAAAAACATTGTAAACACATTGACATCACTGCAACATCTATTTCCGTAAAAGTTGATAATCTACTATTTAAAATCAGTCGGGTTTTCCTTCCTGACGCTATAACTCCAGAACGCACGAACCGATTTCCACAGTTTTGCATTCGTTGGAAAGGTCTCGGGCTCCGTGAGGTTTATAGCAAAGAAAATTCAGAAAAAAATTTCAACAGAAAAGCTTGAAAATCATTTTTTGTAACCATCTGGTGGCGAAACGGAGTTCGCCGGGTTTGCTAGTGGTTTATAAAAAAACATTTCACAGTTCGTATACTCTGTCACTTTCTCACACCTAGGTTTTGTGTAAAGATACGTATGTCACTCACTTTGATAAGGTGATTTATTTTGTGCGGTTTGAGTACAAAAAATTCTAATTAATATTTAAAAAAAAAATTTCTATACAAAAATTGTTAATTCCCATCTCGCAATCAACCTTAAAATATACTTATACATTATACATATTTTATACATTATTATAACTACATGTTTATACATAATTATACATATTATATTGTGTGTATAAATTCATTACATGTGTGTGTTCAAATGAAATTGTAATATTTTTTGTAAACGTCTATAGACGTAAGCAATTCATATGACCATGCTTTTTAGCTTTTGTGTGTACATTTTTTATGTGTGTTGATATTTAAAATGGGCTTTCCCTATTTGCTCGATTTCTGAGTCCATTGGCGTATCTGTTAAGAATTATTTGAACTGGGGTATCGGAGGTCGCAAAAATAAACTCCATTCTCCATAAACGTGGGCCTGGGGTGGATGGGTTTAGCCGCCTGTCCCCTAACAGAAAGTTGGTCGTAGTGGCATCACAAAATGTGCCGTCCCATACCCAGGGGCTGGATGGCGATACAAAAGAGACAGACCTGGGTTCTTCGAAGTCACCTCCAGCATCTAAAGACCCAAACACGCCGTGCGTTTTAGTCGGTTCGAGTCCGATATAACGTCCCCAACCAGCTTGTAGCAGGGAAGGGGACATGGTTATCCGTGGGGAGCTTTCACTTGATAAAAAGTACCAGTGAAGTGTACTTCAGCCATGACGCCTGGAGACGTCGTATAGAAAAATGACACGAGCAAGACTGTATATTGGATGTACCTGACGATTTGAAATGCAATTAATCTTAGCTTAGGGTACTAATTTCCCGTAAAGAATACTGTATACATTCATGTGCCTGACGTGCTCTCTAGGGCATTGAACGGTTGGCGATAGTACGGTGCGCGAACGCTTGGGCTGCCGGCGCGGCGCCTCCTTCTGCGAGCAAGTAATGCTCGAGAAGGAGACGGTATAACGAATTCGGAGAAGACTCCGGATCCGCTCAGTCCGCGATGAGCGGAGGCGACTCGGACGTCGGAGGTCGCAGAATGACCTCCGTTCTCCATGAGCGCGGGCCTGGGGGTGACGGGTGGAGCCACCTGTCACCCTAGCAGAAGCAAGCCGCGGCGGCGGCGCAAAATTATCATAAATGACTTCCTCTACCAGGAACAGCCGGGCATGCTGCTGCACCATCGAAGTCTGTGCCATCATCATGAACATAGCCCTCCAGGATGCCCCGTTCCTCGCCTTCAGACTCCTCATCATTTGCCATTACAAGATCGTCAACTATATGAATATATTCTTCACTTGTAAGAATACGCTGGTAAGTGATTTGACAGCGGTTTATAATAACCTTGTGTTGTGTTTCTGGCGGTGAGTTCGGGGGTTTAAACATACGTACATACATACATAAACTCACGCCTATATCTCACACTATTAAATTACAGGAATAACGAACTCATGAATCTGTAAGAAAATTTCGGCAATTCCATAATGTTAAAGAGTTAAAGACCTTTATATTACATTAAAGTTCAAAATGAAATGAAAAAGAGTTTATTACATCATTTCATTCACTCTACACAATGCCATTTAATTTTGAACTTTAACTGTGTAACAGTAGAGTAAAAAATTAAATGAAATTTTTTTGTAATCTCAGTTGGCAAATAATAACCTTGTGTAGTGTTGGCAAATAAAACAAACAATGGTTGACAATCAGCAGTAACGAGGCCCAGGTGGGCGGTGTGCTTATCTACCCATCTTAGTTATATTGAAAAATATATTTAAAAAAGCTGTGGTATGGGTAATGGACTGCTAAGACGAGGTCTCGGGCTCGATTCCTAGTTTTACCATTGCACACACCAATGACTTTTCGATGCTTTTCGAAGTTATGTGTGTAATTATCGCAGGTTTATAAGTGCCCGGTTAATGGCAATAGGCTCGCCACCTATTACATTTGGACCTAAACATAAACTGGCAAAATGTAGCACTTTTTTCTACCCCTTCGGGGATATTATAGGCGTGAATTTATGTTATATTATTAGATTCTACGCGAATAAATCTGTTAGAGCTAATATTTTTCCTGTACAGGTAATCTTACTCCAGATATACCGTCTCTATGTGCTACATCTAGAGACAGTAGACGAAGGTAATGGTGGTTCCGTATATAAGAAAAAACGTAAACCAAAATCAGGGGATCGGAAGGAGAAAGAGAAAAAACATGGGTAAGTATTTTGTATTTTAATTTTCACTAGCTGACCCGCGCAACTTCGTCTGCGTCACCCCGTTTTTGCAACATTTTTCATTCCTGCTGGTTGTAGCATGATGTTATATACATATAAACCTTTCTCTTTAACCATTCTATCTATTAAAAAAACCGCATCAAAATCCATTGCGTAGTTTTAAAGATTTAAGCATACAAAGGGACATAGGGACAGAAAACGCGACTTTGTTTTATACATCTTTAAAACTACGCAACGGATTTTGATGCGATTTTTGTAATAGATAGACTGGTTAAAGGGGAAGGTTTATATGTATATAACAATATGCTACAACCAACTGGTGTGGAGCAGAAGTGTAAATATTACAAAAACGGGGTGACGCAGTTTTAAACTTCTGAGCTAGGATTATCTTCTAAATAAATCTGTCTGATGTCTTTCATCATTCTCTGAACCTTTTCCCAACTCTGTTGTGGTCGGCTTTCCAGTCTAACTGTGATGCGGCTAAACTTCGATATTATCCGTGAAGCGACTGCCATCTGACCTCCACAACCAATGATCCAATAACCAATGGCGATATCGAAGTTGCAAATTAGACTGGTCGGACTTTTGAGGGGTCCAACTACCATAGATGTTTGTATGGCAACTGGGACCGACGACTTAACGTGCTCTCTGAGGCACGACCAGACCAGTGCAAACAGCCATATTCATGCATACTTACAACTTTTTGCACTGAGCGGGGATCGAACCCGCGACCCGTGCGTAGCGGCGTGCACTACCACCACGCCACGGAGGCTGTCTAAGTCTGATGTCTGTTATGTTTATAGGAAGCACAAGTCAAAGAAACACAAGAGGAAACACGAAATTGGTGAGACTTCCATATCTGTTATCAGCGATAGAAGACATGATCGGGGCGATGGAGGACGGATCAGGTCAGTTCACTTTTATGTCTTTTACAGGAATTAGTGTAGAGTGTAGTCTCTGGTACACAGGGCGTAAGGGGAACGCTCCCGAAGCCGAAGGCCCCTGGTAGTAAGTACTCATGGTACACAACATTTTCTCACAAAAAAAAATTACGGCAACGCAATTTTTTAATTTTTTAATTTTTTAATATATTTTTTTAAACCGTTTAACTTGTGTTATTCACTCTCGATCGTGTTAGTATAGCGCAAGATGGTGCTACTTGTTCTTTTTTGCAGTGAGGTTTTTTATGAAATTTTCGTTTCATTTAGCTTTACTGTTATGATGGAGAGTAAATTATGCGAAAAAAAAGTACAAAAAATTTCAATAAAAAAAAATTTGCTGTGCCGTCATTTTTTAGTGCCAATATGTTGTGTACCATGAGCTCATGGGGCCAGGGCACCAGGGCACCAGGGGCCTTCGGCTTAGGGAGCGTTCCCCTTACACCCCGTATAGTTGACCCCAAACCACGAAATATTTTTTAAATAAACTTCGCCTCACCTGATGATAGTAAGCTGACAGCAAAGTCTCGTGAAAGAGGGTCACCATTGCAAATACGTTCAGTGCTACACTACAATGGTGGCGCTCAACTTGACGGCCTCATCAGATGCTTTTTCACGCCCCGCTTAAAGGACCCGGGACTGTAGGAAGAAGGAAACACTTACCTTCTAAAATAATCCTCTTATTCCCGTCAATAGTTTCAATGTCTAAGTATCTGACTGTCTGAATATCTGACAGAACGGAATTGTATTAGCGCGTGTGTGTATGTTTGTAATGAATAAACACAAAAACTACTTAGCCGATTTCAAAAATTCTTTTACCATTGGAAAGCTACATTCACCCTGAGAAACATAGGCTATATTGCACTGGGTGAAAACAAACTTTCACGCGGGCGGAGCCACGAGCAAAAGCTAGTAAATAATAAAACAATAACAAGAAGTACATCCATTGCGAATGCATTTTAATATCTACTTTAATTCACATTCTAGAACTCATAATACAATCAAATAGGAATTTAGGAATTCCACGACGCTTTTTAATTTAAGTAGTTTTCGTTTTTCTTTTTCAATCTAGTTTCAATTTTATTTCAAGAAAAGTTTATTTTTTTCTACCTTGTAATCATATAATCAAAACAATTTATACAATATATCTACACGGTGATTTTATAGTTGTTTCGGAAAAAGAATATTTTGTTTCACACACAGTTTCGATAGCAACATCGACTGGAAGTTTTAATTTTGAAAGAAAATATTTCTTTATGTATGGCAATAATGTACAGGTGAACAGAAAAATGTATGGGACGTGTGAAAAAAAAATTTTTTTCGCAAAATTTGGACTTCCTTACGATTTTACTATCGAAATTGTGGCCAAAATCTTTTTTTTCGAAACGATTATAAAATCAACCGGTATAAATTACTAGTTTATCCCAGCATTATCAAACTTAATCAATTATCAATCTTAACATTATCAAGCTAAACATCTGGCGAGGTGAAGTCAAAAAATAGCCCACATAGTTCAACATAACAAAATGGCGAATTATACATCCGTCCGGCGAAGCGCTTGACCCAATGATTGTAACATTAGCTATATACCAACAATAGGTAGGTATAACCCATTGTCGGCTAGAAGGCCGACCTACCTTGACATCAACAACGGGTTGGATCAACCCTTAGTGATGGGACACGTATCGATAAATTATGTTATTTTTTTTTTTTATTTATTTATGGCAGGTCAATTTGACTTCACCTCGCCTGATGTTAAGCTGAAGGCAAAGTCCCATGAAAGAGGGTCACCATTGCACACACGCACAGTGTTACAATGGTGGCGCTCAGCTTGACGGCCTCATCAGATGCTTTGTCACGCCCCGCTTAAAGGACCCGGGACTGTAGGAAGAAAAACACGTGGGCCGGTAAGGAATTCCACGACTTAATGGTGCGGCAGAGGAAAGACTCACCGAAATGCTGTTGATGTCGATACTTAAAATATTATTATTTTTTTTATACCACTCAAGTGGCAGCATGCACACGGCCCACCAGATGGAATGTGGTTATCATGGCCTATAGATGTTTGCAACACCAGGGGTGTCACATTCGTGCTGCCGATCTTGTAGAGGAGTTTCTGTGCTGCGAACCGTTTTCAATTTGCTATCAATGGATTACTTGACAGTGCGGTGATTTTAATAATAAAAATATGTTAAATAAAATATTTCGAGTCACAAAGATTCATGTTTCATAACATTTTTGTAGTTATATTACAGATTTATACAGACTACAAGGCCCATGCCATATCTTTTCAGTATTGCATTGAAAAAACACAATTTAATTTTTTTAAATCTATGTTAGTAGGAACTTAATATAATTAATGCCGCATGAGTACCTCGCAATTGATAGATAGTCAATCTCATACTTTACTAAGCGATTCCACTGGTACTACTCAGAATATTACGTCACTTTGTCTAAAGCTGCACTTAGAAAGCAGATTGACGTGCCATAAATTAAATAAAAGATGATTGATATTGATAACACTCTTGTACTCGTCCACTGTATTTATTTTGTATCTAACCGGTTTCGCCTTGCGGCTTTCTCAAAGGTTTACATTGACAGACAGACAGAAATACAGTGGACAAGTACAAGTGTGTTATCAATATCAATAATGTATAACAATAAGTTCCACCAAGTGCCATCAATCAACAGTATTTTAATAGTATTTATTTTCAACTCGAGCCTTTGCAGATGCGTAGAGTTGTTGTTTCCTTCTTCCTACAGTCCCGGGTCCTTTAAGCGCGGCGTGAAAAAGCATCTGATGAGGCCGTCAAGCTGAGCGCCACCATTGTAGCACTGAACGTGTTTGCAATGGTGACCTTCTTTCATGAGACTTTGCCTTCAGCTTAACATCAGGCGAGGTGAAGTCAAATTGACGTGTCATAAATAAAAAATAAATAAATAAATAAATAGTCTAAAAAAAGATAGTAGGTTAATATAGATATCGATTCATCGACACCGCCCCATCCCTAAAGGGCGCGGCAAACAGCGACTATCTATCTGTAGCTACATATCGTAGGATTGGGGTTCAGATTGTGCTGTCATTCTAATGCTGGGGCCACACTAACGAGAAATGCCATTAATTATCGCGATGATGGACGTTTACCGTAGACAGCCGCCGTGGCGTGGCGGTAGGAAACGCGACTGCTACAAAACAGGGCGCGGGTTCGATCCCCGCTCAGTGCAAAAGTTGTATGCATGAATATTCATCCATATGGCTGTTTGCACTGGTCTGCTCGTGCCTCGGCGAGCACGTTAAGCCGTCGTCGGTCCCGGTTGCCATACAAACATTTATGGCAGTCGTTACGGGTAGTTGGAGCCCTCAAAAGTCCAACCAGTCTAACTGGGAACTTCGATATCGCCATTTGGTCATTGGACCATTGGTTGTGGAGGTCAGATGGCAGTCGCTTCACGGAAAATATCAAGGTTCAGCCGCAACACAGTTGCACTGGAAGGCCGGCCCCAACTGGGTTGGGAAAAGGTTGAGAGAATGATGATGGACGTTTAACGTAGGTGTAGCGACGACTTAACGCGATAATTTAACAACGGCATTCACATTGCCGTTTGACATTAGGCGATAGTTGAAATGGTGGTACATCAAAGAGATTAACGCGAGAATTAATGCGTCGAAGCGGCCACACTACGTATGTCTTGGTGGAAATTCAAGGAACATCAACGGCAATTATATCGCCAAGCATGCCATTCACGTTGATCGTTCAAGTGTAACCACTCAAATTATTGTGTTAATAATAATTAACGCAATATTTATCGCAATGATAGGCATTGGCGTTTCTCGTTAGTGTGGCCCGAGCATAACAGCTTGCCCATTGTATTGTGTTCTGCTAATAAAACTTTAGTAGGTAGGTATACAAGGGTGATTCAATACTACTAATATTATATTACTATCTGTTTCCCACGTCTTCGCCTGCGTTTTTCATATACCACTTACCTAGCACCTAGCAGACAAGCACACGGCCCACCTGATAGTGTCCTATAATCGTTTGCAACGCCCTGCCGGGATGAGAAGGATATGTTCGTTGCTGTCACCTCCGTAAACTAAAGACCCAAAGACGCGCGTTTTAGTCGGTTCGAGTCCGACATAACCTCTCTTACCGACTCCGGTGGGTTTGATATCCGTGAGGGAAAAAAGGGGGTCTACTCTGTAGAGGGAAGGGCTTCATACTAACACACAGCAGCCAATCTAAGCCCTCGGTCTTCCCAATGACAACACAAGGTTATTATTACATTCCCGGGTCCTTTAACCGGAGCGTAAAAAAGCATCTGATGAGGCCGTCAAGCACATTGTAGTACTGTACGTGTTTGTAATGATGACCCTCGTTCCTGAGACTTTGCCTTGAGCTTAACATCCGGCGGGGTGAAGTCGAATTGACGTGTCCTAAATAAAAAAGAAATGAAGGGATTGCTTTCCAAACCTGTATACTTACTTTGTTTCACTTACTTACTATCAGGCATGGTGCAGTCAATTTGACGAGATAAAAAAAAACGTTTTCATATCAAAATCATATAGTTGACATTTGACATGACGATATCTTCCGTCCCAATTGAGCAGTCCGACTGGGGAAGTACCTCCGCCCTACAGAATACCGCGGTTAATATTAATAATAACATTAATCTCAGTGAAGAGAATTTTTGATGTCAGTGGGTAGACCGAGAAACCCTGCTTTGTCTTCTGCACTGACAGCACAGAGACTCTCTTTAACCGTCAAATCTACTCCACTACCTTCCTCCCTTCTCTATATGGTTGGCAGCACGAATGTGACGCCCCTGGTGTTGCAAACGTCCATAGGCCACGGTAACCACTTTCAAACAGATGGTTGTTGTCACATCACTACATAGTATAAAACAAAGTCGCGTTCTCTGTCCCTATTTTTCATGTCCCTTTGTATGCTTAAATCTTTAAAACTACGCAACGGATTTTGATGCGGTTATTTATAAATAGATAGAGTGATTGAAGAGGAAGGTTTATATGTATATAACATTATGCTACAACCAATTGATGTGGAGCAGAAGTGAAAAATGTTGCAAAAACGGGGTGACGCAGACGAAGTTGCGTGGGTTAGCTGGTTTTTTATAAAGTATGATTTTGTTTCAGAGCAATAATTCTAACGAATTCTGATGAGATTAAGGAAATAGAACTGAACAAGATATTCAGGGATCAAGTGTCTACGGAGACGGAAAAGAAAAAGGGGTGAGTTATGTGAAAGAGGGGTAGCCTGGTGGTATGGGTAATGGACTACTGAGACGAGGTCTCGGGTTCGATCCCAGGTATTACCATGGCACACACCAATGACTTTTCGATGCTTTTCGAAGTTATGTGTGTATTTATCGCAGGTTTATAAGTGCCCGGTTAATATACATGTGGATCTTTAACATAAACTGGCGGAAGGTGGGTGCTAGCACCTCTGCCTACCCCTTCGGGGACATAGGCGTAAGTTTATGTTATGTGAGTTTATGTATGTTATAGACATTAATATTACTAAGCGTGAATAGACTCACAGATTCCTTCGTTACCGTGTGAGCGAATTTAAAATGTCAGTGAGAGTGACTTGTCACTTTTATTGTAGAAATATTGACGTCACTGCCGTATCTATTTCTGTCAAAGTTGATAATGGTTTATAAAAAACCTTTGACTTGAGGTGGAAGGTCATTCTGCGGCCTCTATTCTGCGGTCTAACGTAAAACGTAAATGATTAATTTTAATATTTTTTTGTTTTTTTTTTATCAACAGCAAAAAGAAACAAAAATCAGAAAGTTCAGAAGAGTCTTTGAACAATGTTCACCATACAACAGACGACTCAGGCATTTGACATCACAGGGTGAGACGCGACAGCCCTAAACGCAGTCCCAGAAGAGAGAAGAAAGAAGATAGAAGAGAGAAGAAGAAGAAGAAGAAACACGACACTAGTGACAGTGACAGTGACAGTAGTGACAGTTGAAGGCCGTAAGTGTTGTCTATGTGTTAAATTCGTTGTCTATGGTTTGAAGTTTGGATAGCCGGCTTTTGGGGTGAGATATAAAAAAAATGTTTTAAGCATTGTGATGGAAAAATGTCGGAAGCTTATGAGAATATTGTACACTAGCTGTTTGCCACGAGTTTGTCCGTGTGAAATTTAAAAAAAAATATTTTGAAAGATTTCTATAAAATATGCTAATTTCTATTATTGTCTAAAATGTGTGTTTATACTGGTAGAAAGTTTGACAGCTAAGTCAAAGGTTGCGGGTTCTATTCGCGCTCAGTGCAAATAATTGTAGTTTTTGTGGTATGGGTGTTTTTATGTTTAATATGTATGTACGTATTTATAAAAAACCAAGCTAAATTAATCTATGCTTAATTTGGGTCTAGACAGCGTTTTGTAGTCTATTCTAGAATATTTTATACCGTGGCCTCTGAAAATACATATTTTTCAAATTAAGATTATTGACCAATCATAATTCGTGTTGCAATATAAGTAACAAAAACACATGCAATTAATGAAATTCTCCTTCACTCTATGCGATGCCATTTAATTTTGGTCTTTAAAAGCATAGCAGTTACCTAAGTCTAAAATTCTACGGCATTTTTTGTAATCTTAGTAATTTGACGGTTAATACAATAGTGCCTTCACGAGTGCATTTTTCATTAAATAATAACTGAAACTTCGGGTTCAGTGTAAATAATAAAATATTACAAAATAAATAGCGATAGAACCCGTTGTAAATAAATTAAATTTTAAAGATATATTTATTAAAATTGTTATTACATGTGGAAAATATATTATAACTTTTAAAACGTAAATAAGATTTTATATTCTAAAACTATTGGTAGGATGTAAGACATTGTTTTTTAATAAGAATATTTAATGAGAATATATATTTAGTATATTATCCTCGGAAATCACGTTAAGCCGTCGGTCCCGGTTGCTATACAAACATCTATGGCAGTCGTTACGGTTAGTTGGAGCCCTCAAAAGTCCAACCAGTCTAACTTGGAACTTCGATATCGCCATTTGGTCATTGGACCATTGGTTGGGGAAGGCAAAGGGCAGTCGCTTCACGGAAAATATCGAAGTTCAGCCGCATCACAGTTAGACTGGAAAGCCGACCCCAACTGAGTTATGAAAAGGTTCAGAGAATGATTATATATTATAATATATTTCGCGGTGAACTTCGTACCGCATAATATTTGTCCGCTCTTTTGAAAAATCAGATTCCATTACCGCTGCACCTTCTATTTAAATTTCCGTATGTTTTTCTAACGTTTGCGAAATCGGTGCAGCCTTTCATGAGTTATAAATCATGTTTTGAATGTTTTGATGCCGCACTGACCGGTCCGCTGTTCATGTTACAAATCTGGACGCACCTATAGGGGAAACTGGGGACACTTGATCCGTATTAGACTATTTTTAATGTGGTAACACTAAGGGTAATAATGTTTACTTAGTGTTGCTAAAAAATACTCTAATACACTAAGTAATTCAAAAAATATTGGTGTACCTTGTCTCCCATAGGGATCAAGTGTCCCCAGTTTCCCCTATGTGATAGGTATACAATCAATATTGTATCTAAAAAAAAACTGCTTACAATTGTCGCAATAAACAAGACTAGATTTACTCCTTTAGTCCCTCAAACGTTCCCATAATCAGGAACTGAATTCGCGGCTATGGGACTATCTTCTAATTATGCTCTTTCAAATAAAGAAACAATTTCTAAAATCGTTTCGCTGTTATTGGACAAATCGAGTAACAAACATATTATATTATACTGTTTTTTTTAAACTTGGTTATAAATAACTATGTTGACACATGTATTTTCTCATCTGAAATGGTTACAATACCTATTGAAAATTCGGTAGCTATATATCTCTATATAGTTTTTATATAAATTCGTAGAGATTGTTAAGATTCGCACAACGAAACGTAAGTGTACTTATTGTTATATTTTAAGAAATTTCGTAGATTTTTTAATAAAAATATTTATTGTAGCTTGTATTTTTTAATGAAAATTCTTCAACCTTTTAAAGAAAACCCGAATGACCCTGGGGCTTTAGACATAGTGACATTCTATTGGCAAAAATCCAGTAGTAGGTACAGTCACCTGCAATAATATGTATACCTACGTTTTAGAACTTTTTCACATTAAACTTGTCGAAGTTTACCGTTTCATGTCATAATGTTGACTTGTCATTTATTATTGTGACAAGGTTCCAAAGTGTATAGATATTATTGCAGGTGACCGTAGGTACCTATAACAGCCGTTCAATTATTGACCTGTGTTTAAAAGTTCTTGTTTGTGCACATATAGTGATATATATACCTATCTATTTAAATAGTTACTGTTATCATGCTTAGTTCATCCAACAATCGGGGGGCGGCAGCACTTTCAATACATGCATAATATTTAAGCATAGAGTTGCTACTCTTCTCCTATACTCTTTGCTGCAATCTCAAAATCTAAATGTAACCCCCGATTTTCTATCATTCATTTTTTGATTTGTGTACCTAAGTAAACACAAAATTGGCAACGCTAGGCAGACTAAAATCCATTTGTTTAGGTACTTAAAAAGTCGTAAACAATCTTTGTAATCTTTTACTTAAATGTTTTCTATAAAAACTCAGTTTAAAAATAATTTGCTGCTTAGAAACGCATTTTAAAGACTCAAAACCTGTATCGAACCACTAGTTAGTCAGTTAGTTAGTCTAGTTTATTTGTTTAACATGTGTTTCTATAAAAAGTTGCCACAAGATTGTTTACCTTTATTTAAGCACCAAAACAAATGAAGTATAATTTCATAAAGTCAAACTGTCGATATTTTCGTGAAATTTAAAAGCTAAAAGTCAATAAAAAATAATTTATTAAGTTACTTTACAGAGTCTACAAAGTATATTAAGTTACTTTTTTATTACAAACACACAACTGTCAATGTCAAACGTCGTCATTTTCGCGCTCAATTTCGGCGCCATATTGGCTGTATAAAGTCCGCCAGAAATACGCTCTTTCAGGTGTCAATGGAGATACGTATTGAGGTTCCAGAGTGATGGCCAGCTGTTGAGGATATGGCATCCATTCACCATTATCAGTATCTGGAGTTGGAGTTCTGTAAACAAAATAATT
The DNA here is from genome assembly GCA_963691645.1 of Pelosia muscerda. Lineage (NCBI taxonomy): Eukaryota > Metazoa > Arthropoda > Insecta > Lepidoptera > Erebidae > Pelosia > Pelosia muscerda. The sequence goes on from OY829125.1 coordinate 2,505,901, forward strand.
TCAGTAAGTTAATAATAAATATGTAATGACATTTTAGTACCGCGGTAGCCTAGTGGTATGGGTAATGGACTGCTGAGACGAGGTCTCGAATTCGATACCAGGTTTACCATGGCACACACCAATGACTTTTCGATGTTATGCGTGTATTTATCGCAGGTTTATAAGTGCCCGGTTAATGGCAATAGGCTCGCCACCTGTTACATTGGGACCTAAACATAAACTGGCGAAATGTGGGTGCTAGCACCTCGGCCTACCCTTTCGGGGATAGAGGCGTGAGTTTATGTTATGTTATGTTACATTTCAAATTTTACGAGAATATATCCGTCATCAGTAGCACTAGCATGAACTCCTATCGAATTCGTAATGTAAAGGTTTCGGGAGAACGGAGCATCGTGATTGGCAGTCTGCCTCTTGTGAACCTGTGTGCGTGTGTAGCCCGCCAATCGCAATGCTCCGTTTTGTCGATACCTTAACATTACGAATTCGATAGTATTTCGTGCTAAGGCTACAGTTAGAATGTAACTTACCCGTATTTAGCGAAATTGGTCCACATCATTGTCATAAAAGTTACAATTCTTGCATCATCTTCAGTCATTGGCAGCGGCAATCTCTCCAATTCAAAAACGTAAAATAATTCATCCATATAAGTAGTAGCCTCCAGTGTTGTGTTGGTCAATATTCTACCTAAATTTCTATTACCAATATAGTTGAAAATGTATTGAAACACATCGCTATTTGATTTATTAGAATACATTTCTACGAATAAAGACATGGGTCCAACGAAACAGAAATCAGAATTTAAATTAATCAATCCACCAATTACGGATTCATCATTTGTTGCATTTGAAAAATATGTATCTTTTAAAATTGTATTGATTTCTTTCTTTATATCTTTTGAAACGTTAAAACATTTCTGATCGATACATGTGAAATCTTCGTTTAGAATTCTGTCTATTTGACTTGTTATAGTATAATAGTCGAGTGTAGTTGCTAATCCTTCAACTGTATTCAAACCAAATATGGCCGGTACTGGTTCAAAAATTTCAGAAGATAAAATATTAAATGGAGTATCGGTCAAGAACGGATCTTCGTCGCAATATTCTTCAATAGATGGTAGGAAAACTGATTTCGCGTTCATTTGCTTTCCAATAGCTTCTTCCAACTTATCAATTGGAACATCCGTATAAATATTAAGTAGTTCATTAACATCTAAAGTATTTACTCCAAGTGATTTAGCTACTTGGGAAGCAGTCGCTACCGGATTGGCATCAAAAGATTTTGGTGTGAACATTGTCCCACTTTCAGATATAACTCTTTTGAACAATCCTTTACAAGATTCTGACATCGTTAAATATATAGCTGCAGCCCCTCCACTTCCATGACCAAATACTGTCACATTTTCTTCATCGCCACCGAAACTAGCGATATTTTTATTGATCCATCTTAAAGCAGCTCTAATATCTTTCAAACCTGCATTCCCTGGAGCTTCTTTTACTCCCAAATTTAGGAATCCGAGCGCATTTAATCTATAATTGATTGTAACGATGATAACTCCATGGCTAACTAAGAAATGTGGGCCGTAGAAATGTGGGGAGCTGCTTCCGACGCCAAAATCACCGCCATGGAGGAAAACCATCACTGGTAAAGTTGAGTTTGTGAAGCTGGGTACGTAGATGTTTAAGATCAGACAGTCTTCGTTGTCACTTGGGGCTGCTAAGGGGTCGTTGGCTGGGAACTGAGGGCATAAAACTGCTCTGTTGTTAGCAAGGTAGACGCCATCGTGTGAAGGAGGTTCTTCACAAGCCTGAAAAAAGTAAAAAATTATAGGATAGGTTGGCCGGTGCAGTAGAATGAGATCATCTCTTCCCGTTAGTGTCGTGGAAGGCGTCTGCTTGACGGCTATAGGGTCACCCCTAGATCTGGGATTGAAAATCATACATCAATCGTAACAACTTGCTACTCAAGCAAATTTCTGTATCTAGACTAAGTAAATTATTATAAGTAGACCAAAAAAAAGAAAAGTCCGCTGAGTTTCTTGCCGGAGTCTTCTCAGGCCGGGGCCGCGTTTCGGTGGTCCATTTGCTCACTAATTTATAAGTTATTGTTGATATTGACGTTTTGTAAGTTCCGTTTAATGGTCTATACAGAATAAATGATTTTGAATTTTGAATCATAGTTGGCGAAATGTGGGTGTTTATACACCACTATCTACCCCTTCAGGGATTTACAGGTGTGACAATATTATTATTAAAAAACATACTTACCCCATATCTATCTTTTACAATCCCATATCGAATACCACAGTACTCATAATAAAGTCCATTTGTTGCCAGATATCCCTCCACTTTTCCCTGCTTAGTTTCCACAATTTTAGTGTCGCCATCACAGATTACTTGATTAATACAAATTAATAAAACAACTAGGCTGTATACGCTCATTGCCTATGCTCCGAATAAAAAACTTAAAAACAATTGTCTATTTTAAAATGGCGGCTTTTATAATGAATAATGACATAATAATTTTTGTTTATGTTTGATAATAATCATTTCAGTGAACTGGACTTAATTGATAAGGTTCCGTAGGTACTTCGTTATTTTATCTACGTGAATTTTCCACTTTGATGACAGAAAACCCGGATTTTTTTCCCAACCGTCAAGCTGGCCGTGGGTTACCATTGTAACAATATGGTGTCCTTCGTGACCATATTTCCTGAGACTGCCTTTAATTTACTATCAAGCGAGGACAAGCCATATTCACGTGTTCTATAAAAACAAATATTATTTCTTTTATTTTACACAATTTAGATGTACGACAAGCTCACGTTCCACCCGATGAAAAGTTGGTACCGCGGCCTATGGACGTTTGCAACTCCGAGGGCGTCACACTCATGCTACCAACCCTGTAGAGTTGGGGGGGGGGATGGGGATGAAGGTTAAGACAGTTTCTGTACCGTCACCACAGACGCCATAGTAGGATTTCATACCATCACATAGCAGTGTCCACTTAAATCCTCGGTCTTCCCACTGACAGCAAAAAACCTCTCCAGTAAGCTCTGGCTACCCTACTCACCGCTAACACAACACAAGGTTATTATTAGCCGCGGTATTCTGTAGGGCGGAGGTACTTCCCCAGTCAGACTGCTCAATTAGGACACTAGATACCGTCATGTCCTCTCTTTGGCTTCGTTTACGGATCTCTAAATAAAAGGCGCGAAAATGTCTATACGTGACTTTAATAAAATTAGTTATCTGTAATTGTTGTAATTGCTTCTATATAATTATTTTATCTATGGCTATATTCATAATCATTACTTAACATTATGTCATACTTCCGATTAACTTGCTCTCCACATTCTAGAACCGATAATACAAACTACGCTTCCTTTGTCTGGATAGGATGCGATTTTTTTTAACTATGAATATTAACAACCGTCAAGCTGAACGCCACCATTGTAACACTGTACTGTACATGTTTGTAATGGTGACCCTCTTTTCTTGAGGCTATATTCAGCTTACCATCAAGCGGGACGAAGTCAAATCACGTGCCCTAAATAAAAAAACTGAAATTACAAATATTTCCTCTAACCCCTCCAGCTAAGCTCAATGGCTTGATTACACGTCGGTAGTGTTATGCTCAGGATTCATACCAGAGACCTCTCGATCGTAAGAGCGACTTTTAACCTCGAAACTACTGACGCTTCTTATCCGCAAGGATAGCTCAATATAGCCTCTATGACGCTATGCAGGAGGTGAGTTCGATTCCCGCTCTGTACAATTATTTGTATGAAAATAATCTACTTAGTTACATAGCTCTGGATATTTCTGTGCCCCGGAGAGCACGTTAAACCGTCGGTTCCAGTTGTCATACGAACATCTATGGCAGTCGTTGCGTGTAGTTGGAGAAATCGATATCGGCAACTGGTTGGCTAGGTAAAATGGCAGTCGCTTCACAGCAAACACCAATAGCAGGGCAGGTAGGTATATAAATAATATGATATTATTTTTTAAATATATATTTTATTTTACTTAAAACAAAAATAATGGAACAGATCTGTGTAATCGAGCATGTGCTTATACAATTTACAGTTTATTTACAGAGAATTGTGTATTAACTAATTCATCATCATCCGTGCGTTAGCCCCGGTCGCAGCCGAAGTTTTATTTTTTCCAGTTTTAACTAATTAATAACTAAATCTTCAAAAAGGTAGGCAGAGGTGTATACCCACATGTTTTCACTGACTATGCGTTTCAAATGAGAAGGTACATAAAATAAACTCACGCCTCTATCCCCGAAGGGGTAGGCAGAGGTGCTAGCACCCACATTTCACCAGTTTATGTTTTAGATCCCTATGTAATAGGTGGTGAGCCTATTGGCATTAAACGGGCACTTATAAACCTGAAAAGCATCGAAAAGTCATTGCTGTGTGCTATGGTAAAACCGGGGATCGAACCCGAGAACTCGTCTCAGCAGTCCATTACCCATACCACTAGGCTACCGCGGTTATTATGATATTTATAAACTCATTTGAAATGCATAGTTTATTGTGAAATAAAATATATTTTTTTTGTACACACACTCCAAAGGCCAATTCTGTTAATTTTTAATTCAATTTCGATTCAATTGGGTTAAGCGTTTCGGTTGGCTGGAGCCCCTTTATGCAAATATAAACATGAATAACATAATATTTACAAAATCTGAACTATACCTATTAATTAATATGTAATAATACATTAAAATCAAAAGCAATTACTGAACAAAACTTAGAATAAGAATTATCTTAAGTACCAAAAATAAATAAACTATATTACATTGTAACTTAATTTTTAGTTTATACATTTCTCATTTATACTAACTCAAGCACACGGTTTCGTCTATATCATCACTACATAGTATAAAATAAAGTCGCGTTCTCTGTACCTATTTTTCTTGTCGCTTTGTATGCTTAAATCTTCAAAATTATGCAACGGATTTTGATGCGGTTTGTTTTAATAGATAGAATGGTTAAAGAGAAAGGTTTATATGTATATAACATCATGCTACGACCAACAGGTGCGGAGCAGGAATGAAAAATGTTGCAAAAACGGGGTGACGCAGACGAAGTTGCGCGGGTCAGCTAGCATGAATATAAGTTGTTGATCAATAGATCCGACAAATTTTCATACAGGTATTACTGTAAAAGTTCACGTTAAATTCTGGTTGCATCCAAAGCTATCACCTCAGAGTACGGGGTCCGGTTCCAGTCTGATTACGTCACGGCTGAGACTCGGATTTATTATTTGAATTGACTGCCATCTGACATTCACAACCCATTGGCGAAATCGAAGTTTGGTAGCCCTGCTATTGGACGTTTTGAGACTCGCAACTTCTCGTTACGGCTTAACGTGCTCTCTGGGGCACGACCAGACCAATGTAAATTGCCATATTCAAATATTTGCACTGAGCGGGAATCGCGCAGGAGTCGCGTTTGCTCATAGACATTAATATTACAAGCGTAAATAGATATACAGACTCCTTCATTACCGCATAACTGAATTTAAACCGTCAGTGGCAGTGATTTGTGACTTTTAGTGTAGAATCATTGAAGTGACTGCAATATATATTTCTGTCAAAGTCGATAATGGTTTATAAAAAACTTTCACGGTTCGTATACTCTGTCACTTTCTCACGCCTAGGTTTTGTGTAGAGATACGTATGTCACTCGTACACTTTGTTAAAGGTGAGTGCTTACGGGATTGATAGAAATCGCCAAAAACTTATCCGATAAGAGGAAAAACAAAGAAATATAATCTCAAATTTTAATTATCACCAAACAATATTGTTTTTTACTGTTATCAAAAAACTTTTAAGACCAGGAGACACTTGAGTACTGCCTTTATTACCTTGTATCAAAAATACACCCTCTTTATGCGTTTCAATTGAGAAGATAACCACTCCGTACTCATAAAAATTGTACAGCTGACAACAAAATTCCCATGTCAGATAGGTTCATACATGACATGTTTTTCTTTTCATTAAGTATGTATTTAAGATATCTTTTAGTGATTGTAATAATAGTTTTCTTTATTAACAATATAACCTGAAGTTTGCAATGCGAATCAAAATGTTATCATGACATGGCGAATTGTGGGTGTTAGCACCTCGTCTACCCCTTCGGGGATATAGGAGTGAGTTTATGTTATGTTATCATGACAGTTATCAACTCATTTGAAATATATAGTAATAGTGAATGTTCAGCGAATTTACTAAGTATTCTATTTAATGCTAAGGCATTTCATTCGTGAATGTGTTAGATTACAATTCTTATATTATCTAATTTATATACAATCTACAGTTATTATTATTTCCAGTGGGGACACCATTAACCGTATGGGTGATAAGCTTGGGCCGTTTCCCACAACTCCGATGTAACAATTGCCATAGGCGTTCCTATGACAACCGGGATGGCTTAATGTGCCTGCCGAGGCACAACTAGACTAGTGCAAACATTCATATTTCTGCATACAAATATTTGCACTGAGCGGTGATTGAACCTGTTGTATAGCATTCACATTTATTACCGCCACGACAGAAAGGCATTAACAATATTAGTATACACATTAAATGAACAGACATCTGCTTAATAAATTCATAATGTAGATAAAAATATTTTAACCTAAATAAAAAATTAACTACAAAATCATAACTTCTTATGAATTCTAGCTAAGTGACTACTCAGCGATTCCTCAGCTTTGAACTTCAAAGAACACAAATCACATTGAAAAGTAGTATTTTTAAATGTGTGTTTATTTTTCACATGTTTCGCTAAGCCTTCCTTTGTTACAAACTTTTTATGACATTTAAAACATGAATTCTCTTGCAACAACTGTTTTAATCTTAAATGGCGACGTAAACAATACCTGGATTTAAAAGTAATCGCACAAGATTCACATTTGGACTTGCTTTTAATTTGATGATGTGTTTGACAATGGAGGTCCAGATTAGCCTTTTTCGTGAACACGATTTGACAATCATTACACTCGAAAGTAGCTGTCTTTTGCTGTAATTCATGGTTTGAAGTCATGTGACGAAAATATTGACTATTCTGCGTGAATTTCAGGCGACAATACTGGCAAGAGTATATATATTTTCGATCGTCCAAAATGCCAGGCTCATCAGTTTTCTTCAATTTTAATGCTGGTCTCGTGATCCTGATTCTCGGGCCGGTTCTAACAGGCTTTTTATTCATATCTATGATGATTGACACGTTCTTTTAATAGAATTTAGCAAGTTATTTGTAGAATTTTCGACACAACACGTACGCAATTTGTGAAATAACTTGTAACTATTTTCAATATCGTTGAGTTTTCACTTGATTATCTACACGAAACGTTGGTTTAGAATATTTAGTCTTTGTTTTACTAGTAAACTTATGAAATACAAACAAATATTTAGAATCTATTGTATTATTTCTTGATGTAACCACGATTTTAATGTCAAAACGTAAGTTTGGAGTGCGTTGTGAAGCTTGCAATGTTCAACTTTCACTTTGCTTGTTGATTTCTTGACTGTTATAAACGATTATCTAAATAAAACATTGACTATTTTATGTGAATAAGCGATGAATCACGCAGTAAATGAATGAAATAAATTAAAATCAAACATTTTTTTTCTCTGAAATCAATGCTTTAAATATAGTGCGGTTTTTAATGTAGTTTCAAAACGTTTTTACATTTAGTGCAGTTTTTGAAAGAACTTGTTTTGTAAATAAATATTCTCCATTGCTCATCCTATTGATTATTTAGTTTCTATTTTATTCTATTGGCAACAATTTGAAATCATATTATAGGTAATTAACTGAAAAAGAGCTCTTCCAAAAGCAGTCTAAAGTACATTAATTTGTAAGTCCGATAAAATTGAAATTGCATTGCACTGCACTGAATTGCATGCTTCGGTAATTGAAGCCTGTGGTTGAAGCTATTGGGTTGTTCGTCACGTGTTCTTTATTTTTCATTATAAAGTACATTACATGCATTTATGTACTTATTGTTAATTTCTTCTTTTTCAAATATGTACTTATGAATGAATATTTCATAATTATAGACAAATAGAAGTAGGTAAGCCTTACTCAATTGAAATAGAGCTCACATTGTACCTTTGCTTCTCGCTTACGATGACCATCATTGAAAATGTTTTTAGTAATTATCACATAAAAATATACTTTATCGAGCTGTGTTGCAGGATACAGTAGGCAGCAGCGTGCCCAACTTCAAATTAGATATCCCACCTTGATCCTTATACAAGAAAACTGATAAAAAATTCCTTCAAATGAGCATAATTCATTGGTTAAAAAAACTTCTCGGATAAAATTACTACTGCGCCATTTTTTTCGTAGTTCAATATTAGTATTGGAAGACGTTACTTCGTTATGACACTAGATGCCGCTAGTAGGCACAACACGAGTGTTTGATTTGAATATAATCTCTAGTATGTATATATTAATCTATGGAATACAAGTTGCTCATGTCTTATGTTTTATGTTTGAATGCTGACCATAAAGTTATACTTATGCCGTGTCTACATTTACGTAACTGGTGGTCGTGTCAGCACACTGACCAATTCAATGACTAGTAGAATCAAATCCACCAACGGATCTGAGTGTCATAATAAGTGGAAATTAATCCACTGGTGGATGTTCTTATGCCGCGTCTACATTTACGTAACATTTTAGTATTACCGTCTCAGAAGTCCGTCGCGTATATTATATATAATTTTGAAGATTCATAAGTTCCATTTAGTGGTCTATACAAAATAAATGTATTTTTGAACTCTCACTCCGCCCATCAAATAGAATTTACTGCCTGTCCCTTAATGCTATAAAAAAGGAGTTCTATGCAGGTAGGTATTAAATAATAATAAAATGTTGTATTTAATTACAATACCGATGAAAAAAAAACAAGAAATTCAGTGCTGTACATTATATATTTCACAATCAATGCCGTCTAACATTACATACATAATTACTATAAATTATAATACTCACTTTTTTGTGGTTGGATAAAAATAGGCGGAAGAGTAGAACTTACATAAACCTATGACTAAAAAAATAAATAAAATAAAAAATATAATAAATACAAATCAGAAACATGAATGTTGTGTTGGATAAAATGTGTTGTGTTATTGTTTTTTATTAAAGCACGCCAATTTGACTTCACCTTGCCTGATGTTAAGCTGAAAGCAAAGTCTCAGTAAAGAGGGTCACCATTGCAAACACGTTCAGTGTTACAATGGTGGCGCTCAGCTTGACGGCCTCATCAGATGTCTCTTCCCGGCGGTGAGTATAGGATAGTCAGAGCTCAATGGAGAGGTTTTGTGTTGTCATTGGGAAGACCGAGGACTTAGGTGTCACTACCAAGTTATGGTATGAAACCCTGCTTTGTCTTCGATACTGATAGCACAGAAATTATCTTAACCTTCACCCCTCCCCCTCTCTCCTACTCTCTTTCTCTTTCCTATACAGGGTTAGAAGCACGAGTTTGACGCCCCTGATGTTGAAGCGTCCATAGGTCACGGTAAACACTTTCTATCAGGTCCCTTGTCTGCGGACCAAGTTGTTTTTATCACTTACAAGCTGACCCGCGCGACTTCGTCTGCGTCACCCCGTTTTTGCAACATTTTTCATTCCTGCTCCGCACCTGTTAGTCGTAGCATGATGTTATATACATATAAACCTTCCTCTTTAACCATTCTATCTATTGAAACAAGCCGCATCAAAATCCGTTGCGTAGTTCTAAAGATTTAAGCATACAAAGGGACAAGAAAAATAGGGACAGAAAACGCGACTTTATTTTATACTATGTAGTGATAGTGATGATAGTGAAGTTTCTTTAAAACTTGTTTGTTACTTAATTTATTTGCATACCGGCAACACCTAACATACAATGTTGTCACTAACGCTGCTATTGGATAGTAAAAAAAAAACTTGAAAGAGGGTGGATCGATATTTGCTCTTAAATTTTTTTCACTTTACCGCCAGTATCAGTTCTTTCGTTATCACAGTGCTTGCAAATATCGGAAACTCCAATCAATACATGGTAATTATAACGATTTCTCTTATAATAAAGTTAATTACTCAATTATTAGTTGTACAGTGGGCTCCAAAACTTCCTGGACACATTAAGATCTATAATCCTTTGACAGCCTAATTCAACCAAAAGTAACATTGCATTAATAAAATAAACTAGATCGATGTCTTGTTTCTTTATAAGAAAATAAGTAATCTCATGCAAGTAGTATCCTAAACTTAATTACATTAATAAGTAGATCTATTATCCAGTAGCTTCTGAGACTAGTAGTTGTGTAGTGGCATCACTTCATACAATTTAACTTTCGAACTGTCCAGGAACTTTTTGGATATTACGTACTGTATCTCTGGGACAGAGGCGGATTAAACGTTGAGATCGCCGTAGGCAAGCATCTCATTGGCTCCAGGCCTGGGGGTGACAGGTGAAGCCGTCTGTAATCCTAGCAGAAGTAGGCCGCGGCGGCCTATATCCGGGGGTTATATGGGGACACCGTGGTCCCTACACCCGAAGGTAGCAATCTCGCAGTGGCCCTGGGACGGCCAGGGTGCGAGAGATATGTTACCTACCACCTCACCTCCGGCAACCGTAGACGGTGTGTGTTTTAGTCGGTTCGAGTTCGACATAACCACTCTCACCGTCTCCGGGGAGGTGGTGTCCGTGGGATTTGCGCACGGGATAAAATAGGCATCTCATTAACTCAATCGCTATCTTCTCTAGTATTACTTGCTCGCAGAAAGAGGCGGCGAAGGCCTACCCGCTCGCATTCCACACCATCGTTGTGAACAAGGCCTTGAGCGAGAGGACTGCCATTCTCGATGGTCGCCATAGGGTCCCGCGGCTCTCGTGCCTACTTTGACTTTAGCATAATCCGCCAGTGTTTTGGGGTACTAATAGTGTAGTCTGGTAGGGCGATAGGGTAGGAGCAACGCAATTAGATGCAGTTATTATAACAGAGAATAAATATATCACTACATAGTATAAAACAAAGTCGCATTTTCTGTCCCTATGTCCCTTTGTACGCTTAAATCTTTTAAGCTACTTAACGGATTTTGATGCGGTTTTTTTTAATAGATAAAATGGTTAAAGAGGAAGGTTTATATGTATATAACTTCATGCTACGACCAACAGAAGCGGCGGTAGCTTAGTGGTTAAGGAGTCGGCCTTACGATCGAGAGGTCCCGGGTTCTTTGGTGTGTGCCTACTTTGACTTTAGGATAATTCGCCAGTGGTTCCGGGTACTAATAGTGTAGCCTGGTAGTGCACTAGGGTAGGAGCAACAATTAGATGCAGTTATTATAACAGAGAATAAATATATACTGAATATTTGGCAGGTGAAATATTGGTGAAATTGGGGTTGAACCCATGCTTCACCTAGGACCTAGGGTCTCTACCTGAGTGAAACACGCATAATTATAGAGATCCTGGAGTCAGAGTCAGAGTCGGAATTAGATCACATGACATTCCAACAACAAATGGGTTTCAGAGTGATGATGAATGTAGATTCGGAACGAATGCATTTTGTCTAGAGCCCTCTAGACAAAGCAAGTAAAAAAAAAATTTTATTGACGAAATCAAATTAAGTGGCTTAGTAAAGTATATGATTGACATAAATCTGTAATATGAATACAAAAATTTAATGAAATTTGAATATTTGTGACTCGAAATATTGTAATTCACATTTATTTATTATTCAAACCGCAGTAGCCTAGTGGTATAGGTAATGGACTGCTGAGACCAGGTCTCGGGTTCGATCCCAGGTTTACCATGGCACACACCAATGACTGCAATGCTTTTTGAAGTTATGTGTGTATTTATCGCAGGTTTATAAGTGCTCAGTTAATGGCAATAGGCTCACCACCTATTACATTTGGACCTAAACATAAACTGGCGAAATGTGGGTGCTAGCACCTCTGCCTACCCCTTCGGTGATATAGGCGTGATATTATATAAAAAAAATACTGCAGTGTCAAGATCTACATAATGATGATGAGCAACCATTTAATTTCTATCCACCTTTTTATTTCTACTACCCTTTTAGGATCAATTGTCGCTGAAAGAATAGCAAATGTAGCTGTTAGAATTTGTTACTATAAGTTGTGAGAAGAAAGATTGAATTCCCTACACCATTACTCCACAATACATATGGCCATGATTGCAGACAGTTCCTGGCTCCTGGAAGGTTTTTGCAGCCCTGCAACTAGCCCTCATACCACTCCTCAGGTAAGAAGTCTTTTTTTTACTTGAGGGTTGCCGTTTAACATCCCTTTCTATGACAATTCACAAGTTTTTACAATTACTATCTTTGGGATTGATAAATCGTGGGTGAGTGGTGGGTTAACATCCATCTTTCGTTTCTTTTTTTTTTTTTTCTTTTTTTTTTTTTTTAAATATTAGCAACCAAGGTACTAATATTCCCTTTAACCCCTCCAGCTAAGTTCAAAGACTTGTATTAGGAGTGGGTTCACGTCGGTAGTGTAATGGCCAGGATTCGAACCCGGGACCTCTCGATCGTAAGGCCGACTCCTTAACCACTAATCCACCGCCACTTCTATAATATATATAATAAAAAATAACTATAAACTTTTTCTTCTGTAGACAAGATTCAAAACGGTTTATAATATTTTACATCAACTACTTAAGTATAACATCATGTTACAACATATCCAAAGACGTCACCAGCTTCCCGTTCAGTAAACCCATTTTATGTTTCTCTCTAACATGTCTTACAACATGATCTTTTCGTTTGTATGTCTGTCCGCAAATCGGACATACCGCAAACTGATTCAAATGCTGCGACTTTACATGCCTTAACATGTGGTCCCGTCGCTTAAAAGTTGTATGGCAATGTGGGCACAGATGCCTGTCAGTTAAAAGATGGCTGAACTCGTGTTTTTCAAGTTCAGGTAATGTATTACACTGGAAATTGCATTCTCTGCAATTAAATACCTCTGTAGCTGTTGAATGTTTTCTTTTGATGTGTTTTAGGAGTATATCTTGGCGCTTACAGTCTTTTTTACACACAGGACACGTACAGTACTTACTATTATTGTGTAAACTTTGTATATGTCGCTTCAAATGATCTTGTCTCCGAAAAGTGGAGTCACAAAGATTACATGCCAATATTTTCTTCTTACCGTGTAATTCTACATTGTGGTGTTCGAATTCTTCTTTGTCGACAAATATAAGGTCACAGTTTTCGCACATCAATGGTTTTTCAGTGTTGTTTTCAATTTTATTTGATGTATTTTGTGATTGAAATTCTGCAGTAGCGAATGGGTTTATGGCGTATTTTGTGCCATTAGTGGCTTGAAATATAGCAGCGTTGATATAATTATCTTTATTATCCACCATTATTGTTGTTGAAACACTTTTAAACAGATAATTTATCAATATTATTTTACGCCTTTATACAAATAAACACTGGGTGTGCTACGCCGCTCATTTATTGATTTGGTTAGTTTTATAGCATAATATACTCTGTACTTTTCTCACAAGCTGAACTAGTGTATAACTATCTTTGTCTTACGCAACAAATGTTACCATATGAATGAAATAAAATGGAACGCGATTGAAAAAAAATCGATGTTTATGAATGACATTGACAGATTAGTGTTGCTGTTAGCTATTTTGTAATAAATACTAAATTCCTTTATAGTTGCTTATTATATATACGGCTGGACTCTGACTTAATTTCGTTCGGTAAAGACTCACATATTTTTTAAATGGAATGTTCAGATTAGATTAGGTCTTAGCACTATAAATATTATTTATACTGTTTCTATATAAATATTGTTGAATAGCCGGCCCTTCCTCGTTTCACTCGTGACATCGGTGACATAATTTCAGGATTCCGTGTCGCCCTTCAAGCCATACCTATTTATTAATTTTCAAATAATGTGTAGGAACCTGGGATTGGCCTTCCTCGATACGGAATACGGGCTATTCAACATTACCATATTTTATCAATTTGAACCAGTAGTTTCCGAGATTAGCGGACCTACCTCCGTGAGTGTCAGGTCAGAGGCTACCTCACCCTCAGCAACTGGTTGACCAAGATTGTTTTGGTCGGTTCACGTAACCACACTCGCTGACTTCGGAGATAGGGTTTCATAAAATATAAACATAACTACTAGTTGTGTCACGCAGTAGTGTCAAGGGCTATGGAGGATATTGTGGCATAATACTGGATTTAATAGGAGAAAAGAGGATGAATAGAAATAAAATGGTCTGATAAGATTAACTGTAGACTAATTGAATTTAATACTAGTGAAAAAGGAATTATGTCTTTTTGAATACTGCCGATTAGAACCAATACAAGTATAAACTAAGTAACTCGTGAATTCTAGAGTTGTCGACCGAAGCGTGTGGTGACGACGACACCGAGCTTCAGGATTTCTTGTTCACCGAATAAGTGTTCAACGAATAATATTTTGGTATCATTTGTACCATCAATGGTACTAGTGGGATACTTCAGTACCATTTGTACCATCAATGGTACAGTCTAATAGTACTGGTGGGCCTTATTCACCCACTGTGACTTTGACTACCATATGTTGTTACTAGGAACCGCTTTCACCTGAAATGGTAGGGCGTTTGAAAATAAAACCAACATATAAAGATTTAATATTGGACTAATATTTAGTAAAATACCATATTATATTAATAAAATTCATATAAAAATTCAAGTATTTCAGTTTTAAACAATACCTACAAACCTACCGGGGATCCGAGGCACATATTGCGTACATAGAAAATTACAGGTCTGTCGATAGTGTCTCAATATAGTTACACGACTTCACAATTTTTTATATGGGATGTTAGTTGAACGCTCCCTAAAACGAAAAGAGGATACCACTGACCATTTTAAGAAAATTAGGCTTTATTTTTTTTCGCAATACAGGTTTTTTGGGTAGATACCATGATTTTTTAACCTTTTTATTAGCATAGCTCACAAAATAATACTATTTAAATGGTTAAAAACATGGTACCTTCAAAAAAAAGTAGCCCACTTTTGTTAATCTGGTCATTTGTATGTAGTTTCATTTACGGGAGCGTTGCCCTAACATCCCATATACATAAATATTAAGTACTTATATAATTAAATTTTGTGAATATATATAAATTATACTATACATACCACTTAAATATGTACGTCTCATTTTTACAATACTCAATCATCAAACAAAATTTATATACTAGTTAATTATCTACTTGCAATTCAATTTATTCTAAAAAATAAATAAATAAAATGTAAATGTTTTAGGAACATTACAATCGTGTATAACTTTCTAATACTATCGACAGTTGAAAATAAATTTAGAATGTCCTCTAAAATCCCCAATAAGCATAACACTAAGTAATACTATTCAAACGACAAAAATAACATAAAAAATCACTCTTAAAATAAGGAAAACGCAGATAAATCCAAAAACTACTTATCTACAATAATTATTTAGTTTTTACATAAATACAAATATATAAAAAATCGTAATACATCTTATTTAAAATAGAAAAAAGAAAAAAAAACAATAAAGCTCCGTTGTGTTTTTTTAGAAATTTGAATCTAATTTGCAATATTCAAACAGATTTTTTTACATTTTTTCTATTTATTTCAAGTTAAATATACATAAATATACCTTATTTTACGGCCAACGTGCAAAAACTTTATATTCGCTGAAAGCTTATACTAAACTGTGTAAAATTACCTATCATAGAAATAAAAAAACTCGAAAAAAATACTGAAAAATTTAACACTAAACTACTAGTGAATAAAATCTAATAATCAATAAAAAGTTATATAAAAATT
Source organism: Pelosia muscerda (assembly GCA_963691645.1). NCBI lineage: Eukaryota > Metazoa > Arthropoda > Insecta > Lepidoptera > Erebidae > Pelosia > Pelosia muscerda. The sequence goes on from OY829125.1 coordinate 2,521,768, forward strand.
GGTAAAAAATAAATAGGAATAACATCAAAAATACATCTAAACAAGCAGGTGATGAAAAAATTGTATACAAAAAGCAGAATTCTTTTCCACCGGAAATTAAGTAAAAAATAGGAATCAAAATATGTCTTTTTGGTAGGTAACTTTGGGCCGCATGACTGTCTTTGGTCGAAACTAGAAGGGTGTTGCTAAAATATGTACTTATAAAAGTAATCTGTGACACAATGGTGGCAACAACAGTGGTTTGTAGATTTTTTTGCTCACTGACCTGTTACATAGTACACACCTTTGCATACCATGTTTTTATGAGTCATTCATTATGTGAACGTGCGTTTTTTATTAGAACGTTTTCTGTCGAAACGTCTATGCAGCTTTTTGTAAATTATATGCATTTGTATCAATTCAAACGCAATTGGAACGGAAGATAGTCACGCACAAATCTGATGAAACGCAAAAATAGTGTGTAATATTATACCTTACTTGACATGCTCACTGCGAATATTACTCTATGGTAACACCTGTCAGTATGCAACTATAGATTTTTGTGATATGAATGTTTAATGTCCAGTCTAGTGCTATTTAGCCTTCCAAAACTTTCAATATGTCAATTGAATAGAGGGATTTAGTTCTTTCTATAGACTTCAACCCTAACTATTGAATCATGAAATGAAGTGTGTGTGACCGTCAGATACATGGTACAAATCCCTCACTGCCAAATATAAGACAGATCCTTTCGGACCGCAATGTTGAATAAGTAATATATTGAATTACTACGTTAAAATAAAGCATACTATGTTACTATCGATTCCAAATTCAAGGGAACGATAAGCAAATATCAATGATATTCATTAAATATTATAATTTTTTCTTTACATATTTAAATATTAAAGAAAAAATATATTTAAAATGGTTTAGGCGCATAATGAATGTCAAAACGCAAAAGGACCGATTCGTAAAATGACAGAAAGACAAAATGTCAGATGGCGTGAATTGACAGATTCACAAAAAGACAGATTCTCAAAATGACATTCACAAATAGACAAATTCTCAAAATGTCATATTCGCGAAAAGGCAGATTTCAAAATGAGAGATCCGCAAACTATTGTCGTTTGTTTTCTTTCGTCGTCGTCGTTTACTTTTTGTGAATCGGGCATTCTGCGAATCTGCCATTTTGTGAATCTGGCATTCTGCAAATCTACCATTTTGTGAATCTGGCATTCTGCGAATCTGTCATTTTGTGAATCTGGCATTCTGAGAATCTGACTTTTTTAGGTTATCGGCATTTTGCGACAATCTAATACAGTTTGTCATTTTACGAATCTGTCCTTTTGCGTTTTTGTCATTATGCGCATAAACCATTTTTACAATTAAAAAAAACAGTGCCACTACCGGTGCTAGTAGCTACAGCCGCCTGCCGGTGGTTACAGCTCCAGAAAAAGAAACCTCCCGATGCGCGCCGTATCTTATTATAATTTTGAGAATTCAGCATAGTGTGTGTTCAACATTGCGGTCTGGAGGGACAGATGGGATTGCACTATTCTTGTGAAGTTCGTGTAGGTACCTAGTTAATGTGGGTATGTCCCATTTGTTCTATGGAACAAGACCTCACTGAACCTTCGCCAGACTACCAGTCATAGAACAAAATGGGAATCATTAGTTTCCCAAAATCTTCCATGACAAATCCCATTTTGTCCAGTGACATCATGTTCCATATAACAAATTGCTTGCAAATTGCAAACTTGCCACCTACACCTTTGTAAGTTGGAAATTTACATTCAAAACAAAAGTCTTGAGGAGTATTAACCTACAAACCACGCTGTTAGCCCAAAAAACAAAGGCAAAATTGCACTACCCCATAAGCAAACTACAATACAAACACAGGGCGAAAGTTTCAAATTCATTTTAATAAGTATCTCACAATAGTAAAGAAATTCACGGGTGTGAAACATGACAAGCGAGTCGAAGCCGACAACGGCAGAATATTGGTCGAGTGCTGTTAGGGCTAACATTCAGTGATCGTGAACGGGAATACGGGACTGTTCACTGTTCTACAGTAACATAATTATTTTAACGATTGTTAGTAGCTCTACTTAAGCTATCCATATAGTAGGACTACTGATTTTAATTGCCAACAAGTTCCATAGTAGAATGTTCATGAGACATTGACTAAAGAATAAGTCCGTTCGAACGAAATTTTGGAGACTTGCATGTTTGTAAATAACAGTTATACTGTGTACTGTATACGTGAAAACGAAGAAACAGTGGAGTTTCGCTAGAAAAATATTAGCATTACGCATTCACTGCCGGCAATGCATTCATACACACAAACAAACGTACGAATGCGCTGCCAGCAATAATTTTCAACAACATTTCATTTACAATCTGATCAAGTCTCAGAACATAGTTCCTGCATTCCCAACTTCACAAACACCATACATTCAATTCAAATTTACTTAACGCTAAAATGAAAGCTTAAAAATTAACCTTAATTATTTCTCACTAAAGCTGTCACTAGGTATTGTAAAACGCATATTAGTATCTAATATGTTAGCCCAAATAACTCAACCACAATGTTGGCAAAAAAAACTTGGTTATAACTTCATCTCACACAACAAAATTGATTTTATATAACAATGAATGAAACAACTGCATATAAAAATATATAAATCTTATTTCAAATGAATTTAAATTAATATGGACTCAGGTACGCCGATCGTTAGTGTGATTCAAAAAGTTTCAATGTTGCCAGTGTGTAAATAATTTCTACGATTTGGTAGAAAATTTTCATTGAGTTATATTGCTAAGGACATTGAGGCTTATTGAAGTACACACACGATAAAACATTCGAGCAGTTCAAACGAATTTTATCATTATGTCAGCAAGACAATACGGAAAAAATAACGCCAATTATACTAATCACAAAATAAAAGGCCCGTTTTGGCATATGCCTTAATGGCATAACTAGTGATGTAACAAAACGACTCGGTACTCGATACTCACGATTAATCGAATCCAGTTTGCATGGGGATTTTATCGATTTGAATATGTATATAAAGTACATTGGTTCAAAGTTCTGATTAGAAAAATTAGCTTAATCTTTGATATTGTAGGTATTATAAAATGATACAGTATTATGAAAGGTCAATTTGCTTTTATTTCATATTTTTGTATAATAACATTCACTCAATCACAAAAACAACAGAAATATCAAGAACAACAAGAATCTGATTGTAGAAATTTGATGGCACGAATTTGTCAAAAATAACCACCATGCACATATGCGGAAAAGCCTTCATAGTAATCCAACCTCGGTTGCATTGCGTTCAGGGGTTAGCAAGTGCATAGCCGGGCAGAGGTAATGGTACAAATGGGGCCAGTGGGGGGAATCTATGCTGCCATTATTTACTGATTTAAGCTCCAAACTCATAATTTTCAGTAAAAGATCACTACGCAGTGAAGTTCAGTAAATAATTTCGGTCTAAACACTAGTTTAAATAAATAAAAATCGGGCTTGAAAAACATATCTTACTCGATATTTTTTTCCTTAATTAATTATTAATAGTCTGTGGACAACGTAATAAAAATCGTTATGCACAGCACTAAGCCGAGTGGGCGGTACCTGTCTATGAAAAAGTAATAACCTTCATAACATTTCAATTGGTAAAAAACAGAACTTCATGGGCGCGAACTGTCAAAACGGGCCTTTTATTTTGTGATAACTATAGTCTTAATTGTAGATAAAGTTATCGTTTGAGCGCAACTCGATTGTCTGAACAATAAAACCATAACCGTGAGTCCATTGAACGTTTAAAAATAAATTTCGATATCCCACCGTTACTTTCCGTTACAGTTCAAATGATACAAACAGTGAAAGAACACCATAAGGTAAAACGGTGCAATTGTTTATAAAAACAATAATATTGTCCTAGCAACGGTACAAGATATTAGGTACATTATTTAGACTCAACTAGGTTAGTTAAATTGCGCTACTCTTTGCTATTTTAATTTCACTAAAAACTCTAGCACAAGAATTTACAAAACTCGCCCGGGCGACACGGCGACGCTAAGACGCGAAAAATTTCCTAAGTCCGTTTCGCCAGCGACGTAATCGTAAAAAACTTACTTTTTTTGCGAATTTTTTTAAATATTTTGTTTTCCTAACTCCTATGTACATGTACGTGAAGTGCGAAACTCACTCGGGAGTAACGTGGGGGACGATACACCGATCAACAACAACAATTCATTTATAAAGATACAAATTTCACGTCAAAAAATGTATAAGAACGACACCGCGACGCCCCCCGCCTGTGACCGCACGCAGTGATATGCAAACGACAAAATTACGATCTAAAATTAATGAGAACAGCACACCCGTCCATAGAAAAAACAGACAACGTACAAACGTGAACGAGGGCCGCTTAGCGACGGCGTCGACAAAACAACCTACAAACTAGCGACTAAACATACGTGCGAATAATACGGCCGCCCCGCCTCAACAAACTAAACCACATTCCAAATCAACAACACAATATTTTCATTTTCAAACGCTACAGATGCCATCAAAACGTAGACGATCCTTGTGGAAACGTTAGCCGCAATGACGCGGTGTAAGCACCAAGGGACCAAGCTTAATCAATTTAGACAACGTTTCTAAAATTCGTCGTTCTTTGCCGCATCATTGCCGCACTCAGCCACAGAATAAGAAACTAAACGAATGTCAAAACTAAAATAATGCGAGGCGACATCAAGAACAACAACAAATAAGCGAAAACAGGTTACAAAAACCTCAAGAGAAAATATAAAGTAAAGGAGGACGAATTGAAACTTTCCCCCGCGCGATATATCAACCAAATAGCAAAATTAGTAAAAATCCTTCGCGAACTACCATACATCATGGTAGAAAAGCATTAGGCTGGTCATACTAAAGAGGCATCGTAAACTTTTTATTATATGTTCTACGACGCCTTTCTATACCACCACCCTAAAAATGACGATACAAATTGTCACACAAAGCCTCAGGCATAGTGCAAATCTAGCCCACCGCTCGCAGCAGACCACATATCCCAAACACACCTCGGTTATTTTAATCTAACACCAATTATTTTATTATTTTTTAATCGCCGGGTTGAACAGATCTTCAAGATTGGTTTGAACGCAGAAATCAGTTTAATAGGTACGTCAAATATCCGAGTTCACTCTTAGTTTTGTGTAGTTGGTAAGAGTATAGCGTTCAAAAGGCAAAATATTTCAATGTACTATACACTTGAAGACCTGTTATAATTTTGTATAATAATCCACCCAAGCGTTAACTACAACATTGCGCGTAAAGTAAAAAAATCACATCCGAATTCACATTATTTACTTTTTTTATTATAAAAATACAAAAATACAAAATGGGACAGTGCGACCACACATTCAACTATCGCCCGCCATATTAATTTCAACTAGGGGGGTAGGGAGTACTAAACAATTTACAAAAACCCATTGAGCAATTTCTTGAAAAAAGAACCACCAAAAACACGAACGAGTGTACGAAATTCACAAATAAAACGTAAAAATAAATTTCATATTAAAAACTCAACTCGTTGCACCGACGCAGAAACAATACGCTACAAACAAAATTTTATTTCAAAAGTGTAGCCATATCAAATGTTTGAAAAACTACTAAATTTGAAAATGCAGTAGAAAAACGAAAATCAGTCGACAATAAAATTAATGATACAAAGTGTGCATGTGAAAATGGTTCCTACATAAAGTGTTCGGGGCGATCAAGGCGTGATTGTTTTTTTTTAATATTTTCTAAGAAACTTCTATTTAGAGAAATCGTATTCGCATTTGCTATACTGAACCTATCAATTTACTAACAGATCCGACTCTACTAGAAATTCACAAATACGCCAGCTTATAGAACTAACTTACGTGTTTTTTATGTGAAATCTAAATAGATTAAATTACATAGTTCCAGATATTATATATTTTTATTTATGCAAACTGACGAGCGCTGGTTTATTCATATTTCCAGTAAGTATTAAGCGTCAGATCGTTTATTAAGAGCATCACACTCGCGTGCGATTTATTAAGTTCTGTGCACATCGCGAGACCCACCGCCGTCAAATAATATACATAAATATCTAAATACATACTAAGAAAAATATAATATTATTCTTTCCCTTCAAATATTTTGTCTAATTGATTAAGTAATACTTGAACATTTTCAACGCTGAAGGGTCTCGCGATGCGTCTATGGCAAATTTTACTAAAAATGCTTCTACTATTAATACAAATTGTATCTACTTATCGTTTAGTGCGGGCCAAGTCTACTCCGACCGTAAGGATGAAGAATAAAAAATAGGGAATATTGGAGTAAAAATGACCCTATAATAATAACTGTACCGAGAGCCAACTCGGGAAAATTGGGAAACTTTCGGCTCAAACGTAAGGATTATAGAAACGGCCCAATATCTAGGGAGCCCACAGACCTATATTCGAGCTACGACGGGAGGGGTACATCAAACTCATACGCCACTTCAAGGCACTGTTAAGCCTCATGATAATTTCCGAAAAAAGGTACCACACAACACGAAAAAATCGCATCGAAATCATGAAAAAAATCATCAAAAAATCCGCGCAAGTCTTTTATACTACAGTCTATTTTATTTCCGTGGTCTTTCGGGATACGTTATCTAACTCCAGTGTATCCGTTGTTAAACTCGAAATTTTAAGTACATATACTATACTGAAAATATATAAAATGTGTTGTCAAGACTTCTGTTAAACTGGTTTGAGGCTCGCATCCAATGTAAGTGGACCATATTTATATCAAGTGATGAAAGATTCCCATAAGGAATCAGCCCGAAACCAATTCTACTAAAAGTCTCGACTTGGGACTGACACAATGAAGAAACTGGCATTGAATTTAAATATCTACCATGATTTTTAGTAGAATTTTCCTAGATGAAAACACTATTCTTATTTTTTTAAGAAGACTTTAAAATTCGAACGTGAAATCGAATACATTCTCATGCGATTGAGTTGAAATGTCTCATTGACTTTGGAAGTCGGAGGAAAATGTTTAAAAATTCAAGCACAGTTAATTGCCAGCTGTTTCCTTATAAATCCAATCGTTATTGTAAGGCATCGTCAATGCAAACACGCGATAGTTTGATGTGGACGAACGATATAAATTAGATATCGATGATTTGTTTCAGAACGTTTACTATGGACGTACATATTGCTGATCAAAATATTGATTGTACTTCAGAATAGCTGCCCATTTTGGTCAGAATTTTTGTATGCTTTAGACATAACAGTAAACGTTCTCAATTCAAATTAAGTCACGATCCCAAGTGAAACCAGCGCGCACGCTTAAATGTGAAACGTTCCCTATTTACACTAGGTTTAATAAGGTTATATTTATCTTAAATAATTTTCAAAGTACGCACTAGTGGCCCTCAAATAGGACCAATTAGGGCCACTAGCGTTTACTAGAAGTCAGATACTATACTACCGTCTATTGCACTACCCCGGCAAATTCAAAAAAATAGTTTTAAATATATTACTTTTTTTACGCTAAAGTAAAAGGTATGAGGACTGTTCGTAGAGCACAAGAGCGAAGGTAGTATTTTTATTTTTTATTATGGCAACTTTCGTATAGCTTGAGTAGAACCAGACATATTTAATTTCGTTCAGCCTATGTGATACCACCGCGTACTATCAATAAGAAACCTTATACCTACGGAGTACGAAAGGTTCACTTTTCTTTACCTTCGCTTAACAAAGTATATCAAGGCTCATAAACATCCCCAGTTACTTGCAAAGCAAGACTACAGCCAAATTGGTAACCATTTTTAAAGTTTGTACTAAAACTTTTCCCTACCGCCTCCCTTGTTGAAATATCAACGAGCCCAGTGTTATTTTGTAAGGTTATCCGCGTTCGACAGAGCTGACATAGCCTATCAGAAGTATTGGGACGAAAAAGGACGAGACAGCAATTGTTTTTGTTAGTCATAAGTTAGACACCAGTGATGACAATGCCGTGGCAGAGCCATGACAGCCGTAACAGTGCCATGACAGCCGTAACAGTGCCATGACAGCCGTAACAGTGCCATGACAGCCGTAACAGAGCCGTAACACAGCCATGACACAGCCATGACAGAGCCATGACAGAGCCATGACACGAAACATGACTCGAATCATGACATAAACCATGACATGCGGCATGACACGCGCAATGATAGAGTCATGACACGCGCCATGATAGAGTCATGACACGCGCCATGATAGAGTCATGACACGCGCCATGATAGAGTCATGACACGCGCCATGACAGAGCCATCACACGCGCTATGATAGAACCATAACACGCGCCATGACAGCATTGACACGCGCCATGACAGCATTGACACGCGCCATGATAGAGCTCTGACAGAGCCATGACGTACTGTCATTACATGACCGCGAATCAGTAGCAGTTGTATAACAAGTTTTATACAAATACATAAATATTTAAACAAGATTCAAACAGGGAATGATTGGAGGGTGTACAAAACTTGTAAGTACAACGATGCAGCCGCTGCTCGAGGCCGAATCTATCAGATCATCATCATCATCATATAAATCACTCGAACGAACGGGACACCGAGACAATTCTAACAGTATTCCAAATCGATAGTCTTAACGAAATAAAAAAGGAAATATATTCGGGAAATTGTCACTAGCTACACAGGTACAATTATGTATTGAAAAATAAGACATTCCACTTATGTCTTACGCCATTAATATCTTACGATAAGTGAGCGTACACAAAACGATTGATGCAGTAGACTTCGAACTCGTGTTTTCCCTGGTCAATCCCCTGGGGTAGTAAATCAGGCATTTTCCTAGTGTCTCCTCTGAACAGGGAAGAAATTATCAAAAAATATTTGACCTTTTATAGTGAATGGAAGAAAATTTATATTAAAATTAATATCGGTGAACAGCAAATGTAAAAAAAGGTCAAAGTTAATATGAACGTCACTAAAGTGAAAAATATAGCAGCTGTAGACTTGAATCCACTTGACAGGGGATGCATTACCACTGAAGAATCCCTAAAATTTCTCCACCAGGGGAATGACCAGGGGATTCAAGAGTCCCAAGTCTTGCAGTATAATGCTATCAATCGCAATTGCGTCATCTCTTCTTGACCTTACATATCAACAAATGACAACGGACATCTAGCTAAGTTTCGGGTACATATTTTGCTTAAATCGAATCTATTTTGTCAATAAAGTGTTTCTACAGAAACTACCATTTTAGTAGAAATAGTAGTTTCCGCAGAAACCAGACGGATTTATTGAAACGTGTTGTACTTTGCTTAATATTTTGCTTATTATTAAATTTCGGATAGTAATATAATGTGGCAATATTTTATAGACTAGTCAGAGATTGGAACATCGATTTGAAAGCTCCATTAGATCTTATAACCATTTTGTCTGAGCAAAGCAAACAGCTTATGGATTCAGACCAACCATAACTAACATGAATCTTGGGTCAATTAGTTTTTTTTTATTAAATCCTCGCATTTTTTTGGATTCAGATGTAAAAAGTTCACATTTTTTAAATCGATGTCCACAAACCATAGACCAGTATGTCCGTTTTAAGCTAGTAATCAATATATCGCGTCGTTCCCAACGCAGGAAACAGTGTTGCCATCAAAAAAATCCCTAGCCGGTTGGTACGATTATTCTGAAAACTAGTCTAAATGCTAAAGTTACATTTTCTTCACGACAATCCCTTTGCTTGGCAAGCAGAGGAAGTGGTACTATACTAGACTTACACCACTTATTTTCATTCAATATAAGAGTAATTATTTTTACTAGAGGAATATTTTAGCTAATTTAATAATTCTACCAAAACTCTTAAGGACACCGTGAAGATATAATGAAGCTGGCAATTTATTAGCAGTGTTGCCAATGCTTAGACTAGTTTTTTTTACCAATTCCATTCCGTAAGTCCGATGAGGTGAATTGGGCAGATATTGCGTGTAAAATTCAACTCCTAAGGGAGACTGCAGTATGGGGGTAACTGCTACCGATGGTAATGGGGTAAATGAAGTAAATTATTTCAGGGTAAGTGAACAATGTATACCACATATTACCCGCAGTAGCACTTACGCCCAAATACTACTCGCTAACACGTTATAAAGTACGAACCCACCCAATACGTGAGTCCACCATATTCGCTCGGGTTGTTCCACCACGCGCTCAAGGGCACGTAGAAGCAAATGGGGATGTGAGGTAAATTAACCTTCAAACAACTTCAGTTGGAATGGTTGATTAGTTACACCCTTATAGCAAGTCCCTTCGCACGAAAGCATTCTAACTCTTAAACCCACTTTCCTTCACACTCACTGCCTACTCTCCTCTTCGATTCCTACTCTTCACGAACTGCCCACTCTCCCCCTACACCGCTTACTCTTCCCCTACTCTCCCCCTTCACCCCCTCAAACCATCTACTCTTCCCCCAAACCACCTTCTCCCCCCCAAACCATCTACTCCCCCCCCAAACCATCTACTCTCACCCCAAACCACCTACTCTCCTCTCAAACCATCTGCTTACTCACACCACCTACTCTCCAGGCATACACTGCCAACGCCCCCCCCCCCAATTACTGCAAACTCTCCTCCCAATTACTGCTCGCTCTCCCCCAATTCACCCCTGCCTTTCCAAATCTCCCCCCCCCCCACTTCACTAAATTCCCCCTCCCCTGCTCACTCTACCCCACACTTCACTTTTCTCGACACGAACAACAGCTATTCCATCCCTATCCCCCCCTCACTACCAAACCAACCAACTAATCCCCACATCCCGATGACTCAACAATGCCCCCCTCACCTCACTTCCCCACCCCGTCTCCGTGGCGCGTGGGGGCCCGTGGGCGGTGCCACTAACACCAGCGGAAGGGCACGGCGCGGGGGCGGTCGGCGCCTTCCTTCACGAGCGGCTTGTGGAACTCCCGGCCGGGCCGCGAGTGGATCGTAGCCCAGCAGTGTTCGCAGTAGTACTGAAATTGGGGGAAAAAGTGAAAATTAATATCTGCGCAATAGAACAGATAAAACTAGTAGGAATGTGACATGACAGATTCAGTAGTGGAATTGATGTCGCCAAACTCACACATACGATTGTAGGTATGTGTGAGTTTGGCGACATGGTTATATGTGTGAGCTAATAATAGGTTGCGTTACTGGTAAACAATTGTTTTGATTGGTCGTATTTATATTAAAGGTAGTCTTTAATGTCAAATTAACTCAAAGTATACTTAATCCAAAACGTAAAGACCTCTACCGTTTAAGATAGAATAATAAACTTCTTCATAAATAAAAAGTACATACCAATAATATACAAAAATAGAAATGTCCAATATTATATATAAGTTTTCTTTCACTCCCAGGCCATCATGAAAGGTTATAAATTTAAAATGTAGGCGAAATAAACTTTTGGACAATATTTCTGGACGTTACTATTTTTGGATGTTAATATTTTTTGGACACATTTTCTTGACATGATACCAAACCAAAATTAATTCTGTAATGTTTGAGTCGTATCACCTCGCGAGCAAATTACATTTAAAAAATAGATTACCAGATTAAAAAAAAACAATTCTTTAATATGTAGTCATCATTTAAATATTTAACATAGATATACCGGTTGATTTTATAGTGGTTATGAAAAAAAGAATTCCTAATTTGGCGAAAAAAAATTTTTTTTTTACACGTCCCAATACATTTTTCTGTTTATTTCCTGTCCAGTCGATTTTGCTACCGAAACTGTGTGTGAAACAAAATATTATTTTTCCAAAACCACTATAAAATCACCTTGTATATATTACCTGCAGGCAAGTCACGTTGGCGCAGAAGAACGGCGCAAACTTGGATCCACAGCGTGCGCCCGCGCACTCATCACACATCTGATCATCCAGAACATACGGCTTCACCTGTAAACAATATTTAAAGCATGTCTTATGTCCTATATAGGTACACAATTATGAACAAATTTCAAGTGCTAATTTTCATTTAATATTTTGGAATCCTTCAATTCTTCCCCTACTAATAATGGCGTCATTATTACCCCTATGGTAATACTGCTACTTCACGACATTAGTGATATTACACTCAGATACTATCGCTATTACTTCCAGATACAGTCGCTATTACCCCCAAATACTGTCGCAATTACCCCTAAATATTCTCGCTATTACCCCAGATACCATCGCTTTACCCCCAAATATTGTCGCTATTACCCCCAAATACTATCGCTATTACCCCCAAATACTGTCGCTATTACCCCTAGATACAGTCGCTATTACCCCCAAATACTGTCGCAATTACCCCCAAATATTCTCGCTATTACCCCAGATACCGTCGCTTTACCCCCCACATACTGTCGCTATTACACCCAAATACTGTCATTATTACCCCAAAATACTGTGCGTATTACGGCCCCAGATATCGTTATCACCCCTTGGTACTGTCGGTATTACCCCCTCGTTTTGTCACTATTACACCCTCGTTCTGTCACTATTACCCTCCGGTATAGTCACTATTACCTCCTGGTACTGTCGCTATTACCCCCTGGTACTGTCGCTATTACCCCCTAGTGCTGTCGCTCTTACCCCCGGATTGTCAAATTGATGATTGGGCGAATTGGGGTAGTTTGTGCGTAGTACTCACCTCAACACGCTTGTCAATGTCCCCGTGCTGCAGTTGCACGAAGCGCGCGGAAATGGCCGCGATGTAAGATTGCTGGTTGGAGAACGCCACGCGACCCGCGCCCTGGAACATCACAATGTTAGAGAATTAGTAGGTAAACTAAAATCGGTTGCGGTTTGCTGATCATTAACTTTTCTGATCCTAGTTTCTATTGTCAATATTAAACTCAAGGGTTCTCTACTTTTTGGCATTATTCTTCCAACCGGGGCCGGTAAGGCGGCATGGCCACACATTTGTTACCCACTAAACCTGCAGTGTAATTCTCTAAGCATACATCGTCGAGCTCGTCGACGATCTTGACATAGAACACAACCTAGAATTAGCGGTTAGTGAATTGCACTGCAGGTCTAGGCTATGCTCCACATCGAGTTGGAGGTGGAGCTGAACGCTGTATGCTTAGACAATTGCGTTGCTGCAGATATAGGCTGTTAGCGTTAAATTTAGATTGTGCTCGTCGTCAAGTTCGTCGACGAACCTAACGATGTATGCTTAGAGAATTGCATTGCTGGCCAGGTGTGGCCACACCGCATTTGTGAACCCACCGCATTTGTGCACCCACCGCATTTGTGAACCCACCGCATTGTGACCCCGCCGCATTTGTAGTTTCTCTGCAGTTGTGACTTTACCGCTATTGTGACCCCGCCATAGTTTCAACTGTACTGTGACCCCCTATATTTGTAATCTCTCACATTTGTGACCCCCTATATTTGCAATTCCTCACATTTGTGACCCCCGACCACCCTAAATAGTTACTTACCTTGGGGTACTTGAGCTCGGGGTCCGTGTCGATGCCGGCGTAACACACGCCGCCGTACAACCGGTCCATTATCATCGCCAGCTCCACTAGAATAAGCAATAACACTCGATAAGCATACGATTTACCTGTATATTTATGTATCACTACATAGTATAAAGTAAAGTCACGTTCTCTGTCCCTATGTCCCTTTATATGCTTAAATCTTTGTGTTCTTGATTAATACATTTTTACATAAATGCATACATATACGCTCACGCTCGTAATCCCCGAAAGTGTACGCAGCGGTGTATTAAACATACATTTTGCCAACTATCATTTTCGTTCCCATGTAATAGGGGGGCTAGCCTATTGCCATCAATCGGGAACTTTGTAAAAAATAAATAAAATACTTAGACTTTTTATTAGTCGTGTTCTGGTTTAACCTCGTTCGGTACGGAACCCTGAAAAAACCACTCACCCGCTTTCAAAGGACGTGGCACTCCTCCCACGAAGACAGTCTTCCTAGGGTCAAGGGGCATGCTGGCGTCTAACACGAAGTCCGCGTCTGCAAGCCGCCACGGTCGAATCTGCACCGGCTTGTCGCGGATCGTGGGCGACGACACGCAAAGGTAAAGCTTATCATCGTCTGTGATGCAGGCTTCCATCAGAGCCGCTACGGAGCTCTCATCCTGAAAACAATATGTCCATATGCGTCGTAAAACGGATGAAGTGAATTGGTTTTTTAGTAAAGAAAGACAATTCCTCACGGAAGGTCCCCTTGTCAAAAGGTTACATTCTCAAAAGGTCACATTCTCAAAAGGTTCCATTCGCATAAGTTTCCAATCTTAAAAGTTTCCATTCTCAAAAGGTTCCATTCTCAAAAGGTTCCATTCTCAAAAGGTTCCATTCTCAAAAGGTTCCATTCTCAAAAGGTTCCATTCTCAAAAGGTTCCATTCTCAAAAGCTTCCATTCTCAATAGGTTCCATTCTCAAAAGCTTCCATTCTCAATAGGTTCCATAAAAGGTTCCATTTTTAAAAGGTTCCATTCTCAAAAGCTTCCATTCTCAAAAGTTTCCATTCTCAAAAGGTTCCATTCTCAAAAGGTTCCATTCTCAAAAGGTTCCATTCTCAAAAGGTACCATTCTCAAAAGGTACCATTCTCAAAAGGCACCATTCTCAAAAGGCACCATTCTCAAAAGGCACCATTCTCAAAAGGCACCATTCTCAAAAGGCACCATTCCCAAAAGGCACCATTCCCAAAAGGCACCATTCTTAGGCTCCATTCTCAAAAGTTCCCATTCTCAAAAGGCACCATTCTCATAAGGTCGGCTGTTTAGTAGTTAAGGCTGATAACCAATTGAGTTAGAGCCAAAAGACTCCGCGCATGACGATTGTCGATACATACATACATTCACACCTGTAAATCCCTGAACAGGTAGGCAAAGGTGTATTACCAGCCACATTTGGACAACTCCGAGTCCCACGATCCCGCTCCCTTATTTTTCCGTATGCGAAATCCCCACCGAGGCCGGTGTAAGAGTGGTTATTTCGGACTCGAACCGACTAAAACGCACACCGTCTCTGGAACCTGTATTTTGACAGTCGGATGAAGATCTCTATATATTACCTGGAACAGTAGAAAGGCATAGCCCTTGGGCGGAAAATAGCTCTTGCTCTCAGCTTTGTGGGGCCAGTCCACCACCAGTGGGCCGAACCGACGGAACGAAGATGTGATCTCATCTGAAATTTATACATATTCCATTTATACTATACTAATAACAAAAATCGTAGCCATACAAAGTAGTCATTTCAAAATATGGACGTTATAGGAACAGGACATTTTGGGAATTCGACATTATGGCAATGAGTCATTACAAGAACGTGTCATTTTGAATAGCTAGTCATTTTGAAGATAAGTGCAAATTGGCTACAAAAATAAAAAGTGGTCATTTTGGGAAGTGGTCATTGTGAGCCTAAAGGAAGAATGACACGCGTATCCCGTACTTCACACTTCCCCCTGTTCTTTGTTTCCCGTGGGTTTCTCATTAACTAGCTCTCTAAAGTTTTGGCGGGAACGCGAAAAGTGTCATAGCGCTGCACAGTGTTTCATTTTCTAAATTTGGTGTGCATTCGAGTTTTTATAAGTAAAAATGGTGGAGTTTTAAGACATAACGGCTTGGACAAAGCGCACAAGTGTAGGAGAGTGGAATATTGTAGTGAATTGTGATTTTTCGTGTTGGTGTCAAAATCTCCCTAAGAAAAGCTTCTAGTAAAGTCTCCACTACTTTACTGAAACAACTATCATCCTGCACCGTCATCGTCATCATCAACAATCATTCCAACTAAATTAACTAAAGACTTGGCAGAAATTTCCAACTCGACACTGGCAAGATTGTCCCCTAAATTGGGTTGATATGTTGCCATCTAAGAAAAAAAGTAGAAGAAAGCAATACTGTTCAATCAATCAACTAGCCTGTTATCAGTCCAATACTGGATATAGGCCTCCCCCAATGTTGGTCAAAAGGAACTATTTGTTACAAGAAATACGGCTGATCGATGACCCAGTTTATTGCTGGGGCGACTGTTTACGCGCGCTACAAATATTTGTGTTATATAAATATGAAGTGAGGTAATCAATCATGACGTACTAATCCTTATAGTTGGGGAGGTTTCAGGGTTGCCACACGAGATATATGCCCATAGAGCAGATAGAGATGTGGAAATTGCGGAAAAAATAAAATACAATATCTACCGTAAAACGGGGTGAATAGATATCAAGGGGTGGATAGAAATAATCCCGTTTTACCCGCTAATAAATAAATAAATCAAGGACATCGTCATGTTTGGCCTAAATCTTAAAAGCGGAGGATGAAAGAAAACTCTTATATTGGGACTCTTGTGAATTCTTAGACACAGACTCTTTAGTTGATATACACATATATACAAGTTCTAGAAGCAGTTTGCATCTAAGCATAATTTAAAATGGACATTTCCTCACTGAAGAGTTAATCGCAGTATCAAGTGACACGACCCAGTTTAGCTACAAAGGGATTCCGGCCGTCGACCCAACTATACAACTAGAAGATAGAGGCGGTTTCAGATAAACACAACAATACGATAATATGATATTTGTTTGATGGCCACGGACTAGAAAGTAGGACACATCATGTCCTTTTCGATTTGGGTTCACGGATCTATTACCTCATTTGTAACTTTAAGTAGGTTTAGCAGCCGACAAACTTTTGATAAAGTAATCTTGCTGCGCATTGCATGTTTTTATTTTTTTGTTATTAGGCGCTGCGCAAACGTAGACACTTTTGTTGCCGACACGGCACACCGCCACAGGAAACCGTAGTGGCTGTGTCCCGTATCGACAATCGAACACAGTTGCCGGTTCCCTGTCACCGACACGGCACACCACAATAAACTGTAGCTGTAGTTGCCAGCCGAATGCCGAATGCACCTCCTTCGTTTACGCAGCTCAGTTCTATTGTAGGAAATTTGTGAATGTTGCTTGTGTCTTCAACTGACGACTTTTAGTTTCCAGTTACCGACACCGAACACTTTTTGATCGTCCTGAATATAGTGTTAAGTGGAAGCAACTGGACTCACGTATGCGCAGGGAGTTGAATGATTTCATACTTGTTTTATAGAATTCAAATATTCATTGGTAGCTTGTATCTGACACAAGAAACAAAAGTGTCTACGTTTGTGCAACGCCTTAATGAGGCGCGCAAGTTCTTATATTATCTTCTTATCTTGTTTTGTACGTTGCTCTGGAGCTATCGCGGATATTTCGACCCTGTTGGATCTTTTGTGTTGACTCCAAACAGGCTTCAAGGTTTGAGGAGTTATAGCCGACTTGGCTATTTCTCTTAATTGTAGGTGCCTGTGTAATCCTCTGGCTCAAGGTAACCCTTCTGGCTTGGTCTACCTACGACGTGACATTTGCACAATAGATGTTTCATCGTCCTCCTTACAATATCTGCATTTTGCATCATTCATCATACAAATCTTGCTCAAAGTGTATCTTGTGCAGAAGTAGTCAGTAAATGTACGCATTATTTTTTGAATACTGTGCTTACTGAGGCTTGATTAGTGCTTTAGATGGTATACCTATCGTCCCCCCTAAGAGAACGCGGGGGAGGCGTCGTGATAAAAAAAACCCATCGTCTCCTCTGGGGGAGCAGCTCAGGGGAGTCGATGGTCGGAAACCATCGACACAGATCTTGGAGCAAGTCGCGAGAGAAACGTGGTCCTGGCGCGGGCGGGTTTTATTAAAATCGATGGTTGAATGATTTGATTACTATCTGCCCAAAAAGGTATATTTCGCATTTAGAGCGCATTTTTAGCATATTTTGGGTCCACAACTAGTGCTTATAGTTAAGTATGTACCTAGTTTTTCGCAGTTTGGACTCAATTAACTTGCCTTTTTTAATTTGAAATAATAAAATATTTAATACGATTCAATTCAGCTGCATTTTAGTTAGACTAGAAAGCCGACCCTAACTAAGTTGGGAATAGGCTCAGAGAATGATGGCGATTCACTACAGTAAATACATTCTTTGTCGCTCTCAATCGATATAGCAGCCTGAGAATCTAGGGTTTAGGGGCTTGGGGGAGCGATTCTCTCAAAAAAAAACAATAATGTACAAGAAGATGTTATACAAAATGATTTACAATTGGAAAAATTGATTTTTAAACGAGATTTGAATCCGCGACCGTCTATTACAGGGAGCTCTAACCACTTGAGCTACAAGACCATTTGAAATTCCCCTTCACGTCTTGGGGGCGACACGTCTAGCCATTCTTTTTTTCATTGTAAACCGATTTAATCCCTCAAAATTTCTCTAAAACAGATACCTACAAAATCTCTCCTGTGACCTCTCCTCTCCTCCCCCCTTGACCCGTGCCTAGTCGCTCGTCAGCCAACAATAAGCATTTCAATCTAATTAGTTTGAAAGTGGTCATTATTACTCAATTGTCCAGTAGTGCTATGGTCGCCATGCAACGGGGCGTACAAACAGTTTAGTTGAAGGCTCACTGCAATGGCGGTCCCAAGGCTGTCGATGGCGCGTCAATATTAATGTGGGACAAATATTAATAGGTATACGCTGGGCGGGTTAGTATGTAGGTCGAATAATTGCGGTATTAATGGCTTTAAGTGTCTGCATATTGCGATATAGCTGACGTACGCGGTTCCGCCCGCGTGGATGTAAAATATTTCGCGGCATTAAGCCTATGTTCCCTATCAAATTATATTCTAAATTTTATCAGGTTGGTAGACTGTCATGAATTAAAAATAAAACTTAACATAAAATAACGCCCATTTCCCCGAAGGGGTAGGCAGAGGTGCTAGCACCCACATTTCGCCAGTTTTCGTTAAGGTCCAAATGTAATAGGTGGCGAGCCTATTGCCATTAACCGGACACTTATAAACCAGCGATAAATACACACATAACTTCACACATAGCTGAAAGACAACTCCATGTAGCGAAGATGCGAATGTTAAGATGGATGTGTGGTGTGTTGAAAATGGATGTCGGTGTCTATATAAAAACTCGAATTTTAGGAAATAAAACAGCTGCTGTGAGCTGAACTGTGATGGCGCCAAAAAAGTCCAGAAAGCATTGATATTTGTAATCGTTTTATATATTTGGGGATTGAGATTAGACAGATTGAATTTTGAACAGAGTTTTACCGTTCTATTTGGTTCGTTCCCTAAAAAAAGGTATCCACAAAGCCAATCAAATGAAGGTATGTGGGAGACTTGTTGGCGATCGATATCACGACGATGCTTGTTTGCGACTACGCTAGGGATGATGACGCCAGTGTCCCCACATGGGCTGTCCAGGGGCTTTTTTACGGATCGAACTATCGCTATGAGCAAGGCCGCGAGCGAGAAAACTTCCACAGCTAGAGTCGTTCACCAAAAGGACCCGACTCTGGTATCTACCACGCCTGGCAGCCGGTCAGTGTATGCAGCCTCGAATCTTCGCTTTCATACAGTGATGGCACTTGGATGTTGACTCATTCTGGATCCGAAGCAGGTAATCCTCGAAGCACCCGTGCCCGGTAATCACCAGTATCCTCCAGTACGAGAGTCTACCGTATGGACTTTCTAGCCAGTCCTCCATGAAAGGTCTAACGGCGTGCCCTGTGCGTGGTTGCCCAAGTGGTCGCTTCTACACAGCTACCATGTCCCCCTATGGAATTGGGACTTCATGGCTCTGCGTCTAGGATACATGGTATCGGTCCACCGAGTGCGCTGCGGAGCATGCAGCTTCTACACGTGTTTGGCCTTCGGGGACACATATTGGCCACCCATTTAAGGCCATGGATGATTCTAGCGTGGTCTCCTGCAAGAGTTACCCGGGCCCCCTCAGATTGGACTGCCTCTTAATCTGTGCTCTCACCGCGCTAAAGTTGCAGACCGAGAGACCAGACTTCTGAAATGCTCTCCGGAGCTCCCACTAAAAGTTTCCTAATGCAAGTAGGGGGTTAATTGAATGGTACTCACCCTCGTCGATGTCTGGCGGTAGACCTCCAACAAACACCTTGCGGCTGAATCGCTCGCCGTGTTCCGAACCGGCGGATACGGGCGACGAGCGAGCTGGCGAGCCCAACGCGCTCACACACATCGATAAACCTGAAATGTGATAACCATGTTTGAACGACTTGCTATTGAGATGTGTAAAACCTAGCATAGAGTGCAAAGGCGGGCGGTGAGGATCGTCGACAATTTCATACTCATATCGAACTCATAGACATAACACTGTGGACATTTTGTAAAACTGGGCATTTTGACACTGTGGACATGTTGTAAGACTGGGCATTTTGACACTGTGGACATGTTGTAAGACTGGGCATTTTGACATTGCGGACATGACACAATGGACATTTTAGTACAGCGGACATTTCGATAGAGTGGACGAGATGGCCCTAAAGGTCACAGACGGAGTGGAACCTCTCAAGTTCGGGAGGGACTTTGCCTCACAGCGTTTTACCCCCTGTACAGTAAGCACTAGCATGAACTATCGAATTCGTAATGTAAAGGTTTCGAGAGAACGGAGCATTGTGATTGGCAGTCTGCCTCTTGTGAACCTGTGTGCGTATATAGCCCGCCAAACGCAATGCTCCGTTCTGTCGATACCTTTACATTACGAATTCGATAATATTTCGTGCTAAGGCTACAGAAATCGGCAAGTAACTCGGCAAGAACCGTCAGCGCATCTGAGACGATTTTTGGGTCTCTTTTGCGGTTAAGCAGACATGATTCAAAATAAATGATGGCGTTCTGGTGAATGAATAGAATAATGACAACCACTTTTAGTGCCTCTAAGTGTACGATGCGCGAACTTACCCCAACTACTACAAAACCTTGCCAAGTTAGATGCCGTGTACAATGGTTTGTGTTCAGGAAAACTGTTCGACATGATGCCTACGCCTACTTTCTATCATCGCACCGCTCACCACAGGCAAGGACACGACGGTATCTCCCGTCCGAAATGAGCTGTCCAACTGGGGAAGTACCTCCGCCCTACAGAAGACCGCGGTCATAATAACCATCGTGTTGTGTTCCCGCCGGTAAGTAGGGTAGCCAGAGCTCACTGTACCCCTCCTTCCCCTCCCCTTTCTAGCCTCCCCACCCCTTCCCAACTCTCCCCCTTTTCCTTCAGGGTGGGCAGCGCGTGTGTGACACCCTTAGTGTTGCACACGTTCATAGGCTTCCTTTCCATCAGGTGGGCCGTGTGCTTGTCTGCCACCTACGTAGTATAAAAAAAAGGAGTTCATCCCTCATTACACATTACACACTGTGTGGTATGAAAGGAAATTCGTCTCGCGCACGCTTTAAACTGTGGAATGAACTCCTTGCTGTGATTTTTCCAAGCGCCTTGGTGTGGTAGGGTCCTATGCAACTCTAAGATGATGAACCCTGCCTATAGATGCTGATACTCACCGGCAGCAGAAAGTCTAGAGACCACATCTTGAGCTTGTTCGGGCACGGAAGGCGAGCCGGCGCCCGCCGCGCCAGCCGCCACGCTTGCCTCCTCCACGCCGGGGAAGAATGGCGACTTGCCTGCGGACAAAGAAACTTACTGTTAGTATTGTTTTATGACCTCTATACTTAATTAGAGCGGGCTTGGGGGGTAACTGATAAAGTCACCTGTCACACTAACAGAAACAGGGCGTTAAAATCAAAATAAAAATCAAAAATCATTTATTCTGTATAGACCAGTAAACGGAAAGTTACAAAACGTCTATATCAACAACATTTTATAGATCAATGAGCAAATGGACCACACCGGTTCGAAACGCGGCTCCGACCTGAGAAGCCCTCAGGCTGAGAACGACAACTTCCTAAAAAGACAACTTCCGAAAACGACAACTTCCTAAAAAGGACTCCGGCAAGAAACTCAGCGGGCTTTTCTTTTTTTTGGTCTATTTACTTAGTCTAGATACAAAATTTAGCTAAGTAGCAATGGGCAAATCCCTAATTTCATTAGGGAGCTTATTAAAAAAGCGTATACAATTACCCTGAAAAGAATTTAAATTGGCATCACTACATAGTATAAAATAATGTCGCTTTCTCTGTCCCCATATCCGTATATCCTTATGTATGCTTAAATCTTTTAAACTATGCAAAGGATTTTTATGCGGTTTTTTTAATACATAGAGTGATTGAAGAGGAAGGTTTATATGTATATAATATTATGCTACAACCAACTAGTACGGAGCAGAACTAAAAAATGTTGTAAAAACGGGGTGACGCAGACGAAGTTGCGCGTTTTAGCTAGTTTTGTAATATTAGATAGTATCCTGTGTATTGAAATAAATATATACCTACAACTTTCTCATAAATTGTCGGCAGCAACCCGGTTTGACCCCTACGGAAGAGGTCACAATTTAGCGGGTCACTGACACGCAAATCTAGTATGTCCTGCCAGTAGGGAGGATATACTTTAATAATGAAAATGGGACAGTTTTAAAAACTTTCTCTAGTCATTATGGAGCGAATCTCTTAATAAAAGGTTGAAGAGATAAGGTGCTGAAACGCGTTTATATATGTCGAAAGAGTAGGCTCTCAATCGAATAGAGTTTAGGTAAAATCCGGGTCCTTTAAGCGGGGCGTGAATAAGCATCTGATGAGGCCGTCAAGGTGAGCGCCACCATTGTAACACTACCTGTTTAGACCGTTTGATAAGTAGGCGATTGGCGAAGTAGAAAAACAGAGAAGTAGGTATAAAAAGAAGTTTGCTATTTGCAAAGTAGACCCCTGGCGCCTGAGCGGTTTATAATGATGACCCTCTTTCCTGAGACTTTGCCTTCGGCTTACCATCAGGCGGGATGAAGTGAAATTGACGTACCCTAAATAAAGTCTGTACAACGGTCACCATTACAGATACTAACAATGTTACAATGGTGGCCCTCAGTTTGACGACCTCTTCAGATGATTTTCCCACTTAGCCTAAAAGACCCGGGACTGTAGGAAGATCCACCTAATTTATAGTCACTCTAGGCCGAGTACTAAGTTTTATAGACACGTTGACACCAAGATCAATACATTTTATCTTTCATTATGTGCCGGAGGGGGTATTTCGTCGGAATAACATCTATTATAGCTTTTTTTTTATTAGAAAAGTCGAAAAAAGAAAGATTCAAAATAGAATTAAAGAAATACTGCTTACTATTTTAGTTTTTTACTGAAAATATATGTATTGCATAATAATATATTGCCTAACTAAACTAAAACGAACTCTTTGTTTTTAGTTACCAAAGTAGGTCAAAGTAAAAACAATCAAATTCAGTCCAAATTCATAACTGATTCCTTATTAAATTTCAAATGACTAATTACCTTTCGTATTGAAAGGACATTTAAACACAACGCCTTATTAGTAGAATGTCCTAAACATAACGTCCTATTAGCAATATGACCTAGTAGCAAATAGGCCTAATATCAAAATGACATTATGTGCACTGAAAATTTTGAAAAGGTATGGAATGGTTCGACAGGATTTGAAGCCGCGATCTTTCCCTTATAGGAGGAACGCTCTGACCACTATGCCACGGTATTCAGTAGGGCGGGCAACTTCCCCATTCGGACTGCTCAATTAGGATGGGAGATACTGTAGGTATGTCCCACACCCGCCCGTGTATAACATATAATAATTATATATATAATTTTGTTCCTTTCGGGGAGAAATGACCAAGGTGCTAAAATGGCCATAGTGTGGAAATCTCCATAGTGCTGAAATGACCAATATCATAATGACCAATTGTACAATCGTCCATGATACCGAAGTGCTAAAATGACCATAGTGCTTAAAGTCAAAGGTGCTGAAATGTAATAATAAATATATTATTTTATTTGTCTTAAAATATGTATTTATTAACATAAGAAAACTAATCATCATTTCTTATTAATCATTTTGAAATACAATTAAACTAAATAAAACTAATAATACTTTTTTATAATCATTTAAATTAAATAACATTATATAACTGAAATATAAGATCAGGGGGCCTTCTAGTATTTCAGTTTTATATACACAATTTTTTTTAGAAATGAAATTGCAGAAATTTTGTTTCTTACTAAATCACTTAATAGATTTTTATATTTTTTATCAAAAATTATATTCCTGTTACGCCTATTTTTTTTCTCCGGATTGAACAAAATGCTTTTGATTTTGTAATCATAATGCTTATATTCTTTTATCAAGCATTTAATAAACAAAAATATATTAGGAGAACGAGGAATCCTCGAATTTAATCTTCTGTGAAATCCTTCCACAGGGTTAGTAGTTCTATGTTTATCGTTAGCACAGCTTATTATGTTTTCTAGCATTGGGTACCACTGACGTACAAAATATTTTTTAAATTTGTCCACATGATTACAATCTGGGGTAATATTTTGAATGAATGCCCATGCTTCCCTTGTGTATTCTGCAGGTAGCAGAGGTAAATGAGAACACAATCTTGTAAAATTTCTACCATCTTTCGTCTTGTTGAGTTTCAGCTCTTTACTCTTTCGCCATATTGCATCATTATAATGATGGTAGCATCCCGATACAGATGCCCCTGGATACACCTTGAGAACTGCGTTAATTTGAGCCTGCTCAAAATCGCATTTAAATTGGGTTATAGAAACTGTTAATTTTTCTTTTATTAATTTAAAAAAACGTGTGTACGTTTTCTCCGTTTTGTTTGGGAGCAGTCCGTAAATGACAGGAACCACATTTGTTGAATTTTCATTCGACATTATATCTAGGTGTAACGTATATAACTGGTAAAATACCTTAGGGCAGCAACGGAAAGTGCCATCAGCAAGATATGATTTACTTTTTGAGCATTTTATAATTTTTTGACTAATCTTTGAACAGAATATTAAAATTTTCTCATCTTCCCCGTCGTTGCAAATTAGGAAATTGCTCGCAATATCATCTGGAATAATAACGTCTTTTATATTTTTGAAATTTAACGATTTTGATTTTAAAAACCTCTTCCTTTCTCTATACAACACTGTTTTAAAAGACTCGAATGATGGTACTCGGTGTAAATAAGCTTCTTTACTTTTTAGTTGTTCAAAAACATTTTCATATATTGGTTGAATAGGTCCTAAATTCTCGCAAACTTTTCTTTTGCATTTAGCTATCGCAATAGCAACTTCATTTCTTATACTATCAGAAAAGCATGAGTGACATTTTTCTTTTAAAATTTTATTTTTTGTAATATCCAGCTTGATAGTCGCTGAACATTTATTACGGTTCACACATCTCCAAAGGGTCGAATTTTTGTTCACAGCACTCAAATTGTAGCGATAACCACGGTTTATAACAGATTCTCCCCCCTTTTGATTTTTTATAATCGTAAACATTTTTACTAAGTACTCGTTTAATTGAATTTACTCGGTCTCTATATTATTATATTATTTATGTTTAAGGAAAATTATTTAGGTATGTCATTTACAGTATTGATTCTCAAATTGTCATACCTATTGACAAGAAATAAGTGCAAACACTTCAAAGAAACTACAAGTGGCCATAATCAGATTACTGTTTAAAAGAGATTTTAATGGAATACATACTAATGAGTTTGTAATGCATAGGCCCATAATTTTAAATAATAAAGGATTTAGGTATTTGAACATTTTAGAGATAACTATGATGAGTGATGATGGTGCGGAGAAAAAAACTTAGAAATAACTTTTAAGTTTTTTTTTTCAGCACCATGGTCATTATAGCACCTTGGTCATTATAGCACCTTGGTCATTATAGCACCTTGGTCATTATAGCATCATGGTCATTATATCATCATGGTCATTATAGCATCATGGTCATTATAGCATCATGGTCATTTTAGCACCTTGGTCATTTCTCCCCGAAAGGATTTTGTTAACATAACATAACATAACACAAACTCACGCCTAGGGGTAGGCAGAGGTGCTATATAGCACCCACATTTCGCCAGTTTATGTTTAGGTCCCAATGTAAAGGTGGCGAGACTATTGCCATTAACCGGGCACTTATAAACGGGCGATAAATACACACATTACTTCGAAAAGCATCGAAAAGCCATTGGTGTGTGCCATGGTGAATCGAAACCAAACCTCGTCTCAGCAGTCCATTACCCATACCACTAGGCTACCGCGGTTATATTTTGTTAATTTTTGACCGAAACATCAAGGCTATGATTCCTCAAACGGTTATGAAAAGTCATTTTGCTAATAGGACATTTAGCTAATAGGTCGTTTTGCTATTAGGTCGAATTGCTTTTAGGCACTTGTGATACGGAGGGAAAAAACTCTTCAAAGAACTACTTACTAGACATTATTAATAACGTTACAGTATGTGTCATTGATGTTACATAATAAAGTGTCTGGCAGAGAACTCTGCTGACGTCATTTCACCTGTAATTTATCTAAATACCAATGTTACGACATTGACTGACAAGCATACATACAAATATATACATATAGGTATATACTAGCAAACCCGGCGAACTCCGTTTCGCCACCAGATGTAAAAAATGATTTTCCCGCTTTTCTGTTGAATTTTTTTCGGAATTTTCTTTGCTATAAACCTCACGGAGCCCGAGACCTTTCCAACGAATGCAAAACCGTGGAAATCGGTTCGTGCGTTCTGGAATTATAGCGTCAGGAAGGAAAACCCGACTTATTTTTATATAGTAGTTAGTAGATTTAACAGCATCAATTTGGAACTTTAATATCATAGTGGACGAAATGTGGACGTTAACATATCTCTGCCTATCACTAAGGAGATTTACAGGCACGGAGGCAGAGACAACAGTCGATCTAGCTTCTTACGTCATTAAATCTTTCATTCACAATTAGCGCAGTTTAAACGTGTTACAATAAGAGCAGGGTTTTATTTAGGGGTTGGGAGGTCAGGCGACAGTCGCTGTCGCGGTTTAATAGAATTGAACATTATTTTTATCAGATCAGGTTGTTAAACGCCACCATAGTAATATTGTTGGTATTAGAAATCCCATGGTCACCCTCTTTACTGAGATTGATGTGTTCTATTTTAAAAAATGACAGAAAAGTTCAAAGGAAAGGTGCTATATCACTACATTACATAGTATAAAACAAAGTCGCGTTCTCTGACCCTATTTTTCATGTCCTTATGTCCCTTTGTATGCTTAAATCTTTAAAACTACGCAACAGATTTTGATGCGATTTTTTTTAATAGATAGAATGGTTAAAGAGGAAGGTTTATATGTATATAACATCATGCTACGACCAACAGGTGCGGAGCAGGAATGAAAAATGTTGCAAAAACGAGGTGACACAGACGAAGTTGCGAGGGTCAGCTAGTTATATAATATGGTGTTATAATTGCACCAGAGCGAAGTCAGGGCACAATTCTAGCTAGATAATGAATTTCGGCCAATAGACAACAAAAACAATTCATTGCAGCTCCATCTAAATAGATTATGTTTGGCTCGAATCCAAGATGGCCGGAATTTTAAAATGTCATTGACTTTCAAAGTGTTGTTATAAAATCCTGCCATGGACGCACAGAAAAGTACGGACGGGGTCAAAAAAATTAGGTTGATAGATAAACTAAAAATAAGAACTTCCATTAAGAATATGACCAAAAATAAAAATATCCAATACAAATATTTAATGCAGAAAAATGTCAAAAATTTGTGATATGTTATGTTTATATTTATACTTAGGTCGTCAAATCGACTGCACCACGCCTGATGGTAAGCAGAAGCGCACTCTAGAACATGGTGGCCGTCCATTAACGAGTCCGAGATAGTCATAGGTCTGTCTGTGACACTTGCACGCTTAAAAGCGGCGGTAGCTTAGTGGTTAAGGTGTCGGCCTTACGATCGAGAGGTCCCGGGTTCGAATCCTGGCCATTACACTACCGACGTGAACCCACTCCTAACACAAGCCATTGAGCTTAGCTGGAGGGGTTAAAGGGAATATCAGTAACTTCGGTTGCTAATATTCTTTTTTTAAAAAAAAAAAAAAAAAAAAAAAAAAAAAAAAAAAAAAAAAAACACTAAGTCGATTTTGAGGAAATTTGATTGTGATTTTCTTGATTTCTGAACACAATTCTAAATCTACGCAGACGAAGTTGCTACTAGGCACATTAAAAATTTGAAGAAATACAATTTCGCGCCATTTGTTTCATGAATTATTGAATTTAAATACTAAAGATAAATGAAAAGTTATTCAAATACACTTTTACTGTGTGCGGGACTCGAATACGCATTCTCTGATGTCACAATCAAACAGTTAACCACTATACCATACTGCTAAATAATACGTGTCTTGACATATTGTAAACTAACTATAGGCCGCGGCTCTGCCCGCGTGGATTTCGGTTATCGCGCAATGCAATATAACCTATGTTTTTCAGGGAAAATATAGTTGGTCAATGGTGAAAGTATTTTTGAAATAGGTACAGTAGTTTTAGAGTTTATACTTTACGAACATACAAAAATACAAATCTTTACTTTTTATAATATTAGTGTAGAGAACGGATTTGTAAGTAAAAACAAACTTATTATTAGTAGCGTAAATAGAGCAACAGTCATTACCGTCTTAATGAATTTAAAATGTCAAAAATTCACTGCTTATAATACTCACGTAATTTTCTCACACGTAGGTTTTATGAAAAAATGTGTATTGTTGCAAACATGACAGCTAGCAAGGTAATAGTTTGCCACTTTAGAGGTGTAAAATGTATTGTACAGCTAACTGGTTTTGAATGAAAAATCATTACGACTTAGCCAATTATTATATATAGAAAAAAATAACGACTTATTTAGAAATGGCGTCCAACTATTAATATACACAGTAAAACACTTTCGCTAAAAGATGTACGGAATATTAAATACTATTTATTCTACTCACAGAAAAATAATATGAAGAATATCCCTCCTGAAGAAAAATGTCTTGAAAATTTTAGGTGCAAAATAAAAAATGTAAAAACACTTACTCTTTCTGTACGGGAACCTCGGGCCTCTAATAAAAGGTGTAACCAGAGGAATCGTATGCACCGACATAATATTTCAAACTGTTATTCCCGAAAAAATCCGGTTTATTACTAAGAAAAAATATTTTTTTCAAACTGATTTTTAACTAAAAAACGTGTAATGCCCGCGCTGACGGAACGCGAATGAAAAAAAAAGAAAAGCAACTAACATTCCAAATTCGAAAAAGTATTTTTTTCATCTAGCGTGCTATGCCAGCATATTTGATCGATCAAATTTAAATACGTTGAATAGTTTCTGAATAACCTTAAATGAAAATAGCGATTAATTAATTACGTTGCTATTTAGAATATTATTCAAATATGTATGTATATGACTCCAAATAAACCTAAGAATAGTTTTATTATTTTATAGAAATTCATTTGAAGTTTAAAAGAGCGGAAAATAGATAAAAAACGATTTAAGAAAAAAGGTTGGTATAGGTAAGTACCTATGAAACTTTTCTTTGCCTGACCTAAAAAAAGTTTCGGGATACTTTTTAACTAATTTTGTAGGTTATTTTTCTTACACGTACCTTCTTTTAAGCTTTTTGAAGCTCATGTGCACTTTCCGGCATATATATTGACCGCAGTATCATCACAAAATAGGCTTTATATCTGCAGAACATTGTTTGGGCATCTTTTTGGGGTAACACGGCGTTCCACGCAGCGGAGGAGCCTAATCATAGATTAGGTAGGTATATCAAATCAATCTGTATATACCAGGACCTTGATTGGTTCTTTAGTGACTTGGGGTCAAGAATATGTTATAAGAATATATTTATTGATAAATATACTAGGTTTATTTATTTATTTATTAACCAACTTATACTTAGGCACAGCTACATACAGTGGAATCGTTAAGTATGGGATTAACATAAATCTGTAATATGACTACAGAAATTAATAAAATTTGAATCTATGTGACGCGAAATACTTTATTTCACACATTTTTATTATTAAAATCACGCAGTAGCCTAGTGGTATGGGTAATGGTCTGCTGAGACGAGGTCTCGGGCTCGATCCCAGGTTTTACCATGGCACACACCAATGACTTTTCGATGCTTTTCGAAGTTATGTGTGTATTTATGGCAGGTTTATAAGTGCCCGGTTAATGGCAATAGGCTCGTTCCTATTACATTGGGACCTAAAAACATAAACTGGCGAAATGTGGGTGTTAGCACTTGGCGTGAATTTATGTTATGTTATGTAAAATCACCGCAGCGTCAAGTAATTCATCGATAACCAACTAAAAACGATTCGCACCGATTCCGTCAATAGAATGTCACTTCACTTTTTTAGCTCTGGTCTGAACGCAATACTTCGATTTTTTTTTCGACAGCACAAAGACTCTTTACCTTCTCCCATCCCATCTTCCCTTTTTCCCCTCTTCTCTATATGGTCGGGAACACGAATGTGACGTTGTGTTGCAAATATCCATAGGCCACTGTAACCATTTTTCATCAGGTAGGCCGCGTTCTAGGCGAAAACCGGGTCGCTAGTTGTAAAAAATCACAACGCCTAATCTTTAATCAGTCAAATATCGCATTATGTCATTGCATCATTGGGCTTGACTAACGCAATATGACATTGGGTCGCTTTGGCGCTCTATGTATGACATGTAGTCTGTGGCGCGTGTCAAGGCGACTCAAGTGACCAAACAGTTTAAATATATTGTCTTTGGTGAGCACGTCTTATCTCTTTTTTTTTATTATTTATGGCACGTCAATTTGACTTCACCTGATGTTAAGCCGAAGGCAAAGTCTCATGAAAGAGGGTCACCATTGCAAACAAGTTCAGTGCTACAATGGTGGCGCTCAGCTTGACGGTCTCATCAAACCAATCACCTTTCGGGTGAATATGGTTCGTGTAGAGGCGAAATTATTATACGTGTTTTTTTTCCTTGCTATTTACACCGCATGGCAAGGAATCCGGTCAACAAACATTGTTTTTTTCAAATTTATTTTACTGCAACATTTTCGATTAGGAATTCATTTTCGGCATAGTAAGTAGTAACTCGCCCTATTACGTCGTGTGATTGAAAATCATAGTTGGCGAAATGTGGGTGTTTAATACACCTCTGGTTACCCCTTCGGTGTTATGGGCCTGAGCATATGTATGTATGTATGTATATGTATGTCGGTGTGTGCAGTATAGTTGAAGTAATACAGGAAATGTCCTATTATGTCCGACCTCCGTTCTACAATCATAGCGGCACAACGGTGAATTATTGGATTGTAAATACATACATTCACACACACACAAACACAACATTTAACATAACATAAACTCACGCTTATATCCCCGAAGGGGTAGGCAGAGGTGCTAGCACCCACATTTCGCCAGTTTATGTTTAGATCCCAATGTAATAGATGGCGAGCCTATTGCCATTAACCGGGCACTTATAAACCAGCCATAAATACACACTTAACTTCGAAAAGCATCGAAAAGTCATTGGTGTGTGCCATGGTTAACCTGGGATCGAACCCGAGACCTCGTCTCACCAGTCCATTACCCATACCACTAGGCTACCGCGGTAGGTTCATGTGCGCGCTGTTCATGGACGCATCTAAAGATGGCGTGCGTTTTAGTCGGTTCGAGTCCGACATAACCTCCCCAACCCGTGCTTGCGGGGGGTATTCGTGGGGATATTTCGTAGGGTAAAATAGGTAACTTAATCTACTGATTGTTTACCGAACAATGAAGGCAAATGGCCTCGATCGCTTTTGTAGGTCAACATTTTGTGAAAATCAATAGACGACTTCATTGATTCTGTTATTTGTGGAGTTAGTTGAATAAGGTCTTTGTAACATTATATCGTCAAACAGCCAATACTCATCCTCATTTACCTGATGTTATCCTGAATCACTACATAGTATAAAACAAAGTCGCGTTCTCTTTCCCTATGTCCCTTTATATGCTTAAATCTTTAAAACTACGCAACGGATTTCGATGCGGTTTTTTTTAATAAATAGAATGGTTAAAGAGGAAGGTTTGTATGTATATAACATCATGCTACGAACAACAGGTACGGAGCAGGAATGAAAAATGTTGCACAAAAGGGGTGACGCAGACGAAGTTGCGCGGGTCAGCTACATAGTATAAAACAAATAAGTAATAAAATAAAGTATATGCAGTAGGTAGGTATATAAAGAAAAGACTAAAGTTCAGGCCCCACTAACCCCTTTTCCCTAAGTGCCACGTCACACTTGTATGTTACGACACGACATAATGTAATCCATTTTATTCCTTCGCGCGACTATTCTTAGATAATCCAATTGCAGAAATTAACTTAGGTGTGTTGAGTGGTAATGTTTTATGTTCTTGAAGGATATTTGTTATTGGAGATTGGACATTTATTCTGCTGGGCATTATGTATTTGACATTCTTTAATATTGACTATTGATATTAAGACATTGTTATACTTAATACTCTGAATTTTCTTATTTCCGAATTCCAAAATTTTGATCATATTTGTACCTATACTTAATGTAGGACCGGAGGTAGGACACGACGGTGTCTCCCGTCCGAAATGAGCTGTCCAACTGGGGAAGTACCTCCGCCCTACAGAAGACCGCGGTCATAATAACCATCGTGTTGTGTTCCCGCCGGTAAGTAGGGTAGCCAGAGCTCACTATACCCCTCCTTCCCCTCACCTTCCTAGCTTCCCCACCCCTTCCCAGCTCTCCCCCTTTCCCTTCAGGGTGGGCAGCGCGTGTGTGACACCCTTAGTGTTGCACACGTTCATAGGCCACGGTGGCCGCTTTCCGGGTTCCAGGTGGGCCGTGTGCTTGTCTGCCACCTACGTAGTATAAAAAAAAAATGTAAATATTAGCGCGGTACATATGAAATTGCCGTTTTTTTTTTTTGAAGAAATTAGAGGCAACCAAATTTTCAGTACAAACATTTTAGCAATTTTTTTTAAGGACTAAGAAAATTCAATTCAATTCAATTCCAAATTTTATGATTTTTTTTGGGTATGAATGCGACAATATTATAAGCAAACGGCTAAACCTATTCACTCTAGTCTTGAAGACTTCCAAAGGAGTTCCACTCTTTGGCTGTACGCCACCTCAGGAGCGCTACGAGAAGATGGCCGCGTGTAGATGCAAAATACGTGTCGAGGTTTTCTTCGCACTTACTGAATATTGCACAAACGATCATAATCTCCTCGGGTAAAAAGTCTTTTTGCTACTTTTGGCGGTTTTTAATTTTTTTTTTCTACATTCCAGGACATTTGGCAAACATTTTAACATTCTAGGTTTGACATTCCTGTCTATGACAATTTGTGATAATTTGCTATTGCTATCGGAAGGATTGTAGAACAGTAGGTAGTTCCACTTCCTCCAATATATTTTGTTGAAAATCAATTTCAGTATTTAACAGTAAGCTCAGTCTGTGTGAGAGCCCTCTCACTCCCATTTATTACATACTAGCAGACCCGCGCAACTTCGTCTGCGTCACCCCGTTTTTGCAACATTTTTCACTTGTGCACCGCGCCAGTTGGTTGTAGTATGGTGTTATATACTTACATAAAAACCTTGCTCTTCAATCACTCTATCTACCTATTAATAAAAACCGCATCAAAATCCGTTGCGTACTTTTAAAGATTTAAGCATATACAGGGTGGAATTTTGTAATGCCACCTGAAGGGAAAGTACTCTTAATACTGCAGATGGAAAATTTTACTCAAAGGAAACATTCCTTTATTTTTGAAAAGAAACAAAACTGCATTCAACGATTTTTAAAAATTCGCTTGCCGCACCCGGTAATCGAACCGACTAAAATCTGTAAAAGTTGCACCCTGTACTTTTATTGCATAGATCGTTAGGGTCAATTATAAGGACGAAATCTCTCTAACAAACTTTATAAATTAAATCAAAGGAAAACAATGAAATCTTAAATTAATAGTTCCATGGGTCAAGTTAAAGCACTTTTATTCAAAGATCCATCTATTTAATTATGTTATTAATAAATAATTATTATCACTAACGTATTTTATCCATTAAAATGACAAATTACTATTGGTGGCATTGAGAGAGATATCGAGACCGACAGGCACCAACTCGGTTTGTACTGAAAATAATAGTAGAAAAATTTCAAGAATACGGGTAGTTCCAAAAAGCGACGGCAATTTCTTCAGCAATACTACATTGATATTGATCTAAATATTTGTATCGAGTAATTAATCAGTTAGTTTACCATTTTTTTGTAAATAATTTAGGATTTCATTGTTTTCCTTTCATTTTATTTATGAAGTTTGTTAGAGAGATTTCATCCTTATAATTGCCCCTAACGATCTATGCAATAAAAGTACAGGGTGCAACTTTTACAGATTTTAGTCGGTTCGATCTCGACTGGGTGCGGCAAGCGAATTTTTAAAAATCGTTGAATGCAGTTTTGTTTCTTTTCAAAAATAAAGGAATGTTTCCTTTGAGTAAAATTTTCTATCTGCAGTATTAAGAGTACTTTCCCTTCAGGTGGCATTACAAAATTCCACCCTGTATAGGGACATAGAGACAGAGCAAGCGACTTTGTTTCATACTATGTAGTGGCTATGCCTCCTACCTTCGGAAGAGTTCAAGGAGCAAATAAAAAAAAACACTCGAATTAGTCAAGCCGTTTCGAGTTTTGAGCTTAGCAACACATTTCGTGATTCATTTTTATTTATACAGATAATTAACAATCAAAATAGTATGTTTTTTTACAAGATATTGCGTAAAAAATGTAGCAAAGGAATGGGCGCATGCGTGCAGAGAGCACGTGTCGGGTCAACGACCTTGCGATTAGACTGTCTCAGTTTTGGGCCACCGTACGGTCGATATAGGTTATAGGATTGGAGTCAGCTGGCAGATTTGAGACTATTCCTGGTATAACTAAGGGTATTTCGATAGTTCGTAGGATTTAAGATGAATCCAATCTTAGACGTAAAATTTTGAATGTTCTAGCTTCCAGCGCGCTCAATAATAAAAAAAAAACTCAGTCAATAAAACCACAGATAATAATACGTGTTCGGATACACACACCTTCACATACCATAAAACAAGCAAAGGAGTTAAAGTTCCAAATAAAAAGTAATATTTTGATGCCTAAAGTTGCAGTCTCTCTACCTTTTGTATTTTATTTCTGTATTTATATCACAATTAGTATAGGTGTGTAAATATTATGTATACAGTTATTTGAAATTAGTTGATTGAATAAAGAATACATTTGTTTAGTGATTAAAGTAAAAAGTAAAAATAACTTTGACCAGACTGCATTTCAATCTCAATATGGTCTAATAGCGCAGAGGCCATGGACAAGTGGCAATCCTTTTACAGGAATAGTATAGATTATTCAATGTATGGGATTGACATTCGTTCACACCTGTCATAACTGTCATTAACGTCAAAATATGTGTCAATCATATACATTGAACATTATATTCTATTTCATTCTACAAATCGACTACCAACGAATTACCACTTGTGTACGCCCCCGGTTTTTTTTTAAAAAGCATTTTGTCTGTAAGAGTCTTGTCGAGGGTTCAAATCCCGTCTTCATTTTCACTTTCCAATTTAAAATGGATTCAAAGTTGTTTTTTTTTAAGTCATATAATCTCTGAGCCTTTTCTCGTCTCTGTTGGGGTCGGCTTTTCAGTGTATTTTGAACCTAATATGTGTTCTAAACGTGCAATACGCTTTTTTGGATGTATTTTCTAAGATAACACGTGGTGCATCAGCAAATTCACGAAGAATAAAATATAATTTAATAAAACACACCCTAGGACCTAGTTTATCTTAGGCCTTGGATCTTCGACGAGTAGGACTAGGACTCTACCAATTCTTAACCCATTGTCAAAGCACTAAGATTATAAAAACTGCCATTGAATTTTCAGTTTTATTGCAATGTTTTTAAAGTTCAAAATTCAATGAAAATAGAGTTATTTATAAAGAGGTCGTTTCATTTACTCTACACGATGCCATTTAATTTTAGACATAGACAGCACGTGTACGCGTGCACGTGCGTACGTGCGTACGTGCGTGCGTGCGTAAGTTCGTGGCTACCTAACGGGTTAACAGATTTTGATCTAGTATTTTTTTGTTTGAAAGGTGAATAAGTCTTGTGTGTTCTTAGCTATGTTTGATGAAAATCAATCAAAGATGGCCGCCGCGCCGCCACAAAATGGATGATTACATACTTTTTCATAAGCTCCTTCATATGGGAGTTAAATGAAAGGGTTTCACTAGTAGAATACGATACACTACGACAAATTTCGAATCCAAGATGGCTGCCACCACAAAATGGCGACTTACCTTTTTATATTTCACTAGTCCCTCAATATGGATATGAAATGAAAAAGGCTAGACTAGAAGTTAAATAAGAAATTTTAAAAAAACCCCGACACAAAAAAAACTTTTCAGTAAAGTAAAAAAAACATTAAATCTTTGTCGTGTCGGGGGACGTTGCATCATTTCGAAAACATATGAGAGTGTTTTAGTAATTAGAAGTCCCCCAATACGACAACGCTTGAATTATTATTTTTTTTACTTTTTCGAAGTTTTTTTTGAGTCAGGGGTTAATTTAATTGATATTTTGGATTTCGATATAGCGAAGAAAAGAGAAAAGAGAAGCTGCGGTAGCCTAGTGGTATGGGTAATGAACTGCTGAGACGTCTCGGGTTCGATCCCAGGTTTACCATGGCACACACCAATGACTTTTCGATGCTTTTCGAAGTTATGTGTGTGTTTATCGCAGGTTTATAAGTGCCCGGTTAATGGCGATAGGCTCGCCACCTATTACATTGGGACTTAAACATAAACTGGCGAAATGTGGGTGCTAGCACCTCTGCCTACCCCTTCGGGGCGTGAGTTTATGTTACGTTATGTTATGAAGAAAAGAGTCACCGAACCGATTAGTTCTTGATGGAATTGTTTTCGAACAACAATTAGTTCATAGTGAAAGTTATTTATTTCACAATTCATTGATCAGTGCTCAGTGCTATAATAGTTGCGTATCTTTGTCATTTGTTTACTATCAAATAGAAAGCTATCACAATGGCGTCTACTCGACACAACACAAAAAAACTACAATGATGAATGTAATTATTACCAACTATACTTTGTAAAATATAGCTTGGGTCCTATGACAGATGTCAAAATGAGGTTCGTAGGGATGTCCGAAATTCGATGAAAATATCGATACTACCAGCTATTATTGATGCACGTTACATATAATTAGGTTTAATTTAATTGTATGTATGTGTTTAATTGTAATGAGAACGGAATATACGTAGCATACAAGGCGTCGGCACTCGTACTGATGAGAATGAGTGGAGTGGATCAGTGGAAGTTCATATCAAACAAGATGTTGGCGCGTGTATCTTATGCCTATATCATGGCCCAAGAGCCAAACGCGGCGTGTCTTCTTGCAAAATCCAAAAACAGGTTCAGGGCGCTGATAGATTGAATGTAGTATTTTATTTACTCAATATTATTTAGGATCAAGTATATTGAAATATAAATATTATTATGTTATTAAAATACCTAAGCAGTAAGATTAAATTCTAATTATTTTTTTCTTATAATAATTTCAATTTAAAATTAAGCTTTATTCAAAATAAGGATAGTTTATAGTATGTGGTCACGATGATTCATCGCCCATCACTAATTAGCTCGGTATGCCCATAAAGTATGACATTGACAGCTACTACATTCATTATTAGAAAATTCAAAACTTCATGTGCGGGATTTCACTGACAGCTGTCATAGGACCCAAGCTACATTTTACAAAGTATAGCTATTTGTAATAATTACATTCATGGCTCCGCCCGCGTGAACTTCTGATCCCGTTCCCGCTGCTCCATTACGAGCATTTTCATATTTGTTCACCTTTTAAATCGTGTCTGGACTTCCACGAATAATTCAAGACCAAAATTAGCAAAATCGGTTCAGCCGTTCTCGAGTTTTGCGAAACTAGCGAACAGCAATTCATTTTTATAATAATATAGATGTTTGAAACTTCTGTCTTTTTTAATATGCACAGTGGGCTCCAAAAGTTTCTAGACACCTTAAGATCTATAATCCTTTGACAACGAAAAAAGTAATATAGATAGCATTAAAAAAATAAACTAGATCAATGTCTTGTTTCTTTATAAGAAAATAAGTAAACTCATACCAGTAGTAGCCCAAGCTTAATTACATTAATAAGTAGATCTATTATTCATTAGCTTCTGAGACTAGTAGGTAGTTGTGTAGTGGCATCACTTCATACAAATTTAGTTTCAAATTGTCCAGCTCCTTGAAAACATATACAAATTATAGACATCATTTTTAGCTAACGCTAGGCTCTACGCCATGTCTACCCCAACCACAGCTGACTGCAAGAAAAAAAAAACAATCTGACACGCCTATCATGTGTTATTTGACGCGCATGCGCGGTTTCCATGACTACGGCAATATGGCGGCGTTGCCATGGAAACTAAATGTAGGGCATACCGTCCCAGTTTGACCTAAATAAAGAATAGGCGTATTGATGTGGCGCTTTGGTTATTTCACCCCATAAAAATGAAGAATGGGAAACATCATTGACCCCAGCGAGTTACGGTTTTGGCGGTAGAAATTTATACCATTTATTGGGAGCTATCTAATATTCCCTCTGACTCCAAACAGAGCCGCGGTAGCCTAGTGGTATGGGTAATGGACTGCTGAGACGAGGTCTCGGGTCCCATCCCAGGTTACCATGGCACACACCAATGACTTTTCGATGCTTTTCGAAGTTATGTGTGTATTTATCGCAGGTTTATAAGTGCCCGGTTAATGGTAATAGACTCGCCACCTATTACATTGGGACCTAAACTGGCGAAATGTTTATCTCTTCGGGGATATAGTCGTGCGTTTATGTATGTTCCCTCTAACCCATCCAACTAAGCTCAATGGTTTGTGTTAGCAGTAGATTCTCATATAAAGGAATGCTAAACCGTACCATTCCAAGCCAAGTTTAAACGGAAACGGTTTAGACTTGGCTTGGAATGGTGCGGCGGGCTAAATGATAATACTTTTTAATTTACGTGCTCAAAACCTCTCGGATACCAACTCTACCAGTGTCGGTAAGAGTAGCTATATCGGACTTGAACGGACGCACGCCAACTTCACATTTTTTTCGCACCCCTGCCGACCCAGGGCCATCTTTACAAGATAGCCCTTCGGAAGTGATGACGGACTAAATGATGATGATGATGATAATGACCATAAATCATTCTCTGAACCTTTTCCCAACTCAGTTGGGGTCGGCTTTCCAGTCTAACTGTGATGCGGCTGAACTTCGATAGTGTCCGTGAAGTGACTGCGGTAAAACGGGGTGGATAGAGATTGAAGGGTGAATAAAAATGAAATGGTCAGCTAAATTTTTTTTTAATTTCTTTTTAATTTTTTTTTTATTTATTTGTTACACAACACAGATTACAATTGTGATTATAACTGAAATCCT
The DNA here is from genome assembly GCA_963691645.1 of Pelosia muscerda. Lineage (NCBI taxonomy): Eukaryota > Metazoa > Arthropoda > Insecta > Lepidoptera > Erebidae > Pelosia > Pelosia muscerda. The sequence continues at coordinate 2,561,224 of OY829125.1, forward strand.
GTAGTTATTTTCTTACAAGCGAAAAATTGGACTAGTTCATTGTAATAACAGAATCACGAAATATCTGTTATTGGGCTTAGTTAAAATTTCGTAAAAGAATTTATTTATAAAAAATATTCCAATGACCATTTTATTTCTATCCACCCCTGGATTCCTATTTACCCCGTTTTACGGTACAATTTGACCTCCACAACCAATGGTCCAATGACTAAGGCGATATCTCCAAGTTAGTCTGATTGGACTTTTGAGGGCTCTACCCGTAACGACCGCCATAGATGTTTGTATGGCAACCGGGGACCGACGCGACGGCTTAATATGCTCTCCGAGACGACTACCGCCACGCCACGGAGACCATAACCAATATAGGAGACCATAAATAAACTTACCATAATACGCCATATTGCTGACTAAATGTTCGTTAATCATTTTGCACAATTTTACACTTGCACTATTAATTTTTATAACTCAAATACACAACATTTTTTTATAAACTTCACTGCTAAAAACACAAAGAGAAACATATTAAAAGTGGATATTAAAAAGCAATAATAAAAAAAACCGCGGTAGCCTAGTGGTATGGGTGGTGGACTGCTGAGACGAGGTCTCGGGTTCGATCCCAGGTTTACCATGGCACACACCAATGACTGCGATGCTTTTCGAAGTTATGTGTGTATTATTTATCGCAGGTTTATAAGTGCCCGGCTAATGGCAATAGGCTCGCCACCTTTTATTTTTGGACCTAAATATAACGTAACTATATTCAACGGGAACAGTTGCCCTGTAGGCCTAAGTTCCTATAGGTAATATGCCGGTATATTTGGGCTATCGAATGGTAATAGAACTAGAATTTGTTCCGTATTATTTTCAGAATAAATGATGGTTGAAACCAAACCTCCAGCCAGCGGGATTTTTTTTTGTTATGAATTTGATCACGCTGAAATGTAGTTCTATAATTAGGGCTATGCTATGTGAACACATAAAAGCCAAAACAGACATGGGTTTCATTCATGAAATACAGAAAATACACGTTAGAATAAAATTTAAAAAAAAAAAATAATCTCCATTCAGCGGAAAAAAAATTATTTAAGTCGAAAACAATGTTGAAATGCAAATCATTAATTAGTGCTAATCATATAAATAATATAAATCATAAAAATTATAAGATTAAATTACATTTTTACCGCCACTGCGCCGCCGCCGTTTAACTGACTATACCTATTATATTATTATATTATAAAGTTGTAGTCTGCTATAATACAAAAGCAAGTTCGAAAAGTGTAAGTAAAGGAATAGCACTAATTAATGATTTGCATTTCAATATTGTTTTCGACTTAAATAATTTTTTTTCCGCTGAATGGAGATTATTTTTTTTTTTTTAATTTTATTCTAACGTGTATTTTCTGTATTTCATGAATGAAACCCATGTCTGTTTTGGCTTTTATGTGTTCACATAGCATAGCCCTAATTATAGAACTACATTTCAGCGTGATCAAATTCATAACAAAAAAAAATCCCGCTGGCTGGAGGTATGGTTTCAACCATCATTTATTCTGAAAATAATACGGAACAAATTCTAGTTCTATTACCATTCGATAGCCCAAATATACCGGCATATTACCTATAGGAACTTAGGCCTACAGGGCAACTGTTCCCGTTGAATATAGTTACGTCTAAATATACTGCCGAAATGTGGGTGCTAGCACCTCTGCCTACCCCTTCGGGGATATAGGCGTGATAGTAGGTATAAAAGAAAACTAAGGGTGCGGAAACCACACATTGCGAAGCGGCACCGTATCGAGAGGAGGAGCCGAGTGCATCAACTAGTATCAAACATGGCGTCCGATGATGTTATCTTATATTCATCAAGATAACAATACCGTCTTTATCTGCGACTAAACAATAAAAATTTACAGATAATAATATATTACAATAATAATAGAACGTGTTGTATTATTACTTCAACGCACGTACTATTAATAATGTGTACCTACACGTCTATTCATTATCACGCTTGTAGGGACAGACAGAATTGTAATAACACCTACATTTAGCCAAATAAACGGAGGTAAGCTGTGGAATGAACTCCCTGCCGTGCTTTTCCCAAGCGACTACAATATGGGGTTCTTCAAGAAGAGCATTAGAAGGTTTCTACAGGGTAGCACGTGTGTGACGCCTCTGGTGTTGCAAACGTCCATAGGCCACGGTGACCACTTCCCATCAGGTGGGCCGTGTGCTTGTTTGCCACCTAAGTGGTGTAAAAAAAAGTAACAAGCGATAGTATCTCCCATCCCACCTTCTCCTTTCCTACACAGGACAACACGTACAAGGCTTAGATGTCACCCGCATACGGTGTAGAATATTCCATCAAGAACCAAGCGGTTCGGTGAGTCTTTCCTCTGCCGCACCATTAAGTCCTGGAATTCCTTACCGGCCCACGTGTTTCCTTCTTCCTACAGTTCCGGGTCCTTTAAGCGGGGCGTGAAAAAGCATCTAATAAGGCCATCATACTGACCGCCACCATTGTAGCACTGTACGTGTTTGTAACATAATAGTGACCCTTTTTCATGAGACTTTGCCTTCACCTCAGGCGAGGTGAAGTCAAATTGACACGCCATAAATAAAAAAATCGTATTCTGCAAGTGCGAAGAACAAAACCTCGACACGAGTTTCGCCTCTATACGGGCAAGCAGTTTTTCGATCGAGGCTTATGTCCAACTGTGGACTTATTAGTAACTATAGCTGACCCTTGCCCACTTCGTTGGGCATAATGTACTTAGGTATTTTCAAGCTCAACATCTTTTCTCTAGAACTCAAAAATATATCCTTCATAGTAGTGTTGTAAAAGACTCGAGTCTTCAAGTCTCATTTAATAGAACTTGAGCTATTTTTAAAGACTCGAGTCTTATAAATAAAACTAAGAACTCAAGTCCTTCAGAATTTGGAGTCCTTTGTAAAAAGACTTGAGTCCTGCTAAAAAGAACTCAAAGACTGAGTCTTTTAAAAGAACTCATGTCTGAGTCCTCTAAATCCATGGTTGTATAGTTTAGCATTAAAATCACTATGAATATAAATTTGTATATTATTTATTTATAAATGATAGACTATTTTAGTACAAACTTAGTTTCGGCTAGATAGCGCTCTGTAAATTGTTCCAAAAAAAATTGATTTATTTTATTTAATAAGTAAACGGTATTATGGGTGTTTAATATTTTATTGAGACATTTTAACTCGCATTTTCATCAGCTAATCGTCAGTCTACAGGTGGATAGTTTTGATTAGATTATTTGCGCTAGTGAAATTTAATTATTACAATTTTTTATTATGTGATTTAGTTTTAATCAAAAAATAAATGTGGATGACTATATAAAATTACCTATTACCTACTATGTACCTATTATGTACCTATCTATTGGATAATGGATAATGAATAATACACTAACTCAAGTTCATGACTCAGTCTAGTTCAAAGAACTTAAAACTCGAAAGGACTCTGAAGACTCAAAAGACTCAAAGGACTCGGAACTCATGTGACTAACGAGTCCTAGTCTTGAAAAAAGACTCAAGTCCCGAAATGAAGACTAAAAGACTTGAGTTTTTTACAACACTACTTCATAGTTAAGGCAGCGTTCGTAAGAAACGCTTTCATTCGACCGCTTTTTCTCCAATTCGCTTTGCAAAACGGACTACCACGTAAAAGCCTTTTTATTTTTCGGTTTTTTATATAACCTATGAAACTCAGCAATAATGTGGCTTTCTATTGGTGAAAGAATTTTTAAATCGGTTCAGTAGATCCCGAGATTACCACTTACAATTATTTAACAAACTAGCTGACCCGCGCAACTTCGTCTGCGTCACCCCGTTTTTGCAACATTTTTCATTCCTGCTCCGCACCTGTTTGTTGTAGCATGTTATATACATATAAACCTTCCTCTTTAACCATTCTATCTATTAAAAAAACCGCATCAAAATCCGTTGCATAGTTTTGAAGATTTAAGCATACAAAGGGACAAGAAAAATAGGGACAGAGAACGCGACTTTATTTTATACTATGTAGTGATGACACTCAGCAATAATGTGGCTTTCTATTGGTGAAAGAATTTTTTAAAATCGGTTCAGTAGATCCCGAGATTACCCCTTACAATTTAACAAATATATACAAACACACAAACTTTACTTCTTTTTACTTTTTTTATCCGGTGCCGCCGCTGCTTCTGCAGAGACTCTTAAACGGCGCAAATACTCCAATCTCATCGGAGACTACGAATTTGTGCCGTTTGGAGTCGAAACGTTCGGATCATGGGGTCCGAGCGCCCGCAACCTCTTCAGAGAGATTGCGAAGCGCATGGTCGACGCTTCTCGTGACCAGAGGGCTGGCCTCTTTTTAGGACAGAGAATAAGCATTGCCATACAACGTGGCAATGCTGCCAGTCTTCTGGGAACCCCTTACGGCTACGTACCCATTCGACCTGCAAGATTCGACCCACGTCATAAAAGTGTCCATCCGACCTCATTTTTAGAGCCTACTGGACCTTTTTCAAAATATAATAATTAATGTGCCCACTCGACCTCTTTTTAAGTGCCCGTTGGACCATCAACATTAAATCAAATAAAAAAGGCTCCATTGGACCTATTTTGTAGTGCCTATTCTACCTTCAAAAAATATGTGTTCATTTATTATTCGTTCGGTGTTATTTTAAGAAGGAATGGTACAGTTACGTAGAAAATAGTTAGTTAGAAGGCCAATAATTTATAAAACTTAGGTAGATAAGTACTTATAATTATATTATATAATATTTTGGAAACCATTGTGTACAAACAAACATACATAACTTTAAAATTTTTTACGTAAAAAAACAGTCTAACTTTGTCAAAAAAGTTTTGGTGGCAGACGCATTGCGTCTACGGTCAACTCTGCCTGGGTTCTAGGGCAGCGTAGTGATAGGTGTGTAGTAGAGAGATGCGGTGCGCGGATTGACGCCTAGAGGGAACTCAGACCAGCAGTGAAACGAAACGAGTGACCATTTGCATATTACGATTAGCTTACAACTAGATGAAGCGCTAAGTTGGCATTTTTACTGTGTGCCGTGTGTGGTAAAATTGTTATAATCAAAAAGCATACGGAAATAAGGAGAACTTTGATATAGCTGGTAAGTATTAGGGCCGACACTGCGTTGAATAGGCAGCCGTCGCCTGTCTAAAACCTCAAATCGGAACAATTGTAAACCCAATCATGCTGGCAATGAATTAAAGAAATAAACCAAAAAGTGGAAAGTAGAGTCAAAAAAGGGGCTCTGCCTGTACAAACCATATATCATGAAGGCATAAACCGATTGAAGGATAGAGGTATTACCTTATTGACCCGAATCCCTGATTTCAATAACGTGAAGCATGGACTATATAATAGTCGCAGAAAAGAATTTGGCATCTGTAATATAAGACCAAAAACAGTAAATGATTTCAAAGTTCCTATAAAATACAACGACTTTTACTGGCTGACTATCAGCAAGGTGCCCGAAGAATTGTTATATTTTCATCAAAGGAAGCAAGGGAAAAGTTGAAAACAGTGAAACATTTTTTTGCAGATGGGACTTTCAAATGTGTAGTACTACCGTTTGTATAAATGTATATAGGTATCCATGGAAAGTACCCATATTTTGCCTTTAATATATGCTTTGCTTAGTGACAAAAAAGAAGAAACATGTCAAATTATGTTTCAATTAATTTTATCACAAAATCCATTTTAGAAGCCAGCAAATTTTACAACAGATTTTGAACCTGCGCCAATGAATGCGTTTAAGGCTACTTACCCTGAAGTGGACATTAAGGGATTTTTTTTTTTTATTTTACTCAAGCTATTTGTAAGAAAGCAAAGAGTCTCCACATCTTACAAAATCGTGTATGTAAGCGACATGTTGGTTTATGTGCCGCTTTAGCATTATTACCAGATCGAGCTGTAGACGAAGGTTGATTTTATATAATGGAGGACTGGACAGAAGAAAATGAGAATTTGGTTAAATTTAACAATTATTTTACAAAGCAATGGTTGCTAAAAGAAGATTTACGAAGCAATTGGTGTTTCAACAATGAAAGACATCGTACAACAAATAGTGTCGGAGCATGGCACTCGAATTTGAATAAAAAATTGTGTGGTGTTTCGAAACCCAATATTATGAAATTTTTGAGTATACTCAAAATGGATGCATCGGTGACCAGTGTAACTACGGCAAAACTAGACAAGGGATATGAACTAAATAATAATAAACGTAAACAGTATATTGAAAAAGATGAAAAAATCACAAATATTCTGAAGTAACTAGAAAACAATGACATTAATGTAGGTCATTACTTAGAAAAGCTGCTTACTTATGTTTTTTAGATTTGTAACCTTAGTATTCTTCCAATAATTTAATTCAAGATTTGGTCATTTGAGCTTTATTTGATATTTATGTTATCTATTATAATATATGTATATTAGGGTTTAGATCCAAATTTTAGGACGAAACTGTGATTTAAATTAGGATAATACCTATTGTTATTTTTTTGCTTAGTACCACCGTATCGTTTTAAATCCGAATTTTAAGATGAACCTGTGATTTTAGTAACTGATCTGTGATTTATACATCACCTTAGGGTAATATTGTTATTATAGAGTAGTTACTTACGGAATATATGATTTAAAACCATCTATAACATAAAATTGACTACCTTAAGACAGATTTTAATATTTTGATCTGTGATTTTTATACTTAATAGCTGACCTGTTTTTGACGAGATTTATATATATATATATATATATATATTTTATTTATGGTCCGTCAAGTTGACTTCACCTCGCCTGATGTTAAGCTGAAGGCAAAGTCTCATGAAAGTATCTTTCTCTCTCACTCACTCAAAAAAAAATTTTTTTTGTAATAAAACATTATTATTGTTATATTTTTGATTAAAATATTGATTATTACATTTTAGTATTTTAATTTTGAAGTCTATCACTTTTGTGCGTGATTGTACCTATATTATCTTTTTCAAATGGAGATGTACAAATGAGGTCGAATGGAACTTGTTGTTTGACAGAGGGTCTAATGGGCACTAAAGTAATAATGAAATTCAAGATTGCGGGTCCAATTCTAATATGATGGTCCAATGGATCATATTTATAGATCAGGTCGAATTTTGAGGGTCCAGTGGGTACGTAGCCAACCTTACCACAAGAGGCATGCGATGCGGAGGAATTTCACGACGCTTTTTAATTTAAGTCTTTATTGTTTAACTTTCTCATTTTAGTTTTAATTTTATTACAATAATTAATTTATTAATATGTGTATTTTCTATATAGTTATTAATAGATTTGTAAATATTAGTGTAAAAAAAATAAATAGTTCTTTTTATAATATTAGTATAGATTACTGTTACTAGTAATCTTTGAAAATACTGCAGCGGTAATTAGTAAAATACTTGTTTTAATTCAAAGTTATTTTAGTTATACGAGTACGTATACCAAGGTCGGCCATTGTAAGTCGGGAGGTTTCAATGATATGTTGTCGTGCGGAGACAATACCAGCACTCGGTAATGAGTAACGTTAACTAATATCTATGTAATTATTTAAATACTAGCCTATGCACGCGGCTCCACCCGCGTGTATGTCGATTATCACGTTGTACGACTCTACTCGATTCTCTACTTGCTTATACTAATTTTCCTTGCTATCGATATTAGCGCCAATGTACCTATAGAAATTTACCAGATCGATTGAGATTTATGATTATTACTCCGCTCCCTTGAATGGTAGCGTGATGATATATAGCCTATGTTACTCCTAGATATAGTAGCTTTTTAGAGGTGAAAGAATTATTGAAATCGGTCCAGTAGTTTCGAAGCCTATTCGTTCCAAAAACAAACAAATCTTTCCTCTTTATAATATTAGTATAGATAGACTAGCTGATGCCCGCGGCTCCGTTCACGGCTGTCGGTTATCGCGACCTATGCGCCATCTGTGCAACTTAAATTCTTTATTACTAATCATAACCCTGGTTCTACTTAACCGATTGCAATCAAACAAATGTAAGATTTTAAGTTGGACCAAACCCCTTTAAACAAAAAAACGGCATCGAAATCCGTTCAGTAGTTTTTGTGTAAATCGCGGTCAAACATAAACTTTTTATAATTATATAATAGTATAGATAGATAGATGGATATAGATGTTTTTTTTTTAATTACAAGTGGGTTGTCAAAGTTAAAATTTCGATATGAGATCGAATCAGAAATAAGGAGATCCGTTAGAGGAACGAAAGTTACTGAATATACACCATACAATACAATATTTTGGCAATATTTATTGCAAAATTGCAAAGCATTTTTTTTTTAATTTTCTTTAATTTCTTTTTTCGCATTGTTTACTCTGCTTCGTGTTAGTAAAGCTAAATGAAACGAAAATTTAAAAAAAAAGTCACTGCAAAAAAAAAACAACTAGCGCCATCTTGCGAGTCATGTTTTTCATGAAATTTTTGTTTTATTCAGCTTTGTTTGTATTAGAGAGTGAATTTTCGTTTGTCTACGGGTCTCCTCTATTCTGATTGGTATTTTATCTCCTATATCTATATCTAGATGACAATTTGTGTCGACAACATCAATTTTCGACCCGCTAATGTTTTCTTCAAACATTGTTAACACAGGACCTTGGTTGATTACGACACACAACACTCTTAGCATACGCTACATTACGCAAAAAGACTTCTGTCTGAATTCTAAAGATTACCTAGAAGCTACATAATTTATGTCGGTGTTCTTCAAGAAAGGTTTTAGAATGTTTCTTTATCGGAGATAGCTTGAGTATGACGCCCATAGAGTTGGGTAAAACACTATGGGCGTCATACTATGTGTGCCTATAGTTTTCCCAACCATGTGTGCCTCTAGTTTGTCTATAAATACCTAAATTTAAAAATGTAATGAAAATAAAGTATGACAAAAAGGCTACTATAAAATCCAGAATTATTTGGATCATAAACAAGCTTAGAAATTTAGAAATAGCTTGCTACCTAAGCAAATTACTGTATTTAGACTAATTTATTTTATGCTTCCTACTTCTCTTATAGTTTTGTACAATACTGCTTGTGCAAATTATCTTATATATTATTAATTGTATTATATTATCATAAACTACACCAGACCCAACAATATATTGTTACATCACGCTACTGTCCATCCCAAGGTTGCCTGGAAGAGATCGCTTCCAGCGATAAGGCCGCCCATTGTACATTAGAACAAACTGTAACTCTCACTACTTGTCCATGGTGTTTTCTTGTATTTATTTTATTGTTTTTGTTTTTTTTGGTGTACAATAAAGAGTTATCTATCTATCTATCTATCTAAATATTTGTGAATTTTTTGCCGGAGTCTTCTCAGGCCGGGGCCGCGTTTCGAATCGGTGGCGGTGGTCCATTTGCTCACTAACTTATATTATTGATATTGACGTTTTGTAAGTGCTGTTTAGTGGTATATACAAAATAATAGATTTTTTAGTTTTCAATTTTTGCACATGTCAGACCGCTACCGAGCGACTCATGTATGTATTGCCTACTTCAATAATTTATATAATATATATGAAGCTAAAGGGCTATGGACTGGTTACCTAAGAACCGTTGAGAAAGACTGCGAATCTGTAAACGTAAGGTGGATCGTCCCAAAAAAGACGAACATGAAAAATATAACTTGAATTGGGTGCTGTTCTGCATATTAAGAGAAGCTTATCTAGCAGATGACTGCAGCTTAAGCCAGTAGCTCCTCGGCTAAGAGTCCAGAGGTTCCCAAACCCGCGCAACTAAATTCAAATAGAAAACATTTTCCCGCTACAAATTTTGACAATTATCCGCCATCTTGTGTTCTACGTCACACGCCGCGACGAGTGCTAAGTATGCGCGCTAAACAGGTGTTAGCATATTACGCAAGGAGATGCGCAAGACGGTTCAACACACGCCGAGTGGTCATGGCCGAATTTAATTGCATTTCTTAAATTTAAACAATTGTTTTAGATCATTATGCTAGTGCTCTATTTAGATACTTTGTCTATATATTTTGTTTTTTAGTTTCATTTGTCAGTTTTTACACGACTGCGTTAAAAAGAGTGTAAATAAAATTATGATGAGTAAGGTGGGTTAGTGTTATGTTTGATACCGATTCTACTAAATTCTACAAAACACAGACACACTTTTTAAGATTGAAATCAAACCAGTGAATCTATGCCACTGAGATTTCAAAATATGCCATTAAATTTTCAGCTTTACCGCCATAGACTTAAAGCTCAAAATTAAATAAAAAGAGTTCATTACATTGTTTCCTTCACTCTATATGATGCCATTAAATTTAAAACTTTAACAGCAGAGCAGTAAAATCTAAAACGCAATGGCATTTTTTGTAATCTTAGGTTTGATAATTCCCGAATGGGGTCATCTCGAAAGAGAGATACTCGGGTCTGCCGCACTCCGGCAACTAAAGAGCCAAAACCAGGGTGCGTTATAGTTGGTTCGAGTTCGAGATAACCTCTCACCGGCTCCAATGGGTTTGGCATCCGTGGGGATTTCAAGAAAAAAAAAGAGGTTTGATAATTGCTGACAGTTAGCACAATCGTCGATCTGGCAATGAGCACTTCAAAGCTAATGTAGTATTTGTATCTATGGAAGAAATAAATACAGTGCCTCACGTACACCAATAGTGGGGTTAGCTGTCATTGAAGAGTTGACCATTGACAGCATTGACAGAACGAGGAGACGAGAGGAATCCGTTGGTGGACAACCTACAGAGAGCCCCCTAAAATCCAACCACACGTCCTGATCGTCTACCTGATCTCGTGGGGGACGGACACACGGAAACTAATTTACTGGCGTGGCTAACGTGGCTCTGGAAGACTTTTTTAAAACTTGAAACTTGACATTGGCGTCTCGCCATTAATTTTATAAGACGTTTACATTTACTAGCGACTGGCAAAATTGTGGCTATTCTGCTGCAGAAGCCATTTTAAGAAAAGAAGAAGAAGAAGTTACCTAAATATATTACTATAACGGAATATTCTACAGCTAGTTTATGTATATCTTTTAAAATACAAATTGAAATGTTATTTACAATCAAGTCATTCAATACCAATTGACAGCAATAAGAAATCAACGCATGTAATTTGTCATCATTCTCTGAATCCATTCCCAACTCAGTTGGTTTCGGTTTTCTAATCGTGACAGTTGTCTAATAAACTCTGCTCAAAATTCAATCTCAGTCTAATCTCAATCCCCAAAAAAATTATAAAACGACTAGCTATTGGTGAAAGGATTTTCTTAATCGGTTCAGTAGATCCCGAGATTACCCCTTACCATTTAACAAATATACAAACACACAAACTTCTTTATAATATTAGTAGGTATAGATTACAAATATCAATGTTTTCTGGATTTTTTTTTATTTATGGCACGTCAATTTGACTTCACCTCCCCTGATGTTAAGCTGAAGGCAAAGTCTCATGAAAGAGGGTCACCATTGCAAACACGTTCAGTGCTACAATGGTGGCGTTCTGACGGCCTCATCAGATGCTTTGTCACGCCCCACTTAAAGGACCCGGGACTGTAGGAAGAAGGAAACACGTGCGCCGGCAAGGAATTCCAGGACTTAATGGTGCGGCAGAGAAAAGACTCACCGAACCGCTTGGTTCTTGATGGAATATAGTACTAATAGGTAGATATAATGAATGCACGAATGGAGTCAGACACAGAGCCATTGAGTAATAGCCCTTGACCCGAGTTTGCTTGCTATACTTTTTGTTGGAAATACACAAAAACAATGCCTGATTTTGTAGGTTGAGGTGACATTAAAGGTTGTTGGTTTTTATTTTCTTATATACGTTTCAAATATAAGTTTAGTTTTTTTAATGACTTATTAAGTAAGTATTTACATAACATAACATAAACTCACGCCTATATCCCCGAAGGGATAGGCAGAGGTGCTAACACCCACATTTCGCCAGTTTATTTTTAGGTCCCAATGTAATAGGTGGCGAGCCTATTGCCATTATCCGGGCACTTATAAACCTGCGATAAATACACACATAACTTCGAAAAGCATCGAAAAGGCATTGGTGTGTGCCATGGTAACCTGGGATCGAACCCGAGACCTCGTCTCAGCAGTCCATTACCCATACCACTAGGCTACTTTACTTTACTTTAATTGCTTTAATTACTTTAATAAACGTTCACTTTAATAAACATGAAAGTTTGTAAGAATGGATGGATGGATGGAAGAGAGGATACTGATAAATCTACCTGAGTTTCTTGCTGGTCTCTTCTCAGTAGATCTAACTACCGAACCAGCGAAAGAATCATTTTCAAATGATTTATTTACTATTTTATTCATTATCTATACTTCTATAATAATATTATAAAGAAGTAAAGTTTGTGTGTTTGTATATTTGTTAAATTGTAAGGGGTAATATCGGGATCTACTGAACCGATTTTAAAAATTCTGTCACCAATAGAAAGCCACATTATTGCTGAGTGTCATAGGTTATATAAAAAACCGAAAACTAAAAAGACTTTTACGTGGTAACCCGTTTTGCAAAGTGAATCGGAGAAAAAACGGTCCAATGAAAGCGTTTCTTACGAACGCTGATGCCCAAAGTGGGCACGGGTCAGCTAGTAAATTTTAATAGTTTTGACAAATACAATTGTAAAACTTTGACATTCACATGTGCTCTTCATGTGCCTAAACTGAATAAACGAAACTCATTCTTTAGATGTTTGTTACTCTTTCACGTAAAAACTACTCAATGGATTCTAATGAAACTTTACAATAATATAGCTTATACATCAGAAACACATAGGCTACAATTTAAAAAAATATTGTGTGAACTATCTCAAATGAAAATGTATCACTTTTATCGATTCTGGTATTATAAATGCTAAAGTAACTCTGTCTGTTTGTCTGTCTGTCTGTCTAATGTCTGTACTACGCTTTCAAGCTTAAACTACTGAACCGATTTTAATGAAATATGGCACAGAGATTTGATGATGGGATTTCAGGATGGGAATGCGTACGACATTGCATACGTACATACGATTTTAATGAACGGATTTGAGGATGAGAATTCGAAAAAGGGGAAAATAGGGGATGATAGCACAGTTTGTATGGCCATCCATCCATTGCAATTTTGTCTATAACCGAGAATTTTGTCTACAAATGGCAGTGGGTGGGGCACGTAGCAAGAAGAACAGATGGCCTTTGGAGCCGAGCTCCAACCGGTCGGACTGGAGGTCGATGGTAAAGGCCTATGTTCAGCAGTGAATGTCTTATGACTGAAATGATGAAGACCAATGATAAACTCCTCCAAGCGCCGTAGCTCCTCTCAAAAAACACCAAAAACATGCATTCTGCATTAAACCTCATTTGTGATGTATTAAAACTCAAGATAGACGCCGATAATCATACTTTGTGTGGCCATACAAAAACGAATTGGCGGTAAAATGTTATTCGTCCGCCATATTGGAAGCAGTTATATTTTATGACCACACATCCTGGTTAAACACAAAAGTTTTAATTAATGAACGGTGTAACGTTAACGTGACATGAAGTGACGAGAAAATTGTTTTTTTTTGGTACCGTACCGAAAGAGTAACAGACTAAACCCTATTTTAATAACGCCAACGATTCTGTGAAATGGCGCGAATAGGAATTATGGCGTTGTCATTGTTAAATGCATTACTGTTTTTTTATTGTAAAATTAAAATAGTCTAGTCATTACGTCGGAAAAATCGGGTTAGAAATGCAAATGAACCGAGAAAGCCAAATTTTGAATATTACCTACATGGTTCGGGCTAGAAAAGCTTAAGTTCAAATTGTCGACCAAAATAAACTGATGGGTTTTCCGCCATCTTGGAAAAAGGGTTAAATTCAGTTTTTTCATCATTACTCAGGTCCCCGTTGAGAAACGAAATTTTTTGATGTTCTTTGTACGATCTATAATTAAGGTCCTATACATTTTTCACGTATCGATCATCGTTATCGAGATATCGATAAAAAACAATAAATTTGGGTAGAAAATAAGTTTTTGTAGAACCACGTAATATCCAAAATTTGGCTTTCTCGGTTCATTTGTATTACCAAATGTATAATATAATGACTGGAGCAAAGACAAGAACCGTTCCCACTTTGCTATCAATGAATTACTTGACACTGCGGTGATTTTAATAATAAAAATATGTGAAATAAAATATTTCGAATCACAAAGATTCAGATTTCATTAAATTTTTGTAGTCATATTACACATTGGCGTTTTCGCTAATAGAATGTCACTTTACTTTATTTATAGCCCCTGTAGCCCTGTATCTCATGAACCGTGATTCCTTGACAGTTGATTTTTCTCACAGATAACATATTTCTGTTGTCACTATAATAAGCACTAAAAATAAAATAAAATAGATATTTAAGGACGTCTCCCATACAACAATGGTGATTTTAACCGGTACGGAACTCTACGTGCGTGAGTGTTTTTATTGTGCGCAAAATCCGGATTATGTCGGTGGAGGTGATTATGTCGGACTCGAACCCAACTAAAACGCACGCCGTCTATGGGTCCTTGATTGCTGGAGGACGTGACATTATAAGGGACATATCTCTCGCACAGACCCGGGGATATCTCTTTCGAGATGGCCGAATCTTTGCGCCGCCGCTGTGGCCTGCTTCTGCTAGGGTGATAGGCGGCTTCACCCGTCGGCTCCAAGGCCATTTTTTATGTCACGTTCATTTGACTTTACCCCGCCTGATGGTAAGTAAAGTCTCAGGAAAGAGGGTCACCATTACAAACACGTATCCGACAGTGTCAACGGATACCGAAGGATCCTCTTTACCCATAATGTGCTTCACTAAGATTCCACGCGAGACTACAGCCATATTTTTCTCTATGGCCATGGATAGAGACATAGGGTTACTAGTTCTATAATGTATTTATTTTAATTGCAATTTTATCAACACTATTTTATTATACTACATAGTATATATATATGTCCTTTGTATGCTTAAATCTTCAAAACTACGCAACGGATTTTGATGTGGCTTTTTTAAATAGATAGAATGGTTAAAGGGGAAGGTTTATATGTATATAACATTATGCTACGACCAATAGGTGCGGAGCAGGAATGAAAAATGTTGCAAAAACGGGGTGACGCAGGCGAAGTTGCGCGGGTCAGTAGTATAAAATATATAAACCTAATTAAAAAAATATTGTTAGTGTTGCCAACGCATATATTGCCAGCTACCAATTAAAAGTCAGCATTTTAATTTAAAATCGATTATAGTTTCAAGGCACAGGAAAAATGTTAATTCCTGGCCTCGACGCCTGACTTTATTTGAAAGTTATTTCTTTTATAAAGAATATTAATTTGAATCAATTCTTATTTAAAATATACGACGACGATATAAGTAAGAATTATTTAGGTAAAAATGCATTCGGAATATAGTTAATTGCATATAAACTCTACATATAAAAGTGTCTATTGAAAAAGTATTTAAGTTAAGTTAAATAGAAGATCAGCTGATACACAATATAATGTTATATAAATAATTATATTACCTAAAATATAAACATTAGCTAATTTAATATCCACTTTTAAACAAAACAATAAAAAACACACAATTTTAAAGTTCACTGCACTCCAAACGTTTCACGTAATATTTTTTTTTACAAAAATAGACCGAACACGCGCCGCCCACGGTTCTAATTTCGTATTTAAAAAAAATTACAGACGCATGCGCTTCGTTCGCGCGCGTTCACCTACTGACAGCGCACTTTACAGATTCTATTCAATTGTTATCGACTAACCGTCCATTTCAAATCTACGTCCGAATGTCCCTAATTAGATACATAACAATACCTTTCTAATTTTGTATCATAACACCGCAGTAATAAGTTAACCGATTTAAATAGTCGCTATTCAAATTCAGAATGTTCTGAACAGTGTGTAGTGTTAATTTATCCGGTTTATATGGAAATTCTGAGCGCATTGGAGTCACGAGGTAGTATAGAATCGTTTATTTTTATCTAGTTTTAGCTGTTAGATGCGCGTTGCGAGCCAAAAGTGAAAATGTCATGCGTCTGGGTAGTTACTTTGCATTGATATATGAAGTTTTATGCGTTGTATTGGAGTTTATATCTATTATCGAATGAAGAAATGGTCTTTCAGAACTTTATTTGCGTAATGGTTAACATATACATAAGTAATGCAATGTGCGTTGTGTTAATTGCGTAGATAGGTAGGTATTGAGGCCCTAGTTTGGGAGGAAGCCCTGAAAAATAACTGCTACGTCATTCATAATCATAACAGCGTTATCTGAGGCCCACGAGATCCGACTTAGGACTTTCTTTTTTATATATTTGAATAAATAAATACCTATTCTAGGACAATCTACACAACGCCATCTACACCCTAGTAAGCATAATTTAACTAGCTGGCTATGGTTTCTAGAATGCGGATAAACTTACTTAGATACTAGACCAATGCAAATAATATTTATGCACACAAATATTTGCCCTGAGCGGGAATCGAATCCACGCCTCCTGCGTAGCAGTCGTGTCGTCATGAACACACTCATGCGGGTGAATCGTGGGCAATAGTTAATAAGACTAAGGCTTAGTTGTTCCAACTACCTGTTAAAGTTAAGGTTTCCGTCTTTAACAGTACCTAACAGTAACATTGATTCTAATGGTTTGGCTAAATGTATTGCACCAGTGTATTTAGTAGCTCTGTTATAGTTATCTTTTTGATACAATTTGACGTTTGAGCGTGGCCGGTTACAGTTAGCGTCAAGTTATGACCTCATTTCCACAATTGTCAAATGGTGCAACCTGTTTTATACCTGACCAGTACTTTAACTGCACTGTCAATGTTAAAGTAGGATCGTGCAACTTAGGCTAACTCTATGCAGTATGAGTTCCAATCACTTGCGATTTTTCTTCACAATAGTAAAGTTTACCAGTGGTTTCCGTTGATAAGATTTAATAACTTCCTTTCATTGTAGCGCTATACAATTTGACTTTCATTATTTTCGTAATCATGGATTTTTTTTTTATAAATAGTGTTAGGAAAACACTTCTAAAGCCAAAGGCCCCTGGTAGTACTCCTGGTACACAACATATTGGCATGAAAAAAAATTACGGCAACGCAATTTTTTTTTTATTTAATTTTTTTTTAATTTTTTAAACCGTTTAACTTGCGTAGTTAACTTATTACCGCGGTGTTAGGGAAACGCTACAGAAGCCAAAGGGGTCTGATAGTAGATACAGAACATATTGGCATAAAAACATTACAAATTAGTTTTTTTGGTACCTTTTAAATAAAATTATTTCCTAGTCATCGTATAAGTCAAAGTCAAAGAAACATTTACTACAAAAAATCGCAATATGCATTAATTGCGATTTTTTTTAAATTATTGTTTCTTTTTTGTACCAAAAATCATAGTTGGCGAAATAAATAAATAAATAAATAAATAAATAAATATTCTAGGACAATCTACACAACGTCACCTAGACCCATGGTAAGCATAGTTTAACTAGCTTGTGTTACGGGTTCTAGAATGCGGATAAACATACATAGATACATTTTTTTTTTGTAAATACATACATATTATACATAGAAACAAATGTTGGTTTAATACACTTCTGTCTACCCCTTCGGGGATTACGGGCGTGAGAATGTGTATGTATATTTCATTTAACTTTATTAACATGATGCAGAGTGCAAAATGCTAGTTAAATGCTAATTAAAAAAATACCCAATCGTAATTTTTTTTTAAAGTCTCAGGAACGAGGGTCACAATTACAATTACCTACGGTGCTACATATCGCAGGTTTATAAGTGCCCGGTTAATGGCAATAGGCTCGCCGCGTCTTACATTGGGACCTAAACATAAACTGGCGAAATATGGGTGCTAGCACCTCTGCCTAGGGATATAGGCGTGAGTTTAAGTTATGTTATGTTATGTTTATATATAAGTAAACACAGTTAAACGTATATGAAACTATAACAGACGGTTTATAACTGGAATGACAATATTACTGGCGTACAAACCAAGGTTAAAGGAAGGCTGTCATTCGTTACGCAAGGGACAAAGAGTATAGTCGCACTAGATGTGGCCTTGCTCATTGAGCGTACTTTTTTTTTAATAAAAAAGTATATTAGCAACCGAAGTTACCAATATTCCCTTTAACCCCTCCAGCTAAGCTCAATGGCTTGTGTTAGGAGTGGGTTCACGTCGGTAGTGTAATGGCC
Source organism: Pelosia muscerda (assembly GCA_963691645.1). Taxonomy (NCBI): domain Eukaryota; kingdom Metazoa; phylum Arthropoda; class Insecta; order Lepidoptera; family Erebidae; genus Pelosia; species Pelosia muscerda. The sequence goes on from OY829125.1 coordinate 2,579,518, forward strand.
AGGATTCGAACCCGGGACCTCTCGATCGTAAGGCCGACTCCTTAACCACTAAGCTACCGATGCTTTGGCAGCCTCTGTGGCGTGGCGGTAGTGCACGCGACTACTACGCACGAGGCGCGAATTCGATCCCAGTGCAAAAAGTTGTATGCATAAATATGGCTGTTTGCAGTGCTCTGGTCTGGAGAGCACGTTAAGCCGTCGGTCCCGGTTGCCATACAAACATCTATAGCAGTCGTTATGGGTAATTGGAGCCCTCAAAAGTCCAACCAGTCTAATTTGGAACTTTGATATTACCATTGGTTATTGGACCATTAGTTGTGGAGGTCATATGGCAGTCGCTTCATGGAAAATATCGAAGTTTAGCCGCATCACAGTTAGACTGGAAAGCCAACTGAGTTGGGAGAACGGTTCAGAGAATAATGGTATACCTCAGGGCATATGTCTAGGGCGTTGGACTTCTGTCTTCATGAGTGTATGTCACCCTAGCAGAAGCAGGCTGCGGCGGCGCATGGGGCTCCTCCGCATACCCGGGGGCTAGATGGAGACACCGTGGTCCCTACACCCGAAGGGGGTCATCTCGTATTAAAATAGTTGTATAGATCTACATTGCAGATATGTAAATAATATAATAATAAATAAATATTCTAGGACAATCTACACAACGCCCCCTAGACCCATGGTAAGCATGGCTTAACTAGCTTGTGTTATGGGTTCTAGAATGCGGATAAACAAACTTAGATATGTTTTTTGTTAATACATTCATATTATACATACAAATACCCAAACCTATGCAAATATTCATATTCATACACACAAATATTTGCATTGAGCGGGCATCGAATACGCTCCACACCACAGAGGCTATCTATACATAGGTACTTTGTAGTATGTATTTTCATGAAACCTAATCTCAAATTAGTAACAAACACTTAATTTTCATCATTACCTTCACCATTACCTCATTCGGTATATTTTAACGACATTCACAATCAAATAATAAAATTTTATTACCGTTTGCAACACAAGGGGAACACTAATCTCGGCACGATTATGTCAAAACGGTTCAAAATGGCGGCCATAATGGAAATATTCGCGCTAAAAATATCCGAAATCGTACCGTGCAGGTACTTTGATAAAACAAGCAATTATGTTTTATAGCTGTGACGTCATTACTTTGTAATATAACTATTTGTGGAGGAACGGGATGTGATGTCCCTCCAACACAAAGGGAGGATCCTTCGACCAGGCAAGGTGATCACGACTAGCGGACCGCGGCCCAACGGTTGACGTTGGGTTCTTTTATATATGTAGCACCAGCGCGAGAACTTCGCTTTCGCGATGCAGGATCCGGAATGATGTAGTAGTTAATCTTGTTGCTAGATGGCACTGGATACATGTGGTATTGCCATATATTCACTTTTGAGGGTGCAAATTGGTTTTTCAATTAACTAAGAAGAAATGTTCGAGTTGAAACCTACGTCTACTTTCTATCATCGCACTGCTCACCACAGGCAAAGAATTCATCCCTCATTATCACACATTACGCACTGTACGGTATGAAAGGAACTTCATCCCGCGCACGCTCAAGCTGTGGAATGAACTCCCTGCCGTGGTTTTTCCAAGCGACTACAATATGGGGTTCTTCAAAACATTTGAAGGTTTCTTCAAGGTCTGCTACGCGAGTGTGGTGCCACTGGTGTTGCAAACGTCCATAGGCTGTATGTACCTACTTGTGAAAAACTAATGAATACCTACTACCTAATAGTACCTACATTTGGTGTGTTTAATCAGAGGTAAATAATATTAGATACTTTATTTTCGTAAAGACATATTATACATAGCAACACCCAACCAATGCAAATATTCATATTTATTCACACAAATATTTGCACTGAGCGGGAATCGAACCCATGCCTGCTGCATAGCAGTCGCGTTCACTACCACCACGCCACATAGGTCGTCTAAACCTATTTGTATAATACAACTACACCCCTAGTACCAAAATTCATCGATTCTAGTAGCCATATCTAGTTAATTTATATCTCGATACCCCACTCTGCAACACAAACAATTGTTACAGAGTAACATCAACAAAACAAAACTATGTCAAGCGTATCACCATCGGCGTATATCTTGAGCCTAGTGACGTCATAAAATATATCTACTCATAGAGTCGTTACTGGTAGTTGGAGCCCTCAAAAGTCCAACCAGTCTAACTTGGAACTTCGATATCGCCATCGGTCATTAGATCATTGGTTGTGGAGGTCATATGGCAGTCGCTTCACGTAAAATATCAAAGTTCAGCCGCATCACAGTTAGACTGGAAAGTCGACCCCAACTAAGTTGAACGACTGCCATAGATGTTTGTATGGCAAACGGGACCGGTGGCTTAACGTGCTCTCCGAAGCACGACCAGACCAGTGCAAACAGCCATATTAATGCATACAAATTTGTGCACTGAGCGGGTATCGAACCCACGCCCTGTGTGATGACGGGCTTGATTAAATTTTTGTAAAACAATTTGTTTAAAATATTCCATTGACCATTTTATCTCTATCCCTGGATCTACGTTATTTGGGTATCTTTTGAGGATAGCTCAAATCCACCAATCACATAATAATCCAACAATCCTAGTTCCTCTCGGGAATTGGGATCAAAATATATACCGGTAACTAATTTTATACCTATTATATTCCCTCCATTTTTTCACATACAAAGGACGACAGATAACACTCTGTCTCTAAGTGCGGTCCGTGAAAAAAAAAATTGGTCTTCCAAAGAGTTTGATAGCGTAGAGGTTGAGCTTTTTTGTCGATGGTACTCGGCTGGTGTTAAAAAGGAAGTCACGTCATATTAACGCTGTGGTATTATTGTTTGGTGGGCCACAACGTCTACGAGTTTAGCGTTAAATAAATGTACGATATATTGTGGTGCTAGTATTGCTAGTGGCTCGGCTGTCAGATCCAAACAGAATCTTAACCACTAGCAAACCCGGCGAACTCCGTTTCGCCACCAGATGGCTACAAAAAATGATTTTCCCGCTTTTCTATTGAAATTTTTCCTGAATTTTCTTTGCTATAAACCTCACTGAGCCCGAGAACTTTCCAACGAATGCAAAACCGTGGAAATCGGTTAGTGCGTTCTGGAGTTATAGCGTCAGGAAGGAAAACCCGACTTATTTTTATATAGTAGAAGATAATCAATTTTGGCAGAAATAGATATTGCAGTGATGTCAATGTTTATACAATAAGACCCACGGACTATTTCATTACCGTGTAGCCGAATTAAAAATGGCAGTGAATTATGACCTTTAGTGTAGAGAAATTATTGACATCACTGCAAATACATATATATTTCTTTATTTCTTTCAAACTTATCATCTTGAATTATAAAAAATGTTTCACGGTTCATTATACTCTGTCACTTTCTCACACCTAGGTTTTGTGTAAAGATACGTATGTCACTCGCACAATTTTTTCCTCTAAGTATAACTTTATGGGTGTCATGGCCCCACACTTAGATGTAGTCCATTCCAGTAATACCAACATAACTGTGAGTAAATATGTGATGTACCATGTTTCATAATATTATATTTTGTTGCTATACATAAAGACTTTAGTGTCAACGGAGACCTTCAATCATGGTAATAAGCAGAAAATGGATTCTGTAGCTCTAGATACGACCGAAATAATAGGTAAACTAATACTTGTAATAAAAAGATGTTCGGAATTCAATTTCGATCTAAATTCAAACTACTTATAGGTAAAAATTATGACGAGATGTTACAAATATGTTCGGTGTCGAATTTTTTTTTAAATCATTTATTCTATATTTTATCAATTTTTAGTTAGTATATTTTTCGATTCGATAAATTTAATTCGATTTAATGACGATGCCGATGCTCTGAAAGTCAAAAAAAGAGAAATAAAAAATAGTTAAATTAAATTAACCTATTAGAACGTATCTTCCTTAACAATTTATGTAGGCACTAAAGCTGTGCAACCATTGCTTTCAGCTTTATTCACGTAAGTTTCAAGAAGAATTATAATTTTTTAGTAAACGACTGCTATTACTAAAAAATACTTGTTACAACTAGTAGGTACTATAACTTCAAAAACATTGTATTCATTTATGGAACAAAAATGTATGAAACAAGAAGGTCCTGGAAAATCCACGTGATGATCGGTACTCAAACAACTCCGGGCATACATTTAGTATAAAATAAAAGCATATTACAACGCCATCTGTTATTTTAAACACGTAACCAAGTTGCTTATCACTGCCGATAGATGTCTCTATTCACAAATTTATTTACAATTGAAATACCTTTCATGTGATCTGACGTGTCCGCTCTCATGATATCTGTTAGATAATGTTCTAGTGACCGCATATTGTCCAAACCGCTTCGTTCCTGAAACAAATAAAAAAAATACTTAGTAGGATACTTACACTTTTTTTTATCGTACGCAAAATCCCCACGGATACCACCTCCGCCAAAATCAGTGGAGGAGATTATGTCGAACTCGAACCGACTAAAACGCACTCAGTCTATGGGTCCTTGATTGCCGGAGGTGAGATAATACAAGACATATGATATGTCTCGCACCACAAGTTTCTCGGAGTGGCAAGCTCACGTAGTACCTAGTACCTCCTGTAAAAGCCTATGTAAAACTATGGAACTAATTTTATCTGTAACTAAGTATGTTAAATAAATGAATTTGAAATATAACAAATAATGGGGTTATAAGACTGAATCCGGTCTCCAAAATGGTTCTCGAATGGAGACCACGTACCGGTAGACGAAGCGTGGCCGTCCTGCGAGGTGGACGGACGACATAGTCAAAGTCGCGGGTACTACGCATTGGATGCAGACCACCTCCAACCGGTCGGATTGGAGGTCGATGGGGGAGGCCTATGTTCAGCAGTGGAAGTTCTATAGCTGAAATGATGATGAGGAAAGTTGTGGAAAGTTTAGAATCCACCGGGATTGGCCTCCTGTATTCACGCTGGCCAGACCAGTTGGTAGAGGGTTTTATTTCGAGATTTCCTTCTCTTAGTGATATCGTCTGCGTTTTCTGTTAGTCGCCTCTTAAGGCACCCTTCGATTGAGATGGGGCGGTGAGATTCTTTCTCTATCTACTATATAAAAATAAATCGGGTTTTCCTTCCTGACGCTATAACTCCAGAATGCACGTACCGATTTCCACGGATTTGCATTCGTTGGAAAGGTCTCGGCCTCCGTGAGGTTTATAGCAAAGAAAATGCCGAATAAATTTCTACAGAAAAGCGGGAAAATCATGTTTTGTAACCTTCTGGTGGCGAAACGGAGTTCGCCGGATTTGCTAGTCACAGATAAAATTATTCATATTTGCAGAAAAAATAAAAGTTTAAATTTTAAATTTCGATCGATATGCAGGCATGCATTCAATATGGCCGCGTATACGAACTTATGCAGTACCACCACCACTGAATAAATTATAACTACACGACAACCTTCAGGAAAAATCAATTAGAATACTGCGCTGTTATTGGTCTGTAAACTATGTTCGCAACTTCCGTGACCTTATTAAATGTGGAATCGCATTGCGTTGACCTTTCAACCTGTGTCGTACATTCGACATTCCAGTGAACCATAGACATTATATTAGTCGTAAATAGAACCACAGACTCCTTCATTACTGCGTTATCGAATTGAAATTTGGCCTCAACAATCGTAAAGAAGGGCTAAGGAATTATATGAAATAAAATAAATGGTACATGAGTAAAATATGATAAAATGCTTGAAACTTAATAATAAAATGCTTAATATTGTATAAATAAAAATAAATACAAGAAAAACCACAAATGTTTGATCCGAGGGATCAATTTAAAATATAACTTCAACAACTAACTATTACACAAATTATCGAAGAATACTTCCGCATCAAATATATTTAATTAATGTATTTTATTAGTGGGCATTGGAATATAGGTTGATACTCAAAGAGTGAGTCTATTATAAAAAAAAGAAAAAGAAAAATTAATTTTAAACTTTAACTTGTCGAACACATTTCAATTTTTAATTGAAATTAAAATGTTTGTACTACTTAACGTGTACAATCTAAAATCAACGTTAAATCCACTGAACAAAATTCAATTTTGCTTCAAGTTTCCTTCACGTTATGGCGCAATGCTGTAGTGACGTCACACTGCGTAGCGGGAAATAGGTCAGTAGGTTTACAGTATAGCTTAACGTCCAGTTAACTTAGAGCTCTGATGCATCGAAAGATTTGATTGTAATGTATAAAACTTAGAGGTCTTTCTTAAATTGTTCCTTGCGCTATGGTTTCCTCAGATGTATTGATGATTGATACCTACTTATAGATTTATTTAAATGATGGATATCATATGAAAGTTTTCTGAAAGAAATAATATATTTTCTTTTATTATTGAGATTATGAAACAGTCGATTATCCAACAACATTAGGCAGTTCAGTACTTTTTTTCGTCTAGAAATTCCAACAGATATATATAATACGATTAAAATTTCACGTCGTTCCGTTTTCCCGTGGTTGTTTTTTTATATAATACACGTCAATACGACAACTCCATCTGATAGTGAGCTGAAAAATGTCTCAGAAAAGAGGGTCACCATTACAAACACGTTCAGTGCTACAATGGTGGTGGCGCTCAGCTTGACGGCCTCATCAGATGCTTTTTCACGCTCCGCTTAAAGGACCCGGGACTGTAGGAAGAAGAAAACACGTGAGCTGGCTAATGCCAGTAAAGAATTTTAAGAAATGTCAAATATTGCCTTTGGTCCACCATCGTAACTGATCTTTCGTAACCAATTACGAACATGGTATTATTTTCATCATTTGTTAACCAGCTACGAAAACAAAAACAATTTTTCGTTTTCGTAACCAAGTTTCGTAGCCAGCTTCGATAGAAGATTTTGCTTACCGCAAGGATAAAGTTTAGTGTTACTTAACCTGTATTTTCAATTACAAGAATAAATATATAATTAAAAAAGTCTTATTTTTTATACTGTTGAATAATGCCAATTGGTGGAGCTCACTCTTATACATAATTGATAATACACTTCTACTTCTCCACTGTGTTTATTAATGTACCTAACCGGTTTCGCCTTGCGGCATTCTCAAAGGTTTGCGTTTACGTTTTCGGTTAGGAATTTATTTTCGGCATACTCATTTTTTGTAAAAAGTATCCGATTGGCGGCAACAGGCTCACCCCCTATTACGTGGGACCGTAAAGCATAGTTGGCAAAATGCCTTCGCTTCGGGCATTATAGGCGCGAGCATTATGTATGTATGTATTTACAATTAAGCTAAATAACCACCCTAATTGAGAAGACTATTACTCCTCAAACGGGAGTTGACACAAAGGATCCGATAGGGTCCTAGAAATTTCAGAGCACGCAACCCAAATCTATTTAAAATATCGTAGCGTTCAGGATACAAATATATTCGTTTTGAAGTTTAAGTTTAAGTAAGAAAACTGTTTTTGACATTTCATTAATTGATTTTGACAGATCGAGACTGTTTTTTAACCTTCTATAGACCATGTGCCGTAATATTGATATAAACTGCCTACCTACCTCATTTTAATTTAAGATTGCGTGCAGATAATTATGTCTATCATTCAGAACCAACAATAGGAACATTATTACAGTTGACATGTATTCATAGTACGTATATTTCCCTCTTGTTTACCGTATATAGGGCTATGAATAGAACCTCTCCGGTCCTTCCTCGGGCGCCATGTTTGAGAATTATGTAAAGGTTGGTAGCATTGTCTAATTTTGTAATTTTATCTGTAGTCAAAATCTTACTTCAGTTGTATAATTATCTATGGAGCTCGAAAATGGAGTTGTAATTTATTTATAAAGCAATGTTAGATATAAATAAAACCGTTTAGTCGTGTTTGGTCCAATACGTTTTTGGTACAATTGTCAAAAACAGAAAAGAATCGCAGTTGATCCAATTCGCGATTGGTCTAATTCGCAATTAGTCCAATACGCTATGGTATGAATATTTGCATTGGTCTGGGTGTTCCTATTTATAATATGTATGTATTTACAAAAAAAGTATCTAAGAATGTTTATCCGCATTCTCAAACCCATAACACAATCTAGTTAAACTATGCTTACCATGGGTCTAGGTGGCGTTGTGTAGATTGTCATAAAATATTTAATTTATTTGAATAAAAAAAAACAATACCTATATAAGATTGTGAAATCATTATTAACGGCATACACCAAATCTTTTTTAAACTCTTTGAACATTATGGCGCGAAGATTGATATTGGTGATCTGTGCACCCGAAAATAACTTTTTAAATGAATGTCTCCGGAAACGGAAGTGTTTTTGACAGACAGATTTTTTAATGACGCGTGTTGACACTAGTGATGGGTAGGTATTTATTATTTGAAATAATGAACTCGTCTGATACTCTCCAAGACGTTAATTGCTAGTGCTTGTGCGGCTAAGCACGTTATTACTTTCCTTGCGATTTACACCGCGTAGCAAGATTTAGCTGCTACATTTTCGGTAGGAATTTATTTTCAGCATACCCATTTTTTTTACAAAGTGCTCGATTAGTGTTATTAGGCTGGCCCCCTATGACGTAGGACTGAATATGTGGGTATGTAATACATCTCTGCCTACCACCTCGGGGATTGCGGGCGTGAGCAGATGTATGTATGTATGTAAATGATGGACTCTAATTTAACAAATTTCGAATAAGAACTCTCTTCCCCTACTGAAGGGGTCGTTAAGTATATCAATGAAAGCTTACGTAGCTTAGTGGTTAACGAGTCGGCTTATATCGAGAGTTGCAGGTTTGAATCCTGGCCATTACACTCCCAACTTGAACTCACCCTTAACACAAGTCATTGAGCTTAGCTGGAGGGGTCAAAATTCAAAATTAAAAAATAATTTATTCTGTATAGACCATTAAACGGGACTTACAAAATGTCAATATCAACAATCTAATATATAAGAATCAATGAATGGCATTGTCCGAGTGGCGTTGTTTCGTTATAATTTTAGAACCCAAGATCGGGCTCACCTATCCAAACCAAATGTTCAGGATTTGTTCGAATTTAGTAGAAGGTTTGAGTGAAGTTTGCAGAAAATCGGTCGAGCGGTTAAAACATACCACGGGCGAAGCTGGGGCGGGTCAGCTAGTATTTTATAAATTAGTGAGCAAATGGACCACAGATTCGAAACGCGGCCCCGGCCTGAGAAGACTCCGGCAAGAAACTCAGCGGGTTAGAGGGAATATTAGTAATTTCTGTTCAATAGTCTCAAAACCGCGCTAGAGAGAGAGAGAGACTACTAGAGAAGCCGCGGTAGCCTAGTGGTATGGGTAATGGACGGCTGAGACGAGGTCTCGAGTTCGATCCCAGGTTTACCATGGCACACACCAATGACTTTTCGATGCTTTTCGAAGTTATGTGTGTATTTATCGCAAGTTTATAAATGCCTCGGAGAGCACGTTAAGCCGTCGGTCCCGGTTGCCATACAAACATCTATGGCAGTCGTTACGGGTAGTTGGAGCCCTCAAAAGTCCAACCAGCCTAACTTGGAACTTCGATATCGCCATTGGTCATTAGACCATTGGTTGTGAAGGTCAGATGCCAGTCGCTTCACGGAAAATATCGAAGTTCAGCCGCATCACAGTTAGACTGGAAAGCCGACCCCAACTGAGTTGGGAAAAAGGTTCAGGGAATGATGAGTCTCAAAACCAGGGAGGGTTAGCTAATTTTATACAAAACTAAATAATTAATACGTGCTTACATCGACCATGTGTATCGCTCGCGGTGACAGACTAGTGATAAGATCGAGTTTCCTGATGATAACACGAGTTTTGTGTACGACAAATGGTGTTATGGAGCGAAATAATAGTTCTAATATACAGTCGACACTCGTTAATTCAAAATTCGAGAGACTTGGCTTAGTTGCTCCAACTACCCGCCACGGCGATGGCGCAAAATACCACCCCATACCCAGGGGCTAGATGGGGACACCATGGTCCCCACATTGGGGGAAGAGGGTCATCTCAACAGAAATGTCCCCGGGTCTGCCGGGGTGCGAGAGATATGTCTTGTATAATCTCACCTCCGGCAATCAAGGACCCATGAACGGCGTGCCTCACCTCCATCGGTTTTGGTGTAGGTGGTATCAGAGGGGGTTTTGCGCACGATAAAAAAAAAAGTTGCTCCAACTACCTGTTAAAGTTATGGTTTCCGTCAAATTTAACAGTAACAGTAACATTGATTCTAATGGTTTGGCTAAATGTGTTGCACCAGTGTATTTAGTAGCTCTGTTATAGTTATCTTTTTGATAGAGTTTGGCGTTTGAGCGTGGCCGGTTACAGTTAGCGTCAAGTTATGACGTGGTTTTAACAATAAAATTGTCAAATGTAGCAACCTGTTTTATACCTGACCGGTACTTAAACTGCACTGTTAATGTTAAAGTACGATAGTGCACAACCCAGGCTTAAAATATTACGAATCATCGGGTGTAGAAAATTATAAATGACTCGAAATTTGTAAAAGAAAATCTACACTAATATTATAAAGATTTGTGTTTTTTTTTGTACCGAATAGGCTCCGAAACTACTACGGCTCTAGCCGAAATGCATTCGTTCCGAATCTACATTCGTCATCGCTCTGAAAATGTATGGGAGTGACATTTCTTGTCGGAATCAAATCACATGACATTCGACAACAAATGTCACTCCCATACATTTTCAGAGCGATGACGAATGTAGATTCGGAACAAATGCATTTTGGCTAGAGCCCCTGGACCGCTATAGGCGACTAAAACTAAACGCCGACCCCAACTGAGTTGGGAATAGGCTCAGATATATGAATAAAAATATTTATTGCTATTCTCTTTGGGTGTTATTGATTGGTTGCTATGACGCGGTAACGGAGGTAGGACACGACGGTATCTCCCGTCCGAAATAAGCTGTCCAACTGGGGAAAAGTACCTCCGCCCTACAGAAGACCGCGGTCATAATAACCATCGTGTTGTGTTCCCGCCGGTAAGTAGGGTAGCCAGAGCTCACTGTACCCCTCCTTCCCCTCCCCTTCCTAGCCTCCCCACCCCTTCCCAGCACTCCCCCTTTCCCTTCAGGGTGGGCAGCGCGTGTGTGACACCCTTAGTGTTGCACACGTTCATAGGCCACGGTGGCCGCTTTCCATCAGGTGGGCCGTGTGCTTGTCTGCCACCTACGTAGTATAAAAAAAAAAAAAAAAAAAACTGCAGTTGACAAATAGTTGTCTATGCCAAATGTAGGATGGGGTTTAATGCCTACTGTGCTGCACTCGGCAACTATATAAGATATAGTTGCGATGATATTTACATATAATGTATTCTCTATAACAGGCCAAATGCTTAATAACTATGCAGCTATTTCACTACCACATTGTAGTTAATCCTATTAATCAGTGTAATAATAACATACGGGGTTTTCTTAATTATGTCACACCACTATACTTTGTAAAATGTAGCTTGGGTCCTATGACAGCTGTCAGTGAAATCCCGCACATGAAGTCTTGTCATCACCCTTTAAAACAGAAATATTTCAAAACGACACTTTAGGGACCTAATTTAAGTTATGAAGATAGAATAGCTTCGAATTTAATATTTAAACATATGGAATTAAGCGTCGACACACTTGGTTAAATATTAATGTAACAATAATTAATGTGGCCAAGTGTGTTCACTGTTTAGTAAACGATCAGTATGTTAAGCTACTTAGGCGTGGTTGCCATTTGGATGGGTGACCGCTTAGTTAAATTCCATCTGGGGGTAATTGAATGCCTATATGGACGACCTGGTACCAGATTCAATTGATTATATTACAGTAAATGCCATTGAATTTAAGACTTTATTGGTATAGAATTAGAGTTTAAAATTAAATGGCATTGTGTAGAGTGTATGAAGTGATTTAACAAACTGCTTTGGAACTATGAACTTTAAGCTATGTTCATAAAGTCGAAAATTTAGTGGCAATTTTTGTAATATTTGTATGGTAATATTAGTAGAATTGGGTACCGAACAAATGTACCAGTGCCCGTGTTTCGAATCTGACAGCAACCCAGGCTTGAAGGTCAGATGGCAGTCACTCCCGATAATTAAGTTAAGTTACTATTATTATTTACGCAAGGATGATGATGATGAATTGTATCTAACGTTCATAACGTGGAGTGCCGTAGTCACAGCTAGTCTATGATTATAAAAAAATATATTAAGGTATTGCCAGTTGAAAATCCTCAATCAACCTAAAAAAAAAAGAAAAGCCCATTAAGTTCCTTGCCGAAGTCTTCTCATGCCGGGGCCGCGTTTCGAACCAGTGGCTCATTTGCTAAACTAACCCAAAATGTATTAATTTTGACGTTTTGTAGGTGGCGTTTAACGGTCTATACAGAAATAGTTATTTGTGCAACAAGAGAGCAAAACTGTTTTTTGCTGCGAGTGCTGATTTTGAATCCTGAGCAAGCGAGGGATTCTAGGATTGAATCACGAGCGTAGCGAGTGATTCTAATGTAGAATCCTGAGCGTAGTGAGGGATTCAAATGCACGAGATGCAAATAATTTTGCTCTCGTGTGGCACACATTACTTTTCACTTCAGCAGCGAGAACACATAAGAAATATTACTTAGAAGATAATGCAACACTTATTAACAGAACAGAACACCTATTATTAATTAAAATAATGCTGAAAATTTTAAAAGTTAATAATTAATCTAATTACTTATTGCTATTATTCTGCAAATTTAAAGTTGAAAGTTAAAAGTTAAATTTTATACCCGTTATTTTTAAGGTGTGTTGAGAAACAGCGTACGTGACATTTTATTTTTCAAATGTTGATAATAGTAATCATTGTAAATACTTATGCATTACTTATTTTGGTATTCAATAACATTACATAATTATTAAATAATGTAAATAAAATACATGGTTATTCTTTTACAAATATCGTTCAAATTTAGAATTTCGAAATAGGACCTTTGACGTGCCATAAATTAAAAAAAAAAACTTCAAAATACTTGTGTTTGTCACTCGAACTTTTTTATGGACGGTCAAGAGACAGAGTGCAGTGTATGTAGTTCGAAAGTTATTCGCGGAACAATTCTTTTTGAATCTATGGTTGGCACTCTTCATTGAAAATTAAAAAAAATAAATTAAAAAGCTACTTTGTCTCACTGAGTGAGCAAAATCGCATTTTGCACACTGTTTTTACGCAGCAAAACTCACTTGTTTGAGCTGCTGTGGTGAAAAAAATATTTTAGAACTTTAAACTATTAATTTTTCAGCTAATACTAAATTTAGCACTGGCAACACAGATTTAAGTTACCCGCAGTACACGTAACTCCGTGTTCCGGATACGGAAGCCGCATTTTGAAGTTCCGTAATGTTACGAGGGGAACAAGCTACAATTATGGGACCCTAGCTTCGTATGAGCGCGTATCTACAGAACCAAATGTATATTTGATGAGATGTAAAATGTATTAGGCTGTAGGATTTTGTAGGCGCCTTAGGCTAATACTGCTTTCGCGCGTTTGTTTTGAAAAATAGAATGTGTCAACCAATGGCTTAGTCTGTGTATATTCTAGACAAGTTGTTTAAAAAAAAGAAATTTCTTTTTGGTATTTTCATGTACACTGAAGGAGGTCGCCACTTTCCCGCCAAAAAAACTTAGGTAAATCAAATGTTAAAATGTGCAAAATTGTCTCTGACATGACAGAGACGACCGTAGTTACAATAGTTCATATTTTCGCCATTGCACAAAGTCTTCGGCTTAACTTATAGGGAGGTCCTCTTGAGGGAGAGATAGAACAGCTAAAAAATTATAATGTATTAACTGTTCTGAGGTTTTATTTTAGTTATTATTATAGTAACTTTATAGATAAGACAAAGGTCGTGAGTTATTCCGTCTCAGCGTAAATATTTGTATGAAAAAATATGTGTCATCTTTTGAATAAAACGTCAAATATCACTTACAAAAATGTATGTAACTACACAATGCAGCCAATCGCACGGCGAAATTAGGTTAGCCCAACTTGAAAATAGAACGACGCGAACGCGGAGCATAGACGGAAGTTACTTTTTTTAAACCTAGAATGTTGGAGTATCGATTGTTTCTTTTTTTAGTTTCGTATTCCGCATGCACTGGTGACCTATTATTCGAATTGATTTTTATCAAAGAGTAACATCGAACACAGACATTTCTAACAAGTAATAAATGTGTTATTAGCAAATTATGAAATTCAATGTATTTATTTTTCGGTTACGATTTTTGTCCCCACCTCAATAGTTCGGAGACTAATATCTCTCTATAATCTACCAAAAAGAGACATATCTTCTCCACTTTACGGCTGCCGTGCTAAGCAAGTGGAGAAATACTCCCTTGTCTACGTCACAGCGAGGGACATAAGTTATCTCCTTTGACGCCATGCTAGCAATTAGGGAGAAACACCTTTGTCCCCGTCAATTTGACATAAGCGGTGGAGAGAGATATTTGTCCCGCGCCCGTGTTAGGCCTGCAGTGACATTACTCTGAGAATCTGACATTGACATATCCTTACCTAGTAACTTAGACAAAATTAAACTAATACGTATCTGGTGAGGAAGCGTGATGCCGGTACCAGTACGTGACTGTTGGGTTGTCTTTTGAGGATATTACGGGCTCTAATCTACCAATCATGGATTTGGTCAAAACTAAACAAAAACTAGCGTGATAGCTGAGCTTAAATGAAACCATCGATCGACTGGTAGCCGTGTCAGCACAACTCTAGTTTGTGTGCCCATGTGCCACAAGTTGTTACGTCCACACTCAACGACATGTCTTGATGTCACGCTGTCCAGTCCGCTGTTCATGTCACAAATCTGGACGCACCTTACCATGACTAGCGGGACTGAAAGACAACTAAGTGATGTACAAAGTTACCCAACCATAGAGCAATGCAGACTAAACTATATTTAACTTCCGGAAAATTGGTCACTCATCTCTGTCTATACCTGTTATTTAAATTGTGCGTGCAGTGTGGGTCATATGATAATGTAGGACATGTCAATTTAACATCACCTCACTTAATGGAAAGCTTTTTTTTTCATAATTCGACGCACGATCTTTTCAGCTTTTACTCGATACCGTGTCACTAGCTAGTCGCTAGCTGTCGAAATATTACTGTTAACATTATATTTCATTATCTTATCTTATCTTTTCTTATCTTTATCCGCGTATCTATGCTCAGATGATCTCTCAAATGTTGTCTATGGTGTGCTTTTTATTGCTACTTTTAAATATCTTAGATCCCAGCAATATTTATCATAAATCATGTGTCAGTGAACCAACCTCGAAATTCAAAATTAAAAAATCAAATGAAGCGACTGTCATCTGACCTACATAACCTGTTGGTAATATCGAATAATGCAATTAGACTAGACACTCTAGACAAATTGAATTTCTATCAGCGGAAACGCCAGTGAAATCGCTTAGTAAAGTAAAAGATTGACATAAATCTGTAATAATGAGTACAAAAATAAAATGAAATTTTGATCTTCGGACTCGCAATATTTTATTTCACACATTCTTATTATTAAAATCACCGCAGTTTCAAGTAATCCATTGATAGAAAATTGAAAACGGTTCGCTTCGACGCGATTCCATCAATAGAATGTCACTGTGTTTGTCATAGAGGACCCTATCAACACCTACAGTCCCGGGTCCTTTAAGCGGGGCGTGAAAAAGCATCTGATGAGGCCGTCAAGCTGAGCGCCACCATTGTAGCACTGTACGTGTTTGTAATGGTGACCCTCTTTCCTGAGACTTTGCCTTCAGCTTACCATCGTGAAGTCAAATTGACGTGCCATAAATAAATAAATATCTCTTAAAACATAACATAACATAAACTCATGCCTTTATGCCTGAAAAGATAGGCAGAGGTGCTAGCACCCACATTTCGCCAGTTTAGGTTCCAATATAAAAGGTGGCGAGCCTATTGCTACTCAGCAAAATTTTGTATCTAGACTAAGTAAATGATTGTAAATAGACCAAAAAAAAAGCCCGCTGAGTTTCTTGCCGGAGTCTTCTCAGACCGGGGCCGCGTTTCGAACCGGGCGGTGGTCCATTTGCATTTGATACAATGTTGTTGATATTGACGTTTTGTAGGTGTCGTTTACTGGTCTATGCAGAATAAATGATTTTTGATTTTATTGCCTTTAACCGGGCACTTATAAACCTGCGATAAATACACACATAACTGCGAAAAACATCGAAAAGTCATTGGTGCCTTGGTAAACATGGGATCGAACTCGACACCTCATCTCAGCAGTCCATTACCCATACCACTAGGTTACCGTAGTTAGTAGTAGTAGTAACCTCTTAAAAGTAATATTATTTCGATCGATAGCTAGATTTTATTGAAGGGAAAATGGCGGCCTCCTTCATTTCACGGGAATGTTGGTATTACTTATGATCTATTTCTCAAGACTATGATATCTTAGTCTGTATGATATATAGTTTAAATCTTATCTCGAAATATATATTGACAGGCCGTGACAGATTGAAATGATAACATTTAACTGCGTTGATATAGAGATGGCGAAAAGATTTTATGTTCAACTAGCTGACCCGCGCAACTTCGTCTGCGTCACCCCGTTTTTGCAACATTTTTCATTACTGCTCCGCATCTGTTGGTCGTAGCAAGATGTTATATACATATAAACCTTCCTCTTTAACCATTCTATCTATAAAAACAAACCGCATCAAAATACGTTGTATAGTTTTAAAGATTTAAACATACAAAGGGACATAGGGACAGAGAACGCGACTTTATTTTATACTATGTAGTGATAGTTAGATATAACAAACACACTACCCCCTTTTAAAAGTTGAAACGGTAGCAGAACCTCCACTTTTTGAAGTAGGATAAACGAATAATTATCCTAGTGCGTTAACATGTATGTAACAGTAGCACTTTATCAAAATGCTATCGGTTATTCACCTGATACAAATGCAAATTAGCCTCATACTTAGCGACGACATATTTTTTTTGTGTTCTATTTTGATAAACATACGGTTCGTTGAGTCTTTTCTCTGCCGCACCATTAAGTCTTGGAATTTCTTACCAGCTCACGTGTTTCCTTCTTCCTACCGCGGTTTTTTATTTTTTAAGGTAAGGTAATTTCAAGGCAAAGTCTTATGAACGAGGGTCACCATTGCAAACACGTACAGTGTTACGATGGTGGCGCTCAGCTTGACGGCCTCATCAGATGCTCTTTCACGCCCCGCTTAAAGGACCCGGGACTGTAAGACGCAGAAACACGTGCGCCGGTAAGGAATTCCAAGACTTAATGGTGGAGTAGCCTAGTGGTATGGGCAATGGACTGCTGAGACGAGGTCCCGGGTTCGATCCCAGGTTTTACCATGGCACACACCAATGACTTTTCGATATTTTTCGAAGTTATGTATGTATTTATCGCAGGTTTATAAGTGCCCGGTTAAATGGCAATAGGCTCGCCACCTACATTGGGACCTAAACATAAACTGGCGAAATGTGGGTGCTAGCACATCTGCCTACCCCTTCGGGGATAAAGGCGTGAGTTTATATTATGTTATGTTACTATAAACATTTTCTCTCGGAGATAAAATTCTAAAAGGTTTGATTACTAATGTTTTGCCTCAAAAACCGCTGCCTGTTTTTTCTTCACTACATAGTATAAAATAAAGTCACGTTCTATGTCCCTATGTCCCTTTGTATGCTTAAATCTTTAAAACTACGCAACGGATTTTGATGCGGTTTGTTTTGATAGATAGAATGGTTAAAGAGGAAGGTCTATATGTATATAACATCATGCTACGACGAACAGGTGCGGAACAGGATTGAAAAATGTTGCAAAAATGGGGTAACACAGACGAAATTGCGCGGATCATCTAGTTTTAATATAAATTAGTTCGTATACACGCAGTTTGTCCCAAAACTCACTACACAGTAAGTAGGTTATCTGTCAGTCTGTACACTTGATGTTTAAACGCTTGGTAAACAGTCTTATCGAGAATATCAGGTGGATAAAATGCGTAACACTAATATTAGGAAGTTTAAAATATGTATGTATTTACAAAAAAATGTATCTAAGTATGTTTATCCACATTTCAGAGCCCATAACACGAGCTAGTTAAACTATGCTTACCATGGGTCTAGGTGACGTTGTGTAGATTGTCTTAGAATATTTATTTACTTATTTATTTCTATCACAGACAAACTCCGTGGCGTGGCGGTAGTGCACGCGACTGCTACGCACGGATTCGATCCCCGCTCAATGCAAAAAGTTGTATGCATGAATATGGCTGTTTGCACTGGTCTGATCGTGCCTCGGAGGGCATGATAAGCCGTCGGTCCCGGTAGCCATACAAACATCTATGGCAGTCGTTATGGGTAGTTAGAGCCCTCAAAAGTCCAACCAATCTAACTTGGAACTTTGATATCGCCATTGGTTATTGGACCATTGGTTGTGGAGGTCAGATGGCAGTCGTTTCACGCAAAATATCGAAGTTCAGCCGCATCACAGTTAGACTGGAAAGCCGACCCCAACTGAGTTGGGAAAAGGTTCAAAGAATGAGATTTATTTCTATCAGTACAGTCGCTCACTTCAATTGTTCATTTAGTAGTGCTACCTTCAAACTTTCTCTTACATTCATTCAATTTCTAAGTAATCTCTCTGCAGTATATATGGCTTACCAGTACTGCAGAGACTGCAAAGCGATAAATCCTGGTATCTGCAGTGCCTAGCCACAGTGGGGTAAATCGTTCGGTTATAATTCATTAGCAGACCCGCGCAACTTCGTCTGCGTCCCCCGTTTTTGTAACATTTTTCATTCCTGCTCCACACCTGTTGGTCGTAGCATGATGTTATATAGGTACATATAAACCTACCTCTTTAACCATTCTATCTAATGAAGAAACCGCATCAAAATCCGTTGCGTAGTTTAAAAGATTTAAGCGTACAAAGGGACATAGGGACAGAGAAAGCGACTTTGTTTTATACTATGTAGTGATAGTGATTCTCGTGTCACAATGTTCGTTCCCGTACTCCTTCGAAACGGCTTGACCGATTCTCATGAATTTTGTAAGCATATTGAGTAGGTCTGAGAATCGGCCAACATTCTTCCTACCCCGTAATGATAGGGTTGTTCACCCTTAAAATTTATAAGGCAAAATCACGTTTGCCGGGTTAGCTAGTATTCGTATGAAAACTAGGTCCGAACAGAAAATATTCTAAAAATTACCCTAAACGTGAATCGAACCTATCGTAGGCAGCTGTAGAACGCCACAAAAGGCTGTATTTAGTACCTACTTCTATTATCTTTAACAAAACAAGTCAATAACTACACGTTACAAGTACAAACACAAAACTATGTCCGTCTCCCTCTAACGCAGTACGTTAGAGCGAGACGGTGTACACGTGAGGTGACGTCACAAAATGGCCGCGTAGTGCTTATAGCCTTGAAAAAACATTGCACTGATAAAGAGAAATTATAACTGAACTACGTATTGTGTTAGTATTTTTTTTCCTATTTTTCTTAATATTTTCTCATAAATGTTGAGACTTTCGGAATACGTAGTAAAAATGTTATATTTTACCAATTTTTGCATGGAATAAAGAGTAGCATTGTATTTTTTTTAATATGATACATGAATATGGCTATGTGCACTGGTCTGGTCGTGCCTCGGAGAGCACGTTAAGCCGTCAGTCCCGGTTGCCATACGAACATCTATGATAGTCGTTACGGGTAGTTGGAGTCTTAAAAGTTCAACAACTTCGATATCACCTACCTATAGGTTGTGGAGGCCATATGGCAGTCGCTTCAAGGAAAAATACTACTTTCTATCATCGCACCGCTCGCCATAGAGAGGGAGTTCATCCTCACACACTACAACCTGAAAGTGATGAAACGGTGCGCACTGTGCGGTATGAAAGGAGTTTCATCCCGCGCACGCTCAAGCTGTGGAATGAGCTCCCTGCCGTGGTTTTCCCAAGCGACTACAATATGGGGTTCTTCAAGAAAGGCATTAGAAGGTTTAGGGTGGGCAACACGAGTGTGACGCCCCCCACGGATACCCCCCCCCCTTCTCCACCGGAAGCGGTTGGAGAGGTTATGTCGGACTCGAACCGACCAAAACGCACGCCATCTTTGGGTCTTTAGTTGCCGGAGGTGAGGTAGTGTGACGCCCCTGGTGTTGCAAACGTCCATAGGCCACGGTTACCGCTTCCCATCAGGTGGGCCGTGTGCTTGTCTGCCACATAAGGGGTATAAAAAAAAAGACGTTCATTCGCAATTCAGTTAAACTGGAAAAAGCGAACTCCGGACTTCAGAGGTGATAGATGACACATGGTGACCCTCTTTCATGAGACTTTGCCTTCAGCTTAACATCAGGCGAGGTTAAGTCAAATTAACGTGCCGTAAATCATTCATTCTCTGAAACCTTTTTCCTACTCAGTTATTAACCTCAGAACGTTGCGCCCAAATTACTAGCGGCTTGGTAAGTATCGCATCTTCCAGTGACGAAAATGTGACGCACATCTCACCCTATACTTTGTCAAATATAGGATGATAATTTTGACAGGTCTAAGTAGGGTACCCCATACAGTACAATCGTTAATGAACCTATTCGATATTCGATTATCGTTCCCGTAGAATATGGTATCGATGTTACATAAATTATAAAACATTTATTTCTTATTATTTTATGTACATAGGGTATTATAATTTTATAAATATTTGTTTACTTATGGTGACACTTCATTAGTGCGGCGCGGCATTACCTAATCGCACTGTACTGCAAATATAGATTTATAATTGCTACAGTTACTGCCATTTATAGTATAATATTTATGTTTTATATTACATCTAGTTAATTCTATTACCAAAATTGTAGTAGATAAGTACTTAAAAATAAAATTATTTTCATAAATTAATAGATTATGTTCGATTTATTCGATTCGTTTGTCTACAGTCAATTGTGCTGTATTCTTGCAAGGCACTACTCTACGATAAGTGGGCGGTACTTGTCTATGAATTACGATAATTTTATAGGTATTAATTTGTTTATAAAAATACGTTACTTCATAGACGTGAACTGTCAAAATTATCATCCTAAATTAGACAGAGTATAGTTTCGAATTTGTGACGCCTTGGTTTTGAAGATATTGGATGTTGAAACAGGGCGATTTTACACCTTACTCAGTTGAGGTCGGCTTTCCAGTATTAACGTGCCATAAATTTAAAAAAAACATGATATTGGTTATACCTTTGACCTGTCTCCATTTCCGCCTTAGTCGCATGTGGCCTAAATATAATAATGAACTATAAATTATATCAACAATATATTATAAATACAATACTGATAACAGTTATCACGAAATTTTAAAGTACATCGACAAATCAGTTTTTACAATGTAACTGATAAATAGTCATAGATTAATAATAATGTTTATTTATTTTGATTTATTGTTGTAACCATAGATATAAATAAATACCTAGCCGCGGCAGGTAGTGGTATGGGTAATGGACTGCTGAGACGAGGTCTCGGGTTCGATCCCAGGTTTTACCATGGCACACACCAATTACTTTGATGCTTTTCGAAGTTATGTGTGTATTTATCGTAGGTTTATAAGTGCCCGGTTAGTGGCAATTGGCTCGCCACCTATTACATTGGGACCTAAACATAAACTGGCGAAATGTGGGTGCTAGCACCTCTGCCTACCCCTTCGAAGATATAGGCGTGAGTTTATGTTATGTTGTTAATATTACTAGCGTAAATAAATAGACTCCTTTATTATCGCGTAACCGAATTTAAAATGTCGGTGGATATAACTTGTTGTCTAATACTCTCCAAGACGTTAATTGGTAATGCTTGTGCGGCTGAGCACGTAATTAATTTCCTTGGGATTTACACCGCATAGCAAGGAACGAGACAAAATTATTTTTTCCAAATTTATTCAGCTGCAACATTTTCGGTTAGGAATTCGTTGCAATAGGCTAGGCTCGCCCACTATTACGTGGGACCGAAAAACATTATTGGCGAAATGTTTAATACACCTGTGGAAAAACGTAATAATAATGAGCGGAGAAGGTCTATATTGGAAATTATCGAAAACAGAAGAGAAAAGATGATGGGTCACCTGCTGAGACACGACTTGTTTCTAACAAAGATCATAGAAGGGAAGGAAAGAGAGGAAGAGGCAGGCCAAGAGGAACATTTATGGCACAAATAAAGGAAAAGATACAAGTTGTGTCGTATCAGGAGGTCAAGGGCTTGGCGGGAGACAGAGAGGAGTGGCGATTACTCCACCGACAAGAGCATAGCTCTTAAATTTAGAGAGAGAGAGAATGAGCTGATGATGGTATGTTAAAAGTAACATGCCTGATGGCACAAACTAGTATGGAAACCACGTTGATACTGCTGATGCAAACAGGAGCTAGGGGACGTAGTAAGCCTTCCTGAAGAGCGAAACTTATGCTCGGGCCCTCTCCGTGAGTAGCGGCGCTGCCGTGAAACTAATTACTACACCACGATGGCAACTCAAAAATGCCATCGATTCGACAGAAGAAGAAGAAGAAGCAAAGAGAAGACGAAACGTCCCTAACCAGGTGGACTGGTGACCAGAAAAAGATGGTTGAGATTAACTGGATGCGAAACTTATTTTTTTCTGTCATAGTTTCCAAAAAAAACTACCATTTCCTATCATTTTATTTGAGCTCGCAACACTGCGTCATAACACCATAGATAATAGATGACATAACAACTACCTAACCTCAAAATTATACCTAAAAATGTTATTAATATCCTAAAATAGCACTAAGTAATTAATGCATAAAATTTTATGCATCGTCAGCGTACACCATTACATGAAACCCTTCCTACTTCCTACCACGCCCTTAATAATGACGGCATTCCACATTCTTTAACAAATTTCATCGCTTTACTAAAAATATCTGTCTGATAATAGCGCTTTTTGATTATAGCTCCGGTTCAAATCGACCATTTACGATCAATCTACATTTTTTTTCAATTTATGGCACGTCAATTTGACTTCAGCTCGCCTGATAGTAAGCTAAAGGCAAAGTCTCAGGAATCATGTAAATCCCCATACCCGGGGGCTAGATAGGGACACCGTGGTCCCTACATCCGACGGGGGTCATCTCGAAAAGAAAGCCCCGGGGTCTGCCGGGGTGCGAGGGATATGTTGGCTACTACCTCACCTCCGACAACTGAAGACTCAAAAAGACGGCGTGCGTTTTAGTCGGTTCGAGTCCGACATAACCGTGGGGATTTTTCGCACGATAAAAAAAAGGAATCATGTAAATAAAATAAAATAAAATAAAAAATCCTTCATTTCTATTGCATTTCTCATCCACTTTTGACCACATTTGACAGAGGTCTTAAAATATCCCTCCATCTTCTCTTTACTCCAATCATGTATTAGGTATGTAATAATTATAAATGCAGCTAAAGTAAAAGGCCCATAATAAATATAAAATTATAATAATCTTTATTATAATCACTAAAGCATACGGCTAATGTTTCCCACCCTGTCCTATAAACTCATTCAAGGCTCTGACCTACATTCCGCCCGCAGTGCGGCGCCCTCAATGTTGCCACGCTGAAAAATTTATACCATTTATTACTTGGCAAGTTTTCGGCACAGGTTTTTGGATCGGACTTTTTGGTGATTTATAATAATGGTAACATCTTTATATCTTTATTATATTTTTTGTCATGACTTAGCTTTATTCTTAGCTGATAAAAGTTTCTTCGATGGCCTTAGGTCAGCCGGGGCGTGAGAGATATGCTAGAGGCTACCTCACCCTGAATAAATGATGAAACGCCGTGCGATTTTAGTCGGTTCGATTACGACATAACTACCTCAGGTGGCTTCGGCGGGGTGATGAGTATTCGCTCGAAAAAAAAAGAGTATAAAAGTCTGTTGTCTGACGGCCGTGTGCATTTTTTTAACTCAACGGATTCGAGTCTTTGGTTAGTGATACAAATTTCTTGACTATGTCGTCCGTCCATCTCGCAGGAGGCCGTCCCACGCTTCGTCTACCGGTACGCGGTCTCCATTCAAGAACCTTTCGGCTCCAACGGCCATCTGGTCTTCTTGCTACGAACCCCGTCCACTGCCACTTCAGCTTGCTAACCCTAGTCGCGGGTACCCAGACCCCCTCCAACCGGTGGGATTGGAGGTCAATGGGGGAGGCCTATGTTCAGCAGTGGACGTCTTGTGGCTGAAATGATGATTTAATCATGAAATGATGCAGTTTTAGATTTAATCAAAATCTCGCCTAAGACACTTGGCACTAGACAGTTTTAGCTATTCCTCACAATCTGCTATGCCCGCGGCTTCAGCATAATTTTAATCCCCCGGGTCTGCCAGGGCCCCCGGGTCTGCCGAGGTCCTAGGGATACGTTGGCTACTACCTCACCTCCGGCAACTAAAGACCCAAAGATGGCGTGCGTTTTAGTCGGTTCGAGTCCGACATAACCTACTCAACCGGCCCCGGTGGTGTAAAAAAATGCATAATTTTAATCCCGTCCCCGCTATTTATGACTATTTGCACTGGTCTGGTCGTGCCTCGAAAAACACGTTAAGCCGTCGGTCCCGGTTGCCATACGAACATCTATGGCAGTCGTTACGGGTAATCAGAGCCCTCTAAAAGTGCGACTAGCCTAACTACAGAACTACGATATCGCAAATTTGATTGTAGAGGTCCGATGGCAGTCGCTTCACGGAAAATATCGAAGTTCAGTCGCATCTTAGTTAGACTAGAAAGCCGACCCCAACTGAGTTGGGAATAGGCTCAAAGAATAATGAGAATGATGACAACTCATTTCAAAGATATAGTACCTATTGACCAGCACGTTAAAATCCTCAACTGTTCAAAGTTTTTCCTAATATTGGAAGGCTTGCGTGAATATTATGTAAAATGAAATCAATACATCTACTTTACAGATACAGCTATATATGTTTCTAGGTCACCCGTAGACCGGGCTAGACTATAAACAGGGCACTAGGGTTTATCCAGGACACGAATGGAGGCGGCCCCGTGACGACCCGGGACGCCCTGCCCTAAAGCACGTCATTATAGCCGAATTAAAAATCTATGCGGGCAGAACTGCGAACATCGGGTAATAATTAATTCTGTTTTTTTTTAACTTCACCTCGCCTGATGTTAATCTGAAGGCAAAGTCTCATGAAAGAGGGTCACCATTGCAAACACGTTCAGTGTTACAATGGTGGCACTCAGCTTGACGGCCTCATCAGATGCTTTTTCACGCCCCGCTTAAAGGACCCGGGACTGTAGGAAAAAGGAAACTATGATATAAAATGTTTTTTGTAACTGATTTGATTGTTGATTAGTTTAAATTGTATTTGTACTTTTTTATATTTGTAATACATTTTAGCCTAGTGGTATGGGTAATGGACTGCTGAAACTAGGCCTCGAGTTCGATCCCAGGTTTTACACACACCAATGACTTTTCGATGCTTTTCGAAATTAGGTGTGTGTTATCGCGGATTTATAAGTGCCCGGTTAATGGCAATAGGCTCGCCACCTACTACATTTGGATCTAAACATAAACTGGGGAAATGTGGGTGCTAGCACCTCTGCTTATCCCTTCGGGGATATAGGTGTAGTTTATGTTACTTATGTTATATTTTTGTAAGAATTCGCTTGAAACGCTCCTGAAGATGCCTCGTGTAGAGGCGAAACACGTGTCGAGGTTTGTTCTTCGCACTTGCGGAATATTGCACATGCGACAACATCTCTCTTCGGGTAAGATGTCTTTTTATTGCATTGATTTTTTTGTAAATACATACAAACATATACGCCAATCGCAATGCTCCGTTCTGTCGATACCTTTACATTACGAATTCGATAGTATTTCGTGCTAAGGCTACTGATGTTAAGCTGAAGGCAAAGTCTCATGAAAGATGGTCACCATTACAATTTCTATTCCATTCTACAAAGCAATTATCACTTCTCTAGAGCCACAGGTTGACTTGAGTCTCTAAGATGGAGGAAGACCCTTGTACAACCCACAGCTATGTAAACTGTCGTAAGTAAATTGAAAAAAAAAAACGTTACGGCCTCACCAGATCAGGAGGTAGGACACGACGGTATCTCCCGTCTGAAATGAGCTGTCCAACTGGGGAAGTACCTCCGCCCTACAGAACACCGCGGTCATAATAACCATCGTGTTGTGTTCCCGCCGGTAAGTAGGGTAGCCAGAGCTCACTGTACCCCTCCTTCCCCTCCCTTTCCTAGCCTCCCCACCCCTTCCCAGTTCTCCCCCTTTCCCTTCAGGGTGGGCAGCGCGTGTGTGACACCCTTAGTGTTGCACACGTTCATAGGCCACGGTGACCGCGTTCCATCAGGTGGGCCGTGTGCTTGTCTGCCACCTACGTAGTGTAAAAAAAGAAAAAAAAAAGTTTACAAACAAGTTTTCTTTCTACGTGATTCTGTAATGCAACACTTTGACCATTGTTACCATTTTGTTTTGCATTCAATCCAAACGGATATGCGATGACAACATTGAAATATGCACGCAACATTCTGGGAGAAAAATAATTGTTTTTAAACTATGGAATTAACTCCCTGCTGTGGTATTCCTCGAGCGAGCTATGGAAAGGGCTATGCTCGGAATCTCTCTGTTAGATCGAATTAGAAATGAGGAGATCCGCAGACGAACGAAAGTGGTCGACATAGCCTACAGGGTTAGCAAGCTGAAGTGGCAGTGGGCGGGGCACGTAGCAAGAAGAACAGATGGCTGTTGGAGCCGAAAGGTTCTTGAATGAAGACCGCGTACTGCAGTGCAATTCTCTAAGTATACATCGTTGGGCTCGTCGATGAACTCTACGTAGAGTACAACCTATAATTGACGATTAGAGAACTGTACTGCTGTTTCTAGGCTGTGCCTACATCGAGTTCAGCGTAGAACTCAACGCAGAATGGTTAGAGAATTGCGTTACTGCAGTTCTAGGTTGGTAGCGTCAGTTTTAGGCTGTGCTCGTTGTTGAGTTCGTCGACGAGCTCGACGATGTATGCTTAGAGAATTGCAGCGCTGGTAGACGAAGCGTGGGACGGCCCTGCGAGGTGGACGGACGACATAGTCAAAGTCGCGGGTACCCATTGGATGCAGACCGCCTCCAACCGGTCGGATTGGAGGTCGATGGAGGCCTATGTTCAGCAGTGGACATCTTGTGGCTGAAATGATGAATGATGTGGTATTCCTAAGCGACTACAATATGGGGTTCTTTAAGAGATTTAAAACAACCGGGTTATTTAAGCGGGGCGTGAAAAAGCATCTGATGAGGCCGTCAAGGTGAGCGCCACCATTATAACACTGTAATCTTTAGTGATACTTTGCCCACAGCTTACCATCAGGCGAGGTGAAGTCAAAGAAAATGTTTGAATTTATAAAATAGGATTGTAATAAAAAAGTGACTAGTCAGTAGTAGGTATTCCCTGTTTTCGTTTTCAGGTGCAATTCCCTTAACATTCTGTATATATGACAACCTCTGTGGCGTAGCGGCAGTAAACGTGTATACTACGAAAGAGGCGCGGGTTGGATCGCCGATCAGCACAAATATTTGTGTGCATGAATATGAATATTTGCATTGGTCTGGGTGTTTCTGTGTATAATATGTGTGTATTCACAGAAAAGACTATCATTTGATTAGGTACACTCTTTCATGAGACTTTGCTTTCAGCTTAACATCAGGCGAGGTGATGTCAAAATGACGTGTCATAAAAAAAGGTACTTAAATAAAAGTAAACAATCTTGTGACAACTTTTTATAAAAACACATGTTAAACAAATAAACTAGACTAACTAACTGACTAACTAGTGTTTCGATACCGGTTTTTAGTCTTTGAAAAACGTATCTTAGCAGAAAAATATTTTTATACTGAGTTTTTCAACAAACCATATTAAAAAGACACGCCAAGATTGTTTACGTTTACTATAAGTATCTTTATCAATATTCTAGAACCCATAACACAAGCTAGTTAAACTATGCTTACCATGAGTCTAGGTGGCGTTGTGTTTAATGTCCTAGTAATAGGTCTTTACATAAGAAATTACCGAAATCTCACAGATTCATAAGTTCGTAATTCCTGTAATTTAACAGCTATTTCCATTATTTATATTTTGTTTAAAAGTTGATTTCAAGGTTTTACAATACTTTATTATATTTAGTTTTTATTGGCCGCTTGATAAATTAAATTCGATCTTCAAAAACAGTACTTCCTACTATCCATTTTGATGATAAATTTCGTATTACTTTTTTACAGCTGTCACTTTTCAAAAATGTAATAAAAGTTGCTGTTTGCTTAATGTTGTCTCATTCATACACAAAAAAAATGAAATTTTGATTAGACATCTCTAAAAAAAATGCAAAAATGTTAGTACTTTTCTTATAGTGCGAAAAATCCCCACGTTTTTGGTTGGGGAGACTAAAAAAAATGTTAGTTGTGAAAATTGGGTTTTTTCCAATCTCTTCAAACAAAACGGCGATTTCATATATCACTATCACCTATCACTACATAGTATAAAATAAAGTCGCGTTCTCTGTCCCTATTTTTCTTGTCCCTTTGTATGCTTAAATCTTTAGAACTACGCAACGGATTTTGATGCGGTTTGTTTCAATAGATAGAATGGTTAAAGAGGAAGGTTTATATGTATATAACATCATGCTACGACTAACAGGTGCGGAGCAGGAATAAAAAATGTTGCAAAAACGGGGTGACGCAGACGAAGTCGCACGGGTCAGCTAGTAACCTAATATACCTAGGGATATATCTACATACGCCTTTGAAAAATCACTTACAATAACCATTAACTTGTATTACAAATAAATAATTCATTTACAAGTAACCTATTACCCTAGTTTAACTTGTGTGTAAGAATGAAACAAGTGATACACGCGTCTCGCTCCAACCAATCGATATATCCGCCATGGCGCATTGGGGCGGTTCTACGGAAAAGTACAATGTTTGATGCCCGGAAGTATGTGTGTTGACCTCTGTAGTGTAGCTGTTAAGTGTTTAACTGCCGTTTTCGGAGTCACAGGTTCAATACGTTAAGCGTCAGTAGCTTAGTGGTTAAGGAGTCGGCCTTACGATCGAGAGGTCCCGGGTTCGAATTTGGCCATTACACTACCGACGTGAACCCACTCCTAACACAAGCCATTGAGCTTAGCTGGAGGGGTTAAAAAAAATTCAAAATTCATTTATTTGCAGAAATGTGGTCATACATGATGTTAAGTAAGATTAGATACTACAGTTCAGCACATCCGCCATTCAATGGCATGCAAATATTAGCTCAGGCTCTATTTAAATTAAATTTGCATGCTTAGGTATTCAAAACAAAATTTGAATACAATCAGAACTAAGCTTATAATAATTAGATTAACATATAATAACATAACTATAATAATAATCAGAATAATAATTATATAGTCATAATGTCCAAGATAATTCAATGTCCAAACAATTCATCAATAATGTCTACAATAGGTATTTTTATGTCAATCAATTAATTTCATTTTTAAAGTAGTCGTCTAATGAGTAAAACGATTTTTCCAGAAGCCATAATTTAAATTTTCTACAAAACCTATTTGTGGGTAAATGTTTAAATTCGCTTGGTACTGCGTTATAAACACGGCCACACATTGCAGTACAATTTTTGAGATACATTGTGGTTCTTGGTATCTTTGACAATACGATTCTATCTGGATGTCTAGTATTTCTGGGATACAGATCTTTGGCCTTTTTGAACAGGTGTGGGTGTAGTTTTACAAATTTAGCAGCTTCTAAGATGTACATACAGGCCAAGTTAAGTAGTCGGTACTCTTTAAAAAATGGTTTGCATGATTCCCAAGGTGGTATACCAGCAATAGCTCTTACACATTTTTTTTGAGCGATAAATGCCCTTTGTACTTCTGTGGAATTCCCCCACAAGAGAAGGCCGTAGTTTAAGACAGAAGATATGTAACCGTGGTACGCAGCTAACACTGTTTTTTGGTTAGAAGTCTTACGCAGTGTGTAAAGGACATATACAAATCTATTTATTTTGTTACACACTTTGTTTACATGGTGTTTCCAATTTAGATGTCCATCTAGAGTTATACCTAAAAATGAAGTTTCTGTTGCTTCCCTTAATTCATATTCTTTATAATTTACTTTTAGATTTTTATGTAATATCGAACTTGTGTTAAATTGGATTAAATTGGTTTTATTCAGATTCACCTGTAAATTGTTATCATTGAGCCATTTAATTATATTAAAGGGAATATTAGTAACTTCGGTTGCTATTATTCTTATTAATAAAAAAAAAATACAATACTAAATAAGACCTCAGTGGCGTGGCGGTAGTGAACACGACTGCTACGTTGGAGGTGTGGGTTCGATTCCCGCTCAGCGCAAATATTTGTCTGGATGTTTCTATGTATAATATGTATGTTGGTTTTTATGTGTAACTTGTAGTGTTAGCACAAACCTTAGTGGTTTATCAATACTACTAAACCGTTATGTATGCCCGTATGTGTGATTTATTAAAATAATAAAAAAATGTATTAAAAAAAAAAGTATCTAAGTATGTTTATCCGCATTCTAGAACTCATAACACAAGCTAGTTAAGCTATGCTTACCATGAGTCTACGCGGTAATGAATGCGTTTGAGGGTCTATTTACACTAGTAATATTAAGTCTATGGTTTCAACACACTCAAAACTTTTAGCCATCTTTCCTAATCTGTTTTTAATTAAATTTTACTCTTCTACTTTATGGAATCTAATTCTAATTACGCTGAAAATATTAATGTCTGTTTGAAAAACTGAACAGTATATCTATCGATAATAAACTCATCTCATAAACTCACGCCTATATCCCTGAAGTTGTAGGCAGAGATGCTAGCACCCACATTTCACCAGTTTATGTATAGGTCTCAATGTAATAGGTGGCGAGCCTATTGCCATTAGCCGGGCACATATAAACCTGCGATAAATACACACATAACTTCGAAAAGCATCGACAAGTCATTGATGTGTCATGGTAAAACCTGGGATCGAACCCGAGACCTCGTCTCAGCAGTCCATTACCCATGCCATCAGGCTCTAAATAATCTTGGTTTTTATATTAGCAATTTTGGCATAACTTTGTTTTAATGAATTGTTTCTATGTAAGTAAGTATTTAATAAAGAAAATGCCCTGATGCGGATCACGCACATTTTTTTCCTGAATATAATATCAATCATCGGACAGTCGGACCAACAGTCTAATTGGTGGAACGAAGCAGTCGGACCACGCGGTTATAGTTAGAAAATATATAAAATTTATCCACATTCTAAAGCCCACCGCGGTAGCCTAGTGGTATGGGTAATGGACTGCTGAGACGAGGTCTCGAGTTCGATCCCACGTTTACCATGACACACACCAATGATTTTTCGAAGTAATGTGTGTATTTATCGCAGGTTTATAAGTGCCCGGTTAATGGCAATAGGCTCGCCACCTATTACATTGGGACCTAAACATAAACTGGCGAAATGTGGATGTTAGCACCTCTGCCTACCCCTTCGGGGAAAAAGGCGTTAGTTTATGTTATGTTATGTATGTCTAAAGCCCATTACACAAGTTAGTTAAACTATATAATATTTACTTCTAGCAGACAGTGTGTAGAATATTTTAGATGTTTTTTTTTTTTGCTATGGCGATCCTTACGATTCTGCCTACAACCCAGTATTTATATAGGCACTAATCTAAATAACTTGTCAAGTACAAGAGTAAAATTTCATTAAAAAGATTTTAGGAAAGATGGCCAATAGTTTTGAGTGTGTTGAAACCATTGGCTTTAATATTACAAGCGTAAATAGACTCACAATCTCATTTATTACCGCGTAACCGAATTTAAAATATCAGTGGCAGTGATTTGTGACTTTTCGTGAAACATTGACGTCAGTGCAATATCTATTTCTGTCAAAGTTGATAACGGTTTATAAGAAACGTTTCACAGTTCGTATACTCTGTCACTTTCTCACGCCTAGGTTTTGTGTAGAGATACGTATGTCACTCGCACACTTCGTTCCTCTATGGATATATATACCACTAGTAAACCCGGCGAACTCCGTTTCGCCATGTAAAAATGATTTTCCCGATTTTCTGTTGAAATTTTTCCTAAATTTTCTTTGCCATAAACCTCACGGAGCCCGAGACCTTTCCATCGAATGCAAAACCGTGGAAATCGGTTCATGCGTTCTGGAGTTATAGCGTCAGGAAGGAAAACCCGACTTATTTTTATATAGTAGATTATATAATTGTAAAAAGTTTATGTTTGAACCCGATGGACGCTAAAACTACTGAATGGATTTCGACTCGGTTTTTAAGTTTGAAGAGGTTTGGTCCAACTTAAAATCTTACATTTGTTTCATTGTAATCGGTTGAATAGAACCAGAGTTATGATCGTATTTAACTTTTTCATTGAAATATTTGACAAGAAAATATTAATAACCCGCGCAACTTCGTCTGCGTCACCCCGTTTTTGCAAACTTATTCATTCCTGCTCCGTACCTGTTGGTCGTAGCATGATGTTATAGACATATAAACCTTTCTCTTTAACCATTCTATCTATTAAAACAATCGGCATCAAAATCCGTTGCGTAGTTTTAAAGATTTAAGCATACAAAGGGACACAGGGACAAGAAAAATAGGGACAGAGAACGCGACTTTATTTTATACTATGTACGGTAGTGATAATTCATATATATGTTAAAAAGATCTCTAAACTGTTGTCACGAGATATGCACGTAGTTACTTTAAACAAGTGACATTTTGTAATGTCACTTTAACTTAACATTGAGGAAATCTCTTTAATTCGATTTAAAATTGAAGTAAAGTGTATATCTAGATAAGACTTCAACCGGCGACAAATTTCTTACAATAACCATTCGAAATTCTCCTTCACATCACATATTAATGCCTCAAAATATGTCATTAAATAATATTTTCTTTACCACACGTCACTATGACATCCTCCGCCTAATAACAAAGCCAGATTTTAGTAAAGAGGGTCACCATTACAAACACGTAGTGTAACAATGGTGGTGCTCAACTTGACGGCCTCATCAGATACTTTTTCACGCCCCGCTGAAAAGACTCGGGACTGTAGGAAGAAGGAAACACGTATACCTACTGGTAAAGAGTTCCAAGACTTTATGGTACGGTAAAAAAAGTGGTTTGAATTTAGAATTGTTTTTTTTTTCTATTGTAATACCAAAATGTTGGTACCGTATGCAGATGACAGCTTAACCCTGCACGTGTTCTGTTTAGAATAAGAGATGGTGGAAATTATTGGACGAAAATATATATTTTTTTGTTTTTATATCGTATTTCTTGTGTCAGATTATTTTATACACATATTATATACACGTTCTAAAACACCAGGATGTATATCAGAGGTGTAATAATATTTACATTTCTTTAAAATTATCTGATTATAATTAAAATACTTAGATAAATATTTCAGATATTTTTTTATTTAATAACATTATGACTTTGCCTGATAGATAGTTTTTTGTAAATTTACAAAATAATAACTAAATTGGCTTTGAAGTCACCATAAAATTTGTCGAAATTAGTTAGTTCAGTGTAAATATAGGTACTACAGAATCAATATCATTTGGCAATTTCTACGGCTTAGCGGTAGAGCGTTCGATTGCTACGTCGTAGGTCGTAGTTTCATTCCCGTTCGGTGTACTTACATATTGAAATTCATGAATATGTATTTTTGCTTTAGTCTCTGGGTGTTTCCACGTATAAAATGTAAATTTACGCCGTAGTTACGAAGAAAAGAAGTATTTCTCGTTCGCATTCTAGAACTAAAATAGTAGGTCCCCCTTTACATGATTTTTTAATATTTTTCATAAATAAAAAAGAATTGCTAAGTTACGAAACCAGCCAAAAAGACGGACAGACATATTTTTACTACATAATTGTTTTTATTTTGGTTACAAGGCAGATCCTCATAATGTATTGCATGTTATATTAATACCTTTTTATTTATGTAGCATTAATATTTGAAAAAAACATTTACTATGTAAAAATATTTTATGTAAGAATTTGCCCAAAAAATTCATGTTATAAACATAATTTTTCGAAATAATTTATTTCAAAATATTCAGTAATTTTTAATGAGTAAGTATAATAAAATTCCCACAAGAAGTTGTAGACAAGTAGCCGTGACTCTACACTTGTACCTAATTTAGTTTGTACCCGGTGAAAGCACATTTTTTTCCTTATTTTCGTATAATTTTTCGCAAACTATTATATTTTTACTAATAGAAAATAATTAAATTTATTTAACACGAATTTTATAATCGATATCTGCAAAATAATATTCATAATTTATTTCAGAACTCAGCTCTCAGCTGACGCACTTGACAAGAACCAGCTTGCAGTTAAATGTGTTGATAACAGCAAACGTAAACCACGTTGAAATTACGATTACAACCAATCACATAAAACCACACTGTTCAAATCTAAAAAATATTTCAACACTTAAAACATTTTCACAATTACACCTCAGCATTCACAGGTTACTTTAGAACGTCAAATTCAATTTTCTTTTTTAAAACCGTTCCGAAACTGAAAATGACAGCAAAAAGGTTGCTTATTTCAGTATCACAAACTACTTACTTGATAGGTCTCATCTGGTTTGCCCGGGTATGAAGCACTACGGCGATAGTCCGGAGGCCGAGGCGGTGCGGGCGCCCTACGCCACGGGGCGAAGGCTGAAGGCTGCGGCGGCTGTGGCGCGGGCCACCTGTATTGCGGGGCTCTTCGGAACGGAGCCCTGTATTGTCTCTCATCATCCACGACGCTTGGTGCCCCGGGGTATTGCAACTCGCCCATCTATAACATAGGTCCGACCGATGATGCGGTCGGACTCGTACTGGGGCGATAAGGTATCGGTCGATGCTGAGTGCGCGCGCAGGCCGTTTAGAGTTCTGACATCGGGGACAAAAAAAATATGCTTTATTTTTTTTTTCACTATGATTACTGCGTTCAGTAACTTAGTTTTGGCGCAGTATATGACTTATAGATTTTGTTATGTAGAAGTATGCTTAGATTATGGTACATTTTTTGACGAATGATTAAACAATTAATAAAAAAAAAGAAATGTGAAAGCTAAAATGGCGTCTTTTATGATGTAATTTTCATTGTTTTTTTTTACAAATATTTCTGAAATCAATCTATATTGAAGTATAATAGCATAGGAGTTACGTTTTCAGTTCAGGCTAGTTTGTACAAGAAAATTACTATAGATGGAGTCAGTGTTTGTAATTTAAATATTTCATGACTGATTCGATCGAAGTACTACGGAGTATTTACATAGATTTTCATGAATTACCACTGAACAATTTCAATTTATTGTTCGTATTCGTAACTTATTCTTGACATACAATAAGTAAGCTTGGAACATAAGTTAATTGGTAATAATAATACAATATAAAGGACATGGGTCAGAACGTACCCAGTTTGTAGCAAGTTGAAATTGGTACCATTCGAAAGGTCTTTGAAAACGTAGATATTTTTTGTATTGGAGCAACTTTGTAACTTATGTAGGAAAAAAGATATTTGATGTTGAAAATACCGAAAATCCTTAGTAAAATCGACCCACGCACGTTCAATTTTTTTTTGATTTTATCGATTAGGTGGGTAGTTCGAACTATTTTGTGCTAGCGTCGGTGTGTCGTCAGTAGTTAGTACCTGTTAGGAACTGATTTTGAGCGCTCGCGCATATCTTAGTTTATTTTATTCTTACTTTTATTTACAACCTCGGCTTTCACAACGGACTTCAGCGTATTACTTAACGATTGGATTATTATTATTACTCATCTGCTTCAAAAAAATGGAAGGTGAACGCCGTATACAGTGTGTTACATGTACAAGATCAGTAATTCGTGACCGAAACCGGCATATACTGACGCGAACCTATTTGGAAGACAGTCTAGGCTTCAGAGAGTATGTGATGGCACGGATTAACATAAATGAGGTTAGTATAACAATAGCTTTTGATCATCGAGTACACGGTGTCTTTTTGTTCACTCTTTATTAAGTTATTTATTGTTTTAGTGTAACTTGAGGATTTGGTTTTTCTTTTAGATGGCCCTCAATCAATTTCAGGCTATGTGTCATCGTTGTTGGGTAGCTGGAAGACGACAGCAAGCTAGGTTCGAACAAGAACAAAACCAAGAACTTGCAAACCCAGAGCACCCAACGTCTGTTCCAACTTATAGAAGGGTTGCAAATACGGCGCGTCACTGTTTATTTCCAGGGCAGAGAAGCCATCGAAGCGTATTATTGCTCCTGTATGACGGGTATGAGAACTCTAGGTGCTTGTGCCCATACTATTAGCATAATATGGTACTTAGGTGTTGGCAGGCACCTAGATAACTTCGTAGGTCCGGCAAGTGCCTGGGATGATATAATCATTGAAAGTAACAATACAATTTAATAAAACTGTGCTATTTAAAAGATTGATAATTCTTATTTAATATTTTTTCTGTACCAAGAACCAACGATAGGAAGCTATATCGCTCTCTTAAGACAGAAAAAATGACTGGTTACCTATTTATTTAGTCCAAAAAGCAGAAAAGTGCGATTATTGGCAATTAAAAATGTTACAAAGAAGTTATCATAACTTCGGTCTTTCATTCATTCATTCATTCGTTCACTTATTTTCGAGTTACTCAATTAGGCCTCTTCTAAATTACACCTAGTCTAAAATGCTACAAAGTGGGTACGGGTTCCATACAAAATTACCCATTGTTCTTTATTACAATCTGCTATCATGCAAACAATAATAATAATCATAATTCAAGTCAAATAAAATGTTAAAATTATCAGAAACTAGCTGACCCGCGCGACTTCGTCTGCGTCACCCCGTTTTTGCAACATTTTTCATTCCTGCTCCGCATCTGTTAGTCGTAGCATGATGTTATATACATATAAACCTTCCTCTTTAACCATTCTATCTATTGAAACAAACCGCATCAAAATCCGTTGCGTAGTTCTAAAGATTTAAGCATACAAAGGGACAAGAAAAATAGGGACAGAAAACGCGACTTTATTTTATACTATGTATAGTGATTAAGTCAAAAACAGTCACACAAATTGTCATTTTCCATATAAGTATAACTTAAACTGTTGTGTAGGCACTTATCTCCCTTACACATATATTTTGGGAATTCTGCATTTTACAAATTCAACATTGCTGTCCGAAAGGCATCATTGGGTGTACTATGCCAAATCGAATGCCAAATAATCGAATAATGTTCGTATGACAACCGAGACCAACGGCATAACGTGCGACGCACTATTATACCAATGCATAACATAACATAAACTCACACCTATATCCCCGAAGGGGTAGGCAGAGGTGCTAGCACCCACATTTCGCCAGTTTATGTTTAGGTTTATGTAATAGGTGGCGAGCCTATTGCCATTAACCGGGCACTTATAAACCTGCGATAAATACACACATAACTTCTGAAAGCATCGAAAAGTCATTGGTGTGTGCCATGGTAACCTGGGTTCGAAACCGAGACCTCGCTTCAGCAGTCCATTACCCATACCACTAGGCTACCGCGGTTCTTATACCAATGCAAATAGCCATATTCATGTATACAAATATTTGCACTGAGTGGGAATTTAACCCGAGACTCCTGCGTAGCAGTCGCGTTCACTACCGGCACGCCAAAGAGGGCGCTGTACATTCTTAAAGTCATTAGCAATTTTTATGACACAGTGCTGTTTTAGAAGTTATAAATTGTATATCTATTTTATTTGTAGTAAGTTAGTAAGCAACACAATGAATCTTAATCAAATTCTTGTGCCTCCGCATTGCAGTATACGGACAAAGGGCTCTATATCATGGCGAATAACTACTTATTGGGAATCATGAATTCATGAACACCGTTGAGCCTTTGCAGATGCGTAGAGATGTTGCGTCCTTGGCAGTATTTTACCGTCTCTACCATGGTGAATGTTCTGATGAGCTCTTCCAATTAGTTCCACTCTCTCCCTTCCTACACAGGACAACGCATGAGTCTCTCTTTCAATGAGTCTTTCCTTTGCCGCACCATTAGTTCTTGAAATTCCTTACCAGCTCACGTGTTTCCTTCTTCCTACAGTCCCGGGTCCTTTAAGCGGGGCGTGAAAAAGCATCTGATGGGTCCGTTAAGCTGAGCGCCGCCATTGTAACACTGTACCTGGACCCTTATTCATGAGACAACCTGTTAGGAATGGTGACCCTCATTCATGAGACATTGCTTACAGCTTACCATCAGGCGTAGTGAAGTCGAATTGAACGTGTCCTAGGTTAAAAAAATCTAATTGGTTAACGTCGCGTTGGTTCAGTACATTTCTTGCCTTGGATCTCGTAAAATGCGACTTTTTTATTGTATGAACCATACGGCCTACGGGTAAGTGGTTACCATGGCCTTTGGACGTTTACAACACTAAGGACGTCACATTGGTACTGACGAACTTGTAGATAACTTCTAAACCCCCATTGAAGAGGTTTCACTCACGCACGCACGCACACACTCATTCACTCACTCACTCACTTACTCACTCAATCATTCACTCACACACATACAAATACAAATTTTTCCTCTTTATAACATTAGTGTAGAAGTAAATGTTGGTGTAGAATGAAGAAGATTTACCGCCAAAACTTGTGTCAAAATCTATCAACCATAAATTAATATAGTCTGTGGTTCAGTATAGCGCACAGACTATACACAGTCCGCATTATGTTCTCTGCATGCGCCAGTACCACTGACCCGTTTCCGAACGTTCTGCAGTCTGAGAATTTTACAAAATATAAGGCGATTAAAATTCAATTATTAAGTTACAAACTTATACTTCTTAATGTCAAAAACGATATTTTTTTAATATAATTCATGAAATTAATATTTAGTTTTTTATCATTAACAATTTTTACATTGTGTTTGAAACATAGGTAGGTACTTATTACTTATATCAGAATAGGTTAACAAAGTGTTCTAAACATTATTCGTAAATGTTTTTAACGTTAGATTAACAGGGAGATTAACTAGGAGTGCCTAACACGGTGGCCGCTTCCCATCAGGTGAGCCGTGTGCTTGTCTGCCACCTAAGTGGTATAAAAAAAAAGATTGAGGTAAGTTAATGAGTAACTAATCTATATATATAATGAATCGTGAAATATGTTGGTAAGCGCATAACTCGAAAACGGCTGGACCAATTGGAGTAATTCTTTATTTTATTTGTTCCTTGAACTCTACGGAAGGTTTTTATGGAGCAGCGGGAACGGGTACTACGGCGGCTTCGGGAGCGTTCCCCTTACACCCTGTATTATGTAGAAACACCCAGACCAACGCAAATAGATAATAATAGTCATGTGTACAAATATTTGCACTCGGGAATCGAACCCGCGCCTCCTGTGTAACAGTCGCGTTCACTATCGCCTCACCACAGAGGCCGCCAAAAAGTTCATAAACTCTTTTTCTATAAATAAGGAGCTAAGTATTTATTTCAGTAGGCATCAAAAGTGACATAATTTGTATACCTATACCTATCGGTATTCGTGGACTTAAGCCGCGTAACTAATGAATCCCGGGCGCGCTGATTGTCTTAATAATAACCTATAATTGCTAGATATAAGTTCGTCAAACACCGTTGCAACCGTGCTATCCTCAAATGACAGCTCAAAAATGCATATTATGGCGCGTATAAAATGCATTTTTATGTCCAAAACTCATGGCTATATCATAATCGCTTTTACGTAACACTGTATGCCTACTTCACGAGTGAACTGGGTCAATTTGAATAAGGGTCTAGAAAGCCTTGACTAAAGATGTCTACAGTCAGTAAATTATCTGCATAAGATTATCTTTACCGAGTATACTGACGCATTTTGTGTTCCAAACAATATATTTCAACGAAGTTTTAGCGTAACGATTGTATAGCGGGCGTGTTACGTATACACAGAGCTATATGAGTAAGCCGAACTAAGGCACTGTGTCAATGTAAACAATCAGAGGCTTCGGCAATGGAACATAATATAATGTTATATACAGCTGACCAAGTGTGCAATGCAGTAACAATGGCCGCTCTTCTGAGAACTAGTGTGTGGTCTGTAGATATAGATGGCGTTGGTGAATTTGCTAGTTCTAAAGGTCAATAATAGATGGCGTTAATAGTAATAAGTATGTAAAATCAACTGTAGATGGCGTTAATCGTAATTTTGAGTTGTTTTCTTTGTGTTTTATTGTATCATAACTATTTTATTGTAATATGATAAAAAAAACATTAAATGCATTGAAAATGGTTGAACTTTCAGTTTTTTTAAATAGTAAATATAATTATGTAATATTCAGTCCAGAAACCAATTACCGTATAATGACATTTCAGTGACATTTTGATTTTTGAACGATGAAGGAAATGTTATATTTTCAAAACATTGTTTTCATTGCAAAAAGCCAAGAATTTAAAGACTATTTTGCATGTATTATCTAAAAAATGACGGATTTAACCACTCTAGCTACTATAAAGTGTAATCAACAAGTAGTACGCGCTGTCCGGTTCAACGTAGACGGCGCCTACTGTCTAACTTGTGGAGCCGACAAAAAGATAAAGTTATGGAACCCTCAGCGCCAACTTCTACTAAAAACTTATGGCGGGCACGCCAACGAAGTCTTAGACGCCGCCGGCTCGTGTGATAGCAGCCATATTATATCTGCTAGCACAGATAAATCGGTGATTCTATGGGACGTGACTACAGGGCAACCTCTTAGACGATACCGCGGGCATGCCGGCTCAGTAACATGCATAAAATTCAATGAGGAGTCATCAATGGCTGTCTCTGGATCCGTAGACAATACCGTCGCTTTTTGGGATGTGATAAGCCGTAGACAAGAACCAGTACAAGTTTTAAAAGAAGCGAAGGACACAATTACATCCATCCAAGTAACTGACCATGAAGTATTGACTACTTCAGTTGATTGTCACGTTAGATTGTATGATATTCGTATGGGTAAAATGTTATCTGATTATATTGGACACATTGTTACGTTCGGAAGCTTAACCAGAGATGGTCAGTGTTATATTTTGAGCTGTGCAGACAGTACAATAAAGTTATTCGATAAAGATTCTGGTGAAATTTTAAACACGTTTGTAGGTCATGAAAGTAAGGATTATTTATTAGAGAATGCTGTTAGCGAAAAAGATAGTCATATTATCTGTGGTTCGGCAACGGGAGACATTTTTTATTATGATTTGATTAGCGCTAAATGTGTTCAGAAATTTGTCCATAGACAAAATAAAGCTGTAGTGTCTGTAACGCACCATCCAACGGACAATAGTTTTATATCGGCATGTGAAGATGAAATTAAGTTATGGGGGGTAAGCGCAATGGAAGAGTAAATGAAGAGGGTTTTTTTGTCTGGAGACTGATGCTTTTTTTAAAATTAGGACATGTCAATTTGAATTCACCTCCTACGCTAAAGCCAAAGTCTCAGGAAAGAGGGTCACTATTACAAACAGGTACAATGTTAGTTCTGTAGTTAGGCTAGTCAGATTTTTAAATGCTCCAACTACCCGTAACAACCGCCATAAATGTTTGTATGGCAACTGACACAGGTGGCTTAACATGCTCTTGGAGGCACGACCAGAGCAGTACAAATAGCCATATTCATGCATGCAAATATTTGCACAGAGCGGGGATTGAACCCACGCCTCTTGCGTGTAACAGTTGCATTCACTACCGCCACGCCACAGAAGCTGTCAACTTATGTAAATACAATAAATTAAATTATAAAAAGACTTTCATAGTTTTAATTTATGATTACATGTCAGTCATGTTTTGAAATATAGGTACAGTCAGAGCTCATAAGTAAGTGCATTAGCACATCAAGGCTCAAAATGGTTTAGCGTGCGGCCGGCGCGCTTATATGTGTGTGTAATGTTACTATGCAATACGAGGCGATGCTGGCTTGTCTTAAAAGAAAAAGGTCACAAGTAGCGTTAGAATGTTGACGCTATAGTTGCGTAGGATTGCTAGTTGCTACTGCACTTTTGAGTTCTACTGTACATACAAATACAAGTTAAGAAACCCCTGCACAAAATATGCCTCGACAAAGTAATAAACCTGGTACGCACATATTGGCATGAAAAAAAATACGCAAAGCAATTTTTTTTTCGCATTGTTTACTCTCCCTTGTATCAGTATAACTTGGTTCATTAAAGAAAGGTTTTATAAATGGCGGACGTTATCACTTCCTCTCGCTCGCACACTAG
Organism: Pelosia muscerda; assembly: GCA_963691645.1. Taxonomy (NCBI): domain Eukaryota; kingdom Metazoa; phylum Arthropoda; class Insecta; order Lepidoptera; family Erebidae; genus Pelosia; species Pelosia muscerda. The sequence continues at coordinate 2,621,939 of OY829125.1, forward strand.
TACTGTCTATACTCACTCACGCGCGTACCGTCAACACAAAAAAAATATTGATCTTTATTTTCTTCCACGCTCTGTGCTTTTGATGCGATGCATAAAAGAAAGGATTCTTAAATGTCGGCTTGTACTTGCGTTGACAGATAGTACACCTAGCATACAAAATTTCATTTTTTTTTCAGTTTAAAAAAAATATAAACAAGACCGTTTGTTCATAATAATATTAGTTTTTTATTTTAATCAACATCATGATCTTCCATGATCCTCTTTATAGAATGTGATATACGTTCCTTTTTCAGGATGAAAGGACTCAATGTGCGTTTAAAAGGACTCTATGTGTAAAAGTAGGTACTGTTTCCGATGAAAACAAAAATAGATGCCGTCACGTGTCGCGGGCGAAGCCGCCGGCCGCAGCTAGTTAGAAATTATTACGACCCGGCCTTGTTTTTATTATTTTTCATATGAAAAAAAATATATTTGAAATTTTATATGCTAGCTGTATTATCTGTCAACGCAAGTACAAGCCGCCATTTATAAAACCTTTCTTTAATGCACCAGCTTATAAAGCTAAATTGCTAAATGCAGCAAATGAAAGGAAAATTTCATAAAAAAACCTCACTGCAAAAAAAAAAAAAAGCAAGTGGCGCCATCTTGCGAGTTATGTTCTTTCATGTTTGGAGAGAGTAATGCAAGTTGGAAAAATCTGAAAATAACGTTGCAACGATATCACATTCCAAAATAAATATCAGATGGTAATTTCATAGATCGAGAACGTTCCGTATTGAATTTAATTACAATCACATTTAGACGCCTTTACGTTTCTAAACGAAAAACGAAGCATTATTTCAAAACGCGTATAACTTGACATAAATGAAAGCGCGTCATGTAAATGACGTTTCAAAAACCTTTTGCACACATTCTCTCATGCGTGATATATTACTTCTCAGTCTCTCATTACAAAAACTGCATAGGTTGAAATGGTGCAGCGAATATTGTCTTCAAATTATTGAACATTGCGTGAGTCTGGAACGCGGTATGATTGAATTGAATGTGAAAATTGTGAAATTGTGATTGAAGAATTTCGTTTGTAAGTGAAAACGAGGAAGATATTTAGATTTATTCTAGATACAACGTTATTAAAGAAACGTGGAAACCAATGAAGTCGTTAAAATGGGCGCTAAAGCACCTGAAAAGCTGAAATTACGGCGTCAATCGTGCAAATGTCATGATTGTGGCAGAAAATTTCTAAATATCCAAGCGCTGTCTTCGCATCGGAAATACATGCATAAACCCAAAACTGTTGGTACTAAACGAGAGATAAAAAAGCCAACTGATATGCAAGCCGCGAAAGTGGTTAAAAAAAAAGTTGTAAGCCCGCCAGATTCGAATATCGCCGCCCAGTTGCCTACTCCGGAACTTCCAAACAAAACCATTTCAAAAGTGATGAATCGAACTCCTGGCGCTAAGAAAACTACAAGTGGAAAGAAAACTGAGTTTAAATGCCCCAAATGCGTAAAAGTATTCAGTGTGTACTTCTCTGCGAACAGACATATACAGAAATATCATTGCGTGGATGAGAAAGATAATCCTGTGTAAGTAATTGTTTAAACGTTTTGTAACACACATATAATCACACCTGTAACTCCCTAACGGAGTAGGCAGAGGTGAATTAACACCCACATTTGGCCAACTATGATTTTTGGCCCCACATAAAGTACGGCCTATTGTTGTTAAGTAGGTACTATGTACATTGTATGTATATTTCATATCACACCAATTATTCATTTATCATTTTATCCTTTTGTGATGCCTCTGGTGTTGCAAACGTCCATAGGCCACGGTGACCGCTTCCCTTCAGGTGGGCTGTGTGCGTGTCTGCCACCTAAGTGGTATAAAAAAGAATATTAGTTCGGAAAAAATTCTAACCTTTAGTTGCTTCTGAGCATGTTTTAGAAGAAAGAAAGAAAATATTTTTTGAATTGGGATCTCATATGCACATAACAGGATGATATAAAAGACAAAAATGTTTTGCGATTCATTTTTATTCATATATACTAGCTAATCTGGCGAACTTCATACTGTCATGTGTACTTCATTTTTGTTGCCCCGACTGCAGTCCTACCTGAACCGCACACCTGTAATTCAGAACCTGTTCCCGCTAATCTTTCTATTTATTTTTTTTGTTCTATTTTTGACTATGAAAATTCCAATATTCATGCTGTGGTTGAGAATTTATGCATAGGTATAATGTGTAGATAAAGATAATAAAGAATAATATGCTTTAAATTTTCAGCACACCAGATTCCCCAAATATTATTAAACCCATCCGTATAGAGCTATGCGAGTCTTGTAACAAGCACAGCGATGCATCAGAAACACATATTTGTGAGACAGTATCAGACCTCAAATTGGACCGTTGTATGTGTCTAGGATGCCAGAAGACGTTCGATGGCATTACGCTATTTGAACAGCATGTCAAAGATACGCATACCCACCGTGCTGAATGTTTATTTTTTGCAAGTAATAATGGTAAGTAATTTTTTTTGAGAGTACAATAAAAGTAATATGGACTTCATGAAGTGGACATACCAGCAGCATTTTGGTGCTTGTCCATAGTCTTAGTAATAATAATAATAATAAGAGAGGGTCAACACTCCCCATGTTCTCGACATATGGGTTGTTGAATCGGCAATTATTGTGCCAATAGTCATGTCAGTCAATGGACTGATAGTGAATAGCCTCGACCAACACCTTAAAGACTCGGGTTAGATGGTTGAGTCAAGGGTCAGATGTAGAAGGCTGTACTACTAGATACGGCGCGTATAGTGAGGAGGTTCCTTTCTCTGTATCCCTAACCACCGGTAGGTCCGTGTACCCGATACTGGTGGCACGTGTTTTTTTTATTTTTGTTGTAATAATATTTGAAAATGTCAACAAATATGAAAACAATTTAAATAAAGAGATATACAAAAATATTATACCATGTTTTAATTTTCAGACTACACAAACTGGAAAACAGAACTCGAAGCTATAGCAAAAATCAAATTTGTGACATTAGGAAGTCCTGAGCCAAATTCTAAGCAAAAATACTTCCACTGTTCGCATCAGTCGTCACTCAAATCTGATAAAACTTTACTTTGCCCGTCAACTATTAGTCTAACAGAACTGCCCAACGGTTACCGAGTTGTATACTACAAGGAACACTTCGGACACTCAAGTCTAGACTTGTCACCGTTAGATTATAAAAAATATTCAATATTTCCATTCTTGAAAGACTTTGATATTCACAACATTGATAGTGATGAACACGTTCACCAGCAATTAAAAAGTATTTTCAATAATGTGTCCATTGCCGCTGCCAAGGCTGATATTAGTGTCGTGTACTCGTTACTAGGAAAAGCGTTAGCTATGACTGCAGTATTAAACAATGACGGACAAGAAGAGCAAAATATTGTGAATAAAAGCATGACAGATGAACAAATTACTGAAGTATTGTCCGAAGTGAAAACGTATCCTGGGAAACGTAAATCAGAAACCGTTAAAGTGGATGTAAAAAAACAACCAAAAATAGAAGTTGATAGTAATGAGAATTTGAAAACTGATACAATAAATAATACAACGGTTGCCAAGAAAGCGGTTGAATTGTTACCATCAACACCGATCAAACAAGTCATCCAATCATCTCCGTCATCATTCAACGATTCATACAAAGATTTCGTTGAGACTAATTTTAAACCGGCAACAGATGCCAGCACAGCAAAGAAGACGGTTATTAAAAAGAAGGTTGTTGTTAAGACAAAAATTGGTCAATTTAAAGCTAGACCAAGTCTGTCTCCGAAGGTACAAGATGATATCCAAACTCCTTCACAGGATGACGATAAACCTATCCCGTCACCAAAGAGACTGAAACCACTGATTGCCAAGCCCAATGCGAGACCAATTACGTCTCCAAAAACAATAAAAACCACCCCAAAACATAAAATTAGACCCGACTTTGAATATGAAGTGAGAGAACAAGAGAATGACTGTAATATTCTAATTTTAAAATTCTGAAAAAGAAAAGTATGTTTGTAATATTATTATGGTATATTATTTTTGTTTTATGGCAACACAGATGCTGATTACAAATGTCTATTCTGTTAGAAAAATCTTTTTAAAATTTTGTCTTGATCTATCAAAAAATACAATGTCTTTCACACAATTTTTGAGAAAGTACATCAACATCGTGACTATAATACATTGACTTCAATATGGCTTCCTCCTTAAGTATTTGCCAGTGTCAAGTAATTTGATATATCATACTTAAATTCTGCTGCCTTTTCGTTATTTAGTCAAAGTCATAGTCCGACCCCAGTAAAGTAGTGGAGACTTTACTAGAGACTTCTATGGACTTTTGAAAACATTGCAAGAAAATCACAATTTACAGAAATATACCAAAGGGTTCGCTTGAGAAATATACCACTTTCCTAAAATTGTGTGCGTTCTAAATACGTTATGTCTAAAAATCTACCATTTTAAACATAAAAACTCAAATTAACGTCAAAATACTGAGATACTATTGCGATGGCGGCAAAACACATTATATTCAGATTTGAATTGAAAAAAAATATACATTCAATTTTGACAGATTGAGACTGAATTTTGACAGCTTTTTTATTCGAAAATTTTATTGGCCTTTTGGTTTCAGCATCTGTGGCGTTCATCATGCTTAATTTTTTTTATTCCATCGTTATGGAATTATGTTATTATCTATATCCATAAACAATGTATTAAAAATCGCTCAATCCATGAAATCTGAAATAAATTACGACAAAGGCCTATCTATAGTTACCGGTATATATCATGCACCCAAATCGTGATAGACACTACGTCGCGTTCCGATTGAATTGAATTAATCTGTGATGGGCGCCAATCCTTAAAAGACACCCAAAAACGCGTACTTCGCTCACATACAATAAATGCATACATGTTGTAAGTTTTGTGATTGGGGTCAAGATACATGCCGGTACATATACCTATTTAAGTGGCAATTACTTTGATTCTAGATATACTACCAGAATGGCTCTAAGGAACAAAATAATTGTAATCGCATTGAATATCAACATTTGTAACCTTTTTTTTTAATTGTCAGCTTTTAAAAGTAATATTATTTCATTCTTACTTCACTTCCATAGTGAGATTCGGAACGACAGAATACACAGGATAGGGGAAACTGGGGACACTTGATCCCTATGGGAGACAAGGTACACCAATATTTTTTGAATTACTAAGCGTATTAGAGTATTTTTAATGTGGTAACACTAAGGGTAATAATGTTTACTTAGTGTTGCCACACTAAAAATACTCTAATACACTTAGTAATTCAAAAAATATTGGTGTACCTTGTCTCCCATAGGGATCAAGTGTCCCCAGTTTCCCCTACTTATAGTATGACTGTTTAAAATTTAAAATGGGTCAAACAATATCTCTTACTGTAGTGGATACATTTGTTTGTTTAATTTGTTAGAATTTACACAAGTCTTACAAGAAACAGTACACAAATATCGACAGACGACAACAGTCCGACTCCGAATCACACTTAAAGTAAATTAAGAAATATTATTACTTTTACGAGACAGTGGTAGACCCCAGATAATAAAATAAAAAGCGCGCCATTTTTGTACAGATAAGTCAACATTTATTAAATCATTTATTCAGTCCCCATATTTAACGGGTGTGATTAACCTCACCCCCAGAACCGCGGATCATTTTTTGTTCTGAGTTAGATGATCTTATTATTATTGTTGTGTTATTTATTTGTCATATTACTTGACACTTGCATTTTTCTCTATTTCGAATGACCCCATATAAAAAAAATCCCGCCACATTAACTTTTTTTTAATAATATATGTTAACCAAACATACGGCCTAGCTGTTTATTTTGGTCTCTTTTTTTAAATTAGGTTGACACACAAAAATATTATTTATTAGACTGTTCTGAAGTATTCTCTCTCACTCTTGCCGATATTATCCTATTGTGGTTTCATTTCTGACTTACACTTTGCATTTTTTTATATTTAGGAAATCAACTATAAATCATAAAATACTTTAAATTGATTAATATTTTTTTTTACAGCAGCCCTTAAAAACTTTTTAATTTTCGTAGGAACCCGATACATAAATTCTATTGCATGCAACTATGTTCAAATACTCGATTTAACAAAATATCATGAATGGACTCCAATCCTATAGTTCTAATTACATTTTCAGAAGCTATAAGCTTTCTTGTATTATTCCTTATTGTAAACACATGTATTAAACACATTGGACGCATGTAAATCCCTTTCGGGATAGAAAGAGGTGTAATAAAATAACACAGTTCGCCAATTATGGTTTTTGGTTCCACCTAATCCCGTCAAACCCTTTTCTATGTGTTGTTTTCGAATGAAGCCTTATTTATCTCTTAGTCGCCCTCTACTAAGGACTCTATCACGAACCAAAATGGCGGAAAATTTTAATTTCTGACTCTGACTAGATGTTAATTACACTACCGATGTGATCCCACTCCTAGCGCAAGCAATTTAGCTTAATTGGACTGGTTACATACATTACATATCATAACATAAATTCTGTGACAATAAAACACCTATTGTAGAAAATTTAAGCAAAATTGTTTGCTCTATGATATAAAGGGAAGTGTTATTATTTTGTACTAGAATAAGAAATGATTAAATGCAATTAGAAATGTGTAATAATTTTTTTTTGCAACCCATTATTTATGAAGTTTTTTTATTTGGCGCCAAAATTTACGTCAAAATCTACTTTTTTCTGAGGCTATGATCACTAACCTTTTGAAACATAAGTGTTTAAAAAGTATAGGAAGTAGATTTCTTTTTGCATTTAATGTTGTAATATTATACTGTACATTATAGTTGATAAATAAATGTGTTGTTTTATTTTTTATTTGCAACTATACATATTAATAGTAATGCGAGTGACATACTTATTATTTTTAATATTTACAAGGAAATCTACGTGTGGGAAAGTGACAAAGTATAACACACATAGAACAGTGAAACTTTTTTATATAAACCTATGATTGATATAAAAAATCTTATAATTTTGATTTGACAGAAAATAGTGGTAGGTACTTATTTGAAACTTGGAAGCTTAATTCTATTTATTGTATTTTTTTTTATATATGGTCAGTCATGAAAGTCGCGAAAATTATTGAGGGCCGCTCCTTTATTATACCTCTCCGGAAGCACAGCATCACAGAATGTATAGCATTTGAAGATGCGTATGCAGGGTATGTATACTTAGCTCATAAATACTATGTCTGGGTGAGTGTCTGTGTTTGCGTTTCACCTGACGTTTGATAGATGTCAGCACTTAGGTACAGTCCAGCAAGTCGGGGACTCATCATTCTCTGAACCGTTTCCCAACTCAGTTGGGGTCGGCCAACTGCCATCGACCTCCACAACCAATGACCATTGGCGATATCGAATTTCCAAGTTAGACTGGTTGGACTTTTGAGAGGTCCAACTACCCATAACGACTGCCATAGATGTTTGTATGGCAACCGGGATCGACTAACGTGTTCTCGGTGGCACAACCAGACCAGTTCAAACAGCCATATTCAAGCATAGGTACAACTTTTTGTACATTTATAGTGTTAAAAGGCATCGACATTTGAACATTCGCATTTTCGTGCTGGCAATGTGAAAAATTAACTATGAAATACTATTATAATCATGAAATACTCAGCCCTCTTTTTACTATCATCTTTTGTTTTAAGAATGCAGTGTCAGACATACGTTCACATTTGATTTTGTAATTTAAAAATGAACTGGAAAGTAATATAATTATTGTGAAATACGCTCTTTAATAAAATTCAGAAAATGTGCATAAAATACATTACTTCATAGACGTAAACTGTCAAAATTATACAGAGTGTGAGTGAGTACAATTTTGGAAAAAATAGACAAAATTGTGCAAAATACTCTCATCAAAATTTTAAATGTGTCTTTGGATGACTGAGCGTCACTACAAGCGTCTCTGCCAATTTGCTTACGTGGGCTCGGTATTCGCAAAATTTCAGACATCGGCTTACCAGCGTTTCTGTCCTCGGACTCTTCGGTCCACAGTACGGAAGGGATAATAATTATGTACTTATTATTATGATAATGAGTGTTAGTTCACAATACATGTCTTCATATTTTACTTCGTAAAAAGAAATGAAACGCCACAGAATCGAAATGAAATGTCAAATTTAAATTTTCAATCTGTCAATCGGCCAACGGCGTTTTCCTTGTTTATTTATGTTTCGTAAAATAATTTCAACGTTATTTTTGAGATTTAAAGACAAACTATTGGAGTTAAACGTGATTTATCAATAAAAGTGTGTAAACAAGTGAAGTGTAAACTAACATCAATCAAGATGCAGGCTTTAACTAGAAACAGTGAGTAAAAGTTTCATAGTAGTTTTATTTGCTTTTAGTAGACTATAAATCACGGTAGCCTAGTGGTATGGGTAATGGACTGCTGAGACGAGCTCTCGGGTTCGATCCCGGGTTTTACGATGGCACACACAAATGACTTTTCGATGCTTTTCCAAGTTTTGTGTGTATTTATCGCAGGTTTATAAGTGCCCGGTTAATGGCGATAGGCTCGCCACCTATTACATGGGGACCTAAACTTAAACTGGCGAAATGTGGGTGTTAGCACCTCTCTCTCTTCCTTCGGGGATATAGTCGTGAGTTTATGTTATGTTAGAATACTAAATTATTATATTATTATTATCTACATGGAATTATTTTATTATATGAATCGCATTATACATAGCTTTATTGGGTAACCCCCAGACCCTAGTTTACCTGTGGCAGAGACCCTTTTGGAAAGTTAAAATTTTAGATTTCTTTAAGTTGATCTGCAAGAAATTGTCTTTCGAACCCATGCGGTGATGGGCCCTGGGCAAGTGCCCTAATTGCCACTATGGTAAAGACAGCATAAATAACCCCTCAGATGATTATTTTCACTGAGGGAATAAATGTCACGGATGGCATTGATATTATTATTATTCCTCTTTATTCCATTTTTATACATATTGAATATATTTATAAATACATAAAAAAAACAAAATTAAACATATTTAAAAATATAAAAAAAAGTAGCACACCGGTATCGGGTACAGGGACCAAGCTATTGAAGGTTAGGGCTCCAGAGAGAGGAACCTTATTATTATTACTATTATATATTAAGTTTCAATGAGACTTACTCTGTCTATGGTCTTCAAGCATTGTGAGACTAAAAATGAAGCATTATTTTTCCAGAACTTTCCGAACTCCAAAGCATTATCTCCAAGATGCCGTTAGAAGTATTCTGTGTGGCTGCCCTCCCCGACTTTGGTGTACGTTGGCGTGAAGTCTCCAGGGCAGTTCGTAATGCGAGACTACCGATGCAGCCAGCCAGTGTTGCTAGGGTGCTGTGCAGACACGTCTCTAGGGCTCTCAGTGATGATGAGATAGAAGATATTGTTGCAAGACTGCGTCTTAAATGTAAGTTTTTATTACATCATCAGCATGTACCTATTCTAAAATAAATCTTGGACCTTAATTGCGTGTGATTATGGCTCTGGTGGATGTGGTCTTCTTTTTATTGTTTATCGCATGACCCTCAAACAAATGAGCGAGTATATGCTATATAGAAACAGCAAAGTACACGAACACCTAGGCATACCGTCAACACTATTGTTTCAGTAGCGGAACTGATGTCATCAAACTCGCACATACATCCGTTAAACTATATTGCCACCACCATTTTTCAACCGATCAAAATAGCAATTACTTTGCTATAGATAAAAATTTCATACTGTGGATTGCTATAACAACCTCTGTGGCGTGACGGTAGTGAACGTGACTGCTACGTATTGGGGCGTGGGTTCGATTCCCGGTCAGTGCAAATATTTGTGTGTATGAATATGAATATTTGCATTGGTGCATGTTTCTATGTATAATATGTTTACAAAAAAAAGTATTTAAGTATGTTTATCAGCATTCTAGAACCCATAACACAAGCTAGTTAAAATTATACGCTTGAATATTTATGAAAAGTTTAAACATATTCTTACAAAAAGGTTAATATAGTAAAATTTATAATTCATTGCGTAAATTCACACAGCAATGATACCCATGAACCGACTGCATCACACTTCCAACTGTTTTTTTTGTTTTCCATGAGTAGCCTCATGCTACTCCCTTCACTAGGAACCAATATAGTAATATCTTATATATAAAATTCTCGTGTCACAATGTTCGTTCCCGACTCCTCCGAAACGGCTTGACCGATTTTTATGAAATTTTGTGAGCATATCGAGTAGGTCTGAGAATCGACCAACATCTATTTTTCATACCCCTTAGTGATAAGGGTTGTCCACCCTTAAAGTTTATAAGGCAAAACAAAGTTTGCCAGGTCAGCTAGTTTTAATATGTAATTTATAAATATTTCAGTGGTGGCCAACCAAACTCGCACTTGGCATGTGATCCGTCTTTATGAGAAGACCACAGATGAGCCAGTGACAAACACTATCAGAGCATTGCCAGGACGACTGATGCAAGCTCTCCGGAAGAACAAGAAAGGAATGAGACCGGAGGTTTGTTTTATCTTATCTCACATAAACTCTCGCCTATATCCCCGAAGGGCCGAGGTGCTAGAACCCACATTTCGCCAGTTTATGTTTAGATCCCAATGTTTATGTTTAGAGCCTATTGCCATCAACCGGGTACTTATAAACCTGCGATAAATACACACATAACTTCGAAAAGTCAGTGGTGTGTGCCATGGTAAAACCTGGGATCGAACTCGAGACCTCGTCTCAGCAGTCTATTACCCATACCACTAGGCGCGGCCTTATGATCCGCGCAACTTCGTCTGCGTCACCCCGTTTTGCAACATTTTTCATTCCTGCTCCGCACCAGTTGGTCGTAGCATGATATAAACCTTCCTCTTTAACCATTCTATTTATCAAAAAAAACCGCCTCAAAATCCGTTGCGTAAAAGATTTAAGCATACAAAGGGACATAAGGACATGAAAAATAGGGACAGAGAACGCAACTTTGTTTTATACTATGTAGTGATGTTTTTAAATTATGCGTTTGTTTCTTTCAGATACAATCTGTCTTACTAGGCGATTTGATGTATCTGAGTGTGCAGCTCGTGTCTGACCACAAAGAAGGCTCCGTACTGTATGTAGCGACTCCACCGGGAGAGCCAGTCGCTCTGGTCTCCAGTACCACAATGGCCGGGCTCCTGAAGGCTTGCGTTGAAGGTAATTTTTTACATACAATTCAATAGGGGAATTCTCCCAAAAATCAAAACATGGTATACTACTAACTTTTTTAACAAAATTGAGCTGCTTTTTTATCTTCTGATCCCGTTCCCGCTGCTTGGACTTCTGGTCCCGATCCTGCTGCTCCATAAAACCTTCCGTAGTTCAAGGAACAAATAAAAATAAGAATTACTCGAATTAGTCCAGTCGTTTTCGAGTTAGGCGCTTACCAATATATTTGGCGATTTATTTCTATATACAGGGTGTAAGGGGAACGCTCCCGAAGCCGAAGACCCCTGGTAGTACTCATGGTACACAACAAACATATTGACATGAAAAAAAATTACGGCAAAGCTAATTTTTTTTTTTTAATTTTTTTTCGCATTGTTTACTCCATCGTTTCAGTAAAGTTAAATGAAACGAAAATTTCATAAAAAAACCTAACTGCAAAAAAGAACAAGTAGCACCATCTTGCGAGTTCATGTTTTTTCATGAAATTTTTGTTCCATTCAGCTATACTAACACGATCGAGAGTGAATAACACAAGTTAAACGGTTTAAAAAAAATGAACAAAAGAAGAAAAAAATTGTGTTGCCCAATTTTTTAGTGCCAATATGTTGTGTACCATGAGTACTACTACCAGGGGCCTTCGGCTTCGGGAGCGTTCCCTTACACCCTGTATAATATAGATATAGATATTAAAAAAATAGTCTGATACGCTTAGTAATTCAAAAAATATTGGTGTACCTTGTCTCCCATAGGGATCAAGTTTCCCCAGTTTACCCTAATTGCTTGCTACCTAAGTGGTATATAAAATTACTATTTCCAAATTCTAAATCGAAATTTAATCTTTTCAGGTCTAGGCTACAAAAAGTATGAAAATGCAAATTTGTATGGACGCGATGTGCAATCTCTTCTACGTATTAATGACGGGTCATGGCATGCAAACGCAGACCATTTAACCGAAGTACCCGAGTACACACCCACACCGGTCATAACCGGTAACGGTATAGATTACACAAATAAAACATACGACGATAATTACGTAGAGAATTTACTAGGACCAAATCCGCCATTAATAACTGATTTAAATATAAAAACGTGTAAATTTTTCTTCGATCGTAGTCGTTTTGATAAACAAATCAATCTATCTGTGACAATAAAATCGGAAAATGTCGCCAAATCGTTGAAAAGTTGGGTGAGCAAAGGTGCCCTTGCGCCTACTAGTGATTTCTTTCAGATATTTAGACAGATCAAATCGAATAAGATAAGTTATAGTCGAGAGGATTCGGATTAAGTGGCCCTGGATTGTAGAATAGAATGACATACATACACGGTGATTTTATAGTGGTTTCGGAAAAATAATTTTTTGTTTCACACACAGTTTCCGTAGCAAAATCGACTGGAAGTTTTAATTTTGAAAAAAAAAAATACTTTATGTATGGCAATAATGTGCAGGTGAACAAAAAAATGTATGGGAGGGAAAAAATTTTTTTTTTTTTTGCCAAATAAGGACTTCCTTACGATTTTACTATCGAAATTGTGGCCAAAATCTTTTTTTCCGAAACCACTTTAAAATCAACCGGTATAACCTGGTTCATTAAAGAAAGGATTCTAAAATGGCGGAGCTTATCACCTTCTCTCGCTCGCACACTAGTGCTGTCTATACTCACTCACGCCCGTACCGTCAACAGTAAAAAAATATTGGTATTTATTTTCTTCCACGCTCTGTGCTCTTGAAGCGCTTAGTGAGTAATAACCCTTACCCTTACCTTTTGATAATCCTGGTTAAAGACTGTCTCATAGACAGTATTAATAAATTTGTTCAAATAATGTTAGTTCTTTATTTTAACCATCATCATGATCTTCCATGATTCCACTTTTTTCGGGATGAAAGGACTCAATGTCCATTTGAAAGGACTCTACGTGCTAAAGTAGGTACTGTTTCCGATGAAAACAACAATAGATGCCATCACGTGTCTTACTAATTTATAACATTCACGCGGGCGATACCGCGCGCAGTAGCTAGTGAAAAATTATTACGACCCGGTCTCGTTTTTCTTATTTTTCATTTGAAAAATAACTGACTTGAAATTTTATATGCTAACTGTACTATCTGTCAACGCAAGTACAAGCCGCCATTTATAAATCCTTTCTTTATTGCATCGGCTTATACATACCGTAATCCCCGAAGGGGTAAGCAGAGGTGGATTAAACACCCACATTTTGCCAATTTTGATTTTCGTTCCCACGTAATAGGGGGCGACTAATGAAAATAGACATGTATACAAATATTTGCACAGATCGGGAATCGAAGCCGCTGTTTTGGACTTGGAAGTTAATACTAAATAAAAATATTGTTTTTGTACAATTTCAGTTTTTAGTTTAGTTTTATTTTTAATTATATAATTGGACGGTCATTTTAAGTATTATAAAATATTTCAATAAATAATTTGTGTAATATAAAATACTGTTTCATTGTCATATCTACTTACCTCCTTATAAAAACATACCTCTCAGACATGACCTCCGACAGTGGGTCGATAATTACTGATAAGTTCTTCCATTTAGTATCACCCTTCCCTCCCTCTTCACGCACCCACAAGACAACATTCGTTTTTAGTCGGTTCAAGTCCAACAAAACAGCTTGGTGACGGATCCGAGGGTATTTTCACATTTTGAAAGAGTAGTCTAATGACAGGAAGGGTTGCCAGTTAAAAAAAATAAAAATCCACATTTGAAATATTGATATAACGCATTTATTTTTGAATCACATTCGAACAGGTTTGAACCATGCACGAGACTGGCTTGGCCGAACCATTAATTACACTTATAAAGATCATGTATATGGCTAATTAACGAAAATTACTCAATAAATCATTACGTGGCTTGTGCGCAGAAGGCGTAGGTTCGATCTCCGCTCAATGCATGAATATGGCTATTGTGGACGTGCCTCAGAGAGCACGTTAAGCCGTCGGTACCGGTTTTCATAGAAATCTATGGCAAACGTGCCAGGGAAAATTGGTGAAATGGCTTAAATAGAAGGGCTGATAACCCGTCCGTTCAATGAATATGGATATTGTGGACGTGCCTCAGAGAGCACGTTAAGCCGTCGGTACCGGTTTTCATAGAAATCTATGGCAATCGTGACACGGAAAATTGGTGAAATGGCCTAAACAGAAGGGCTGATAACCCGTCCGTTCAATGAATATGGCTATTGTGGACGTGCCTCAGAGAGCACATTAAGCCGTCGGTACCGGTTGTCATAGAAACGTCTATGGCAGTCGTTACAGGGGGAATTGGTGAAATGGCCTATACAGAAGGGCTGATAAAACGTCCGTTTAACGGCGTCCCCTACTGGAAGTAGTATTAAAGAAGTACTCGTGGAGAAATGACTTTACTGTTCGGTAAACGATCAGGGGGCCCTAGACAAAATGCATTTCTATTGGCTGCATTGGCAATAGAAATGTCGAAAATGTATGAGAGTGACATTAGTTGTCGGAATGTCATGTGATCCAAACTTTGTCTGCGCTAGTCAGTGACACTAGCACGAACCACTATCGAATTCGTAATGTGTAAGTTTTCGAGTCCTCGATCCGATAACGAAATAATACGTTAGACGGTAGCAGGAATTCAATAATTCTAGCTTTCTAGAACTTGCAAGTAACTCGATAGTGACGTCATCCTAACGTAAATGAAATCGGATTCGAATATTTTCTCACAAGTGGTTCGTGCTAGAGGCACTGAGCGGTGCGAATGTAGCTGTGGATTCGCTTCGGAGCCTAATGCATTTCACACAATACATTCGGTAGTGGTTCGTGCTGAAGGCACTGACTAGCTATATTCGATTGTCAGACTAAATTTGTATCACATGACATACCAACAACTAATGTCACTCCCTTAAATAAAATTAATATAATATATCATATTTGAGCATACCTCACTTTTGTATCTGAAGAGCAAACCTTTTAGCGTGTAATGTAAAATTTATTAATCAGCCATAAACATCAATATTACATTAATATTACACCTGGCAAGACATTATAATCTAAGTTTTTTAAAATTGCCCTATCTATTAGAATTTGACTTAAAAAAGTTTGGTATCCATAGATTGAGCTTGAAAATTTATTAAAACGCTGATACCAATCAGCTTATAGCTCAAATAACAAAGGACTTTGTCGGACTAAAGTCCGCGAAATGTCCGCCGCTGACTTCATATATTGACTAAACGTAAAATATACAATGAAAGCCTAGAAACTCTGACTATCAAAGTTAATAGAAACCAAATAAAGCTTCATTTTTCTTCCAATAAATGTACGGCTTAACCTAACCACAGACCTTCTGTATCGCCTATTTGGCTGTATAGGTCTGGTGGCAGTCGCTTCGCAGAAAATATCGAAGTTCAGCCACATCTTAGACTAGAAATCAACCCCAACAGAGTTGGGAATAGGCTGAGAATGATATGTACCTACGGCTTAGATGCGTTGAAATAGAATTGAACATTTATTTTCAATATGCCGTGGAATGAGGCGTGCGTTTTGGGATTAAACACAACACATAGCCTTTCATTTCTCTTTCAATTGGAACAGTGAAAGACATCAAATGCCATAAGTGAATAGATCCAACAATGTTGGAAGTTTTCATTATTAAATTCAATCGGCATTAATTAATTTTACTTATAATTTCAGATGTATAACTTTGTAGACTGGAAGTTAATGAACAAAAAAGTGAACTATTGCGGATATAAAATACGAATAATAATGTTCTAAATTAGGAAATCACGTTCTCAGACATTAGAACTACAATTAATAGCCGGCGAACAAAATGTCTGCATACGCGCAAGCTCTCATTGTTATTTATATTTTATGAAGTGAAACGTATGATCAAATCAAGGGTATACGACATTCGCGGACTTTAAGTTCGTAGCGGACTGTCCCAAGTCTGCATCGTTCTAAATTTAGTGAACGACAAAACATTCTCTTATATCTATATCGACTAATCAAAGATTTCAGTCGATTTAACAAGCATTACTAGTTGAAAATGTAACACTGAATGCAAAACTCTAATTGTAGATGAACCAACGAATCGGTGAAATGGCTAAAATCGGAACCACAGTTGTCACTGTCAAGATTTGACATAACTGACGGTAGGATGGCGCCACCTACAGTGGAAATTGATAACCCTAAAACTCATTGTCAAACAGAATAGTGCTCCTGTAAAAAAATAAAACATTCATCGAATCGACTAATAAATCCGACAGTCGTATCCAATGGAAATTAATAATGAAAAAAATACATCCGAATTAAAATCCGTATCCCATTAACAATAAGCCTTATTATAAATGAACAAAATATAGACTAGATTTACTTATAACAAATCACCGCGAACAATTTTGGAAGGTAGTTCCACAAAAACCGTGTCCATACTAAGCTAGCAGTCATGTGAGGCGGCTTCTGACGTTTGCTTCACGAGGCAGCTTCATATTCGCATGAAACTGACGCGTGAGGCAATATACAGCCTTCCACACTGCACGAGGCAAGTCTACCGAAGCAGCATCGACAAAAACAGACAATATTTAGCTCGAATCATGTCAACGCTTCGGACGTCCTGACGTAGACTTTGCCTCGCGAGTCTGCTAGCTCAGTGTAGACTCGCTTATATAATGTAGTCTCCAAATTCGTAAATATAATATTACTTGTCAATTCATTCTCATCAAAACTAAAGAAATTGCTATACGCCCTCAGGGCATACTAAACGCGTATAAATAATCAACATGACATCGCGATCCTGTCAACATATTATTTACAATATTGACACAATCGATTACGATACTGGATCGCAATATTTATTAATTAGTTACACGCATAGTAATACAATTAATTACATTAAATTATAACAAGAGAACTACAAAACATGAAAATATTTCTATAATATGCCAATTGCAACTTAGAAGAATGATTCATATGAAAATTATTGCCATTTTTCTTTATCTTACTTCTATTTGTGTCCACGACGAATAGAACTGGTGACCACAAATAGAAATGAAGGTGACCCCATATTGTCTGTGAACTAACAATCGGTTTTAATCATTTTTCAACTTAACAGGTCAGAGAAAATATATGCATAAGTTGTTGACCCCAAGTTATACGCACGATGAATGAAATAGGACGACGGGTGAATTTGACGGATGCATCGTCTTTGAAGGTAATTCACTAAAATTATTCGTGTATATGTTGAATTCCTAATAATTCGCGTCAACTAAATTGTGATACATGAAGTCTGTACTATAGAAAAATCAAATCACCCGTCCCCAGATCACTCCTAGTGCAAAGGTGTTTATAACAATTGAACCGTTTCTACGCTGAATGGCGATGACCAGCCTCTGTATCAGGAGTTATCAAACAACTAAAAAAAATGAAGAGTTTTTTTTTCATATAACGTGTCTAAGATCGATTGCCAGGACACAGATGTTTTAAACATACGAAATCACCAATGACCCTTGCCACTTGAGTACCAAGAAAAAAAAATAGCTTTTCGTACAAGTCAAAAATATAATTAACAATAAAATTATTTAAATCGAAAACAATACACTTATGGAACAGTGAACAACGGTTTTTGATTTCACGCGTGGGTAATCGTAACTTTTGAACAGAAATTATATTCTTTTTAAATAATAACACATTTTTTTCTACCACTTTGCAACTACCCACTCAACATTATTTTTTAAGCCTCGATGACTCTGACCTAGTTGACAAGGTAAAGGTGGCTATGACCTATTTTTCATATTCTGCTTTGAGTATACTACAGCAAAAAATACTCGCTAGTTTCTAAAATGACTACTACCGACCATATTCTCTTAATTGTCGATCACTGAGATTACAAAAAATGCCATTGCATTTTAGACTTCACTGCTATGTTCTTAAAGTTTAAAATTAAATGGCATCTTGTGGATGTAACAATATTGATACCGAGCCACGTCATGAGTAGGTATTCTAAATTCTCCCCTTCATATTAGGGGCTATTTCACCTCCGGCAACTAAAGGCGGGGTGCGTTTTGTCCGGTTCGAGTCCGGCATAAACTCCCCAACCGGATCCGGTAGGGGGTAATCTATGGGGATTTTTGTCACGATTAAAAAACGGCGGCGATGTTTGAACCATTTACAGATACTCTTACGAAATTTCGAAAACAATGAACATTTTACTGACAGAATCGGGGTCCAGCTCATAAACTAGTCCAGTGGCATCAAAGCTTTAGGGCACAAACCAAATATTTAAAAAGTTAACACGTCAAATGATTATACTAGATTACACCCAAACACACACCATGCCGTTCCCAACGCGAATATTACGCAAAACATAAAGCCGTTGATATAATTATAATATACATATACAAAAATTATATCCACTACACGTAAATCTAAATAGAACTTTAAGTTGCTATAGGAAAAAAAATAAAAATAGTATTTTTTTAAACTAATAGTATGGCAACACCCAAATAAATTGCACCAATAAGATCCAATGACACATAATGGAGATCATTCAAGTCAAAAAAAAAAGTATGCAAACAGTTCCTTATTTAAATATTGTTTAGTTCGTTCTCTCAGCTGAATATAAAATCTAGAATATTCTAGAAAAATCACCAATAAGAGTGTTATGTCGAACTGTTAAAGCCGACATAATGAGCCGTATTGGGTAAGCGGGGAATCCTTATAAAAAAGATGCTCTAGATTTTACAAACCATAGTGTTGTCTAACAAATATTTTTTTTCCAAAATATATTTCAAATATAACGCAATTATTATAGATTGAACGAACCATATTTTATTATTGCTAGCAAAAAAGTTTTCTTGGTGTTTTCTCTGCTTATCCCAACGATAACGGGGCATAACTATGTACCTATGTAATCTACCGCGGTGCAGAAATTTTAATCATTGGTTTACAAATTATATTTAGCAACACCGCGAACGCATCTACCAAAAAGCTGGCAATACTTTTCCGCGTGTAGCATATTAACGTCATTTGCCAGTTAGTGCTTAGAGCGACCGCACATCTAATTCTATCGTAACGCTGGCGATACCAGACTAGATATTTTATCTTATTTCTTGGACATTAAAGTCTATTTTTCGCTAGCAGTAATAAAAACAATATTTTAATTCCTTTTTACAGCACAAGCGTGCCAATAACATATTTTTAACCAAGTAATACATTAGCATAAGGAATTCTGTCGAGATTTTCACACTATATCATACAAGGTTTTTGTTTAAAATTACTGAAAGGATTATTATAATCTAACTTTTATTCTGTACTAGCTGACCCGCGCTACTTCGTCTGCGTCACCCCGTTTTTGCAACATTTTTCATTCCTGCTCCGTACCTGTTGGTCGTAGCATGATGTTATATACATATAAACCTTCCTCTTTAACCATTCTATCTATTAAAACGAACCGCATCAAAATCCGTCGCGTTGTTTAAAGATTTAAGCATACAAAGGGACATAGGGACAGAGAACGCAACTTTATTTTATACTATGTAGTGACGGGACGAATTGAATGTTCAAGTAGAGCCAGCGGAAAGGCGAGCTTTTTGTAGTTAAACCGTATATATTAGGAAAACAGAAACCGATGCGGTTTTTTAAATAGATAATTATCCAAGAGATAGCTTTATATTAATATAACAAAATGTGGCAAAAACGGGAACTTGCCGCTGTAGCCTAGTGGTATGGGTAATGGACTGCTGAGACGAGGTCTCGGGTTCCATCCCAGGTGTTACCATGGCACACACCAATGACTTTTCAATGCTTTTCGAAGTTGTGTGTATTTATCGCAGGTTTATAAGTGCCCGGTTAATGGCAATAGGCTCGCCACCTTACATAGGGACCTAAACATAAACTGGCGAAATGTGGGTGCTAGCACCTCTGCCTACCCCTTCGGGGATATAGGCGCGACTTTGTGTATGTTTTCTTTCTCTTTTGTTATTTTTACTTTTGTTATTGTTTTTTTTTTGTGTTGTGTTGTATTTTGTTATTCTGACGTAACTTGACGTTTGTCAGTTTGTATTATAATCACTCCCCAATAATAATAAAACAAAAACCATTATATTTACAGTATATAACATCGTAGGAACGCTCTGTGGCAAACATTATGCGACTAGTTATAACCTTGTATATATCTCGATTATATCAATCAAAAACGAAACAGCCAAATGCGACCATACCATACCATCTATACCTCTACACTCCATTTCGTTATGTATTTAAACTGCTCAATTCCGTTTTTAGACTTGTAAGCTGATGTTAGCCTGGATATCTTCTCCTCGACTATACAAACCAAAGGAGTTTGAGGGTAGATGGTTTAAAAGTAAGAACAGATGACCGTCTCTCGTGTCTGAATATAACAAATTAAAAAAATAGCACCGCGTTTACAAAAAAAAAACAAAAAACATTTTCTACATTGCAACACCCTTAACATTAACTCTCTTAAACTGGCAACACTGATAGACAGAGAAATCAGTTTCATTTAAAATTCTTACACCTAGTATAGAAGACGCTAGTAGCTAAGAATTGTTTATTTTATTAATTTATTTTTTAGAAAA
Source organism: Pelosia muscerda (assembly GCA_963691645.1). NCBI lineage: Eukaryota > Metazoa > Arthropoda > Insecta > Lepidoptera > Erebidae > Pelosia > Pelosia muscerda. The sequence continues at coordinate 2,642,827 of OY829125.1, forward strand.
ATGACATTTTTTTTTTAGTTTTACTAAATAGAATTTTGTACTTGTAAATGCCGAACCATTTTTGTTTTTCATTCTATATTTGAAGATAGAGGTTTACTGTGTAATAAATATATTAATTTTTTGAGATTCTTTTCGAAAGATACTTAAGATAAAATGGTTAATCTCATTTTTTTTATTTAACTGGCAGTATATCAGCTAAAGGCAGCTTTCGACGGTGCGTGGTGTGAACACTTTGTAAAATTCTATTACACACGGTAGACGACCATAAATAGTAACGAGCATCATTTCGAAAATAGATGAATTGTTTATGGCGTTCACGCACCGAGAAGAGTCGCCTTAAATCGTCAATCGTTGCGATTTTTTAGGTAGTAACTCCATCCCTTACATACTTAATATATACCTGAAAAGGTTAACGGGAATACCAGTAAATTAATTTACTGGTATCCCTTTGAAAATATTTTTTTTTCTTTTATAAATATAATATGAATAAGTAAACCTCTATCGTCACCTTCGTTTTCTAACCTATGATCACATTGCGCCATACAATCACAGATATTTTCGACCCTGACAACACCGCGCCACTGCTGTCTAGCCACTAAATAGTACCATTAGAATTTTAAAAACTTACAACACTCATAATAATTTTAAAAAGAATATTCAATTTTGTTCATAATTCAAATCAAGCAGATGACATAATAAAGTCCGTAAATAACAAATTTTTACATTAAATGTTCAGTTTAATGTAAATATTTAAATTAAATCAATTACTTAGGCATTGGTTTAATTTAAATTACTTTTTAAATCTTTTTAAAAATAATAAAAATATCACAATTTTTTTTTTCATATTAATGCAAACTAAAAGTACGCGTCACAGTTTTGAAAACTGTATTTTTTTTTTAATTTATCTCATCTGCTCGCCCGAAATGAATTATAAATATCTTAAGATGAATAAAAATTAAAGCCGAAATAACAATCAACAAAAATAACAAAATAAACCAAATAATAATATCTTACAGCAGTGGCACCCAAACTGTTAAAAAGTATTCAATTTCAAATCTACTAAACTCATTATACATTTCTGCACTGGCAACACTTAATTTTGAGATCGTCTTCCAAAAATTTTTGTAGGTAATGCAATTTTCTACACCTGTTTTAATAAGTACTAGAGGCGTGTTTATGATGGTTATTTCAGCTAAGTTAGACCTCCGTGTTATCAAGTGACTACAGAGTACATAGTGTATAGTATTGTGTTGCCAGTGATAAGGGCAATTTTCTACCATGTCTATGTATTTAGTAGATTTTAAATTAGACATATCACACATGAACTCTTCCCAACACCAGAACTCTTTTATTTATAATTTTAATAAATATTACCAAAATGTTCAAAACTAGCATTTTATAAACGATTCTTTTAAAAAATCTATAGTTAATAAAAACGTGACAGACCGCCATTTTGTTTTCACTATTAAAAAGTACGGTGGTAGTGTTCAGTTCCATTAGTCTATAGAACAAGTGCGCGAAAAATTACTCTCAGTTACTCCGCCTGGGGGGAATCCCTGCATATTGTATACCAACCAATGAAACTTCATAAAATATAAACACTTCAGAATGGACACTAAAAAGTACCACTACAAAAGTGTCACTAAAAAGTACCACATGCGAAAATCACGTCAAACTTTTCTATCAAGGAACCGGAAAAGTACCGATTTTCAAAAATGGCGCTAAAAAGTGACACTTGTGACATAATACCAAAATGGCGGACTGTTCTTTCGTGATTTACCAATCTACATTCTTATCTCGTTGCTCCATGGACTTATTCGTTTCTTCTTGGTTTGTGAGGTGAGAAGTCGTCATGTGGCGTCTAAAAAAATATATTACAGTCATTGTTGGATATTAAAAACTGTATAAGGTAGCGGTAGCCTAGTGGTATGGGTAATGGACTGCTGAGACGAGGTTTTACCATGGCACACACCAATGACTTTTCGATGCTTTTCGAAGTTGTATGTATTTATCGCAGGTTTATAAGTGCCTGGTTAATGGCAATAGGCTTGCCACTTATTACATTGGGACCTAGAAATAAACTGGCGAAATGTGGGTGCTAGCACCTCTACCTACCCTTTAGGGGATATAGGCGTGAGTTTATGTTATGTTAAGGTGGCAGACAAGCATACGGCCCACCTGATGGAAAGCGGTTACCATGGACAATGGACGTTTGCAACACCAGAGGCGTCAGAAACCTAAAATCTTTCTAATGCTGTTCTTTAAAACCTATTGTAGTCGAAACTCTGAACCCTCATGTTTTTCCTTCTTCCTACAGTCCGATTAATGGCATGTCAATTTGACCTCACCTCGCCTGATGTTAAACTGAAGGCAAAGTCTCATAAAAGAGGGTCACCATTACAAACACGTACAGTGTTACAATGGTGGCGCTCAGCTTGACGGCCTCATCAGATGCTTTTCCCCGCTTAAAGGACCCGGGACTGTAGGAAGAAGGAAACACGTGAGCCAGTAAGGGATTTTAAATTTAAACAATTGAAACATACCTTAAACCCCTCCCACCTCTAAAAGTAAGACTACACATAGTACAGCTCTTCCATTCCAAACCACTTTTCTCATCTTTTTTCTCTTTAGAAGGAGATATATTTCTCTGTTTGAACTCCTTCTCTTTCAAATTATACTTCTGTACTATCTTTTTAGAGTCTTTGGGAGGTAGGAGAGAGCGCTTCTCTGTTTGAATTTTTGGCTTCAGATCTGTAAAAGTAAAAATATTTTAGGACATTTCTAGTCAACGCTATCGAAACCATAAAGTTATACTTAGAGGCACGAAGTGTGCGAGTGACATACGTCTCTTTATACAAAACCTAGGCGTGAGAAAGTGACAGAGTATACGAACCGTGAAACGTTTTATTATAAACCATTATCAACTTTGACAGAAATAAATGTGGCAGCGATGTCAATATTTCAAATCAACAACAAGTCAATGTCGCTGATATTTTAAATTCGGTAATGCGGTAATGAAGGAGTCTATGGGTCTATTTACGCTTGTAATATAATGTCTATGATCTAAAACACTAGTAAGTATTCCTAACTAGCTTGGGGTTATGGGTTCTTGAATGCGGATAAAAATACTTATTTGCCGTTTAGTAGTAGTATTTAACTAAAGTTAAACAATATTATTTAATAATCATCATTCTCTGAGCCTATTCTCAACTCAGTTGTGGTCGGCTTTCTAGTCTAACTAAGATGCGGATGAATTTCGATATTTTCCGTGAAGCGACTGTCATCGGACCTCCACAACCAATTTTTTTTATCGTGAGCAAAATCTCCACGGATACCACCTCCGCCAAAACCGGTGGAGGTGATTATGTCGGACTCGAACTGACTAAAACGCACGCCGTCCATGGGTCCTTGATTGTCGGAGGTGAGATTATACAAGACGTATCTCGTGCACCCCGGCAGACCCGGGGACATCTCTGTTGAGACGACCCTCTTCCCCTAATATGGGGACCATGGTGTCCCCATCTAGACCCTGGATATGGGGTGGCACTTTGCGCCGCCACCGTAGCTAGGCACCCGTCACCCCCAGGCCCGCGCTCATGGTAGGTGGAGCTCATTCTGCGACCAGTGTTTTTTTTTTCTTCTTGACTTCACCTCGCCTGATGTTAAGCTGAAGGCAAAATCTCATGAAAGAGGGTCACCATTGCAAACACGTTCAGTGCTACAATGGTGGCGCTCAGCTTGACGGCCTCATCAGATGCTTTTTCACGTTCGCTTAAAGGACCCGGGACTGTAGGAAGAAGGAAACACGTCCTTACCTCTAGTCAATATGACGATATTGGGCACTCCCATGACATTATCATCGTTCTCAACACTCTTCGAGTCCACCTCCACGATTCGGCTCAGAGGGAGAGCTTCATCGCTAGATCCCTCAGTGTCGCTATGCGGGCGCGCAGTCTGACGTTTCTTGACCCGCTTCCTAAACCTAGAAAACAAGGTGTAGCTTAGTGGGAGGTTGTTTTACAGAACATCTGATGGGAATTGGTTACCATATTATATTGGAAAGTTCCGCGTTAGCCTAGTGGTATGGGTAATGGACTGCTGAGACGAGATCTCGGGTTCGATCCCAGCATGGAGAATGGAAATAAGCGGAGTTGTTGCAAAGACATCATTTTCTAATGATTTATTTACTAAGTATCCTAATTTATTATGAATTATAATATTTTTGACAAATGTAGGTACATAATTATTGTAAAACTTTGACATTCATAAGTGCTCTTTATGTGCCTAAACTGAATAAATGAAATTGATTCTTTGATTCTTTGATTCTTTGAGACAATTGGGCTACAAGCCTTCAACTGAGTCGAACGGTCAGCGTAACGACAGAAAGGGACGAAGTCTAGGCTCTGACGTCACTCATCGCAGTTCTAGTGTCACGTGTTTAGGCTCGGATGTGTTTTACGTGAAAATTTTTGCATGTAAAAATCATTTTAACCATCTTCCACGATGAAGTGCATGGTGATAGGTTGCAAAAATTATTCAGGAAAACAATCAAAACATACTGGTAGTGTATCATTTCATCTGTAAGTCCGTATATTTTTATTATCATTATTAGAAAAAAAATGCCTGAACAGAATCATTTAGCGGACAGTAGATTTAAATAATGTTGTCACAAATGTATCAGAGTTGTTAATAAGATCTTAACTTCGAAAAGCTTCGAAAAGCGTCAAAAATCTGGCATCGAACCAGAGACCTCGTCTCAGCAGGCCATTACCCATACGACTAGGCTACCGCGGACATAAAAGAAAAGAAGACCACTTACCGTTTTCTGGGTCTCTTGTAAACCGCAGCTGCCTTCTTGGTCTTCAATTCTTCATTATTATTGATGTTGATGTATTTCTCACACGTGGCAGTGGGCTTCTCAGCCTCGGTGCTACTGGAGATGGAGTCGGACTTGTCACACGCGAAGAGATCAGTCTCATTGCTTAGTTCATTGCTATCTATTTGGTCGCTGGAAGAGAAATAGAGATTGATTACAACTACTAAAGGCGAGTGACGTCATCTGCTTGTAATTAACAGGAGGGAAGGAAGGTGTAGGGACACAGATGTGTGCGCTGTATGTATGTGTGTGCGTGCAAGTCAGATCGCATGACAGTGGAGTCGGCCAGTTGCTGTGCATAGGCCCGACAAAGCGCTAGGTTGTAAAGCATCACGTAAAGCCGCCTATACATATAGGCCAACGCGTTGGCAAGCGCGCTGGCCCTGCCACTGGCCCAATGTGTAGAACGGGCGTTGGCACTTGGCGCATTGGCGGTAGGTATTTGAACGTTGGCTGGCGCGCTTGCGAGCTTGCCGCGCGGTGTCGGCATCGTCAAAGGACACTTGTCGCAAGCTTGGCGCACCATCCACACATTGGCCGCGCGATTAGTTTGCCCGGAGCAGCGATCAAGAGTGCACGTTTTCTTCTTGCGGCGAATTAACACCTAACTTGACGAAATGGCAAACATGAGTAACGAGGAAACATTTAAATTCAATCTTTTTTATCACCCTTTTCTTGTACACATTTACAAAGTAATTATAAGCTGTGAATAAATATACAGCTGCAGCTCTTAGCGACTCAACATCCATTTTCGCTATTCTTCCCGACATGTTGGTAGGTTGAAAAAACGAATCTAAAGGTTCTGGCGGACGTTGACCCAATTCTGTCTTAGTATATATGTAGAATAAGGACCCCATTGCAATATACAGTTATTTTTCCCCAATCAGTCCAGCTGTTTCGGAGATTGGCCAGAATAAATGTTGAATATATGTAAAAAGTTTAAATACTTGTCTTTGGAATTTTAGGAGTTTGAATTTGGAATTATGAAAAACAGATGATGATGATTTGGATGTAGTGCCTCAGTTCTTGAAGATATCTTGAAGAGTTATGATTGAGATGTATTGAAAGTATTATGTATTATTTATAATGTAATGTAAAGAAGTTTTAGAAATGGAAGTCGAATAAATAGATGAAAATATGATGTTATAATGAAGTTATTTTTGTAAAGCCCCCTTTGTCAGGATTTAATCCAACAACAATAAATATGGTGTATTATGGGAACGCTCCCGAAAACGAGAATAGGGAAGTTTTTTTTTTCACTACTAAAAAAACTATTAAAGCCTCAAATCAAAGTACACCGTTGTATTACCAAGGTTTTTCTTATCTAGAACTATTAAAAATACAATATGGTATGAAACGGTTCACAACTGAATGTTATATAGCAATTAGTTACAGTTTTATGATAAAAACTAGACGGTAACAGCATTTCTGTGGCTATGTTAAAAGAAATATTATATAACTGGCAATCCCTGAAGGGTTCGGCTGAGGTTTCTTTGTATCTGCCAGAAAGGTGGTTGTATAATTTCAAAATAGGTCAAAAATGAACTATATAAATGTAATGTAATATGTACCTAAAATATGTATAAATGTACGTTTCTCTGTTTCTGTATGCGTAATACATTATTTTAGAGTGAGCTGCCATCTTGAAGTCAGGTTGGCTGGTGAAATCTAAATAGACTTTTTTTTTTAATTCAGCAGTACTAATTAAATCTATGTAATTTGTATGTACAGGAATATTATATATTTATTTATTTATTTATTTATTAGGCACATCAACAGATTATGTACATTACATTTCAAACTTAAATACTAGGTTTATGGACTTACATCTAGTACATAACCCAATTACTGATATGCACAGCGTTCGTAAGCCTAAGTACATGGCACTATATAAGAAAATTTAAAACAATATAATTAAAGAATTTTAAAGAAAACAAGTACATATATTAAACACCATTAAGCTAATATTAGACTGTCACCCGCATTTTTATTTTTATTACATTTGTCTCATTATTCTCCGTTTATACCCGGCAGCGCTGTTTCCGAAAACGTCAATACCGTACAGTTTCCAGAACTGGTTGTAGGTTCTTAGCATCCTAGATATAGGTTCGTTGCGGCCTGTGATCGTTCTGAGAAAGGGAATGTGGAAAATCTCGGTGTGAGGGAGGCGTGAGTTAGGTTTCCGGGGAACGTTGATACTAACTGACGATAGCAAGTCTTCACACACCGTCGCGCCATTGACCATTTTGTGTAAAAATGTTAGATCCAACATGCGTCTACGATGGCTAAGAGGACACATCCCAAAGAACTTCAGTCGAGCATTATAGGACTGGCGGTGGCTAATTCCTTCTTAAATGTCTTTTTTCAATCAAGTTCTTTTTTTGGCGGTGGATTTTATCTATAAGGATATGACAACCCCATCATACCTTATCAAACATAAAAAGTAAAAAAAAAGGAAAAAAAATTGATATCCTCAGAACCCAAACTTGATGATGAAAATGTGAACATATATAATGTGCTCACACATTGCTTTTCGAAGTTGTGTGTATTTATCGCAGGTTCATAAGTGCACGGTTAATGGCAAAAGGCTCGCCACCTATTACATTGGGACCTAAACATAAACAGGCAAAATGTGGGTGCTAGCAATTCTGCCTACCCCTTCGGGTTTATATTGTTATGTTACAATAGAATCTATTTCTCTCAAAGTTGATAATGGTTTATAAAAAATGTTTTTTTTTGTTCGTATACTTCACTTCCTCATGCCTGGGTCATTTTTAACGGCGATCCCAACTATTATACCCATTTGAAAATTGACTGAAATAATGTTTAAATGACAAAAATAATGCCTAGGTTTTGTGTGAAGATAATGTGTGACACTCGCACGCTTTGTTCCTATAAGCATAACTTTGAGATTGCGAAAATAAAATATTTGGTATTTACGAGATTGACATTCATAATGACATGACATAATATTTACAAAAGAGATTCTAAATGAGCGAGAGAGTGAAATTCTAAATCTACTTACCTATGCTCAGAGAGCTCACTCAGACAAGCAGATTCCAGTTTCTTTATTTGAAACGTTATATTTATCCTTTTGTATATTTCCTCAGTGATATTTCTACATTTCTCATACTTAGGGTCGATTCTTTGCCCACTCAATGCCCAAACATCATTGTTTTTCTCTAAAGCAGACATGTTGTTGCAAACTTATATGATTCTTATTAGATTATTGGATAACTAATGCCGTTTTCTTGATCCGTAGTCTTATTAGACGGTTCTCACGTCGGTAATTGAGCAACACAGCCATAATTGTGACAGTATTATACTAAAATATCGTTGCGAAATGGTCAAAAACTCGCATGTGAAATCTAGCTAGAACAGGCCTGTAAAACCACTTTTCTAGCACGATTCGAACAAAGAAAGATTCACAAAAGATTTGCCACGCCTTAAATGCAGCTTTCAAATGTTTTCAGCGCTAAATTCACGATACAACTCACAGAAACACCGAGCCATGAACAAAGGACACTATTTCAACATTTTTATGGCGTTATAAACCCGTCACATGCACTGATATTTGCAATTATATTACTCCAGACACAAAATAAGCTCTAAGACTAGATAAAATTATGGTTGTTTCTATCAAACTAGTACTATAACACTAATTAAACAAATAACAATAAAAATAAAAACTAAGTTTTGCCTTCCGGCAATTTTTTTTTTAGTTATCTTGACGTTTTTAATATAGTGTTGCTGCTTGTTTGATTAATTGCACATAATTTTAATATAATTTTTACCATAGACAAGGTTATTTTTATTTGGAACAATGAGATCACAAGCCTGTTTGGTAGAATTGATAATTTCAGTGGTGGCAACTCAGTAGTAATAATATGATGAGGGATCGGACAAATCCGAAAGAAATGAATACTGTCATACCATAAATAAAACTACATTTATTAATAGTTTTTATCATGTTTTAATATTGTCATCTAAGAGTGCGTGACGTCAACCGAGTTAAGCCGCATCTACCAACGCCTTTTACTTGATCTATAAAATTAGTCAATCGCACCAATCATCACAGGCATTTATCAGCACACATTGTGCCCAAGAACGTTGAAGGAATTTCGATGAGCAATAAGGTTCCTGGTGTGATTTTTTCAAGTTAATGCAGAATGCTGTTTTCACGACGCACGGACATTAGATGGTTTCTATATGATTGACAGCAGAAGTGGGATGCTGACTCCTCTATTTTGCAAACGTCTATAATTCACGGTAAACACGTTCGATCCGGTGGGGCGTGTGCTTGTTTGCCACCTGAGTAGTATAAAAAATAACCAAACTTGTTTTCTTCTCTATAATATTTTAATGAAGACATAGTAAAATCTACCGTATTTTTGCGGGTATAACACCATATCTTTTATGTCGACGTGTGTGACCAATAAATACTGGAAATTTAATTTATCAATGTGGAAATACGACACGGACACTTTCGTGTTGTTCTCCCGCCAATAAAACTGTCATGTCAAAAATTACTATTCGCCATGTTTACACTTGCGATAAGTATCATTTTCACTGATTTCATTAACTTTCTTCTATAATTCTAAGTGAATTTAGACAGTGTATTCATTTATTGTAATAAAAGTTACGTAATCGTAATGTTTATATGTACTAAAAGTACATAAAAGTTCTCAAAATGGCCCTGCGTAAAAGTAGCGGCAAGAAATTAACTGCTAGATTAGTGACTGGGAAAACACTAGCTTGTGCATTTTGTAATCGTAATGTTGATGATGAGTTGTTATACGGCAAACTATATGCCATTGGAAATATACAATGCCATTATTACTGTGTGGTAAGTCGATACCCCTTGTATTGTTTATCGTAAATTTGTTTACTTAAAAAGTTATAGTAGGCTATTGTACAACTGTTGTACAAATTTTATTATTTGATAGTTTAATTATGCTACATTTCAATATTCTACACTTTGCTTGATTGGAACGCTAATATTTGTTAACATTATTATTTGTTAGTTTCTTATTATAGAACTTCTTTAAGGAGTTAGCCATAACTCTCGTTCTAAACATAACACTAACTGGCTCTTCCCGGCTTCGTCCGTGTAATTAGAACCTCAATGTAGTGTTAATAAATGAAGGGAGAAGCATCTTTCAGAGAAGAAATGGAACCATTACTTCAGATTTTTTCTTTCTTTTTTTTCAGCTTTTATCCTCATGTTTGATTCAAAAAGGCAAAGACCAACAAGGTTTATTTGGCTTCCTATACGAAGATATATTGATCGAAATTGAGAGGTGTAAAAAACATGTAAGAATCCTTTTTTTTTACAGCATGTCATTCTCTGAACCTTGTCCCAACTCAGTTGGGGTCGGCTTTTTCAGTCTAACTGTGATGCGGCTGAATTTCGATATTTTTCCGTGAACCATCTGACCTCCACAAACTGATGACCAATGACGATATTGAAATTCCAAGTTAGACTGGTTGAACTTTTGTGGGCTCCAACTACCCGTAACGACTGCCATAGATGTTTATATGGAAACCGGGACTGACGCCTTAACATGCTCTTCATGCATACAACTTTTTGCACTGAGCGGGGATCGAACCTGCGCCCCGTGCGTAGCAGTCGCGTGCACTACCGCTACGTCACGTGAGCTGCTTTATGGCATGTATGATAAGATAATCTATAAGATTGTAAGAACTCGCTGAAGAGGCTTTGTCTTGTAGGCTGGAAGAATGAGAAACTTCGCTTTGTCTTCTGCACTGACAGGTCATGGTAACCACTTATCATCAGGTGGGCCCTGAGCATTTTGCTACAATGTCCTTCTGATACAGAGGGAGCATACTGCACCCTGAGAGCTATAAAAAAACATAACTTGACATCAATAAAACATAATAAGAAGTTCTACTAAAAAACTGTGGTACTATTGATTTACTATTGAGAGGAAGGAGTGGCTACCCTACTTACCGGCGGGAACACAACACAATGGTTATTATGACCGCAGTCTTCTGTAGGGCGGAGGTACTTCCCCAGTTGGACAGCTCATTTCGGACGGGAGATACCGTCGTGTCCTACCTCCACTAAACTTCCACTAAAAGCCATGGGCTGATTGCAGATAATTGAATTCAAACATCTAAAAAATCTATCTTTGTTTCAGAAATGCTCATTTTGCAATCAATTTGGTGCCAACCTGGGATGCTCCATAACACAATGTCGGAAACAATTTCACTTGCCTTGTGGGAAAGAGAGGAACTCAGTATCTCTATTCTTTGGGAACTACAAGTAAGTATCATGACATAAACTCACGCCTATATCCCCGAAGGGGTAGAGATAGGTCCCAATGTAATAGGTGGCGAGCCCATTGCCATTAACCGGGCACTTATAAACCTGTGATAAATACACACATAACTTCGAAAATCATCGATAAGTTATTGGTGTGTGCCTTGGTAAAACCTAGGACCGAACCCGAGACCTCATCTCAGCAGTTCATTACCCATACCACTAGGCTACCGCAGTTCTGCTATCTAGCTCTGCAGGCTAGCTATCTCCTCGAGTATCGGGATCCTCGGTGTCGATATATCCAGCGATGTCCAGTTCCGCAGTCACTTGGAGGACAAGGTTAGGCTGGCATCAAAGAAACTAGGAGTGCTCAACAGGGCGAAGCAGTACTTCACTGCGGAGCAAAGACTCCTTCTTTATAAGGCACAGATTCGGCCCCACATGGAGTACTGCTGTCACCTCTTTGCCGGGGCGCCTGCATGCCAGCTTGACCCCTTTGACTCGGTACAACGGCGGATCGTCGACAATCCCATACTCTCAGGCGGTGTGGAACCGCTGAACATCAGGAGGGACTTCGCCTCACTGTGTGTATAATGGCCTACCGCATATTGTACTTTCCATCAGGTGGGCCGTTCGCTTGTCTGCCACCTAAGTGGTATAAAAAAAAAAAAAAAAATTGTTTTACTAGTGCATAAATATACAAATATTTGGTCACCGTGGCCTATGGACGTTTGCAACACCAAAGGCGTCACACACGTGCTGCCTACCCTGCTACTGAGCAAAAATGCCTCCTGCATTGCTATCTCTTTCACTACCCCTACACCACAGAGGTCCTTCATCATCATCATCATCAACCTAGCATTAGTCTCGGTCGCTTCCAAAGCTTTCGCCTCGGGGTCCAGGGTCGGCTTTGAGGTCCTTACAGAATATATCTTAATTTACAGATCCTTTTGCCAAAACCACGCACCAAAACAGAAGATCCCTGAGGTTATAATGGTGAAAGCTAGGCTCAGGAAGTCCAGAGACAATAAAGTGAAGAAGAAAGAGTGCCATTTCAAGGATCTGAAGGAGCTCTCGTTGAATGATACTTCTATTGGTGAGTGCAGACGATAACCAGTTCAGCAGTCTGACTCGGGGGACTACCTCACCTCTGGCAACTGAAGGCCCAAAGATGGCGTGCGTTGTAGTCGGTTCGAGTCCGACATAACCTACCCAACCGGCTCCAGTGGGGGTATCCGTACAGATATTTAGCACCATAAAAAAAAAGTCTGACTCTTGAAGTACCAAAAAAATCATTTATTTTATACTAGCTGACTCACGCAAACGCGTTTTTGCAACATTTTTCACTTCTGCTCCTCACCAGTTGGTATATAAAACATCCTCTTCAATCACTCTATCTATTGAAAAAAATTGCATCAAAATCTGTTGAGTAGTTTTAAAGATTTAGCGAGCGGAGTAATAATCATAAATCTCAATAGATCCGGTAGATTTCTATACATTGGCGCTAATATCGATACCAATTTCGAATTTTCGAAAAATTGGGTAGGATACCCAATTGTTGTTATGAAAACGTAGAGAGTCGGTACTAGAGAGAGACAACACTAAAATATACTGAGGGAAAATAGACCAAAAATGGGGAAACAGGGTAATTGGAAAATGGGGAGATTGAGAAATGAAAAAATAGAGAAAAAATGGAAAGTAAAAAAGGGTAGAAGTAGTAATAGATAATCGAGTAGAGTCGTAGAACGCGATAATCGACATCCACGCGGGTGGAGCCGCGGGCTACAACTAGTCTGTAATATCTCTACACTAAAGTCACAAGTCACTGTCGCTGATATTTTGAATTCGGTTACGCGGTAATGGAGGATTTTATGAATCTATTTATGCTAGTAATATATGTGTCTATGGTATATACATACTGTATTTTTATTTCAGATTCCGACGCGGACATACAGTCCGTCTGCGTGATTTGCTACGAGAGTGTTGAAGGCTACCCCACACCAAATACTTTTTGGCCCCCTTGCTGCGCGAGGGATGCTTGGTTCCATAGAAACTGTTTGCAGGTAAGACTATTAAAAATTAAAGAAAAAAATTATTCTCTATTGAAAATTTTGAAATGCAATTATTATGCTGACTGCTCAAATCAAATTTAGATAAAAAAGTGAATGCTTAGACGCTCTTTTTTATGGTACGTCAATTTGACTTCGCCTCGTGTAATGGTAAGCTAAAGGCAAAGCCTCATGAAAGAGGGTCACCATTACAAACACGTTCAGTGCTACAATGGTGGCGCTCAGCTTGACGGCCTCATCAGATGCTTTTTGCACACATGCGCTGGTATGGAAATTCAAGACTTAATGGTGCCCTAGAGGAAAGACTCATCAAACCGCTTGGTTCTTGATGGAATATTCTGCACCGTATGCGGGTGACATCTAAGCCCTGCACGTGTTTTCGGAGAAGGTTAAGAGGTCTGTCAGTGCAGAAGACAAATACGGGTTTCTCGGTCTGCCCACTGACAACACAAAACCTCTCCAGTGAGCTCTGGCTGCCCTACTTCCAGCCGGATATATAACACAAAGTTATTATTATACGCGGTATTCTGTAGGGCGGACTGCTCAATTAAGACGGGAGATACCATCATGTCCTACCTCCGTCAAATTTTTAGGCCGTCAAAACGTGTTTGTGATATTGACCCTCGTTCCTGAGACTTTGCCTTGAGCTTATCATCAGGCGGGGGGAAGTCAAATTGACGTGTCCTAAATAAAAAAAATATTTCTTTAATGTTACATAATTGTTTTTTTTTTCCAGCGCATGGCTTTAAGTGCTGGTATGCACTATCTGAAGTGTCCCTTGTGTAATGATAAGGCGAATTTCTACCAGGCAGTTGTTAGCCAAGGATACTATGTTCCAGATAGGTGAGTAATTTACTTTTTTAATTATTTTTTATTTTAAAGAAAGAATGAACGAGAGCACTTTAACCAGTCGGTTCCGGTTGCCATACAAACATCTATGGCAGTCGTTACGGGTAGTTGGAGCCCTCAAAATTTCAACCAGTCTAACTTGGAACTTCGATATCGCCATTGGTCATTGGACCATTGGTTGTGCTCAGATGGCAGTCGCTTCACGAAAAATATCGAAATTCAGTCGCATCACAGTAAGACTAAAAAGCCGACCCCAACTGAGTTGGGAAAGGATTCAGAGAATTATGAAGAAAGAATGACCAATAATCCCTCTAACCCCTCCAGCTAAGCTCAATGGATTGTGTTAGGAGTGGGTTCACATCAGTAGTGTTCCGGGTTCAAATCCTGGTATATGAACCCGGAACCTCGCAATCGCAAGGCCGATTTTAACCACTAAGCTACCGAATTATGCATCATGCAGTGTCAAGTAATACTTTGATAACAAATTGAAAATGGTTCACTTCGACACGATTCCATCTAGAAACCCACTCTGCTATAGCCTTGAGATCTGTATATCTTAATCAAATCTTTCTCAAACTGTTACAGGGATGCTGCCTGGGAGTTAGAACAGAACGCATTCGCAGAAATTTACGAGAGACCCAGTAATTGTTCAGCTGTAGACTGTCTTTGTCCCTTGGGTCGGAACCATGACGCTGACAATGGGTAAATGAAATGACAAATATAAATATATAATAAAATTCCTCAGGATTTGGCTGACCTGCCACTTAATAAGTTCAAAATAGAGGTAAAAAGATGTTTAATGAAAAAAAGTTATTATAAAGTAGACGAATGTCTTGATGATAAAAATGCATGGTCATAATAATCTCTTGCTCTTGCACCCATAACTTATTAATATTATAAACAAACAGAACTAATTAAAACGAAAATTAAGGATAACGATAATCTACCTGAGTTTCTTGCTGGTCTCTTCTCAGGAGATTTAACTACCGAACCAGGGAAAGAATCATTTTCAAACGATTTATTTACTAAGTATTTTATTTATTATAAATTATAATATTTTTTTGACAAATGTAGGTACATAATTATTGTAAAACTTTGACATTCATAAGTGCTCTTTATATGCCTAAACTGAATAAACGAAATTAATTCTTTGATTCTTTGGTAAGTTATGGCGTAGAGGCGGTAGAGGGACTTGTGCGAAAATATATAGTCCGCCATTTTGTAGCGGCGGCCATTTTAGATGGATTTTCATCAAACGTAGCAAAAACACTCCCGATTAATACACCTTTCAAACAAAAAAAAAACTACATCGAAATCGGTTCATCTGTTCGGGAGCTACGATGCCACACACAGACAGTCGTTTTTACGTCGGGGGTTAAAAATAGCAAATGTTCTAATTTTCAGGAGTACAACAATGACGCCTATACATCTATATCTATACTATTATTATAAAGAGGAAAGATTTGTACCTATTTTTGTATGTTTGTATGTTTGTAATGAATAGGCTCAAAAAGTACTGGACCGATTTAAACAATTCTTTCACCTCTAAAAGGCTACAATATCTAGGAGTAACATAGGTTATATATTATCATCACGCTACTATACAAGGGAGCGGAGTAATAATTATAAATCTCAATTGATCCGGTAAATTTCTATACATTGGCGCTAATATCGCTAACAATTTCCGTTGTCATGACAGCAAGGAAAAGTAGTATAGAGAGGCAAGTAGTGAATCGAGTAGAGTCGTACAACGCGATAATCGACATCCACGCGGGCGGAGCCGCGGGCAACAGCTAGTCTACTATATAAAAATAAGTCGGGTTTTCCTTCCTGACACTATAACTCCAGAACGCACGAACCGATTTCCACGGTTTTGCATTCGTTGGAAATGTCTCGGGCTCCGTGAGGTTTATAGCAAAGAAAATTCAGAAAAAATTTCAACAGAAAAGCGGGAAAATCATTTTTTACATGGCGAAACTGAGTTCGCCGGGTTTGCTAGTTTTCTATATATTTAGCGACAGATTAACAAACACATACTTTCCTTCCTCTAGCACATGGAGTATCAGCATATGCATGCTCTGTGGGAGCAGTGGCCAACACGCGGGCTGTTTGACTGAACAGTCTAACCTTCACGTCTATATCTGCGCGGTGTGCAAACCAGCTGCTCCTGAGGATTTAGAGAACTTGGCCAACAGCATTGAGTCTGGTAAGTGTGCCATCTAGCGACAGCTTGACGAATCACTACAGAATTTACGATCCTGAATCGCGATTACGTTGTTTTTGTATAGGTATTTAAGCAAAATGTAAGAATTTTAATATTTGCATGCCATATAATGGTCCGTGGCGTAGCGGTAGTGCACGCGACTGCTACGCAAGGGGCGCGGGTTCGATCCCCGCTCAGTGCAAAAAGTTGTATGCATGAATATGGCTGTTTGCACTGGTCTGGTCGTGCCTCGGAGAGCACGTTAAGCCGTCGGTCCCGGTTGCCATACAAACATCTATGGCAGTCGTTACGGGTAGTTAGAGCCCTCAAAAGTCCAACCAGTCTAACTTCGAACTTCGATATCGCCATTGGTCATTGGACCATTGGTTGTGGAGGTCAGATGGCAGTCGCTCCACGTAAAATATCGTTGGTCGTATATTCAGCTGCATCACAGTTAGACTGGAAATCCGACCCCAACTGAGTTGGAAAAAGGTTCAGAGAATGATGAATGATAATGGCAGATGTGCTGAACTGTATAAATGAATTTGTATTTTAATTTAGTTTGACTTCGAAACGGCTGAACTTCGATATTTTCCGTGAAGCGACTGCCATAATGACCTTCATAGCCTATTTGTGTTATCAAAGCATTTGCAGAGAATTTCAATTGTAGTTTCTACTATTTTGTTAACAAATAGTATATTTATTTACAGTTATATCACAAGAACAGTCGCAAACGTCGTCTCGTAGACGCCACGGTCCCGTGATGCCCAGTCGGATGTCGTTGCGGAGAACCAAACGAAATATAAATGTACCCAAGTAAGTAATATCTCTCTATCATCTCATAAACTCACGCCTCGCATCCCCGGCAGAGGTGCTAGCACCCACATTTCGCCAGTTTATGTTTAGGTCCCAACAGGTGGCGAGCCTATTGCCATTAACCTGGGCACTTATAAACCTGCGATAAAAACACACATAACTTCGAAAAGCATCGAAAAGTCATTGGTGTGTGCCATAGTAAAACCTGGGATCGAACCCGAGACCTCGTCTCAGCAGTCCATTACCCATACCACTAGACTACCGCGGTTACCCAAGTAAGTAATAATCTGTGTCTAAAGCTTGTTTAGGCCCATAAACCCTTGTTTTCACTAAAAAATAATTTGCTAACATATTTGATACAAAACTATTTGAAAATTTGTCAAAAAACTTGTAAAACCAAGCGGTTCGGTGAGTCTTTCCTCTGCCGCACCATTAAGTCTTGGAATTCCTTACCGGCGCACGTGTTGCCTTCTTCCTACAGTCCCGGGTCCTTTAAGCGGGGAAAAGCATCTGATGAGGCCGTCAAGCTGAGCGCCACCATTGTACCACTGAAAGTGTTTGTAATTGTGACCCTCTGTACTGAGACTTTGCCTTCAGCTTACCATCAGGCGAGGTGAAGTCAAATTGACGTGCCATAAATAAAAAGATCTCTCAGAATACAACACAACTCTTGTACGACTCAACTCGATTCTCTTATGGTCTCTCTATACGACTTCTCCCTTTCTCTACTTTCTATTTTTGCCCTATTTATTCATTTCTCACCGCGGTAGCCTAGTGGTATGGGTAATGGACTGCTGAGACGAGGTCTCGGGTTCGATCCCAGGTTTGACCATGGCACACACCAATGACTTTTTGATGCTTTTCGAAGTTATAAGTACCTAAACGAATGGAGTATAAGTATGTTTATCTGCATTTTAGAACCCATAACACGAGCTAGTTAAGCTATGCTTACCATCAGGCTCTAGGTCTAGGTGGAGTTGTGTGATTTGTTTAATTTATTTATTTTTATTTTCAGAGCTTCAAATTCGGCTCTAGTTGCAGTCAAAATAGAAAGCGAATCTCAAAGTGAGTATATTAAAAATTACGGCACGAAATGATGGCCGTTTTTCTTTTATAATTTGTGACATAACATAACATAAACTCACGCCTATATCCCCGATATAGGCAGAGCTAGCACCCACATTTCGCCAGTTTATGTTTAGGTCCCAATGTAATGACGAGCCTATTGCCATTAACCGTGCACTTATAAACCTGCGATAAATACACACATAACTTCGAATAGCATTGAAAAGTCATTGGTGTGTAATGGTAAAACTTGGGATCGAACCCGAGACCTCGTCTCAGCAGTCCATTACATTAGTGTGTGAAGTTGTCATAAATACCATATAAAGTCCATTTTTTAGTTTTTTTTTCGAGAGAGTTCCCTTAACACTCTGTATGTTATTATTCTCATTACTATTATATCTTATCCCTAGCATCAAGCCGTCAAGATCTAAACCTAAAACCTCCAAAGAAGTCCACAGAAGACAAAATATCTCCATCTCCACTAAAACTCATATTTTCTCCTATCAAGAAGGAGAGGAGTGTTGAAAGATCTCCGCTAAAGAACATTAATAAAGTAGATTGTTCGCCCACAAAGATATTGGAGGAAGGTTTGAAGAAGAAATTTGGTTCTAAAAAAGTTATTGTTAAAGAAGAATTGGTGACAGAATTCAGAAGAAGATACCAGAAGCCTCAGCCGTTGAGTGTTAAGAAGAGAATTGTAAAGTGAGTACTTCTTGAACTGTTGGTAATTCGTTTGCAGGCAAATGTATATAAATACTAGCTGATGCCCCCAGCTCAGCCCGCGTGGATGTCGGTTATCGCGCAGAGTTGTTGTTCCGAGTCAAAAAAATAACCAAGTCACAAAAATATTCAAGACACAAAAATGTCCAAGTCACTAAAATGTCCAAGTCACAAAAATGTCCAAGTCACAAAAATGTCCACGACACAAAAATAGCTGAGTCACAAAAATGGCTAAGTCACAAAAATGTCTACGTTCAAAAATGTCCAAGTCACACATGTCCACGTCCCAAAAACGTCTACGTTCAAACAAGGTCCACGTCCCATAAATGTCTACGCTCTAAAAATGTCCACGTCCCAAAAATATCTACGTTCCAAAAATGCCCAAGTCACAAAAATTCTTCAGCTTTATTATATTAGTGTAGATAAATAGATGAACAATAATTTTTATTATTTACAGTGATATTTTGAATGATTTCTTCGACAATTTGCTTCAAGATATAAAACACAAGGAGCCCATTAAACAATGGTGTTCGCCCAAGAAATGTATGGAAGGCGACGACCAGGTAAGCAAGGATTTTTATACCACTTAGTTGGTAGACAAGCACTCGGCCCACCTGATGGAAAATGGTCACCGTGAACTATGGACGTTTGCAACACAAGGGGTGTCACACTCGCGCTGCCGACCCTAGAGGTATGCTTAATAATAGGAAATTAATCAGTCTTGCCATTAAATTATCGGCTTTCTCTGCATGCGCTTAAAGTTCAAAATTATATGAAAAAAAGGTCCATGCATAAGAAACATTAATTGTATGAATACACAACTACTAGTTTAGAAGCTACTGAATAATAGATCTACTTATTAATGTAATTAAGTTTAGTATACTATTTGCTTGAGTTTACATATTCTACTATATAAAAATAAGTCGGGATTTCCTTCCTGACGCTATCATTCCAGAACGCACGAACCGATTTCCACGGTTTTGCATTCGTTGGAAAGGTCTCGGGCTCCGTGAGGTTTATAACAAAGAAAAATTATATATTAGGCAAAATTTCAACAGAAAAGCGGGAAAGTCATTTTTCATATGGCGAAACGGAGTTCACCGGGCTTGCTAGTTTCTTATAACGAGACATCGATCTAGTTTATTTTATTAACACTATCTACTTTTGGTTAAATTAGACTTAGGTTGTCAAAGGATTATAGGTTAGGATAAGGTGTCCAGAAACGTTTGGAGTTCATATATGTAACATCGTCACATATTCTAACAATTAAAATTATTACAGGTACATAAAACTCCAAAAAAAGAAATCAAAGATGAATTCTCAATTCAAGATGTCAGCATCCCTGTACCGCAGACAAACGAACACACACAAGACCATATGTACATATATAACACACCAAAAAAACTTAAAACCATAGATATTTCCACAAATTCTAGTCTAGAAATATCTGCAAAGGACGAAATCGTTAACATAGACGTTTTTAACCTGGAAAACGACCAAAATGTCCAAGTTTCGACACCGAAACGTCCGTCGGTGAGCAAAAAATACGGTTTTAAATTCAGCCCGTGTAACAAAGAAGAATTGAACGAAGATATTGACATAGATATGGAAAGTTTTAAGAACCAGTATCTCCATGAAGTGAGCGGTTCGAAAGTTAATAAAGAAAATTCATCAAAAAAGCGTCGAAAAACTGACAAAGAAAAAATCATTGTTGAATACGAATCGAATAAAAAGCGCCGTAAAATCAATAAACGTAGTATATCTATAAAAAATAAAGATATACAAGTGAAAATTAAATGGCGGAGAGAACAATTGAAATTGCAATTCAATGATATAAAAACGAAGAAAAAATCCAAAAAATATAAACAATACGTATTGAATTATTCTCAAGAGAGAATTAAAAATAAATCTAAGAACAAATCGGTTTTGGGTAAACCCCCTGTGGAGGTTACGCCAATGAAAAGGAAATATACTAAACAAGAAAAAACACCAGATAATTTGGTGCAGACATCTATACAAAACTTTTTTAAGGTCACTAGCCCGAATAAAGAATAAAAAAAAAATATATACGATTTTTGCGGCCTACCCTACACTACCTAACTTTCAATAAAGAGATATGTAGAAATGCCTTGTGTTCTCGCCCTTCTTCCCCCTTATTTCTTTCTTTTCTTCGCTCACTCTTGCGCTCCCTGTTTTCCTCGCCCCATTTTCCTTAACCCCACTGTTTCTCTTATCTACTCTCTCTTGCACCGTCTCTTTCTCGCCCCCTCTTTCACTCCCTCTCTCTTTCACTCGCTCCCTCTTTTTTACTCGCGCCTTCTTATTCCATAGCCCGATATATCTCTCACCCTTATTTCTCTCACCTTTTCTCTTTTTCTGCCTCTCCCCCTTGCTTCATTCCGTGCCCCATATTCATTTATCCCATTTTTTTAGTACTACTTTGGTTGTAGACTAGCGCACAGCCCACCCGATGGAAACTGGTCACCGTAGCTTAGAAACGGTCACCACCTCTACCCACTCATATACGCATATACAGTAGGTACTGTAAGGGAAAACTACAGAAACCAAAGGCCCCTGGTACACACATTTTTTCATTAAAAAAATACGATTTGGATTTTTTTATGCCGTTTACTTAACTAGCATTACAAAAAAATATATGTTGGAGGAGGCAGGGGAGCCCACCACTCCCCCGCGGTTTAACACTTCAACGATAACAATATAATATATTGGTAACATGGATGGATAATAATATATATGGCATCTTCAGGAGCGCTCTCAAGCGAAATCTAGATGTAGAGGCGAAACACGTCGATTTTTGTCCTTCGCACTTAGCGGAATATTGCACATAGAATACAACATCTCCCCTCTGATAAGAAGTCTTATACTTGCTTTGAAGAGGGCGGTTTGACACCAATTTATATGTTATCGTTGGGAGTGTTGAACCGCGGGTGAGTGGTGGGCCCCCTTATACCGTTACGCATCCAAAATTACGTACCTACACAAAACCTAGGCGTGAGAAAGTGACAGAGTAAGAACCGTGAAACTTCTTTTTAGAAACCATTACCTACCAACTTTGATAGAAATATACAGTGATGTTAATGTTTCTACACGAAAAGTCACTACCACTGACATTTTAAATTTGGTTACGCGGTAATGATGGAGTCTGTGTCTATTTATGATATAGTCGTCACCATTCTCTGAGCCTATTCCCAACTCAGTTGGGGTCGGCTTTCTAGTCTAAGATGCGGCTGAACTTCGATATTTTCCGTGAAGCGACTGCCATCGGACCTCCACAAACAAATTGGCGGTATCGAAGTTCTGCAGTTAGGTTAGTCGGACTTTTGAGGGCTCCAACTACCCGTAAGGTATGCCATAGATGTTCGTATGGCAACCGGGACCGACGGCTTAACGTGATCTCCGTTCACAACATCACAACAAGTGGGGATCAAACCCGCGCCTCCTACGTAGCAGTCGCGTTCACTACTGCCACGCGACGCCACAGAGACTGTCTACTTATGATACATTATATATTCTATAGATATATACAGGATGTAAGGGGAACGCTCCCGAAGTCGAAGACCCCTGGTTATTGGCATGAAAAAAAATTATGGCAAAGCAAATGTTTTTTGAACGAATGAATGAACATTTTTTTTTGTTTTTTTTTTCGCATTGTTTACTCTCCATCATATCAGTAAAGCTAAATGAAACCAAAATTTCATAAAAAAAACCTCACTGCAAAAAAGAACAAGTAGCGCTATCTTGCGAGGTCATGTTTTTTCATGAAATTTTTATTTCATTCAGCTACTTATTTCATACTAACACGATCTTAAGTGAATAACGCAAATTAAACGGTTGCGGTATTCACTTAAGATCGTAAAATTGCGTTGCCGTCATTTTTTTAAATGCCAATATGTTGTGTACCATGAGTACTACCAGGGGCCTTTGGCTTCGGGAGCGTTCCCCTTACACCCTGTATCTAGCATTTAAAATTGTACCTATTTTGTAAATGTCTAAATTAGGAAGTCTTTATAATAAATTGTATACGAATAATAAATGTGTTTTTCTTTTCGAATATTAAATTAAAAATTTTAAAAACCCCCGACACAGGAAATATCTCCTAAAAGTAAATAAATAATACATGTGTTTTCGTGTCGCCGTTCGTCGCCCGACACGACAACGCATATAACTATTATTTAATTTTAGGAGATATTTTCTGTGTCGGGGGTTTTTCAAATTTTTAATTTAATTTTATTTTCCTGCTTTTTAAATTGATCTCCTTGTCAAGTCCTTTCATTTGATACCCATATTTAGAAGGTAATTCGCTATTTGGTGGTGGCGGTCATCTTGGATTTGAAATTTGATTTTGTAGGTATATCGTATTCTACTTTTCGACTACATCGAAATCGGTTCATCCGTTCGGGAGCTACGATGCCACAGACAGACATACAGACACGTGAAACTTATAACACGTCGTTTTTACTTCGGGGGTAAAAAAATTGAAAAAGATTAAATATCTACTGTGCATCACTACATGGTATAATAATTTAAAGAAAAACAAAAAACCCGACTGCGTAAAAACTAATTATAAAAATTACGTGAAAAAATAACTTAAATAAGAACTAAAAAGAAAGAAACAAGCCCATTAGTTAAGATTTCATACAATACTCACAGTCGGGGCCCCTTAGGAAGATGTTAAATGGGCATACATACATACCTTCATACATACATAGACTGATAAACACAATACCCTCCTTTGCGTCGCGCAGTCGGGTTAAAACAAAGTCGCGTTCTCTGTCCCTATGTCCCTTTGTATGCTTAAATCTTTAGAACTACGCAACGGATCTTGATGCGGTTTTTATAGATATAGTTTTTATAACGTTTTTTACATAGGTAAGTGACCGTAAGTGTTCTATTTCTATTTTTCATATGGCAAGTGTTGCCGATGCCAGTGCCGAGTCAAACGTGCGATGGAGATTTTGTGTGCAGTCCGAATGGGAAGTGCTTGACAATATTGGACTAGTTGTAAATCTTCTAGTAGTTAGTAAACACACTGAAATAAAACATTACATAATATGCATAATAACGGGACGCTCACAAATTCGATTACGTATTATATTATATATAAATAATAAAACTACATTAACATAATATAAATACCACGCTAAACAACATTCAAGAAACGATTATAGCCTTATATTATGGGCACTGATAAACGACACGAGTGTTCTAAACAGTGCTCCTCACCACGACTGTTTAGAACACTTACTTTGCGTTAATTAAAAAATTAAAATTAAATGTAATTGTATAAGTCGGGGGGCATATTGTTTCGAGGACAGCTAAAGAAGATGTGGTCCAAGGAACCCTCGTCAAGTCCACACTCATACAAACTAGAGTCCTGTACCCGAATTTTATACAAAAATTCTGAAGAACAACAATGGCCCATGCGAAGTCTGCAAACAACAGATATTACGGTTCTTGACACCTTCTTATATTTAAAAAACCAAGGTTTTGTTGGAATGTCTGGTCGTATTGCATGGTAGAATTTGCCCTTAGTCTTGCCAGAGTCAGTCCAATGGGACTGCCATGAAGCCAATAGTGACCTTTTAGGCAAGCCTAATAAGTCATACCCTTGGTAATTGTAGTTCCTAAGGTCATATAGTGCATATTGCCATTAACCGGGCACTTGTAAATCCGCGATAAATACACACATAACTTCGAAAAGCATCGAAAAGTCATTGGTGTGTGCCATGGTAAAACCTGGGATCGAACCCGAGACCTCGTTCAGCAGTCCCCACGGATACCACCTCCGCCAAAACCGATGGAGGTGATCATGTCGGACTCGAACCGACTGAAACGCACGCCGTCTATGGGTCTTTCATTGCCGGAGCGGAGGTGAGATTGTACAATACATATCTCTCGCACCCCTAACAGACCCGGTGACATCGCTTTTGAGATGACCCCCTTACCCCAATTTGGGAACCATGGGGTCCCCATCTAGCCCCCAGGTAGGTACAGGAAGGGAAAGTAATGATATACCTATGGTTATAGAGTTAACAGTTTATTAGTAAAATAATATTAAAATTAAATAAATGATTAAAACAATATTAACAATTTGTGTTACACACATAACATAAACTCACGCCTATGCCCCCGAAAGGGTACGCAGAGGTTCTAGCACCCACATTTCGCCAGTTTATGTTTAGGTCCCAATGTAATAGGTGGCGAGCCTATTGCGATTACCGGTTAACACACATATAAACCTGCGATAAATACACACATAACTTCGAAAAGTATCGAAAAGTCATTGGTGTGTGCCATGGTAAACCTGGGATCGAACCCGAGACCTCGTCTCAGCAGTCCATTACCCATACCACTAGGCTACCGCGGCTATATATTATACAATATACAATACAATTCCGTAATATATTCCGTATACAAAGCAGTTAAATTAAAATAATATTTTTTTTTCTTTATTATTATTTTTTGTAGATTTAAATGTGGTTTAAAAAATGATTAATATATTATCTTATCAACTAATAAAGTAGGTAATTATATTTTCCTTTAAACATGGTCAGAATATTACAATTTAGATATAAGCACAGCATGTTGTAGCGCTCACAAGAGCATGCAAATTTTTAATTTACCTACACAATTTCCATCATCATTCTCTGAACCTTTTCCGAACACAGTTGGGGTCGGCTTTCCAGTCTAACTGTGATGCGGCTGCGTGAAGCCACTGCCATATGACCTCCACAACCAATGATCCAATGACTAATCCCAAATATCGAAGTTCCAAGTTAGACTGGTTGGACTTTTGAGGGCTCCAACTACCCGTAACGACTGCCATGAATGTTTGTATGGCAACCTGGACCGACGGCTTAACGTTTATTATTTTATTACTAAATTGGTTCTAATAAATCTCCGGCTCGCTATTGCCCACAAGAGTACTTCACACTTTACAGACACTAAGTTAACCAAAACTGCGTTTTTCTATTTCCCGCGCTTTTGTGCCAGCTCACATGTCAGTTGTCTGTGGTTAGAAGTCACGCCCATAGACAACCGAGACGATGTGTATTTATCACATACACTACAATATTTAAAGATAGTTTTATATATAATCTCAAGCACTAAGGAATAATAATTGAAAACATACTAAAACTACTATTACACAAGAAAAAGAACTAAAACTATAAAGTATCATGGAATTCCTCTGCATTGCATGCCTCTTGTGGAAGCGTTCCCAGAATAATGGCAGCATTGTTGGCACATTGTGGCGGCACATTATTTATTTATTTATTAAATTGTGGAACATAGGTATTACAGAGATCTTAAAATAATGAATGTGGGTGCACTATGTCCTACCACATACATGGCGTACAAATTAAAATTAAATGTCGTTATGGTTAACTTAACGTAACGTATTGCCGTGACCGTATCAGAAGCGTGTCAGTCCGATAATGTATACTTATGTAGCTGCGTGATTGCGGAGCTTGAACGAAACCATCTTTATCAACTTTAGTTTGTACTGACACAACACGACACACTCAATGTCATGTCCTGTGCTGTTTATCGCATCCCGCTCTGTTGTGTGTGTCAATGTGTACCCTACTTTGTATGGCAATGCTAATTCTTTGTGCTAAAAAGAAATCCAGTTTTCTGGTCACGAGAAGCGTCGACCATACGCTTCGCAATCTCTCTAAAGAGATTGCGGACGCTCGGACTCCATGACTTCCGTGTCGACTCTAAACCTTTACACCACCGTTAAAAGGCGGGTCCACATTTGTGATACGAACTACGAACATAACGTTTAGTACCTATAGACTAGAGTTGTGCTGACACCACGAATCGATCGATGGTTCTGTTCAAACGCCGCTATCACGCAGCTAAATACATCTACCACAGTGGCGGCGCAAAGTGCACCTTCCTTTGCCCGGGGACTAGACGGGGACACCGTGGACCCTACACCCGACGCGGGTCATCTCGAAAGAGACGGCCCCGGGTCTGCCGGGGTGCCACGGATATGTTGACTACTATCTCACCTCTGGCAACTAAAGACCCAAAGATGGCGTGCGTTTTGGTCGGTTCGAGTCCAACATAACCTCTCCAACCGGCTTCGGCGAGTAAGGGGGGTATCCGTAGGGACTATTCGCACAAAAAAAGCTAAATACATCTACATTATCGCACTGACACGCGTTTTCCGGGTTGATTAGTTTCATATAGTCATATACGACTATATTGTTATTTATTTATTATTTATTTATTGTTATTGTTAGCAATATAAGCTTACAGTATATACCAAGGCGCTTATATGCTGTAGATTACATTAGGCATTACATTAAATTGCATTATAAACACATTAAAATTAACATTACTTAGTTACATTCTACAGTTCGTCAAATAATTAGGTAAACAATCATTCAGTAAAAATTTAAAAAATGTCCAATATAGTTTTGATACTGTCACGGTTATATGTTATGTTAATGTGGACCTGCCAAAAAAATCTGCAGTACTAATCTATAGGATCACGAAATTCTACAATATTATTAGGATGAACATCGATTTTTCGCAGAAAATTTTCATACTCGTCGCGTGCACTATGAGTGGCGTATAAGGCATTATAACGATTATCAATCCAGGTATCTTTAATTAAATGATCACTGCTACTCCAGCCCTTGGCAAAGAAGCGGATGGTTAGCAGATTTGGTGAATGTGTGCCATCGTAATGGCGAAATACCTGTAACTCGATCTTGGAGGTTTCGTTTGTAACGCCGCGCATTTCCACTGGATATTGTCTGTAAAAATCATGGTAAACAAAAAATAAGTGGAAATAGTACGTAGACGTGGTACGCGTGTCATTGGTTGGCGTATTTACGCAACGAAGGATTAGGAGAGAGAGGAGAGCCCACTTGTGACCCACGGTTTAACAATTCCAACAATAATAATTCCAAAATATCACTAATTGTCATAAAGAAATGTCAAATCGCACCCCTCAAAACAAGTAAAAAGACTTCTTACCCGCAAGTGCAAAGAACAAACTTCTGTTTCAATTCAATTCAAATATTCAATTCATAATTCACTTATTCTGTATAGACTACTAAACGATAACTTAAAAAACGTTAATATTAATATCACTACATAGTATAAAACAAAGTCACGTTCTCAGTCCCTATTTTTCATGTCCCTATGTCCCTTTGTATGCTTAAATCTTTGAAACAACGCAACGGATTTTGATGCGGTTTCTTTTAATAGATAGAATGGTTAAAGAGGAAGGTTTATATGTATATAACATCATTGTAGGACCAACAGGTGCGGAGCAGGAATGAAAAATGTTACTAAAACGGGGTGACGCAGACGAAGTTGCGCGGGTCAGCTAGTTAGTAATAATTTTCTATTATTATGTTGGGATTGTTAAATTATAAGTTAGTGAGTTTAAACGGAGGTAGGACACGACGGTATCTCCCGTCCGAAATGAGCTGTCCAACTGGGGAAGTACCTCCGCCCTACAGAAGACCGCGGTCAAAATAACCATCGTGTTGTGTTCCCGCCGGTAAGTAGGGTAGCCAGAGCTCACTATACCCCTCCTTCCCCTCCCCTTCCTAGCCTCCCCACCTCTGCCCAGCTCCCCCTTTCCCTTCAGGGTGGGCAGCGCGTGTGTGACACCCTTAGTTGCACACGTTCATAGGCTACGGTGGCCGCTTTCCATCAGGTGGGCCGTGTGCTTGTCTGCCACCTACGTAGTATAAAAAAAAATTAACAATACAATTAACTTAATATTTTTACCTGTAAATATTCCATATATCTTTGTTCTCCCTTATATTGAAATGGTCATTAACAATATACGTTTGTATCTTGAGTTCATCGTAAATTCGGTTACATATACCTTCGTACCCAAAACAAGCTGATGTTAATAAACAAACTTTGTTTTTTTCATCTTTTGCCAACCAATTTGCTACAAGTTTTACAACACTGTTCTCAACTTCTGAACGTTGTGGAAATGAGGGCACGTTTCTGAACGTTGCATCGATATACAATTTATCTAGATGTAATTTTCCACCATTTTGATTGAAGTGTTGTTCGTATTCACCAGTGTTAAGTTCATTTGGAGTAATTCTGAAGTCACCTGAAAAACAGATTATTTTAGTAATAAGTTTCCTTTTTTCGATAAGAGTTCTGCTTCTTCTTTTTTTCTTAGATGGCAACATATCAACCCAATTTAGGCACAGGGCGGCCCTAACGCACTATTATAAGGAAGGACAGCGTGCCAAGGTCACGAAAATCTATGAATGCTTTGCGCCCCGTCATTCATATTTTTTTCTAGTCTTTTACTACAACTAGCATACTAGTGTTGTACTTCAAGAAAAAGATTTATCGACGAACGATGGGCCGATGACTGCTTATTTGAAATTTAATATCCATAATGATTATGAAGAATTGTTAAAGTGAATTTTCTTAACACAAATATGTAGTTTTGAAGATATTTGATTTCGAAAATTGAAACGAGCAGCTAGAAAATGGTTTTTGTGTGAGTGACGGCATGACTTCTTAGTAAGTAGTGCAAATGCATGAAGTGCAAGAGAATATTGCATTTATCTCGGTTCCGGTTGTGTTTTGTTGAGTTTACGTGTATGATACATTAAAAAATAAAAGTCATTTGGAATAGTAAGAAATCTATAAATTATAATAAAAATAAGAATAATAATATTATCTCATGAGCGTAGCATGTTACCGGTCTTGTTAAGTTAATACACGTTAAAAGATAAGTAAACCCAATCGTATTAGTATACGTAAATAGACCACTTCTGCGATAGTAGAAGGCACAGCACTAACGTAGTAAAACGTCCATTCATAAAAATGGAACATAGGTAGGACACAGCGTTTTGTAGGTAGGGCCCATCCCCCCCCTTATACATCAATGAATTTAGGGGACAATCTTGCCAGTGTCGAGTTAGGAATTTCCTTTTATTTTGTGATAAGTATAGTTGGAATGATTGATGATGATGATGATGACGGATGATAGTTGCCCAAGTAAAGTAGTGGAGACTTTACTAGAAACTTTTCTTAGGGAGATTTTGACACCAACACGAAAAATCACAATTCACTACAATATTCCACTCTCCTACACCTGTGCGCTTTGTTCAAGCCGTTTGTCTAAAACTCCATCATTTTTACACATAAAAACTCGAATGCACACCAAATTTAAAAAATGAAACACTGCAGCACTATGACACTTTTCGCGTTCCCGCCAAAACTCTCTCGATAAAACTTACTCCTTGTGTCCTTCGGCTTGGGAATGCTACCTTATACCAATCGAAAATTTTGGGTTTCTCTTAACAAAAAATGCGGGCACGTAGGAGGGTGAAATTTTGTATATTAATAGTTTAGTTTATACTTATACGGAAGAGAAGTGCTATATCCTAATATATTTTTTAAATTATGCAATAAAATGCTTTTTTTTTAAATAGACGTTATACACACTAAAGCCATAGTTTTTTTTTTATTTTATTTTAACATTTTCGGCAAACATACAGCTAAAAGATGAGATGAAATAAAAATATATAACAAAGTCCGTCAATATGGGTATAAAATTAAAGGGCTTGACTAGAAAACCAATTTAAAAAGTATAAAACAAAATTAAATATTTAAAAAACCCGTGACACAAAAAAGTATCTCCAAATAGTAAAAAATAAATAATTGATGCGTTGTCGTGTCGGGGGACCTTGGATCGTTACGAAAACATGTGGGAGTGCTTCACCAGTTAATGGTCCCCCGACACGACAACGCATGATTTATTAATTCTTTACTTCTTGGAGTAATTATTTGTTCAGTAGGAAGAGCATATAATCAAAACAAACTCACGCCTATATCCCCGAAGGGGTAGGCAGAGGTGCTAGCACCCACATTTCGCCAGTTTATGTTTAGGTCCCAAAGTAACACGTGGCGAACCTATTGCCATTAACCAGGCACTTATAAACCAGCGATAAATACACACATAACTTCGAAAAGCATCGAAATGTCATTGGTGTGAGCCATGGTAAAACCTGGGATCGAACCCGAGAAGTAAGTTATTTATATTTAAACTAGCTGACCCGCGCAACTTCGTCTGCGTCACCCCGTTTTAGCAACAATTTTGATTCCTGCTCCGCACCTGTTGGTCGTAGCATGATGTTATATACATAAAAACCTTCCTCTTTAACCATTCTATCTATAAAAACAAACCGCATCAAAATCCGTTGCGTAGTTTTAAAGATTTAAGCGTACAAAGGGACATGAAAAATAGGAACAGAAAACGCGACTTTGTTTTATACTATGTAGTGATGTTATTCACCTGTGTACATAATGTTTTGACCGTGGTACTGAAACAAAAACATTAATGATCCCCAGCTATGCTTAGCGTCTAGCGCGATTACATCCAATATTTCCATTTCACCTTCGTCAGTTCTTACAGGGACTTCTATTTTACCTGTAAAGAAAACATTGATTTATTCATAGACCTCAATATTACTAGTCGATAGTGTCAGCAGTGCAATTCTCTAAGTATACATCGTTGGGCTCGTCGATGAACTCGACGTAGAGTACAACCTATAACTGACGATTAGAGAACTGTACTGCTGTTTCTAGGCTGTGCCTACATCGAGTTCAGCGTAGAACTCAACGCAGAATGGTTAGAGAATTGCGTTACTGCAGTTCTAGGTTGGTAGCGTCAGTTCTAGGCTGTGCTCGTTGTTGAGTTCGTCAACGAACTCGACGATGTATGCTTAGAGAATTGCAGCGCAGGAAGGAAAACGTGACTTATTTTTATAAAGTAGACGTCAAAAAACCCTTGTAGTTAAAATGTGTCTTTACACTATTCGTCGGATTGCATGCATAAAATCAACAGGCGTTAAAATTAAATTATTTTCGATCCATCCAGATTTTTGAATGACCGTATGTGTATAACCGCAGTATCTGTGTGTATGAACATCGAATCCCTTACATGCATATTTCTAATGTATTTCTATTCAGTATCAGAAATAAACCGTACAATTTAACACCTCTTTTAGTTAAATAAAAGTCTTATAAACTTAAGTGAACCTATTCAACCCCACAAAACATAATATCACCGCATTCGATTTTTTTTTATTTATGGCACGTCAATTTGACTTCACCTCACCTGATGTTAAGCTGAAGGCAAAGTCTCATGAAAGAGGGTCACCATTGCAAACACGTTCAGTGCTACAATGGTGGCGCTCAGCTTGACGGCCTCATCAGATGCTTTTTCACGCCCCGCTTAAAGGACCCGGGACTGTAGGAAGAAGGAAACACGTGCGCTGGTAAGGAATTTCAGGACTTAATGGTGTGGCAGAGAAAAGACCTATGTTGACCATACACCCAAATTTAGTTTTAAGTTAAATAATTATAAATACATACCGATGCCTGTGTTTAAAACCACGAGACGATTCTGTAACGCTGGAACATATATTTTCACGATGGCAACAGTTTCTTCTGAGGCATAGATAAATGCATTATTTCTTTGCAAAGCCTGTGGTAAGGCATTATTTTTCAATCCGTGAATGTGGTCACCGTGGAAGTGACTTAGAAAATAAGCACTTTTATTTTGATCTGTGAAATTGTCGACAAATATAAATGGTAATTCATCTATTTTCCCGGAGAATGAACTAGGGCAAGGTTTATATTCGAAAGACATTATTAAGTGAAGCTGACCGCTTTAGCAAAAATACCAATGAACAAATGAATAATTTCCATGAGATTCTCAATCATTTATAGATGGATGTTATCAATATTGAAGCACATTATCAATGAATCACCCCAATATCCTTCCATTGCATGCATAAACGCACAAAACACTCTGTATAATATTAACTACCTTTTGCCCACTGCTCTGTCCGTCTGAATTTCGATTATCGTGACGAATATATCTATTCCATTCGTCTATTCATTTTAACATCATTCTCTGAACCTTTTCCCGGGAGAAATCGTCGCATCTCGGGAGGTTGGGAGGGTAAACATTATTACCGGAGTCTCCCGGGCAATCCGGAAGGGTTCGCAACCCTCGTCGCATCATTCTTTGAGCTTATTCCCAACTCAGTTGGGGTCGGCTTTCCAGTCTAACTGTGATGCGGCTGAACTTCGATATTTTCCGTGAGGCGACTGCCATCTGACCTCCACAAACAATGGTCCAATGACCAATTGTGATATCGAAGTTCCAAGTTAGACTGGTTGGACTTTTGAGGGCTCCAACTACATGTAACGACTGCCATAGATGTTTGTATGGTAACCGGGACTGACGGCTTAACGTGCTCTCCGAGGCACGACCAGACCAGTGCAAACCGCCATATTCATGCATACAACTTTTTGCACTGAGAGGAGATCGAACCCCGCAGCAGTCGCGTGCACTACCGCCACGCCATCCACGGAGGTCTTCACACTTTCACTACTCACTACATAGTATAAAATAAAGTCGCGTTTTCTGTCCCTATTTTTCTTGTCCCTTTGTATGCTTAAATCTTTAGAACTACGCAACGGATTTTGATGCGGTTTATTTCAATAAATAGAATGGTTAAAGAGGATGGTTTATATGTATATAACATCATGCTACGACTAACAGGTGCGGAGCAGGAATGAAAAATGTTGCAAAAACGGGGTGACGCAGACGAAGTCGCGCGGGTCAGCTAGTCTTTTATATATACACGTACGCTGATAAGGAATTGCAAAACTTAATGGTGCGGCAGAAGAAAGACTGTACCGCACCGTATGCGGGTGACATCTAAGCCCTGCACGTGTTGTCGAATGTCATGTGATCCGATTCCGACAGCAAATGTCACTCCCATACATTTTCAGAGCGATGACGAATGTAGATTCGGAACGAATGCATTTTGACTAAGCCCTCGGGACTAGCGCGAATAGCTTTCTGCCTAGAATTACTAGCGAATTTAACCAATTGAATGTGGACAGTAACCTAGACCTCTTTAATACCGGTACTTAAACATTCTGCTAGATCTTGGCTAACGAAGTGTTTTGTTGAAAGTGTATAGATGTTGATATTTCTGTTGGCTCAATCTTATAACTGTCATTGTGCGCTCAGCTGTTAACATTTTTTTGATAACATAACATAACATAAACTCACGCCTTTATCTCCGAAGGGGTAGGCAGAGGTGCTAGCACCCACATTTCGCCAGTTTATGTTTAGGTCCCAATGTAATAGGTGGCGAGCCTATTGCCATTAACCGGGCACTTATAAACCTGCAATAAATACACACATAACTTCAAATAGCATCGAAAAGTCATTGGTGTGTGCCAAGGTAACCTGGGATCGAACCCGAGACATCGTTACAGCAGTCCATTACCCATACCACTAGGCTACCGCTGGTTGATATAACCAGAGATGTACAAAATACTTCTCGAAAAGTTTTTAAATACAAAATGCAAATACTTTTATAATATAGTATTTCAAATGCAAGATACAAAATACTTTTGCCTTTTGTATTTAAATACTAAATACAAAATAGGTATTTTCAAAATACTTTATTAAAATAAAATACTTTATGGTAAAATTACTGGTTTTCCTTATTAAGATTTTGAAATCACAAACTCTTCAAAAAGAGCATCTGACATGTTGCGTCTGTGTGGACGCATAATCATACCCGTCTTTTATAAATATATTTTTCTATTTCTGTATTTTTATTTGTCATTTATACATTTATACATTCATAATCACTTAAATACGAATCGTTAAAATAACGTTTTATTGTCTACACGGCATATTGTTTAAATACAATTTGTTTTGGCATTTTTTTAAAGACATTTCGAGCGAACAACACAAAAAGAATGAAATAGTTAGCTGCCAACACTGCAAATCGTAACAGTGACTTTGAGGATTGTCAAGAGGGGTCCCTCATATATTATTGGTCAGGTTTTATATACATTTTGTTTCATCTGTCATTTTCCGCATAGACTTTCAAAGCTGCTGCTGCGCCACTAGTGGCCATTTTTTGTTTTTACTGAATCTCGGTATGCTTTAAAAAATGAAGTTAAGAAAAAAAAGTATTTTGTATTTTACAAACCATTTTACAAATACAAAATACGTCTCGAATAGTATTTCAAATAAAATACAAAATACTTTTTAAAAAAAATACTTAAGTACAAAATCCAAAATACGTATTTTGTATTTTGTATTTGTATTTTAAATACAAGTATTTCAAATATGTCACAACTCTGGATATAACTGTGGAAGCTTGTAATTGGCGTGTACTAACCTAAATGTTGTGTATATATGAATGTAGCTGTAAGCTCTCCAAATGAAATAAAATAAAACACAATAATGATGATGATTCGGATATAAAACAATCGTATGTAATAGAAAATATAGCCTTGAGTCTCTGTCTACATGACAGTTCATTACTTATCTGTGCTAATACCTACTTTGATACAAGCTGATTAGATAGCAATGAAAGTACTTAGAAAATGCATATTATTTTTAGTCTAAGTACTCACTTAATAATGATGAATATGCTTTTTATCATCCGACAGTTTATTATTGTTATTTCCTGTTTTATATCTCTGCTGCAGGATTCAGTTTATTGATATAATAATAAATTAATAATGCATTGAAAGGAAATTCTAATATCGTGCTAAACACATATAAGCTAGTAGTTAGATGATAAAAATAAAAATAAGTCGGGTTTTCCTTCCTGACGCTGACGTTATAACTCCAAAACGCACGAACCGATTTCCATTTCGGCAGCCACTGCTAAATTATTTAAGCATTCCGTTATATAATTTGTTCTCCACATCCAATCATTCATATATGGTATTCCTCAGGATTTGGCTGACCTGCCACTTAATAAGTTTAAAATAGAAGTGAAAAGATGTTTAATGAAAAAAAGCTCTTAAAAAGTATGTAGACGAATATCTTGATGATAAAAATGCGTGGTCATAAAAATCTCTTGCTCTTGCACCCAGTTATTATAAATAAACAGAACTAAATATTAAACTAAATATCAAAAAGAAAATGAAGAATAACTATAATCTACCTGAGTTTCTTGCTGGTCTCTTCTCAGGAGATTTAACTACCAAACCAGCGAAAGAATCATTTTCAAATGATTTATTTACTAAGCATTTTATTTATTATAAATTATAATATTTTTGACAAATGTAGGTAAGTAGGTACATAATTATTGTAAAACTTTGACATTCATAAGTGCTATTTATGTGCCTAAACTGAATAAATGAAATTGATTCTTTGATTCTTTGATCGCCGCATCCAATAGTAGCAATATATATCTAATCAGTCATGGTGATCAAAATTATGTCATTTGTCATGAAATACGGTGATAAGTGTTTGCAAAACTCTTTAAAGTTAGAGAAGCTTATCAAAGATCAAAATGCAAATGTTTTCTTCTATACGTCACAAAATTTATCTATTGACATTCATGTATACAATAATATCTTGATTGAAGCATCATTTATTGCAAAATTTCTATAAAAAAAATGAATTATCAAATGCCGGATGTCAAAAGCCGGAAGCATTAGTTGAAATAGGCGGTCGATTGAACGGACTCGGTAATGAAGAAATTCTAGATGAAGTGTTGTTGCCCTTTGCCCACCGCTCAAATTTTCGTTTCGGGGTGGTGGTCCAACTACTTTGTCCAATCAGTTTGACATAGTTTGTGCATATATCTGAAGTAATTATCTTTAATGACATTATTAATTGTAACCGTCCACTAGCCAAATTTTAATCAGTTGGACCACCGGTCAAAGATAAGGTGCCATAGTCCAACTTTTTTTTTCGTTGGACCACCACCCCTATTGGAGGCCCGTGGTCCAACTGATTGGACTAAGTAGTTGGACCACCACCCCTAAACGCAGTTTTTTTATCCAAACAGTGTAATTACCTTTGTTCAAGATGGATGTTCTATTCATAATTCAAGGGTAGTGCATAATTATATTTCTCAAAATGACCCCCTGACCGCGTGGTCCGACTGCTTCGTCCGACTGATCGGAGGACGTGGAATATTTTTTCCGGTTCGTTAATAAAAACGTTCGTTTTCGTTTTTCCGTTGCGTTAAACGGTCGTAGCATGATGTTATATACATATAAACCTTCCTCTTTAACCATTCTATCTATTAAAAAAACCGCATCAAAATTTAAGCATACAAAGGGACATAGGGACAGAAAACGCGACTTTGTTTTATACTATGTAGTGATAATATACAACTTTTTTGAAGTGGTGCTCGCGATAGTGGAAAGTGGCACTCATGTGCATGCATCATAATATCTGCAGTAGAACTCGAATACATTATTAAAATTTGTAAACATATGCGTCACTACCCCTGAAGGGAACCATGGAGCATACCGGTATAACGGGGTGAATAGGGATCCAAGGGTGAATAGGGATAAAATGGTCAATGGAATATTTTACATAATTTCTTTTACTAGATCTCAAATAAGCCTCTTATCAGATATTTGATGATTATTATTTTGTTTATTATTATTATATTATGATTATTCTGTTATTACAATGAACTAGTCCAAAATTACGGTTAAAAGAAAATAACTACCGAATTTAGCTGACCATTTATTCCCTATTCACCCCATTTTACGGTATCTATTTTACCCGTTCTACCACCGGCGGCATAAACGGGGTACAGCGGAGCAAACCCAATTTCAAAAAAAGAATTGCTTTGCCGTAATTTTTTTTCATGCCAATGTGTTGTGTGCCATGAGTAAGGGGCCTTCGGCTTCGGGAGCGTTCCCCTTACACCCTGTATGGCACGCCACTAGACATTAGGCAAAGATTCGAATTGTTGGATGCACCTTTGTCACTTTCATTGATGTATAAGGGGGGGGATGGGCCCTACCTACAAAACGCTGTGTCCTACCTATGTTCCATTTTTATGAATGGACGTTTTACTACGTTAGTGCTGTGCCTTGTACTATCGCAGAAGTGGTCGATTTACGTATACTAATACGATTGTGTTTACTTATCTTTTAACGTGTATTAACTTAACAAGACCGGTAACATACTACACTTATGAGATAATATTATAATTCTTATTTTTATTATAATTTATAGATTTCTTACTACTCGAAATGACTTTTATTTTTTAATGAATCATACACGTAAACACAACAAAACACAACTGGGACCGAGATAAATGCAATATTCTCTTGCACTTCATGCATTTGCACTACTTACTAAAAAATCATGCCGTCACTCACACAAAAACCGTTTTCTAGCTGCTCGTTTCAATTTTTGAAATCAAACATCTTCAAAACTACATATTTGTGTTAAGAAAATTCACTTTAACAATTCTTCATAATCATTATGGATATTAAATTTTAAATGAGCAGTCATCGGCTCATCGTTCGTCGATAAATCTTTTTCTTGAAGTACGTCACTAGTATGCTAGTTGTAGTAAAATACTAGAAAAAATTATGAATGACGGGGCGCAAAGCATTCATAG
Source organism: Pelosia muscerda (assembly GCA_963691645.1). NCBI lineage: Eukaryota > Metazoa > Arthropoda > Insecta > Lepidoptera > Erebidae > Pelosia > Pelosia muscerda. Next base: position 2,681,171 of record OY829125.1, read on the forward strand.
ATTTTGGTGACCTTGGCACGCTGTTCTTCCTTATAATAGTGCGTTAGGGCCGCCCTGTGGTCACTTTGGATGCTAGAAAATGAACAAACGAACAGTTTTTGAGAAAGCTGAAGGTGCACTGTGGGATACCGAGTGCGAAATAATAAACCAACAATATCTGTAGGTACCTCCCTTAAATATCTGTCCAGTAGCATTTTTTTTTACTTTTTTTTTATTTTTTTTTTCGCATTGTTTACTCTTCATCATATCAGTAAAGTTAAATGAAACGTTAAAGTGCCAGTAGGAGTTTTGGCGGGAACGCGAAAAGTATCATAGCGCTGCTGTGTTTTATTTTCTAAATTTGGTATTCATTCGAGTTTTTATGTGTAAAAATGGTGGAGTTTTAGACATAACGGCTTGGACAAAGCACACAAGTGTAGGAGAGTGGAATATTGTAGTGAATTGTGATTTTTCGTGCTGATGTCAAAATCTCCCTAAGAAAAGCTTCTAGTAAAGTCTCCACTACTTTACTAGGGCAACTATCATCCGCCATCGTCATCATCATCATCATCATCATCATCAACAATCATTCCAACAATACTTATGACAAAATATAAGAATATTCCCAACTCGACACTGGCAGGATTGTCCCCTAAATTGGGTTGACGTGTTGCCATCTAAGAAAAGAAGAAGAAGAAGAAAGTGCCAATATGTTGTGTACCATGAGTACTACCAGGGTCCTTCGGCTTCGGGAGTGTTCCCCTTATTGTGTTGCGTGTCACGACTGGCATGCGTGCCATTGGTTTGCTATCCCTGGTCTTGGTGAAGCTCGAGCTCGAACTGATATTTGTTTTTTTTAATTTATGGCACGTCAATTTGACTACACCTCGCCTGATGTTAAGCTGAAGGCAAAGTCTCATGAAAGAGGGTCACCATTACAAACACGTTCAGTGTTATAATGGTGGTGTTCAGCTTGACGGCCTCATCAGATGCTTTTTCTCGCCTCGCTTAAAGGACCCGGGACTGTAGGAAGAACTGATTTTTTTTTTGCGATCTATTTAGTTTTAATTTACGCAAAGGTAACTAAACGAGGGTCTACGAAGAAAAAAAAATGTATAAAGTGATGCCAATTTTTTATTTCTATTTTTCAGATTTGTAACTCAAAATAAGAGTTAGTCGCTTGGAAATATATTAAAATTATTTTTTTTATAGATTTTATTATACATATACTACTTTATAATTATAATACTTACAGTTATCAATAAATGTACTTAAAAAGAAAACTTCGGTGGATTTTTTTTTTTACTTTTTCCTCATATAAAAAGTTTACATTCACACAATGTGACTCTTGCTTAGAATTTATTTTAAAAAAAATTAGGAGGCAACTGCGGAGCGACTGTTGCGCTACAATCGGCCAACACATGATATGAAATTTGCATCATTCGAGTTCACATTCAAATATTACTAGACCCATATTTTTTATAAAAAAATTAGACTAAAAATATTTTTTTTCGACGCTCCGCAGTTGGTACCCAAACAAAAAACTTATCGTCTAGTAAAAAATATGGAATCTTCTTTTTTGAACTTTTTTTTAAGTTTTGAATTAATCACAGCAAAGGGATAAGCAGACTAAACGGATAATGTTTTTTCTTAAAAAATATTTTTCAAGCAATTAATATGCTCACTTTCCCTACAAAATTTGATCGGAAAATGTCAAATTCCAGAAGGAAAATGCTCTCCTAGTCTTAGAACAATATTATACCAGAGAAAACATTATCCATATTATTGCGAATAGTAATTTATAACCTCCTTTTTTGAAGTCGGTTAAAAAGAAAACACAATTCACTTTGACCAATATTCCAAATATTTTCTTTTATTTATCTCAAATGTCAAGATTTTTTTTAAGTTTTTGAAATTGCACCATTTTTTGTATTTTTTTTTTAGTTTCTTGTTTATAACGCACTAATTGTAACTTAAAATCGAAACATACATTACACGATTGGAGCGAGTGCGTGGCAACTGTTGGGAAACAGTTGGCCGACTATCGATAGTCTTTGTTTTCTGTGGTACTACCATTCTATATATCGAAACTAGACAGTTGCATGCAGTCATGACCCCCAATTGCCATACACTAGCACACATACATTCAACACACACACAACACGGATCGCATACATTTTGATACACTCAAAATAAGGATCACGAATATTTTCGAGATTGTATTAATAATCTAAATTATTACTTAACACTTTCACATACGACTGAAATTTATAAATCAAATCTAATCAGGAATACTTAGAACTTCTATGTACACTACTGGACTAGCAACTGTAAGCAACTATCGAACAACATTTTGTTGCTGTCATGCAGACGACAGCAACTTTTTGTTGCTGTCATACAGATGAAGTCTATAAACTGTATAGACATGGCAGTTAAATACAATTTTCGAGTAGTTGATGGTGGTTCCATACAATTTAATAGTATCATAGAAATCATTTATATCATGTTCAGCTAAAGAAATGTATTTCGATAATCATATTGATTTTTTTTTTATTATTATAACAGGATATTAGATTAGATTTTTTTTTATAAATTTCTGTCGTTTTAAAAAAACCTCTTTGTAATATACAATTTATAAAATTATAAATAGAAGAAAAGAAAATTTATTTAATAGAAGAAAAAAAATAATTTATATTAAGAAAATAACAGCTATGTAAATGTAAATGCAGAAAACTTATTTTAAAATGAAGTAGAAAATGTTTTTTATACCACTTAGGTGGCAGACAAGCACGTGGCCCATCAGATGGAAAGTGGTTACCGTGGTCTATGGACGTTTGCAACACCAGGGGCGTCGCATTCGTGCTGCCGACCATATAGAGAAGGTTTAAGAGTCTCAGTGCTGTCAGTGCAGAAGACAAAGAAGGGTTTCTCGGTCTTCCCGCTAACTACACAAAAAAATTCCAGTGAGTTTTTTATACAGGGTGCTAGGGAAAAACACAGAGAACAGAACAGGGTACCTATACTAGTGACCATTTTAACAAAATTGGGCTACTTTTTTTTAGTAGGTACAGTCTACAAAAGTGAAACGGCACCATTTTAACATATAACGTTGTATATAAATGTAGGTATATAATAATGAACCAAAGCTCTTTTGTTGAATTTTTTTTGCTTGCTTTGTTGATTTAGCATAGTTTACACAATACATAACAGGGTCTAAAAATCGTAGTATCCACCAAAAAATAGACTTTGCCTTCAGCTTAACATCAGGCGAGGTGAAGTCAAATTGACGTGCCATAGATATAAAAAAAATATAGCAATAAAAAAAATGCCCAATTTTGTAACTGGTTTCGGGAGCGAGCGTTATCCTAACACTCCGTATTTGTTCCGGCCAATCTCCGAAACGGCTGTACCGATTGTGATAAAATATCTGTATATTACAATGAGGTCCTTATTCTACATATATACTAAGACAGAATTGGGTCACCGTCCGCCAGAACCTTTAGATATGTAGACGTTTTTATTTCCACAATACATCAGTTTTTTAACAACCTACCAACATATCTGGAAGAATAAGGCCGTCCGCTGACTCGTGCCTCTACTTTGTGTAGATTTTGAGCTAATTTATATTAAAATTGTGCAAAATATACAGGGATGTTAGAGAATCATTCCCAAAGCTGAAGGTACTTAATAGTAATCCAGGTACATTACATATATTGGCATAAAAATAGTAAAGATTTAGCAATTTTTTTTTATACCACCTAGGTGGCAGACAAGCACACGGCCCACCTGATGGAAAGCGGTCACCGTGGCCTATAGACGTTTGCAACACCAGAGGCGTCACACACGTGCTGCCTATCCTGTAGAAAACTTCTAATGCCCTTCTTGATCTTATACAGTTTAATTAGCATTATTACTCTCCATCGTATCAGTAAAGCTAAATAAAACGATAATTTCATAAAAAAAACCACTACCAAAAAAAATGGCGCATAAACGAACTGGTTTTTTTTTAAATTTCAAAAAAAATATCATTGCTACTAAAGTACCAAGAGTACTACCAGGGGTCTTCGACTTTGAAAGCGTTTCGCGTATACCTGTATATAAAATTTACACAAAGTGGACTGAATGAGACAGCAGACGACCTAACATTGATTTAATACGCTTTCATAGAATACTTCTCTTCATCATACATCATGACACTTATATAGAGAAGTTAAAACCGTTTGTGTTTAACAAATGCCTTGACGGCAATAAATTATCTCCGTATTACATACGTGGAACCTTAAATTCTTGTTGATGAAATGTCAATATTAATATACCTCTACATAACTCTCAAGTAAAATACAGGATAATAATGTATGCATGTATATAAAAATATAAACTAAAAATCTTTTTGACGATCGAACGAATCGGAATATGGCTCTATGGCTTAACGGTTAAAACTATCCTCCTGTAATATAAAGATCGCGGGTTTCGAGTACCGTCAGATCATTCACTTATTCCGATCTAAATTAATTTGAAACAGTTATCATTCTAATTGCTTTAAACTGAGAACCTCTAAGCATAATACCTTTATAGAGTGGTTAAAACCACCTGTGATTACAAAAAAATGCTAAACAAACACTTATTATACATAAATGCTCACGGCTATTTCTTTTCAAGGTAATCAGAGTTGAATTAACACCTACATTTCACCAACCATTGCATTCGGTTCCACGCAATAGACGTTATACATGCAAATAATAGAATACAACAACGTTTTATACAAATATTGTGACAAAAAATGTAATGGCGATTTTTTTTTTATATTACAAAAAGCCAACACAAATATAAAAATGCATTTTTTTAATAGGTACCATGTTTTTTTTTAATTTAAACAGGAAAAAGACAATATACAGGACGGAGAAGAAATTAATCACCTCTATAACGTAAACGCGACTGCTACGCAAGAGTTTGGGGTTCGATTCCCGCTCAGCACAAATGTATACATAACACAAGCTAATTAAGCTATGCTTATTCTACAAAAGTCTCTGTAAACTCAGAGTACTTGCACTATAAGGTATCACGATTCGAGTCCCGTTTTAGAAATTCACATTTTACGTTCTAAAATTAAGAAGAGCTATCATACTAATTGCATAATGTTATCTGCGATAGTTTATAGGCAGTTGATGGTCAGGTGATGGTCAGGCGATGGTCAGGCGATGGTCAGGTGATGATCAGGGGATGGTCAGGCGATGGTAAGTTGGTGGTTGTTTGAAGGTTCTCGCGGCATGGCAGGTATTAATTATCGCAGTACACCGGCAGTACGGGACTGCGAGGCCAATCCGATGTCTCCTCGTTTTCGCTGCTCATGCTTCCTGATCTGTGGGCAAAGGTTTTTTTGATTAGAATTTATATTTTTTTTTTGGTTTTTTATTTCTAAAACACCAACAATGATGCATTATGTTTATAGTACATACTGCACAAACTATCTGGGGTTTAACAGCGGTATGTTGACACTCATCATCATTCCCTGAACCTTATCCCAACTCAGTTGGGGTCGGCTTTCCAGTCTAACTGTGATGCGGCTGAACTTCGATATTTTTCGTGAAGCGACTGCCATCTGACCTCCACAACCAAAGGTCCAATGACCAATGGCGATATCGAAGTTCCAAGTTAGACTGGTTGAACTTTTGAGGGCTCCAACTACCCGTAACGACTGCCATAGATGTTTGTATGGCAACCGGGACCGACGGCTTAACGTGCTCTCCGAGGCACGACCAGACACCGCGAACACAACACAAGGTTATTATCAGCCGCGGTATTCTGTAGGTCGGAGATCCTTCCCCAGTGGGACGGTAGATATTAAATGAATTACCTGTTCCTAGAGGGGGTGACGTCGACTTGGAAATGCTGTTCCTCTATGGTCGGAAGTAACGACGTCAAACGGTCTGTAGGGCGAAGCACCTGTAATATAATGAAAACATCACTACATAGTATAAAATAAAGTCGCGTTTTCTGTCTCTATTTTTCTTGTCCCTTGTACGCTTAAATCTTTAGAACTACGCAACGGATTGCGATGCGGTTTATTTCAATAGATAGAATGGTTAAAGAGGAAGGTTTATATGTATATAACATCATGCTACGACCAACAGGTGCGGAGCAGGAATGAAAACTACGACCAACAGGTGCGGAGCAGGAATGAAAAATGTTGCAAAAACGGGGTGACGCAGACGAAGTCGCGCGGGTCAGCTAGTATGCTATATTATAAAAATAAGTCGTGTTTTCCTTCCTGACGCTAAACTCCAGAACGCACGAACCGATTTCCACGGTTTTGCATTCGTTGGAAAGGTCTCGGGCTCCGTGAGGTTTATAACAAAGAAAATTCAGAAAAAATTTCAACAGAAAAGCGGGAAAACCATTTTTTGTAACCATGTGGCGAAACGGAGTTCGCCGGGTTTGCTAGTGGAACATAAATATATGGTATTCGCTTGGGAGCGAGTTCCGCTGCCGCTCGTACCTTGAGCGTGCGCTCCGACAGTCTCCACACGAGGCGCTGTCGCTGGTCGCGGCGCGCCTCGCTCCGCTCGTAGCGCGACACCACGTGGCGCACGCGCGCACGACACGCGCCTAGCGACGAGTCACACATCTGGGGGACAACGATATACATTATACATACATATAAAGTTGTGGCTTCAGAATGTCAATTTCGCAAAATATCCCCTGTTACCAAAACGTCAAAATGTCCCAAAATGTCCCCTTTACCAAGACATCAACGTCTCAAAATTTCCCCTGGTACTAAAAAAGGAACTACTCAAAATGTCCCCTGATACCAAAACGTCAACTTCTCAAAATGTCCCCTGATACCAAAAAAGTAAACTTCTCAAAATGTCCCCTGGTACCAAAAAAGTAAACTTCTCAAAATATCCCCTGGTACCAAAAAAGTAACTTCTAAAAATGTCCCCTGATGCCAAACCGTCAACTTATCAAAATATCCCCTGGGGCTCTAGCCAAAATGCATTCGTTCCCAATCTACATTCGTCATCGCTCTGAAAATGTATGGGAGTTAGCTAGAGCCTCTGGTACTAACACGTCAACTTTCCAAAATATCCCCTGGTACCAAAACGTTAACTTCTCAAAATTTCCCCTGTTACCAAAATGTCAACTTTCATAATTTCCCTTTCCCAAAATGTCGCTTTTTAATATTCTTAATGAGTTTCATATAACTGGATGCACTCGGGACTCAACACCCCAACTCGGACAGGTTAAGTTAGAAGGGGGTGGCGGGGTAGTTTGAGCGAGCGAAGCGAGCGCATAAGCCCTTACATCCCTTTTGTGGTTATTTTTTTTATAAACACACATTTTTTAATTCGTCATTTTGAGAAAGAGACATTATGGGAAGTTGAAATATTGGTACCAGGGGACATTTTGGGAAGTTGACATACTGAGCTACAAATGCTATTCTAAGTCTATTTTACTTTTAGTCTTCTGTCGAATCGAAGGCATTTTTGAGTCTATTCGTACAAACAAACAAATCTTTCCTCTTTATAATATTAGTGTAGATGTTAACTAGTACTTACATGGCAATGCATCTGCAGTTGTCTGGCGAAATCATACAAGTAGTATGCATGTTCGCTTTCGACGCCATTAGAGGCGGCCCACTCCGACAGTTGTTGCTCTGCGAAATTATTATGATATATTATAATTTGACGACAGGCATGGCAGCAGTGAACGCGACTGTGCGGGTTTGATGCCCGCTCAGTGCAAATATATTTAGTAGTAGGAGTAGTAGTGAAATGGAGGGAAGTTCGCTGGTTCGAATCCCGTCAAAGCATTCAAGACTAGAGTGAATAGGTTATTTCTAGGCAAGTTATTTCTTGTGTGAGTTTGGCGACCACAGTTCTGCCACTTAATCTGTCATAACACATCTACTATATAAAAATAAGTAGGGTTTTCCTTCCTGACGCTATAACTCCAGAACGCACGAACCGATTTCCACGGTTTTGCATTCGTTGGAAAGGTCTCGAGCTCCGTGAGGTTTATAGGAAAGAAAACTCAGAAAAAAATCTTTTTTTTTTCTACTATCACGCCTATATCCTCGAGGGGTAGGCAGAGGTGCTAGCACCCACATTTCGCCAGTGTATCATGTCCCGATGTAATAGGTGGCGAGCCTATTGCCATCAACCGGACACTTATAAACCTGCGATAAATACACACATAACTTCGAAAAGTATCACAGTCATTGGTGTGTGCCATGGTAAGCCTGGGATCGAACCCGAGACCTCGTCTCAGCAGTCCACCACCCATACCACTAGGCTACCGCGCTACATTCAACACAAAAGCGGGAAAATCATTTTTTGTAGCCATCTGGTGGCGAAACGGAGTTCGCCGGGTTTGCTAGTTGGATATATTTTTATATTCTGTGGAGATTACTTACCAAGTTTGTGGTAGAGCAAGACTAGTGTGAGCTCGCTGGTCCGCGCGTTCACACACGCAGCATCACAAGACACGATCTCTAGAAGATGGATCAACTCTTGCTCCTGTTAACAAAATGTAAAACGTGAGTGAAACAAGTGGTACCGTATTGCTACACTAGTCAAAGAATCAAAGAATCAATTTCATTTATTCAGTTTAGGCACATAAAGAGCACTTATGAATGTAAAAGATTTACAATAGTTGTCAAAAATATCGATCATTCTCAGTAGATCTATTGACCAGATCCATTATGGATCTAGTGAGATATTTTTCTCTCCATAGATCCAGTTTTCACAGCATTGATCTACTGAAATATAGATCCGTGTCATAAGATCCAGAATTAAAAGTATTATAATTTATCACTACATAGTATAAAACTAAGTCGCGTTCTCTGTCCCTATGTCCCTTTGTATGCGTAAATCTTTAAAACTACGCAACGGATTTCGATGCGGTTTTTAATAGATAGAATGATTGAAGAGGAAGGGTTATATGTATATAACATCACACAACACATTTTTCGGAAATGACCAGCTTTGATTCTGAAAATGGCTACCTTCCTGAAAGGACCAATTTGAAGCGTATACTTGTTTGCCCTTTTTGCTGTATATATTTTTTTATATTAGTGGTTATTTCATAAAAATGGACATTTTAGGTAAGTAGTCCATTCAGTAGTCATTCATTCATTCATTCATTTAGGAATGTGGTCTTATACAGAAAGTGGAGATATTCTAGGTGGAAAGTAGTAATTTTAGGAAAGCGGTCATTTTAAGAGTAATTATCAACCTAAAGGGTATGGTCATGGTATGGTCACGGTATGGTCAGCGTATGGTCACGGCATGGTCACGGTATGGTCACGGTGTGGTAAGCATGTAATACTCACGGAGCTCAACCCGGGCAGTTGAACGCCCAGCTGCTCGGCGTGCAGGAGCAGCATCCCCCGCCAGGCGCGGAGCCAGTCGAGCGCGGTGACGGTGCAGCCGCCCACCAGCGCCAGCTTGTCCACTATGACGCGCGACATGCGAGTGACGTCACCCGCCGTGCACGCCGACTGAGAGATGGATACTGGAATATAACACATTTTTTTTATTATTATACTACAGTTAAATGATGGGTTAGGTTAGAAGGGTATGGCGTATACATGTTGATTTTATAGTGGTTTTGGAAAAAGAATATTTTGTTTCACACACAGTTTCGGTAGCAAAATCGACTGGAAGTTTTAATTTTGAAAAGAAAAAAAAATTATGTATGGCAATAATGTGCAGGTGAACAGAATAATTTATGGGACGTGTAAAAGAAAAATTTTTTTTCGCCAAATTAGGACTTCCTTACGATTTTACTATAGAAATTGTGGCCAAAATCTTTTTTCCAAAACCACTATAAAATCAACCGGTATAGCCTTCTAATTAGGTTTCTTGTGATATTACACCAAAAAATAGGGTCTCCGTAAAAAAATACGGGCAAGAAATAGGTGTAGGGACCACGGTGTCCCAGTCTAGCTGTGGGAAGGTGCATTTATGCTCCTGGCAGACAGGCGGCCACCCATCACCCCCAGGATCGCGCTCATGGAGGACAGAGGTCATCGTCAATAAACACTTGGTTAATACAAGTCACAGTGAAGCATGTTACGGGACCTGAACTCATTCCATTTATTATTAGCCTTTCGGTCCATTAGGTCCCATGTATCAAAATGCCCGCAGTGTCAAAATGTCCAGTTTTACAAAATGTCCGGAATGTCAAAATGTCCGTTTTACAAAATGCCCAGTTTTACAAAATATCCGCAGTGTCAAAATGTCCCGTTTTACAAAATGTCCGCAGTGTCAAAATATCCAGTTTCACAAAATGTCCGCAGTGTCAAAATGTCCAGTTTTACAAAATGCCCGCAGTGTCAAAATGTCCAGTTTTACAAAATGTCCGAAATGTCTAGTTTTACGAAATGCCCGCAGTATCAAAATGTCCAGTTTTACAAAATGTCCGCAGTGTCAAAATGTTACTGCACTCGACTCACCTAGCTCCTCAACGGAGATACTCTTCTTGGTGTTGGTGTCGTGAGCGAACTGTTCTATGGCGATGTTCATACAAGACACGGTGATGCAAGGCACGTGGCATGGACGCACTTTCATTTTCGTCAGGAACCTGTAAATAACATAACATAACATGAACTCACGCCTATATTACCGAAGGGGAAGGCAGAGGTGATAAGCACCCACATTTCGCCACTTTATGTTTAGTAGGTGGCGAGCTTATTGCCATTAACCGGGCACTTATAACTTTGAAAAACATCGGAAAGTCATTGGTGTGTGCCATGGGAAAAGCTGGGATCGAACCCGAGACCTTGTCTCAGCAGTCCATTGCTCATACCACTAGGCTACCGCGGCGGCTAACAATTTAATTTATGTAATATGTCATATGCCCAAACAGGGCTTCATGTTGAAACCCATATTATATAATGTAACATACAGAGTATAAGGGGAACGCTCCCGAAGTCGAAGACCCCTCGAAGTACTCATGGTACACAACATATTAGCACTAAAAAAAATTACGGCAACGCAATTTTTGTAATTTTTCCATTTTTTTTTATTATTCAGCGTTATTCACTCTCGATCGTGTTAGTATAGCTGAAAAAAAATTTGCTTTGACGTTATTTTTTTTTCATGCCAATATTTTGTGTACCAGGGGCCTCGCAGAATGACCTCCATCCCCTATGAGCGCGGGCCTGGGGTCACCCTAACCTACACACGTCATCGCAACAGAGATGTCCCCGGGTCTGCCGGGGTGCGAGAGATATGTCTTGTATAATCTCACCTCCGGCAATCGAGGACCCATGGTTTTGGTCGGTTCAAGTCCGACATAATCACCTCCATCGGTTTTGGTGGAGGTGGTATCCGTGGGAATTTTGCGAAGGGGCCTTCGGCTTCGGGAGCGTTCCCCTTACACCCTGTATTTAAAACACATGAATCTATATAAACTTTGACTTTGAAGCTACTTACCTATCGAATAAGTTGATGGCGTATATGAGGATCTCGGGCGGCAAGTCGTACCACACCTTGAGACAACGCAGCACGTGGGCGGCGCCGTCCCTCGCGCCCGTTGTCACCTCACCATTCTATGGACAGAAACAAATATTTAAAATTTATACATTTGCTAGCTATTGCCCGCGGCTCCGCCCGCGTGGACTTCTGATCCCGTTCCCGCTGCTCCATTCCGAGCATTTAGGGGTATGAAAAATAAATGTTGGCCGATTCTCAGACCTACTTAATATGCTCATAAAATTTCATGAAAATCAGTCAAGCCGTTTCGGAGGAGTACGGGACATTGTGACACTAGAATTTTATATATAAGATATATTATGCTCAGGCCCGTAAACCCCGAAGCAGATGCCTACTCAAGGCAAAGATGCACTACACCCACATTTCGCCAACCATGATTTTCGGTCCTACGTAATAGGGGCTGAACCTTATGCCGCCAAACAGGAACTTTGTAGAATTATTTAAAGAAAAACAAAAAACCCGACTGCGTAAACTAAAAAGAAATAAACAAGCCCAATATTTGAAAATTCATACAATACTCACAGTCGGGGCCCCTTGGTAAAATTTAATTGGTAAAATTTGATTGGGCCCCGACTGTGAGTATTGTATGAATTTTCAAATATTGGGCTTGTTTATTTCTTTTTAGTTTACGCAGTCGGGTTTTTTGTTTTTCTTTAAATAATTTTTTTATTTTATACTTTTTAGTTATCAAAAATATTTTTGTTTGTACTTATATCGTTTATACTTGAAATATAAAGTTAAATCAATAAGTAAGGAAATTAGCGAGAATAAATGTTTTGTTAAACAACTTTAAATCGTTATATATCCTAAACTATTATTCAAAATGAAAAATGGTAAAAGAAACCTAAACATGATTTTGAAATACCTATTCAACGACACCCCACTTGACATAGTTCATCGACTTTTTTTTTTTTCATTTTGACAATATGGCGTCTGGTTGTCGCTGTGGTGAATTTTGGTAACTGTCATGTCTTTAGTGACACTCGCAAGGTTAAGACGAATCGATTGACGTAAGAATGGTCAAAATCGGCCCATGCGTTTGGTCTCTAGAGCGCCACATAGAAACAAACAAACATACATACATACATACATACATACATACATACATACATACATACATAGACTGATAAACACAATACCCTCCTTTGCGTCGCGCAGTCGGGTAAAAAGGATATGTCGAAAATAAAAGTCTTGTGAAGCTGTGTACGTGTATAGCCCGCCAATCGCAATGCTCCATTCTGTCGATACCTTTACATTACGAATTCGATAGTAGTTCGTGCTAAGGCATTCATGCTTAGTAAGGAATTGTAGTGTTATTCTCAAAATACTTTAAATAAACACGTAATGTACATGTAGGACATATTAGGTCCAAGATATTTGCCAAAAGGTATACCCAACTATAGACCTCTATTCATTTACGTCATACGACCTTCGTGCCATGTTAATTCGCGCGCATATCAACAGTCCATGATTGTTGATTACGCAATATATGTTGTAATTGTTGTATCTTCTGCATGTGAGATGGGCACGCTTAGGGAAAGCTTGTTTATATTTCGTAGGCAGATCGAAATGACATATATAATAAAATTCCTCAGGATTTGGCTGACCTTCCACTTAATAAGTTTAAAATAGAAGTGAAAAGATTTTTAATTAAAAAAAGCTATTATAAAGTAGACGAATATCTTGATGATAAAAATGCGTGGTCATAATAATCTCTTGTTCTTGTACCCAGTTATTATAAATAAACAGAACTCAATATTAAACTAAATATTAAAAAGAAAACGAAGAATAACGATAATCTACCTGAGTTTCTTGCTGGTCTCTTCTGAGGTATTCGGTATTATACCTTCAAATCTATGCTTATATGACCAACTAGCAAACCGGGCGAACTCCGTTTCGCCACCAAATGGCTTCGTTTTATGTAACATTTCGTTTGGTGATTAAAAGATGAAGAAAATTTTTTTCCTGAATTTTCTTTGCCATAAACCTCACGGAGCCCGAGACCTTTCCAACGAATGCAAAACCGTGGAAATCGGTTCGTGCGTTCTGGAGTTATAGCGTCAGGAAGGAAAACTCGACTTATTTTTATATAGTTGATATACGACCTCAATATTTTGCAATCTCAAATTAGCGATTATGGTATTTAACCTAATACTACAGACAGCACAATTTTGCTTAAATACACTTAGAAGGTTATAACGCAATGGCAATTGTTGACATTGAAAGTTTCCGTGTGAATTAACATAAGATGCTAATTTTAGTTTCATTGAAAGGCGATAGAGGGCAGAATATGAGGCTCACTCAGAAGAAAGAGAAAGAAGAAGAATACCGCGGCTAATAATAACCTTGTGTTGTTTCCAGCGGTGAGTAGGCTAGTCAGTTTTCTGGAGCGTCTGCTGTCAGTGGGAAGATCAAAGGCTTACCTATTCACCACTATATAATGGTATGGAACACTATGCTGTCTTCTACACTGACAGCACAGAAATTCTCTTTACCTTCACCCATCTCCTCCCCTCAACAGAGTCATGACACCTAAGACTTTGTGCCAAACCAGGTGGTGCAATCTTGGAACTCCCTGCCCGAAACAGTAATAAGTGCTCCTAACATAAACATTTTTTAAAATAGACTGGACAATCATTTTAAACATTAAACACAAGTAAGTGCAGTGATATACACGCATCAGTTTTAAGCTGCTAGTGTATCAAACATAGAGAGGTGTAGTGCCGAGGAGTGTACTGCAGTGTAGAGGAGGTAGGACACGACGGTATATTCGTCCCAATCGAGTAGTCCGACTGGGGAAGTACCTCCACCCTACAGAATATCGCCGTTTAATAACCTTGTTTTGTGTGTTCGGTGGTGAGTAGGGTAGTCAGAGCTCACTAGAGAGGTTTTGTGTTGTCAGTGGGAAAACCAAAGGCTTATCCTACATCTTTTGCGCTAACGACACAGAATGTCTCTTATTACAGGGGTTGCGGCACGAGTGTTATTCCTCTGGTGTTACACTCGCCAATAGGCCACGGTAACCACTTACCATCAGGTGGGCCGCGTGCTTGTCTGCGACCTAAGTTGTATAAAAAAAAACCAATAATAATATGCTCACCTCAGACTCAGCAGGCAGACACAACCGCGGCTGGAACTTGTGCTCCAGTAGCAGGTACTCATTCAGCCTATTGTACAGATCCTGCGCCTCCTGGTCGGGGGAGCGTTGGGTCCTGATCGAGGACGTGGACGCTACCGGTGTAGCGGTCTCGTCAGCATCCGGGTGCCTCGCGCCCGATCTCAACATTATCGGGATTATTGGCGCGAGTCGAGGGTGAATCGGCACCTGGAGATGGGTTTACTTTAAGGTTATCAGAGTTGAAAAGGTTTGGTAGCAGAACGTCCCATTCCCAAACTCGTCACGCTGTTTCAGATGGTCCCAATTCCAGATGGTCCTATTCCCAGATCGTCCCATTCCCAGATGGCCCCAGGGATGGTAACGCATGACGCAATTTTAATGATAGGGGTATGAAAAAAAAAATCGTGATTCTCAGAGAATTTAACACTTTTAAGAGTGTAAGGGAAACTCTACCGAAGCGTAAAGCCCCTGGTAGTACTCCCGGTACACTTTAGACCTTATGAACCTGAAGGCATATTGGCATAAAAAAATTAAGATTTGACAAAAAAATACAATCTCCTTTGTATCAGTAAAGCTAAATAAAATGATGGTTGCATAAAAAAATGTCACTGCAAAAAAAAAATGGCGCCATAATGCAAGTTGATGTTTTCATCATCATGAAATTTTTGTTTCATTTAGCTCAACTAAAACTATGGATTGAATAACGATAGATAATCGTAATTTTTTTAGGCATAGAGATCACCCCGGTAGACCCGGGGACATTTCTTTTGAGACCCCTTTCACTATTGCTGTAACCATGGTGTCCTTATCAAACCTCCGGGTATGGGAAGGGGCGCTTTGCGCAGCTGCACCGTGGCCTTTTTCTGTTAGGGTGACAGCCAGCTACACCTGTCACCGCCAGACCCGCGCTCATGGAGGTGGGAAATCATTCATTGATCTCCGACGTCCAAATCGTCATCTAATCCGAGCCACCTCTTTTTTTTTATCGTGCGAAAAATCCCCACGGATACCACCTCCACCAAAACCGATGGAGGTGATTATGTCGGACTCGAACCGACCAAAACGCACGCCGTCCATGTGTCCTCGATTGCCGGAGGTGAGATTATACAAGACATATCTCTCGCACCCCGGCCCTCTTACCCTCTTCCCTAAATGTGGGGACCATGGTGTTCCCATCTAGCCCCTGGGTATGGTGTGGCATTATGTGTCATCGCCGTGGCCTGCTTCTGCTAGGGTGACAGGCGGCTCCACCCGTCACCCAAATGACGTCACCCAAATGACGACGGAGGTAGGACACGACGGTATCTCCCGTCCGAAATGAGCTGTCCAACTGGGGAAGTACCTCCGCCCTACAGAAGACCGCGGTCATAATAACCATCTGTTGTGTTCCCGCCGGTAAGTAGGGTAGCCAGAGCTCACTATACCCCTCCTTCCCCTCCCCTTCCTAGCCTCTGCACCCCTTCCCAGCTCTCCCCCTTTTCCTTCAGGGTGGGCAGCGCGTGTGAGACACCCTTAGTGTTGCACACGTTCATAGGCCACGGTGGCCGCTTTCCATCAGGTGGGCCGTGTGCTTGTCTGCCACCTAGGTAGTATAAAAAAAAAAAGAAAAAAAAATCCAACTCACCTAAGCTTGCTTGTTGCAGGAGCAATCAGCGGCTTCTTGTCGTTGTATATGCCCGCACCGATTCCCCCACGGCTCGTCCCGACGATTTGAGCGACCGGGCGCGAAGGCCCTAGTACCTGACAATTGAGAGAGCGCGATCAGCGCACTGCAGCCCAGGTAGGCCACTGAGCGGTGATTACTGGCAATTTTGATTAGGGAGGGTAGTTGGAACTTTGGTTCTATAAGGAGTTGAAAAGGGTGGGTAGTTGGAACTTTGGTTCAAGGAGTTGAAAGATATGATCAGGACGTCTAGATTGACAAGGTATGATTAGGTCCAGATAGGCAAATAACAATTTAGGTGGAATAAATATCTTTCTTATGGCAACTTTTATTAGGGTGGGTAGTTAGGAACTATGTTTCTATAAGGAGTTTGTCCAGATAGACGAACTACGGATTATCTTTTTCAATAACAATAGAAATTTATAATAGTATTGAAAATTATTAATAATTAACTAATTCTCTAATAAAATATAATATAAATGGCAGTCAATTTTATAACAAATTGTGATATCTTCTCTAGAGATTCAAGTATAAATGGAATTTCAATATTAATACTGAATAAGAAACAATTCTAACTTTGGTATAGGACAATATCGGAAAATAAGGATTTTCGGATAGGAAACCGATACTTAAAGGTTACTAGAATCAATGTTTTGTTAACAAAACTATTGTCTAGCCGCCTCTGCGCCTCTCGATGCGTCAGATACAAAATACAACAGTAAATTACTGAAGTAGGCCAGTCGACTGCCTCTAACGAGTAGCAGTGACTCGGGTTAAATATACCACGGTCTCTCCCTTTGACCCTAGTATACACCGGGTAGATTCTACCCTTAATACTATATTTATGAGAACCTTTGATGGTTCAGTCGCAGCCAGCGACGCGGGTCTCTTGATAGGGATAATTTTAATATCAAAATATAAAGTTACCTGCAAATATAACACAATAAAATGTGGTATGATACAAATATGTTTTCGTTAGTGTTATATATCAACCAGTGTCTTTTAAAATAGTAAGGTTATGTTTAGAAATTCAAAGTATTCAATCGAATCGAATATTAATTACATGCTAATATCTGGTTATAAAATATTTAATGCTGTTGTTTATTTTATTAAAGAACAAGAATGAATTAACATTTTAGTTTTCGTAAACCTTCGATGGATCACATAGTCTTTTTCTGTCGAATTGATGGCATTTTTGAGTTGCCATCATTGTGTACCCGACATCAGTGTATTGGAGAGGGTCCGAGCATAAGTTTTGCTCTACGGGGAGAGTTACTACGTTCTCATAGCCCGAGTTGCGGGTACCGCTTGAATGCATATCGCCTCCAACCGCTTAGATCGGTAGCCTTAGCATGAACTATCGAATTCGTAATGTAAAGGTATCGACAGAACGGAGCATTGCGATTGGCGGGCTACACACGCACACAGGTTCACAAGAGGCAGACTGCCAATCACAATGCTCCGTTCTCTCGAAACCTTTACATTACGAATTCGATAGGAGTTCATGCTAGTGTTATCGATCGATGGGGGAAGCTGTTCAGCAGTGGACGTCCTATGGCTAAGATGATGATGAAACCTCACAGCCTGAGTTGTAGTTAGTGGCGAAAACTGACAAATGTTCAGGCCGCTGGGAGGTCCCATTGCAACATTGTGTTTGTAATGGTGACCCTCTTTCCTAAAACTTTGACCTTCAGCTCTATTAAGTGACTTAAACGGATTCCGATTCTTGGTTCCCTTGCGGTTAAAATTAAAAATACCCTCAATTCAATTTTATAAATACTCAAATGAATGACGCAAGTACTTTCAAAGAAGTTCAGGAGTTATAGAGCAACAACCTCATAAATAACTTCTTTTTCTGGAGCAATCCGCTGTTTAAATAAGAGATATTTTTATATATACGTATTTATCACATTGATGTTTTAGTAGTGGGTAGAAGTGGCGGCAAACTTCTTGAACTAAAGTGTACAATATCTGTTTTTAAACTATCCTATCATTAGAGCCATTGGAACATTTACCAAGTAAAAAGGTGCGTCCAGATTTGGGACAGGAATCGGTCAGCGTTGCATCAAGACATTGATTGGCTCATGGGCACACAAAGAGTTGTGCTGTCACAGCCACCAGTCGATCGATGGTTTCATTTAAGCTATCACGCAGCTGAATACGCGACGGACACGCACTTCTGACACGGTCACGGTAAAATGTTACGTAAATGTAGACGTATATTGTTTAGTATCCGATATTTAGGCGCTGTTGCAAGCACCATGTTCACGGAAAAACTTCTGTGATCTGGCCCTTGAAAAGGGACGGAATATCGAATAAACTCTTACACTTGCTGTGGTTTTACCAAGCGAATACAATATGGGGTTCTGCAAGAAAGGCATTTGGTTTCTACAGGGTTAGCAGCACGAGTGTAGCGACCCTGGCGTTGCAAACATCCATAGGCCAGGGTGGCCACTTTTAAGAAAGTGACATTCTAAGAAAATTACATTTTTGCGAAAGTGTCATTCTAAGAAAGTGACATTATTACGAAAGTGGCATTGTCCTAAAGTGACCAAATTTTTCTCGATGACATTCTGCGAAAGTGACGTTCTGCGTCAAGACCTTCATCAGGTGGGCCGTGTCCTAAATGTTTTACCAGTAACCTCTTTGTGCCTATATATCGCAATAAAAATATTTGAAATGTTGAAATGAAATGTTATTTGTCACTTAAGAGGTGATGTAG
The DNA here is from genome assembly GCA_963691645.1 of Pelosia muscerda. Lineage (NCBI taxonomy): Eukaryota > Metazoa > Arthropoda > Insecta > Lepidoptera > Erebidae > Pelosia > Pelosia muscerda. Next base: position 2,700,151 of record OY829125.1, read on the forward strand.
TAAGCCTTCTCGAAAAGCGAAACCTATGCTCAGGCCCTCTCCGTAAGTAGCGGCGCTGCCGTGAAACTAATTACTACACCACGATGGCAACTCCAAAAAGCCATCGATTCGACAGATGATATTTAAAAAAAAGTAACTATGCCTCACGCCTAAACAACTGAACCGATTTTGATAAAATTTTGTACAGATATTGGTTAGAATTTGGTAAAAGGACATAGTTCGGTCAGCTAGTGATTTTATTACATCAATATAACGTAGTGATTGATACCGCAAACGCGTCAAAACAAGTCAGCCTTGATAATGAAGTACTTGTAACCGGCGAGTAACGTTCAATAACATGTGTATAGTATCGCAAACCTTCCGCGTGACGTCAGAGATATAGACACGATTACGACGATAGGGTGTTGAAAACATTCACACCTATAAATAGGATAGGAAAGGCGGGCGCTGAGGATCGTCGACAATCCCATACTCTCAGGTGGTGTGGAACCTCTGAACATCAGGAGGGACTTCGCCTCACTGTGTTCTACCGCCTGTATAATGGCCTGTGTTCAGAAGAATTGTTTGATATGATGCCCACACCTACTTTCTATCATCGCACCGCTCGCCATAGGGAGGTAGTTCATCCTCACACACATCCGGAAACGGTGCGCACTGTGCCGTATGAAAGAAGTTTCATCCCGCGCACGCTCAAGCTGTGGAATGAGCACCCTGCCGTGGTTTTCCCAAGCGACTACAATATGGGGTTCTTCGAGAAGGGCATTAGAAGGTTTCTAAAGGGTAGGCAGCACGTGTGTGACGCCTCTGGTGTTGCAAACGTCCATAGGCCACGGTGACCGCTTCCCATCAGGTGGGCCGTGTGCTTGTCTGCCACCTAAGTGGTATAAAAAAAAGGATGCGAGGAAATGCGACACGATAGTTTCAGTAGCGGAATCGATGTCGCCAAACTCACACATACAATCGTTAATATTTGTGCATTGTTTTTTTTATACAACTTAGGTCGCAGACAAGCACGCGGCCCACCTGATGGTAAGTGGTTACCGTGGCCTAGTGTAACACCAGAGGAATAACACTCGTGCCGCAACCTCTGTAAGAACAGAGACATTCTGTGTCGTCAGCGCAAAAGATGTAGGATAAGCCTTTGGTTTTCCCACGGACAACACAAAACCTCTCTAGTGAGCTCTGGCTACCCTACTCACCACCGAAAACACAACACAAGGTTATTAATATTATTCTGTATCGCGATATTCTGTAGGGTGGAGGAATTACTATCAAATATTTTAAATTAGCCTAGTAAATAGTTTAAACATACTTTAACTAGAAAATAGTTTAAATAGTAGATATTTTATTTGATAGTCTTCTCGCGTTACGAACTGCTTTTGAAACTCGATATTATACTGGACTAGCTGACCCGCGCAACTTCGTCTGCGTCACCCCGTTTTTGCAACATTTTTCACTTCTGCTCCGCACCAGTTGGTTGTAGCGTGATGTTATATACATATAAACCTTCCTCTTTAATCACTCTATCTACTAAAAGAAACCGCATCAAAATCCGTTGTGTAGTATTAAAGATTTAAGCATACAAAGGGACATAGAGAACGCGACTTTATTTTATACTATGTAGTGATAAGGGGAGCTGACCACGAGAGTTTTTACTAAATAATATATGGAAATATGCAAATTTTATCGTTTTCCAAACGTAGTATACTATCCATACTTGTTTCTCGTCAGATAATGGCCATTCCCGATAAGGCCATGTGACCTTAAATAACAGTTATAATGGGCATATCGATATGCCTAAAGGTATGCTTTATTTAAAAGAAAGTTATGCTAAACTTGAGTGAACAGCTCATTTCCAGACTTGTTTATCATCCTAATAATCCTGGATTTTACAGTTAACTTTTTTTTTGATAGGCAAATCCCTAATTTCCTTATGGAGATTATTAAAAAAGCGTATACAATTACCCTGAAAACAATTTGGAAATTTGTGGAGTCTACTATCACAGACAACGAGATTATTTTTGTGTCTGGTATTTAGGTTATGTCTATCACAAACTCTTGGAAAGTTTATAAACAGAATCCAGAACAACTCGAACAGGGCTTATACGTCACCATCATACGGTACAATCGTTTCAAGAATGAAACGCTTCGGCGACACTTCTTTGCCGCACCATAAATTCTTGGAATGATTAATTAATATTTATATAAATGGCGTGCTTAGTAGCAGTTGTTATTTAGTTTACAATGTATACCGAGGTTATTTCTGTACATATGTAAGTACAAAAGAGTTATAGAATACTACTCTATTGAATATATGCGGTTATTTTTTTTAACTACATAACATAGCATAAACTCTCGCCTATATCCCCGAAGGGGTTAGAAAGAGATGCTAGCACCCACATTTCGCCAGTTTATGTTTAGGTCCCAATGTAATAGGTGGCGAGCCTATTGCCATGAACCCGGCACTTATAAACGTGCGATAAATACACACATAACTTCGAAAAGCATCGAAAAGTCATTGGTGTGTGCCATGGTAAAACCTGGGATCGAACCCGAGACCTTTACAGTCCATTAAAAAGCAGTCTATTAAAAATACCGCATCAAAATCTGTTGCGTAGTTTAAAAGATTTAAGCGTACAAAGGGACATAAAGACATGAAAAATAGGGACAGAAAACGCGACTTTGTTTTATACTATGTAGTGATAACAAAAAATTATGCATTTATTTCTAAAGTCATTGCTCCCTGACAGTCTTATTGGTCTGTCAATGGCGTGCGTCTACCAGTGAACGACCTACGTTTTACTACAATAATACATATAATAATTATTACAATCAGATTTCGATATGATTACGGTTATCTTCAGACTAAAAATATTGTGACATTTTATTTTATCGTCTGATAAAGTCATAATACCTTAGTACAAAATTAACACATAAAACAGATTCAATAATGTAACGGCTGTTATATTACCAACTGTATAAATAACTTTGTTATCCTCTTAAAATATATAGCATTACAAAGTTACATTTGCAGTTGGTGGGTTTGAGCTCTGGACTGATTGTCCTCAATTGATTCAATCTCAATTAGCCAATCGCAGTCCACTGCTGGACATAGGCTTTCCCCAATGTTGGGCGGCTTTGTCTTATTATTCCCACGCTGACCAGACCGAGTTAGTACAGGGGTTTTGTTTCCAGTTTTGCACAATCTTATCTCTGATAAATCTCTGACTAAAATAGTAATGTCTAAAAATAATATTGTCGATATTAATGCCATTTTTGGACACGGCAGTTGCACCGACCTAGAATAATTGTGACAAGGGCAGAGAGGCCCCGAATATTGGTCATTTTTATAACTGGACATTATTAGTATTAAACTTTTATATTCGAACATTATTCATATTTTAACTTTTTATTTTTGGACATTATTCATATTCGACTTATCATTTTGGACATTTTTCTTATTGGACTTTATTACTTGTACCTTTTTTAATTTAGTCTGACAACCGTACTGTGCAATATAAAGCACATTTTTCGACGTGATTGGGGTTAAAATTTGCAATTAGTTCTTATCATAGTTAGCATACAGATAATATATGAGGGGATAACACTAGAACGTAAAAAAACACGTTTCGCAGTTACAGTATTACGTGAGGTTATTATAATAATTTAGTTATTCGCAATAATGTTTAATAATAATTTATTATAACAGTGTACACGTAACAATATTGCTTGGTATTTAAAAAATGTAATGAACTTGTCGTTGCTCGCGGTTTCATCCGCGAAATATGATCTCTCAAGAGATAAAAATATGTACCAGGATAAAATGTACTTATCATAATTCATAAATTGTAAAATTCACTAACTCATTTGTCTAATCTGCATCATGGGCAATGGACTGCTGAGACGAGGTCTCGGGTTCGATCCCAGGTTTTACCATGGCACACACAAATGACTTTTCGATGCTTTACGAAGTTTATATGTGTATTTAGCGCAGATTTATAAGTGCCCGGTTAATGGCGATAGGCTCGCCACCTATTACACTGGGATCTTAACATAAACTGGCGAAATGTGGGTCCTAGCACTTTTGCCTACCCCTTCGGGAATACAGGCGTGAGTTTATATTATGTTATGTTATTACAAAAAAGAAAACACACCAAATACATGTTAATATTATTCGTTATAACTTTATAACTGTCCTAAAAAGATCAAATTGTCACCCATCTACGCGCCAGACCGTGCCGGTGCGAGCTTAACCTCGTAATTTTCAGCAGGAAGTATATATACAGACATTACATAGCATTTTATTATTCAAATAACTCGGTAACTGCATACGGAATGTTCACAATTACTATGCGTTTGAAATGAGTTAATAATAACTGTCATAATGACATTTTAATTTAATTAACGTTGTTAACTTCTGCTTTATTTATTAATAAAGAAAATTAGTATTAAATTGTAAAGAGGTTTTAACTTAATATCATTACATAGTCTAAAACAAAGTCGCATTCTCTGTCCTTATGTTCTTATGTCCTTATGTATGCTTAAATCTTTCATTGCGTTTTTGCAACATTTTTCAATTCTGCTCCGCACCTGTTGGTCGTAGCATGATGTTATATACATATAAACCTTCCTCTTTAACCATTCAATCTATAAAAACAAACTCAGTTGCGTAGTTTTAAAGATTTAAGCATACAAAGGGACATAGGGACAGAGAACGCGATTTTATTTTATACTAAGTAGTGATAGTGATTTTGTAAATAATATATACACTAAAAGTCGACGACCTTTCAATGAAAACGCAATAGATAGTGTCTTTCATAAACAATAAACAGTTCATTTGACTGTTATTGTTATTTAATTGATATTATCTTTGTTTTTTATTATTTGCATTACAATAATAGTACGTCAGCACTGGCCATCTCTATTTTCTGAACATGGGGTTGAGTTTTCAAGGCAAAGCTTTTTAAAATGAATATTGTGAAATACAGGTTTGAGAGCCTCTGTGGTGCAGCGGTAGTGAATGCGAATGCTATGCAGGAGGCGGGCGATTTATGTCCCAATGTAATAGGTGGCGAGCCTATTGTCATTAACCGGGCACTTATAAACCTGCGATAAATACACTCACAGTCATAGGTGTGTGCGATGGTAAAACCTGGGATCGAACCCGAGACTTCGTCTCAGCATTCCATTACCCATACCACTAGGCCACCATTGCTTCACGGAAAAATATCGAGGTTCAGCCGCAACGCAGTTAGACAGGTTAAAATGCGGTGGGACTCCGAGGCGACAGCTTCGGATGCGACCGGAACTGGCGCACGGATGATGATAATCATAATGATGATGATGATGATGATGATGATGATGATGATAACACGTTTTAAACCTTGGTGAAAACTCGAGGTAAACATCTTGTGCAGTGTATACAAAAGAGAAGTCATTAAATAAACCAATAATGCAATTTCCCCAGCGCTTTCTCACATAACATTACTTTCGCTACACAAGCGTTTAATAGCTTCAGTGAAAATTTATGTGGGTAGTTGTACAAATGAATATGTATGACGTCACGGCTCGCTTGTCACGCGAGGGTAGGTGATGCTTGTTAAGCACTTTCATAGCAATTAACATTTTCTTTTGTAGTTAATAGTTTTTGTTTGGGAATATTAGATCGATTGTGTGTACGAGAGTATTTTTAAAATATCTATACCGCGAAGCATTTATCTTGGACGTAAAATGTACTCAAAATGTTATCTATATTTTCCTTTTTCCTTTTGAAGACAGTGAACTAGCTTCAATTCACCGTTGTTCATACATTATTTCAAAAATACCGGCGCGCTGAGTAAGTCAGTGTTTCGTCCTATAGGGGTTCGGCCTAATAGGACGAATCACAGAAATTAAAAATAATTAAAGTTTTCCTTCAGTGATTCGTCCTTTTGATTTTTATTCTTTCATTTTATACAAAATTTGTATGAAGTAACGTCAGCAAGGAAAATGCTGCTTAAAATAATATTGCAGAGGGGTAATAAGATTAGTATTATTTCGAAGACTGGTGTCGCAATTTCAAAGTGCGATATAAGTCTTCTCGGTTTGTCTTGTGCTGTAATACACTATAATGTTTGCATCTTTTCTTTGAGTATAGACGATTTATACTATCAAATTTAAAATTATATTTATGCCATAGAATTAGGAGATATAATTGATAGTAATTAAAAATGTAGCAGGGTAGGACACGGCGGTATATCTTAAATGTTCATTCCTCCTTAATCAATGTAAAATCATCATTCCTTCTTAAGCAGATCAAAGTAAAAGGTTAAGGGTTGCCCATTATTACTATATTTATAACTACTCTTAATTTTGATTTGCACATTATGTTGCGCAGCGGAGCGGAGAAGAAGGCTACACCTCCGCTGCGCTCGCGTCGATTTACGAACAGATATTCAACATTTCAACCAACCAACCCTTTGGATAAAATACAATGTTTATCTTGTCAACATAATGTGCAAATTAAAATTAAGAGTAGTACTTATACTCCACCAGAGCGAGTACGCGCTATAAATGATTCTACAAATCTAGATTATAATTCGTTTTACTTAATAACTTATTTGATTAAAGTAATCACCATTGTCTTGTCGACCATACTAAAAACTTAGATATCTCTTAAATTAAATCGATAGGACGAATCAACGAATGAAAATTATTATATTATGGAAAAGTATTGTTTCGTCCCATGGGCCGAAATTATCACAGGACGAACCACTGAACTACTCGGCGCGCTAGGGTCCCGTTTCCGTCGCGACTTGGGTAGGTATATGTAATATCTTATGTAGATAAAGGCATCAGTTGTGGACCCAAAATGGGGTTCGAAATGCGTTGTGTACTGCGCGTACAGAGCGCATTTCGAGCCCCACGTACTTAGGTACACGTTTTTGGATTGTCTTTTGAGGATAGAACAATGGAGGACGAGCTTAAATCGTAAAAAATGTAACAGTACCAGACGAACAGGTTTATTGATATCATATTTAGATAGGAAAAAGTGAATGCTTCGACGGGATAGTTCGTAATTCGTATGATCCTCGGTAGATGGCTCTCACCGTCACCCCAAAGATGATTGTATAGAAGAATTTCAAATACTTCAGATGTGGTTTCGTGGTTTAGCGGTCAGAGCGTTCGCCCCTGCAATTATCATTTACTTTTTTTATTTAAATTTGATTTGAAAAGTTAGCATACCAATAGCTTTACACATCCTTCGCATATAGAACCGTAAAAAGTCTAATTTAAACTCATCTCCTTAACATCGAAATTTTGAGCTGGGCAGTGTTAATAGATACGCCTTAGCGGGAGTTTAAAACGACATCATCGCCATAAAAAACAAATGAAAAACACATGTAGCACATAGACTATAAACGGCCACAGATAATTGTTTTCATAGCGGTGTCCTAATTTCCGGCTGATACCGTCCCGAAATGGACGCTGGTTTGAATTTGGAACGCTGTTTGGCGGCCATATTGTTAATAACGGTAATGTCGTTGACTTTATGGTAATATTTTGTATTGTAACCGTTTTAATTTACTATTGTGTAGTTAGTGTTGATTAAATCTTTGTGGGGAAATTTCGACATGTTTTTTTTTTCAAATATGCTAATTAATAAGTTGTTTTTCAACTACTTTTATGCATATTAGTAGAAAAGCTGTTAAGGGCCATATGAGCGAACACCTTTAGGCGCCAAAGCCAACCTCAGAACACCTGTTCTATTAACGGTCTGGATCTTCAACCAATTACGATAAAACAAACGTTAAGATTTTAGGCCTGAGGTCTTAAAAACTGCATCAGAATTCGTTCAGTAATTTTTGCGATCAAGTAAAATTTTAAGTTGGACCAAACCCTTTGAAACAAAAAAAAACCGTTTCGAAATCCGTTCAGTAGTTTTTGCGTCCATCGCGGACTTAAACTTTTTATAATTATACTAGCTGACCCGCGCAACTTCGTCTGCTCCACCCCGTTTTTGCAACATTTTTCATTCCTGCTCCGCACCTGTTGGCCGTAGCATGACGTTATAAACATATAAACCTTCCTCTTTAACCATTCTATCTATTAAAACAAACCGCGTCAAAATCTGTTGCGTAGTTTTGGAGATTTAAGCATACAAAAGGACATAGGGACAGAGAACGCGACTTATTTTATACTATGTAGTGAGTATAGATAATGAGGCCTGGGGGTGACGGGTGGAGCCGCCGGTCACCCTAGCTGAAGCAGGCCACGGCGATGGCGCAAAATGACACACCATACCCAGGGGCTAGACGGGGACACCATGGTCCCCACATTAGGGGAAGAGGGTCATCTCAACAGAGATGTCCCCGGGTCTGCCGGGGTGCGAGAGATATGTCTTGTATAATCTCACCTCCGGCAATCAAGGACCCATGGACGGCGTGCGTTTTGGTTGGTTCGAGTCCGACATAATCACCTCCATTGGTTTTGGTGGAGGTGGTATCCTTGGGGATTTTGCGCACGATAAAAAAAAGTATAGATAATGAGAAGGTATAGAGAAGATAAATTATTTGAGTTTGAATGTGACTCACTCACTCACTCAGCCGAACCCTTTACAATTGATTGTTTACTGAATAATGAGTACACTTGGTTCGCTGGTGAAACTATGACGTCATCTTACTAACACATCTTCGTGCGTGTGAATAAGAACGCTTTCGTAAAATGTTGAAACTTGTATTTTCACAGTTTCTTTGTTAATTTTTACTCATAATTTATTTTATTGGAGTATAGTGTTGCGAAGTTGGGGTCTTTTAAATTGTTTCACTCGTTATTCAAGCGTTAGATAATACATTTTTAGGGGGGAGAGGGGGGGGGGGGAGGGGGGATTCGCGGACGAATTATTCTACGACCTCCGTGGTGTGGCGGTAGGGAACACGCTACTTGCCGGAGAGGATTGCTTGGGACAAGGAAGTAGATCAATGGGAACTATAGACCAGTAGGGGATTTTTTTTTATAATATCACGCCCATATCCCCGAAGGGGTAGGCTAGGCTATCGCGGTCTTAGTAGGGAAAATAGACCGGGAAAGTAAACTAATAGTACCGGAGCGAATCTGAGAAGGGCCCCATACGTCCTAAACTATATTTATAAATATACTAACATTACGTTATCTTGGATTTCAACTATCTTGTTGTTATTTTAAGACTTTATCAAATCAAAATAACTATTCTTTCGTAGTTTGTCTTGCCTTCCGTATTCACTGTTACACAAATACTTAAAACCAATTGCTTTACTCCATTCAGGAATCAAATTCATGACTACACACAGTAGCCACCGAAGCACCTGCCTAATAAATTTATTCTTATTTTTTATCAGACAGGTTCCCTAAATAACGGACTCCCCAGAATAACGGACAAAGCTCTGGCACAGGCTTCTAAGTTGGGTTGGGAGGTCAGAGTCAAGCACTCACGACCTGTAAATTCAGAAGCTTCGGACTACAATTTTAGGACGTAGCTGAAAAATCGCTATAAGGATAATGGGCCCTACCTTTGTACCTTGTGGGACCCTTGCCAATAATAAATATAATTATATCTTGGACCATGTGAGCAGTACTCGCTTTTATGTGTCATTTGAGGATAGCACAGGATGTTACGGTGGCAAAGGAGCTTAAATCCACCACCATTCACAGATTATATCAAACAATCCGCGCGCGCCAAAAGGCCTGGTTTCTCACGAGATTTGAAGTCAATGTATTTTTTGAGCGTCTTTTGAGGATAGCAAACATTGCTATGGCACCGGAGGACTTAAATTCCACCACTTATTGATTATATCAAAGCAATCTGCGCGCGGCAAAATGCTTCGTTTCTCTCGCGATTTAGGATCAAGATACTGTATTTACGTTTAGAAGTGACAAATAAATTTTTGGATTGTTTGAAATATTATATAATGCGACTCTTGGCACAAACAAGACAGTAAAACTAATTGTATTTATAGATATCAGTTAGGAAACAGATGTTTTAGTAAACAATATACAGATGCGTCAACAGATAAAATGCTTTAGACAGTTCTGCACACAACAACAATGTTATTTTTGAACTAATCCCGTCTGATACTCTCCAAGACGTTAATTGGTTGTGCTTGTGCGGCTAAGCACATAATTTCCTTGCGATTTACACCGCATAGCAAAGAATCGGGTATTTTTTTTCCAAATTTATTTAGCTGTTATTTTCGATTAGGAATTTATTTTCGCATACCCATTCTTTTACAAAGTGCCCGATTGGCGGCAATAGGCTCGCCCCCTATTACGTGGGACCGAAAATCATAGTTGGCGAAATCATGGTTGTTTAATACACCTCTGCCCACCCCTTCGGGGATTACGGGCGTATATACAGGGTGGAATTTTGTAATGCCACCTGAAGGGAAAGTACTCTTAATACTGCAGATAGAAAATTTTACTCAAAGGAAACATTCCTTTATTTTTGAACAGAAACAAAACTGCATTCAACGATTTTTAAAAATTCGCTTGCCGCACCCGGTAATCGAACCGACTAAAATCTGTAAAAGTTGCACCCTGTACTTTTATTACATAGATCGTTAGGGTCAGTTATAAGGATGAAATCTCTCTAACAAACTTCATAAATTAAATGAAAGGAAAACTATGAAATCTTAAATTAATAGTTCCATGGGTCAAGTTAAAGCACTTTTACTCAAAGATCCATCTATTTAATTATGTTATTAATAAATAATTATTATCACTGACGTATTTTATCCATTAAAATGACAAATTGCTATTGGTGTCATTGAGAGAAATATCGAGACCGACAGGCTCCAACTCGGTTTGTACTGAAAATAATTGTAGAAAAAATTTAAGAATACGGGTAGTTTCAAAAAGCGACGGCAAACTCTTCAGCAATACAACTTTGATTTTGATCTAAATGTTTGTATCAAGCAATTAATTAGTTAGTTTACCATTTTTTTGTAAATAATTTAGGATTTCATTGTTTTCCTTTCATTTTATTTATGAAGTTTGTTAGAGAGATTTCATCCTTATAACTGACCCTAACGATCTATGCAATAAAAGTACAGGGTGCAACTTTTACAGATTTTAGTCAGTTCGATTACCGGGTGCGGCAAGCGAATTTTTAAAAATCGTTGAATGCAGTTTTGTTTCTTTTTAAAAATAAAGGAATGTTTCCTTTGAGTAAAATTTTCTATCTGCAGTATTAAGAGTACTTTCCCTTCAGGTGGCATTACAAAATTCCACCCTGTATGTATGTATGTAATAAACGCTCGCGGTCAGACGCGATCACTTATTTTTTTTTAAATTATGTCTCGACCAAATATACTATTTTTGGCAAAACCACGAAGGTTTTTACTGGATAGCGTAACTTAATATTAAATTTAGATCGACAAAATTTGATTCTTCTGATAGAATGACATCAACTGTAGTATTCCCGTAAAATTACGTAGATATAGTAGTCATAAATGGATAAATGGCTTGCCGCCAATATTTCATAATACTTGGAAACGTCCCATGACCCATCTTCCTTTGTGTTGCAGGCCCCAAGTTCAAAGAACTAGTTTGGTTATAAGACCTTGTCCTGCATCAATCGTCAATGTCAGTTGAGAGTAGAAACGGGGTCACGCGGGCAAGGGACATTGTTTGTCGATGTTCGATGAATGCAGTGTTGCAATATTCAATATAAGATACCAACAGTGAAAGGTCGGCAGAATAAAACGAGTTTATAAGCGCCGGCAAACATCTTAATCATCAACCGACTCCTCATGACTCCTCTGACTCAACCGAGCTCCTATCAAAAATAAGATTACGTACAAACCAGTTAGGGCTTAGATTACGACCTTTGCTCAGTGTATAATTTGTAACCACCAATTACAGGCGTAACTCCTTTATGCTGCATAGTGCGCGTGGCTTCAATGAACACCCAAGTTCATTGGAGTTTGATATCTTTAGCACCAAAGCCAGCCAAGTGAGACATCTTTTAGCAAAACCCTTCTTTGAAGATTAGTATCTTGGTTATATGTTCTGAATCATTGTAGTGTATACGAACTGGAAGTAGTGCACATCACTACCTACCGTATCCATTCCTTTTCCATATTGTTTCTCAGCTATGGAGGCTTGTTGTTCGCAATTTTGACACACTGTTGTTACTAAATTCATAATAGTCTGTAAGTCTTCTTCAAGATTAAATGATTAAATAACTAATGACGCGAATTCGGAGCGCTCGGTGAAAATATCTGCTTACAACAACCGATATATTTAGCGACAGATCTACCAAAGGTGGCACATCTTTTTGAGTTAGATTGATTTGAATCGTCATTTCAGGACGTCTCCTACTGAACATAGACCCTATTGACCTCCAATCTGAACGCTGGAAGGCGGTCTGCATCGAATTAATTTTCAGAAGGTTTTTGGTTTGTAATTTCTTGTGTTATGGGCTGCAGCTAAGTAAAAATAAACGCATTTTTCTTTCTTTCTTTCTTTCTTTCCATCACGCGGGTGGCCGTCGTACTCCTCTACCAGTACCTGGTCTTCAAAACTTTTCGACTTCAACAGTCATCTATTCTTCTCGCTGTGTTCAGCCGTCCCGGTGGGCTATATCAGAAACTTTCGTTCGTCTACAGATCTCGTCGTTTCCGATTCCGAATGGTTTGTTTAAATACCAAAAAGGTATTTCTACTTTTACAATATCATAAGTTTCACAGTAAATATTACAGCTTATATCCTTAACCTCATTGATAACGGCAAAGTCAGAAACTGCGTCAGCGGTAATACTAAATACATAAATGATGTCACTACAGAATTTATGTTATCGAATTTCAGACGAAACATGTTGTCAAGATTTAACAGAAAATATTTTGTCATTGTATGATCTGTCAATAGTTATTCGATATTATTTGTATTTGTGTGCCGCGGTAGCCTAGTGGTATGGGTAATGAACAATTGAGACGAGGTCTCGGGTTCGATCCCAGGTCTTACCATGGCACACGGCAATGACTTTTCGTTGCTTATCGAAGTTTTGTGTGTATTTATCGCAGGTTTATGAGTGCCCGGTTAATGGCAATAGGCTCGTCACCTATTACATTGGGACCTAAAACATAAACTGGCGAAATGTGGGTGCAAGCACCTCTGCCTACCCCTTCGGCGATATAGGCGTGAGTTTATGTATGTATGTATTATTTGTGTGGTGCCAGAGAAAGGATGTTTAACACCCCATCATCATCACGGCCGTCTCATGCCTCTGGGATATCCCTTACGCCCCGACTGACCCATGGCCATTGAAGGCCCTCAGGAAAACAAACTGGATTTCAAAATTTCTAGATATTTTCGATCGAATTCGTACATTATCAATAGAGATCGTGATCATTAATATTGATCGAGGATTATGATTAATATTAATCGTGTACTGTGCCTATACCACGCATATATTAGCAGTGGACTATTCAACCTTACAAACACTGCTGTACGACCTCGTTTGTTTATTAATAAGGAGACGGAGAGGCGTTATTCATTATAAGAACTATATCGGCAATCTGTGCCTTCGGTCACGGAACCAAGGCTATACAATAAAAAAAAACTTATTCAAATTTCGAATTTTAACGAGGTCACGCCCACTTTTGATATTTATACGTAGGGTTGCCATAATGTATGCGTGTGAACTGAGGGACCACACTGGGAATTCGGAAAATAAATTACCAAGGATTTAGTATTAGATTAGAAACAATTGTAGAACGAATCTTGGAATTTGTAAAAAAATGTATCAAAAACTACAGCCCTTTATATGTGGTCCCTCAGTTCTCACAGACTATTTAGCCAGATCTCGGAAAATATCCTTAAAATGAAGATAATGTGATTACACACATTTAGTATTGAATTAGTAAGGTTCATTTACTAAATAACAGGTCCCAAAGCATTAAAGAAAAAAAAACTACGTCCAAACTATGGTCCCTCAGTCCACACTAATAATATATATATTTCAGTGAAAATTACTGAATCAAATCCCTAAATTTTCCAGCTATGGTTAGAGTGAGTCTTTATACATTTTCTAAAAAAGAAATGGAGCAAAAATATTGGCACAATTTCAAGATAATGAGTCTTAAAACTGGTCCCTCAATCCACACGTCCATTATCATATTTCGTGTGCTAACTGTTTGACCAAAGGAATATCAGAAACTCAAGTGGATGTACCTTTTAGTAGAAAGTTTCTACTAAATAATCGAAAACTTAAATTGTTTATTAATTGCCTTTAAGCTGAGATAATCATTCATTATTAACCCTAAGAAAATACACCGAGTAGTGTGACCACAAAATGAAACAAAATGTATACAGTTTTTAATGTCTTTTATCATACTTCGTATAATATAGCTTTAGACAGAACTAAATAAAGGTACATTTTTTAATATTATGATAAATGGAGTTAAGGTTGTCACGAAACGAGAGCAAATATAATATATTAATACGGATATTTTAATACGGACTCTATATTTTCTGACCAACCTTCTTTTATAGAAAATTGGAGAGGAGAGGGTAAAGTGGATAAAGCGAAAATAAACTCTAATGTTAAATTGCTTAAAAATGGTAACTTGTGTCGTTCTGTATTTCTAAATAATAATAATGTCAGTCTCAAAAATACTTGTGGTTTCGATTCTATTATGTATTTTTTGAGTGTAGGATTTCATGAAAATGAGAGTATTCGAGACATTTTGGCCACTTCTGACAAAGATTTAATTCCACAATATATAAAGTGTCTCTGCGATATTGAGTGTACAGACGATGATATTTATATAATGAGAGCACAAATTGCTTCACAATATTTTAGCCCAACACATGAGAAAAGAAATCATGTTATCTATGATTGTCAGTGTAATATCTCATACATAATATTTGAACACATAATTTTGAAATATTTTTCCAGTGCAACTTTCACAAAACAGTGTTTAAACGTATCCTGCCAATCAAATCAGATCAAAAGAGACGTTGCATTTTTGCCATTAAATATAAGTTTCATTGAAATCTTTGGTATTAGTATTTTAGAAGTGGCTATTAACATTGACGAAGAAAACAGGAAGTGTGTTACTTGTAATGACCAAGTTAGTTATAATTACGAGTTGACAAAAACGATATCGTTCGATTTAAATGGCATCGAAAAAGATTATCTAAATAATGTCCCTGTTACCATAACAGTAAAGAACAGAACCTACAAAATTATAGGAGCATCTGAATTTGTTCCATCATTAATCCCAGGCGGTCTTGGCCATTACCGATGTCACTGTTTCATGAATGAGCGTTTCTTTTGCTATGATGACCAACAGTTGAAAATTATAATATATTTGCATCTCGTGCATTTGAATCCCTCACTACGCTCGGGATTCTACATTAGAATCACTCGCTACGCTCTTGATTCAATTCTAGAATCCCTCGCTTGCTCAGGATTCAAAATCAGCACTCGCAGCAAAAAACAGTTTTGCTCACATGTTGCACAAATAACTATTATTTAGTCCTGTCTAATGCTATAATTATACGAAGTATCATAAAAGACATTAAAAACTGTATACATTTTGTTTCATTTTGTGGTCACACTACTCGGTGTATTTTCTTAGGGTTAATAATGAATGATTATCTCAGCTTAAAGGCAATTAATAAACAATTTAAGTTTTCGATTATTTAGTAGAAACTTTCTACTAAAAGGTACATCCACTTGAGTTTCTGATATTCCTTTGGTCAAACAGTTAGCACACGAAATATGATAATGGACGTGTGGATTGAGGGACCAGTTTTAAGACTCATTATCTTGAAATTGCGCCAATATTTTTGCTACATTTCTTTTTTAGAAAATGTATAAAGACTCACTCTAACCATAGCTGGAAAATTTAGGGATTTGATTCAGTAATTTTCACTGAAATATATATATTATTAGTGTGGACTGAGGGACCATAGTTTGGACGTAGTTTTTTTTTTCTTTAATGCTTTGGGACCTGTTATTTAGTAAATGAACCTTACTAATTCAATACTAAATGTGTGTAATCACATTATCTTCATTTTAAGGATAATTTCCGAGATCTGGCTAAATAGTCTGTGAGAACTGAGGGACCACATATGAAGGGCTGTAGTTTTTGATACATTTTTTTACAAATTCCAAGATTCGTTCTACAATTGTTTCTAATCTAATACTAAATCCTTGGTAATTTATTTTCCGAATTCCCAGTGTGGTCCCTCAGTTCACACGCATACGCCATAATTAGGAAGTTTAAATTAGGACACAAATGAGTTTATATTTAATACGTGACGGTTCTTGGAGGAGGGGCTGGTATGGTCGGTTGGTTTAACGTGCTCCTCGAGGCACAGAGTTATCTGAGCACGTCTGTACTTCATAATATGGCATATTTAAAGTCATTCCACCATGACAATATTTTTGTTAACCTTGTTAAAAAATCAAGTACAGAGTGTTCTCAGACTTTTGACTTGTGCTACATCAACTGTTCTAAAAAGATATATGACTCGACTCTACCCTAATATTGTATATACATATCGGCACGTATATTGGACCCAAGTAGAAAAACGAGGCACTGTCGCGTGCGGATTGTTTTGATATAAATATTGGTAGACTAGCTGTTGTCTGCGGCTCTGCCCGCGTGGATGTCGCAGATTATCGCGTTGTACGACTCTACTTGATTCTCTTATGGCCTCTCTATACTACTTCTCCCCTTCTTAACTTTCCATTTTTTTTCTGCTCACTGTCCCTTATTTCCCCATTTTCCCATCGTCATTTTTAATGTGTCTCTCTCTCGTACATCCTACCCAATTGATATCATGAAAACAGAAATTGTCATCGAAATTGGCATACAGAAAGATCTACCGGAACTATTGAGATTTATGATTATTATTGCTCCGCTCTCTTGGATAATATATAGCCTATGTTACTCCTAGCTATTATAGCTTTAGATTACTTAAAAAATATTGAAATCGGTCCAGTAGTTACGGAGCCTATTCGTACAAAGAAACAAACAAAAACAGAAATCTTTATAATATTAGTGTAGATTCAAACTCTTCACCACCGTTGCACAGCGCGTATAGAGCGCATATTGATATTGCTATTGGGTTCACAACACGTGCCTGTACCTATACCGGGATTGTATCCAATGGGACTATTGCCAAAACTTTTCAGTCGGTAATTTCGTAAGAGAAACACATTACATCTGTAATTACGAGTATTACGTGTACAGGAAGGTTAAGGTCATGGATATGATCTCGTCTACTGACTGACTCAAGGTCTTCTATCCTGTGACGTTTACCACGCTGTTAGATTAGCTGGGATTTTCCTGGTTTTGAATATCGGTTTCGGTTGGTATAGTACGATTTCCTGGTCTATGAATTTCCTGTGTGAAACAACGCGATGATGGAATGCGACCCTTTTTTTCCTTGCCGAAATCCCACTGGAATCAGCGGGGACGGTTATATCGAATTCGAACTGAGTAAAAAAAACGGTTTTTTGGACCTTCAGTTGCTGACGGTGCGGTAGCCTTTGGCATATTCCCTCACTCCGCGACTGACATAGGATTTCTGACGCCTCCGCTCGTCGCGAACTTTGCGGTACCCGCCTCCTTCTCGCAGAAGGAAGCGGCAACAGTCCACGCGGTCGCATATAAGCCCATCGCCTTGAGCAAAACCTGCTTGTGATCTCGCATTCCGCCTAGGCGTTTCCTTCATTGGGTACTCGGTTATCGTATGCAGCCCTGAGTTCTCGCGCGCATCACAGTTGTGACCTTATTGCATTATTTATTACTAGCTGACCCGCGCAACTTCGTCTGCGTCACCCCGTTTTTACAATATTTTTCATTCCTGCTCCGCAACTGTTGGTTTTAGCATGATGTAATATACATATAAACCTTCCTCTTTAACCATTCTATCTATTAAAAAAAACCGCATCAAAATTCGTTGCGTAGTTTAAAAGATTTAAGCATACAAAGTGACATAAGGACATGAAAAATAGGGACAGAGAACGCGACTTTGTTTTATACTATGTAGTGATATTGCATTTCACAAGGTAACATTATTGTAACGTAAAGATTTCTATTTTTATTTCATAATAGTTAACATATCTGCTAGTTATCGTATATCTTCTAAATGACTTGACCTTGAAGTTACATTCAAAACAATATATTTCTTTTGTATATTAAATAGCGCGTTGACTATTGCGCGAAATAGTATATACATACATATGAGCACGCAGGGGTAAGGTAAGGAAAGGTAACGGGTAGGCAGAGGTACACAAACACCCACATTTCGCCAACTATGATTTTCGATCCCATGTAATAGGGGGCGAGTCAATTGCCGTCAATCGGACACTGTATAAAAATGACGAAAGTCGCGGATTATGGTAACTTCTTATAATGTGTAACTTTTCTGTCCGAAAGACTGTCCACATTGAGAACTCTCGTGCCTCGACGAGCATGTTAAGCCTACAATCCCGGTCGCATCATCACTACATAGTATAAAACAAAGTCGCGTTTTCTGTGCCTATGTCCCTTTGTACGCTTAAATCTTCAAAACTACGCAACGGATTTTGATGCGGTTTTTTTTAATAGATAGAGCGATTGAAGAGGAAGGTTTATATGTATATAACATCATGCTACAACCAACTGGTGCGTTGCAGAAGTGAAAAATGTTGCAAAAACGGGGTGACGCAGACGAACTTGCACGAGTCAGCTAGTCCAAGAATATAACACTACATACAAATAATATACTTCAGAGCATCAATCAATCAATTAGCCTATCGCTGTCCACAGCTGGACATAGGCCTCTCCCAAAGGTGGGAGGCCTTGACCCACTGTTTCTATGCTGGCCAGTGTATGCCGGATACCCTTAGGGTGCGATGGGATAGTATTTTTTTTTATACAACTTAGGTCGCAGACAAGCACGCGGCCCACCTGATGGTAAATGGTTACCGTGACCTATGGGCAAGTGTAACACCAGAGGAATAACACTCGTGCCGCAACGCCTGTAAGAACAGAGACATTCTGTGTCGTCAGCGCAAAAGATGTAGGATAAGCCTTTGGTTTTTCACTGACAACACGAAACCTCTCTAGTGAGCTCTGGCTACCCTACTCACCACCGAAAACACAACACAAGGTTATTAAACGGCGATATTCTGTAGGGTATTCTCTCCTTCACCATTCTCAGACACTTGGATAGGTACACAGATTTCAAAGCACAAGTCGTTTTTAGAACATCGTGACATCAAAACATCCGAAACGAATTTTCTTAAAATTATTCAATATAAATGGTTTTCGAGGTTGCAGATTAAAAATAACTGACCCGTTTGTACTCTTTGGATGTCATCGTTTACGTCAGATGGCCTTCAAACTCCAGTAAAAATTAATACGTTGCCTGTTGCGCAAGCGCAGGCGGTTAGACGTTAAGTGCCAATCAATAATTACATTCACGAGGTCTCGGGTTCGATCCCAGGTTTTACCATGGCACACACCAATGACTCGATACTTTTCGAAGTTATGTGTGTATTTATCGCAGGTTTATAAGTGCCCGGTTAATGGCAATAGGCTCGCCACCTATTACATTGGGACCTAAACATAAATTGGCGAAATGCGGGTTCTAGCACCTCTGCCTACCCCTTCGGGGGATACAGGCGTGAGTTTATAAAAAGAAAAATTATAATAATTACGTCACACGTTAACGGTAAATTTTCGCTGACAGAGCAGCGGCCGGCTGTAGATAGAGCAGATTTTATAGGCAAAATTACTACATAGTATAAAACAAAGTCGCGTTTTCTGTCCCTATGTCCCTTTGTATGATTAAATCTTTAAAACTAAGCAACGGATTTTGATGCGGTTTGTTTTAATAGATAGAATGGTTAAAGAGGAAGGTTTATATGTATATAATATTATGCTACGACCAACAGATGCGGAGCGGGAATTGAAAATGTTGCAAAAACGGGGTGACGCAGACGAAGTTGCGCGGGTCACCTAGTTAATGATATTTTGCTATTGCTATCGTTAAACCGTGGCGTGGGTGAGTGACGGTTTTCCATCCCTCCTCCAATTTATATTTTCCAGTTGAACCATTCAATGGGCAGTAAAAACAGACCATTATAATATTTTCGTCAATTTAAAAAAGCGGCAGTAGCTTAGTGGTTAAGGAGTCGGGCCTTACGATCGAGAGGTCCCGGGTTCGAATCCCGGCCATTACACTACCTACGTGAACCCACTCCTAACACAAGCCGTTGAGCTTAGCTGGAGGGGTTAAAGGGAATATTAGTAACTTCGGTTGCTAATATTCTGAAGACACGTCACAACATGTCGTTATGGAAACACAGAAACACAGTGACGTCACAAATGCGTAGTCCTACGTACAATCACGTGTAGACACACTTGTTGGCCTTGTAGGGTGCTGAGCGTTTAGCACTGGGCTGATAGCCAAGAGCCTCGACTAACACCTTAAGAGGCTCTCGTTAGGCAGCTGGGTCAAGGGCCTGATGCAAAAGGCGGTACTCCTCGACGCGGCACGCATTGTGAGGAAGTTCCTTTCTCTGGATCCCTAACCACCGGTAGCTTGGTCCCTGTACCCGATGCCGGTGGGCTACTATTTTTTATATTTTTAAATATATTTAGATTTTTTTTTTATAAATGTATTTAAAAATGTAATCTATGTGTTAAAAATAAATAAAGGAAATAATAATAATAAATAATACAATCATTTATTTCAGGCAGTTTACACCAATAGAAAGTTTGTCAATCATTTCATTAAATTCTAATTAATTAAGTACATTAACAATACTTTTTTTTACATTACAGCAATATTATTATAATTCACTCACAATTTTGAGTCAAGGCATTTATTTAGCTGTAATACTGTTTTTACTGCTGTAATACTGTTTAAACAAAAAGTTGGTATTTTTTTTATTAAGGATATTAGCAACCGAAGTTACTAATATTCCCTTCCCCTCCAGCTTGCTTGTGTTAGGAGTGGGTTCAAGTCGGTAGTGTAATAGCCAAGATTCGTACCCGGGACCTCTCGATCGTAAGGCCGACACCTTAACCCCTAGCTACCGCCGCTTATATTGAGGTACAGGAGGCCGTTGGTCCCGGTTCTTATGGAAAAACAAATTTTTTTATACTACTTTGGTGGGAGACAAGCGCACGGCCCACCTGATACAGGTTGTTCCCATGGCCTTATGGACGTTTACACGCTAGCCCGTAGAAACATTCTAATGCCCTTCTTGAAAACCCCTGTAGTAGCTTAAGAAAACCACGGCAGGGAGTTCATTAACAGTTATGGGTAGTTGTGGATCTAAAAAAACAGCTGTAACTAGGCAAAAAAGTAGGGTCTTTTAATTTGAATTTCCGCTAATCCCAGTCTCATTAGAAGCTTTTTCACGCCCCGCTTAAAGGACCCAGGACTGTAGGAAGAAGGAAACACGTGCGCTGGCAAGGAATTCAAAGACTTAATGGTGTGGCAGAGGAAAGACACCGAACCGTTGGCTTCTTGATGGAATATTCCGCACCGTATGTGGATGACATCTACACGTATTGTACGAAATTTCATATAGCAAAGGGTCAATTTTTGTATGTCCATTGTCCAAAATTAAGTCTCAATCTAAGCTCCGAAGTGTTAATTATCTTTTCCTCAGGCATAGAGGCTATTAAAACATATTAGGAAAACATTCCAAATAAAAATTACGCAGTTAACACAATATTTTATACAAATTTTAACTTTATGACCATATACTAAAGAACTATTTTTGATTATTATTGGCACAACTGCGCAGTTTTTCGAGGGGCCTCGTAGTATTCTAGTGCGTACGTGACACAAACCGCATCGAAATTATAAAACGGGGTCGTATTATGGCCTACTGTTTAACATAACATAACATAAACTCACGCCTATATCCCCGAAAGGGTAGGCAGAGGGGTGCTAGCACCCACATTTAGCCAGTTTATGTTTAGGTCTCTATGTAATAGGTGGCGAGCTTATAGCCATTAACCGGGCGCTTCTAAACCAGCGATAAATACACACATAACTCCGAAAAGCATCGAAAAGTCATTGGTGTGTGCCATGGGTAAACCTGGGATCGAACCCGAGACCTCGTCTCAGCAGTCCATTACCCATACCACTAAGCTACCGCGGCTTGGCCTACTGTTTACATGTTAATATTTCATCAAGAACCACGGAACCACGGGGTTCAGTGAACCTTTCCTTTGCCGCACCATTAGGTCTTGGAATTCCTTACCACCTCACGTGGTTCCTTCTTCCTACAGTCCCGGGTCCTTTAAGCGGGGCATGAAAAAGCATCTGATGAGGCCGTAAAGCTGAGCACCACCATTGTAACACTGTACGTGTTTGTAATGGTGACTCTCTGTCCTGAAACTTTGCTTTTCAGCTCCTTATAAGGCGAGGTGAAGTTAAATTACCTTGTCCTAAATGACGACAACCTTCGTATGAGATGGCGTGTTATGTATTCTTACTTTATCACCATATACATGTGTGACGACACCTAAACCTTACACCTAAAGGCTGTACAGAATCAAACCTTCCATCTTAAGGCTGTACAGAATTAAAAAAGATGGAAATAGTACTCCTTGCTATGACTCATAGTCTGATGAATGATGATAATGACTTTTTTTTTATCGTGCGCAAAATCCCCACGTATACCATCCATCAAGAACCAAGCGGTTCGGTGAGTATTTTCTCTGCCGCACCATTAAGTTCTGGAATTGAAATGCCGGCGCACGTGTTTCCTCCTTCCTACAGTCCCGGGTCCTTTAAGAGGGGCGTGAAAAAGCATCTGAGGAGGCCGTCAAGCTGAGCGCCACCATTGTAGCACTGAACGTGTTTGCAATGGTGACCCTCGTTCATGAGACTTTGCCTTCAGTTTAACATCAGGCGAGTTGAAGTCAAATTGACGTGCCATAGACAAAAAAAAAATTCTCCGCCAAAGCCGGTGGAGGTGATTATGTCGGACTCGAACCGACCAAAACGCACGCCGTCCATGGTTCCTTGATTGCTGGAGGTGAGATTATACAAGACATATGTCTCGCAATGATGATAATGACTGATAAGCATTTAAATTAACAGATTCTCTTTCATCAAGTCTATTAATATAAAACTAAGAGTGGATTACTATATTTAGTTATCGTCATTGATTTTCCTATTATTAGAAGTCTATATTAAGCACTATGAAACAATGACTTCTATGATATAACATAACATAAACTCACGCGTATATCCCCGAAGGTGTAGGCAGAGGTGCTAGCACCTACATTTCGCCATTTTATGTTTAGGTCCCAACGTAATAATAGGTGGCGAGCCTATTGCCATTAACCGATCACTTATAAACCTGCGATAAATACACACATAACTTCGAAAAGCAACGAAAAGTCATTGGTGTGTGCCATGGGTAAACTTGGGATCGAACCCGAGACCGCCAGGTTTATAAGTGCCCGGTTAACCCGGACCTAAATATAAACTGGCGAAATGTGGGTGCCAGCACCTAGACGTGATATTATAAAAAAAAAAATAACAAATCATATACGTAACATAGATGACAAAAGTCAACAAGAAAAATAATAGAAAAAATAACTAGTCCACCTCGCTATCAATAGAAACTTGTTTTAATGTTAATAGTATAGCTATCTCTTTCGCACTTATTATATGTTTTGTATTAAAAGATAATACGTGGGGCTCCTCTTAAGAAGGAAAATGTATCTTCTGTATATAACTAGAAGGTTCTCGAATGGAGACGAGGCGTGGGACGGCCCTCCGCGAGATGGACGGACGACATAGAGTCGCAGTACCCGTTGGGTGCAGACCGTCTCCAACCGGTGGGATTGGTTGGAGGTCGATGGACGAGGCCTATGTTTTGCAGCGGTCCTATGGCTAATAGACAATGATGATAATTTTAATGTGAGATCTCACGAAATACTGAACCGATTTCGATGAAGCATCTAGGGCAAGCACATCTAGATATAGTGACATTCTATTACCGAAAATGCAAGTGGAATCGTTCAGTTTGGGTTTATTTATATAATTCTGTAATATGATTACAAAAATTTAATGCAATATGAATCTTTGTGCTTCGAAATATTTAATGTTACGAATTTTTATCATTAAAAACACAGTCAAGTGATCTATTGATAACATAACATTAACCTAACTAGCACCCACATTTCGCCAGTTTATGTTTAACTCCCAATGTAATAGGTGGCGAGCCTATTGCCATTAACCGGGCTCATTAAAACCTGCGATAAATACACACATAACTTCGAAAAGCATCGAAAGTCATTGGTGTGTGCCATGGTAAAACCTGGGATCGAACCCGAGACCTCGTCTCAGCAGTCCATTGCCCATACCACTAGGCTACCGCGGCCTTCTTGCTCCTATTGATAGCAAATTGAAAAAAAATCGCTTCTACGCGCTTCCATCAATAGAAAGTTATTTTGTCTAGAGGCCTTGAGGGCCCTCGCTAGAATCTTCAGGAGCTAAGCCAACCTTAGCTGCTAGATAACGGACAAGATCATTGGTCAATTTTTTCCGTGCTAGTTCAACAAGTTATACCTTTACTACTAAAGAATAAAGCAAGGTTAAATCCCCATTTACAACGTTCATCCGCCCGCCATATTGTTTCGAAGTAGGTTATCCGTATCTATGGTCAGATATGGCGTCGGATTTGAAAAAAAAAGTTGCGCAGTAGACAGATAAAAATGATTTTGTATAATCTGTAGCTGTCAAAATGTTTATTGTTTACGATATTATATGGATTTGCATATTTGGGTGATTTCCTGTTTATATTAAATAAATAATAGTGGTAATAAATTAAATGAAAGTGTTTGTTTTCGCTATTCAAGTATGTTTATACAGCCCGTGACCATGAAACAGTTGTGTGTAGAAAAGAAACTGAGGTCCCCGACGGGGGTCATCTCGAAAGAGACGGCCCCGGGTCTGCTGGGGTGGGTGAGATATATTGGCTACTATCTCACCTCCGGCAACTATAGACCCAGAGACGGCGTGCGTTTTAGTCGGCACCGGCGGGGAAGGGAGGTATCCGTGGGTATTTTGCGCACGATTAAAATTAGGTGTAATAGAGCTAGTTTTTTTCCATATACGAGTTAATCTATTGAATTTTTCCTGAGCACGCTCTATTATGATACATGGCAAAATATTTATGTTTACACATTATGTATTATGTATTAATTTTCAATTCGTCAGCACACTATCGAATTTACCTTGAACAAGTAGGTATATTTAAATGTATTATCAACGCATTGAGTAAGCGACTGTTAGTAGCGAAATATTAAAATGTTTCTGCGCAATTCGTTATATAATCATCATCATCAGTATAGCGCCAATTGCATTCAAAGCTTGTGCTTGAACGCACTGAAAATAAAATACAATTGGAAGTGTGGAGCTTTGATCAAGATGTGACTCGTGTAAATCTAGTACATAAGTGGAAAACGTTAATATCTGACATTATCTAAATAGCATCACTACATAGTATAAAACAAAGTCGCGTTATGCCCCTTTGTACGCTTAAATCTTTAAAACTACGCAACGGATTTTGATGCGGTTTTTAATAGATAGAATGGTTGAAGAGGAAGGTTTATATGTATATAACATCATGCTACGACCAACAGGTGCGGAGCTGGAATGAAAAATGTTGCAAAAACGGGGTGACGCAGACGAAGTTGCGCGGGTCAGCTAGTATGTAATAAATAACATTTGCTGTATTTCTCTCTCATAACATGCGTTCAATGACGTCATCTCGCGATATCTCGAATCTCAAGCTAATGAACTATATTTTATAACTATACTAGCTGACCCGTGCAACTTCGTCTGCGTCACCCCGTTTTTGCAACATTTTTCACTTCTGTTCCGCACCAGTTTTAGCATGATGTTATATACATATAAACCTTCCTCTTCAATTACTCTTACCTATTCGGTTGCATCATCATACATATTGCATTAAAAACTGCATCAAAATCCGTTGCGTAGTTTTAAAGATTTAAGCATACAAAGGGACATAAGGACATAGAGATAAAGGGACAGAGAACGCGACTTTGTTTTATACTATGTAGTGATTTGTCATTCTAATAAAGTGTTATCTTTTTTGTGATACTAAATCACCTCGGAATAAATTCTGTGGTTATGTCGAACTCGAACAGACCAAAACGCAATCCGTCTTTGGGTCCTCGTATATATGAAAAAAAATATGTATGGACTCTATGGTATACATTCGCATAAAAAAAAAATTCACTAATCAAGCAACAAACCCGCGGTCCCTAGACGTACCCCACCAGGTGTGAATTCATAAAAAGAATACGAAATCTACACAAAGAGCTATTGATTTTTAATTATTACTTTTTAATTTTCAAGTTTGCAAAGCCTTGGCTTCCGTTAAGACCAGATGTTTGAACAGCTGGCGTTTGGCACGATGTTGCTATACTTTTTATTGGGTGATTGCGTACATTAATGCGTAGTTTTTTTTTTTATACCACTTAGGTGGCAGACAAGCACATAGCCCATCTAATGGAAATCGGTCACCGTGGCCTATGGACGTTTGCAACACCAGAGGCGTCACACACGTGCTGCCTACCCTGTAGAAACCTTCTAATGCCCTTCTTGAAGAACCCCATATTGTAGTCGCTTGGGAAAACCACGGCAGGGAGCTCATTCCACAGCTTGAGCGTGCAAAAGTAGTATAAAGTCCGGCAAACTAGCTGACAATATTTGAGACAATCGTATACGATGCGATGGCAATTGTGCACCAATTTTATTATTGAATTATATAGAGCCGCAGTAGCCTAGTGGTATGGGTAATGGACTGCTGAGACGAGGTCAGGTTTTTACTATGGCACACACCAATGACTTTTCGAAGTTATGTGTGTATTTATCGCAGGTTTATAAGTGCCCGGTTAATGGCCATAGGCTCGCCACCTATTGGGACTTAAACATTAACTGGCGAAATGTGGGTGCTACTCCTTCGGGGATAAAGGCGTGAGTTTATGTTATGTTACGCAAGGTGTGCAGGTTCAAATCACGTTTTATATCAATGAATCACTTGACACTGCTGTGATTTTCATGAAAAAATAATGTGAAATAAAATATTTCGATTCAGAAATTTCATAAAATTTTCTTATGTTACAGATTTATACCAATCCCATACTTTACTCTAGTGCCATGGTCGTTTTCGCCAATAGAACTTTGTCTAGAACCCCAGGACCCATACCATGAACTCTTAAAACAGGTACACTCCAACTGCAAATGTAACTTTGTAATGCTACATATTTATATGACATTACAAAGTTATATATGCAGTTGGTAGTACGACAGCAGTTCAATTTCGCTGATTTATCTATTTTAAGAGTTTATGGTACCGCCTTTCGGATCTTTTATTGGCATTAGTACACATGTGCGAACTTTTTGAGATCTGTTCACAAAGATTGCCGGCAACTAAAATTGTACATTAATGCGAATTTGACGTGCCATTTCAAATGTTATCTACTCGAATTGAGGTTATCGTACGCATATTGTTGAAATTCTAGTTTTATAATCGTGTTTTATACTACTAAAGTTGCTTACAAGCACAGCTACACGTGTACTTCACAGTCTTATTTAGGCGGGGTGTGAAAAAGTATCTGATGAGGCCAATGTAACACTGCATGTATTTGTAATGGCGTCATCAGGCGAGGTGAAGTCCAATTAAAAAAAACTTATAACCTCAATGTTTTAACAACAACACACCCTTAGAACCCTTATTTTAATATCCTTTGATAGATGGCACACCAACTAGAAGGGTTTACCGACTTAAAGGGTATATAGAAACAAGTTCTCATACATTCTCTAGCCCTTCCATGTTGAGGTTGGAGGTATACCACCACTACTACTACTTCAAGTGCGGACTCCGTTAAACGGACGGGTGGTCAGCCCTTAGGTGTGGCTATTTCACCAATTTCCCGTGTAACAACTTCTACTTCTTCTGTCGAGTCGACGATATTTCCACTCCCCTATCAGAGTGGCAGAATGGAGTTGCCATCGTGGTGTAGTAATTTGTTTCACGGCAGCGCTGCTACTCACGGAGAGGGCCCGAGCATAGGTTTTGCTCTTCGGGAAGGCTTACTACGTCCCCTCTGCCATAAACGTTTCTATGACAACCGGGACTGATGGAATAACATGCTCTTCGAGGTACAGACTAATACTAATTCAAACATACAAATATTTGCACTGAGTGAGAAACAAACCTGCACTGTAGCAGTTGCATTCACTACCCCTACACCCCAGAGCTTGTTTCTTCTTATATCTTATAGATAACCCCACATTTGTTACTAATTTGGTGGCAGACAAGCTCATGCCCACTTGATGGACATTGGTTCTATGACTTGTGTTATACCAGGTACATTATATTCATGCTGAGGGCCCCGAGAAACATGCTTCTTGACGAACCCCATGTTTTTAACCACATTAATGGCATATTACCTCATAATCCACCTGACATAAGTTGGATATTAGATACTATAGGATACTATAACCCTAATGATGGCCTTAAAAAACCTAACATTCTTGAAAAACCCTATATTGAAGTTGCATAATAATTTCTGACACCTTTTTTCCGTAGGTTCTTGTTTAGGTGTGTTTTATGATTTTAATTATTTTTATCTGTAATATACATATTACATCCCTTTCATTACCATACCTACTCCTCTAATACTCAAAGGTTTGCTGAAGAAAACTCATAGTAAGTTAAGCTTGCCTTTGTACATAACTCTTACAATTTATTATGTATGATTTCTGTACTTTGTGTGCAGAGAGAACTATGATTATTATGGTAACTTTTTTATTTACCTGTGGTAACCAAAAAAAGGTATAAAAGGAGTCATCAAAATGATTAAATTATTATGCAAGTCTTTAGACATATAATTTTAACTTGTGAAATATTGAGTCATACAATTTAAACGTTAAATAATGTTTAATTAAGATGTTGAAACGAGTAGAATGTACCAGAAGGTTTTCAAACTTCTTCAAGATCAATGACAATTTGATCTATTTTTAAAACATTGGTCAATTCATAAAAGGAAGCTGCTTTAAAAATAAAGAACATTATTTTTTAATTCTATTTAAAAGGATATTTTAAGTCTGTACATACTGATAAATGAGTTAAGATTAAAATCAAGTCTTTCCAAGGTTAAAAATAACCAATGATAAAATTTTATTCTGAAGTAGGTATTCAACAGTTGAACTTTCTTTTTTTAAAGTTTATTAAACAAATAATGAGAAGATTTCACATGTAAATACGTGTACTATGTTGTTCATGCAAACAATACATTTGCAAATACAAAATTTCACCATAAAAGACACTGGCTGACCTAAAAAGTTACTTTTCACATAGCAACACAGAGGTTAGGTTTGAACAAAGAGGATTTAACACAAAAGGAAGTATAACGGTCGCAATACTAATAAGAATTTATGTAAAGACTTACCCGGATGCTTCCGTGGTGGGTTTTTGTAGAAAAACCACCCAATAAGAGATGATTTTTTTTATTTCACACCCTTCACGAACTAAACCAAGAATGGCTTGACAGATGACTGATGGTACAAAGATGGCGGACAAGATACTGGAATTACGTCACTCAGCGGGAAAATTGAAACGACCGTTACACTTCCTTATTTCTGTTTTATTGTGTTAATGAACCTAAAATGATTAAAAATAATTCACTCACCTCATAAAATAGAGTTTGATGTGTAATAATAAAATATATCCGATTGGGTTTTGTTAATACATCAGTAAAATATTCAGTCCGATTCCTCGCCTTGTTGCCAGATCGTTATTGCGTCAGACAATGAATAACGTTCAAATTCACACATTTCAGAACACTGGAACATTACTTTGTATAATTTTGCAGTAGAATTATCACAGATTCAACTTAGAATACTAAAACTTATTAAAGTTAATCTTCAGGTATCGATTTCTCTTATTAGAAAAGTAGAATGTAAGAACGGCAACGTCGCATTAACACTAGGAACAAAGGTGTATAAGACAATCCAAATATTAAATTATTAGATAACTCTTGAATAAAACACGAAAATTATTAACAGAACTGAACTACAGTGTTAATAAAATGAATATTTGATCACAAAATGACGGAACCTACAGATGCTTGTCGCGACAAGGTATAAAAATAACTGACTCGATTTTGAACTTGTTTTTGTTTCGTTCGTACGGCGTTGTAAACAAAGGGGGTCAATGTTGCCATACAGGTTTATGTAAACTACTAATAAGTTGCGTATGGTAGAATTCTAATTGACATACTTAAGTTAATTTTAATTGGAACTTTATTAATTTTATTGTAGTGAATACTATTGACCTGTAATTAAAATAACAAGGGAAGTAAGTTTTGATTCAATAACTAATTTGAAGGTTTCCGACCATCGACTCCCCTGGGGGAGCAGCTCAGGGGAGCAGAGGGTCGGAATCCAATTTGAAGTGTTGAAATACAATAAACTACATCGTTCAACATTATAAAATATTGCGGTTAATACGTACCTAGTTTAAAATAAAAATAGAACGAATAGAATAAAAAATAAAAAAACGTCTATACTATTTTACATTTTTTACTATTTGTACATTAGTGACTGCTAGATTTTATGAGGGAAAATTAGTTCAATATTTTCGAGTTTTTGAATATATCCGAAGACCCAAACCTCGGATCCCGGCTCAGCTACCTATATGATGGTTTATTGATTTTTTTGGGAATCGGCAAAGCATTTGCCAGAGGGTAGTTCCTCAATCTGCAGGTACACAGGGCATCAGTTGGCTTGCCACCGAAGGTCTTGATAGAATCCTATAGATTTTCCATTTGTCTTTCCAAAAATATATTCCACGAAGGTTCATGATAGATATCATTAGAAAGAAAGAAAAATCTTTTTTATTCTACGCAATTCTAAAAAAAAACATTAGCAGACAGACAAATATCAATTGGCACAGAACAAATGTCGTCTTTTAGCTTAATAATGTATGCCTTTCAACACAACGCTAATTTTCATTCCATTAGGTTTCATTCATTTCATTCCATTTTCATAAGGTGTAATCTACCTCGTAGTCCCAACTTTCTTAACACGGCACCATAGTACTTAACCATAGTTATTAACTACAGTTCTACTGAGATCCGATAGACTGAATCTTCTCCACTGAGCTGATGTTGCATGGTATAATTTACACAAGAGGATTCTTTTGTGATCTTTTCAAATGAAATATGCTACTATTTTGGTAGAATTTTTTATACTCGTCAGTACAATAAATAAATTCTTCGAAAAACGCACCACCAATAAAAAGGTGGGAAGTTTAAAAATTTTTTCTTCACATACATACAAGCCATTTGGAATAAAAACATTATCGAAGGTTCTGCCTGGATGAGGCAGTGGAAATGAGATTTTTGTCTAATTCTCCTAATAAAAACATGTTCAATATACCTACTTATATAGCTACTCATTTTTGTTTTGAACAACGAGTCTCGTAGATACTTTTCCACATAAATCCGGTCAAATCCCCACGCAGTTACTCGAATAGCGGAATTGTTATAGGTATCTTCTTACTTACATTGAAGTCTACGACATAAATATAAGTACACGTATTCATTGTCCTGTGTAAAAGTCGGTAGGTAAGTAACTTAATACTTCAGAACAAAGCTTACGACATTTTAAAACGTTAGTGTGTAGGTACCACAGAAAACCACACTTTTAAAGTTCCACATATTGTATGTATGCGGAAGAATGATTTGGTTTTCAATCATCACTGTTCTCTGTACATACTACTTATAAGAACCAAGAGGTTCGATGGCTTTTTGCGACACCATAAAGTCATGAATTTTTATACCAGGCACTCGACGTGTTTTCTTCTTCATACAGTCCCCGGCGTTGTAACTATTTATTAATCTGTGGTCCCGGGTACCTTTAGGCGGGAATTGAAAAATAAACTAATGGTAGCCATGCAAGTTTTTTTTTTTTAATTTTTTATTTATGGCACTTCAATTTTACTTCACCTCGCCTTCGTTCATGACTAACTAGGAATACAAGTGCACAAGTATCTAACAATACACATTACAATGTATTTATGCAAGCCTAAATGTGCGCATTGTAACGTATGTGACCACCATCACCATCACCACCAGTGTTGACGGCCTCCATGGCGTGGCGGTGGTGAACGCGACTGCTACACAGGAGGCGTGGATTCGATTCCCGCTCAGTGCAAATATTTGTGTGCATGAATATGAATATTTGAATTGGTATGGGTATATGTATTTACAAAAAAAAAAGTATCTAAGTATGTTTATCCGCATTCTAGAACCCATAATATAAGCTAGTAAAACTATGCTTACCATGGCTCTAGATGTCGTAGTGTAGATTGCCCTAGAATATTTAGAATATAACGAGACCGTTAAGGTGAGGGCCATCCCTGTTAAATTGATGGTATCTGAAATGTTGATCATCTTTCCTAAGACTGCATTTTACAAGGCGAGATGAAATCATATTGACATGTCAAAAAAAGGTGGGAATATTTTTTGAATTAAGTAATGAAAGTTCTAACTGCGTTTTAATTTTCAAATATTTATTCAATAACTTCACAGATCAAAAATTTAACATTTCTCATTTAAAGATTGACCATAAAATCAGGCCAAGAAATATATAGAAACGAACATATTTTTTTTTTACTTTTTTTTTATATTTCCAATGTAGAGATCATTTCAAATTGTATTGTTAATTCTATTTAGTATCTACAGGCACAAATTGTGATAATAAGCTCAAAGATACAATCTATTTATGTAAAAATTAAATTGGGTACCTAATCTATAATCACTTTTTACTATACATTAGACATCTAGAAAAACAAATGAGCTTCATTACATAATTTGAATTTCGACTCAATCCGCGGAATTCGCCATTTTACTTTTTGAGAGCTGCTGATTGGTTGTCGAGACATCAAACTCGAGTTTCATTGTAATTTCAAAAATGTTGCAAGATCGGACACGTTCTAAAAAAACTATTGCATTATCATGCTATAACCCTATTCTAAAAAAACGTATTATTTTTTACTGTAAACTAATTTCTCATTAAGTGATTTAAAAAAAAAACGATATAACAGACGCAACTCTTCCCGCTCTTTTACCATTCATAATTTAAAAAGCTCAGTTGATTATTTTTTAATTACAAGAAAGTACCCAATTGTGACAAGTAAGAGAGCAATAACAAATACATATAACAATTTAGAAAACAGCCCTATTCATCACAATTCAACATATATATACAACACTATAATGTATATCTAAAATGATTGAAATGTTACATACATTTAATGACTCCTATATTACTAGACTGGCTGTTCAGAGTAAAATAATTGGTTTCTATTTGTGACTTAACCTAAGCATATACTTTTTGCAGCTGTCATATAGATGACATTACAAAATCATTGACACATATCTTTTTTTATGGGATTTGAAGACCCTAATCGAACCACACGCCCGGAAACTTACTGACGTGGCCAACGTGGGTCTTGTAGAATTTCTTGAAAAACTTGACATGGTGTTTCGCCATTATTTTATATTACATTTACCATATTTAAATGACATTGGCGAAATTGCGGCGATTCTGCAGTAGAAGCCATCTTAAAAAGAAGTTGAAGTTACTGGCACATTGAATTGTGTGCCAATTTTTTCCCCAGAAAAATTTGTTCCCGCTTCGCCCATGACCATGACATAAGTTTTGTTCTAAACAGCTTGTCTAGTATGGTAGGTACAAACAAGTAATTGCTTATATGTTTTATTAGAAAATATATAACTATATCTATGTTATTGGTAAATAAATCTTTGTTTCAGTTTAAAACACTGAAATTCGAAAAAAAAACTTTATATAAAAATATACTATGACTAACTACAATATCTAGCAAATTATCTTATATTTAAGAAAAATACAGCAACAAGTTAATTTATGGTTATAATATAAACCCTAGTGGTTTTTTGGGGTTCAATACCCTATGTATGACGTTTTCATGGCATGTCCGTCTGCCACCGATTTGTATTTCATAAAATGTAATAGGTAGATGAAATGTTGACATTAGTATTGGGGCTAAAACAAAGATTACTATCAAAAAAAAAACATTTTCAACATGCCTCGTTGGAAATTGGAGAACCAGCCAACACCAGAAAATATAATAAAAAAACGACATTTGAAAATAGAACATAAGTTCATAGCACATTTTTTATGAATTGCATAAAGTTTCAGTTCGGAAATCACCCGTAATAAAGTTGTTAACTTGTTACCGTTCAATACATTGAAATAAAACGATTTATTTAAATGCTATAGAAAATCGAACTAAAATACTAAACTCTAATCCTAAATTCATAAACAATATTTTACATAACTGTATTATGTCATATAGATCAATTACGTCATTTAATCTTTTTATCACGGCCATATAAAATAAAAGTACAACACTTTTATCGTTCCATATTTTTTCAAATTGTTGTCACAAAAAGATGGCGCGAATTCCGTGGCAGAATTTGATTACGTTTAGATAGTTTTGTTTTAATTACATACTTGAAATGGCCTGAGGTACAGACATTAAGTTTTTTAAAGATTATACCAATAATATTTTTTTTTGATTCACGTCCAAATACATATATGACTATAAACACTAGAATTAATAATTAGTAACTTAAAACTATGTTAGTAAAATCGGAGTTCTTAACACAACCTTCAAAAATAATTATTTGTGATTTCATTCATACGATATTTTTTTCGTATTTCGTATGTGTTCAGAGAATCTTACAATATATCTGTCCCAATATTAATCTGAATTCAGAATCTGGCATTAAAAAGTGCACACGCGTTAATTAAAAAAAAAATCTGCAATTGCATAATCTTTCGAACTTAGTATTGTTAAGACTAGCTTGTGATAATCGTAACATTGTTAAAGTACCATGAAACTATTATACTGTGATATTTTCAACTGCAGATATAAAAATAGAGAAGTAAATTTAAGAAATAGAGACCTTATCTCTCATGTGTATTTCATTGTTGCTGATGAACACTGCTTTTAAGTTCTAGGTGCCTAATATATTTCTGTGGGCGATACCAATTTTCGCCCGTATAACATAGTTAACAAGGCGAACGCCTTGTTTCTGTAAGTCAAAGATATAGAAAAAAAAGAAAATTCTTTTTTTAAACAGTTTTTTTTATTGGTAAACTATAACTATGTCTATTCTAGTTGAACTCTAGAATTGCAAAAATAAATGATTCTTTTTTCAAAAAAATCATTTTTACTTTTTAATTTTCAAAGTAGCGTTAGGACACTAACATCTATACTTTGTAAAATATAGCATGGGTCCTATGACAGATGTCAAAATTTGGTTCATAGGGATGTCCAAAATTCGATGAAAATATCGATACTACCAGCTATTATTGATGCATGTTACATATAATTAGGTTTAATTTAATTGTATGTGTGTATTTAATTGTAATGAGAACGGAATATACGTAGCATACAATGCGTTGGCACTCGTACTGACGAGAATGAGTGGAGTAGATCAGTGGAAGTTCATATTAAACAAAATGTTGGCGCGTGTATCTTATGCCTATATCATGGCCCAAGAGCCAAACGCGGCGTGTCTTCTTACAAAATCCAAAAACAGGTTCAGGGCGTTGATGGATTGAATGTAGGATTTTATTTACTCAATATTATTTAGGATCAAGTATATTGAAATATAAACATTATTATGATATTAAAATACCTAAGCAATAAGATTAAATTCTAATTATTTTTTTCTTATATTAATTTCAAATTTTAAATTAAGCTTTATTCAAAATATGGATAGTTCATAGTATGTGGTCACGATGATTCATCGCCCATCACTAATTAGCTCTGTATGCCCATAAAGTATGAGATTGACAGCTACTACATTCAATAATAGAAAATTCAAGACTTCATGTGCAGGATTTCACTGACAGCTGTCATAGGACCCAAGCTACATTTTACAAAGTATAGTGTCTGGTACAGTGTTTTTTAAATCAATAGATTTTTTTGTGGAAGCTTGTAAGAATCAGCGACATTTCTTCAAGAAATCGAGCACCTCTGGAGGGTAATTCGGTCGTGAAGTTGATTTCGTTGCCAAGCGAGCGAGGTCGAGTGGGGTTTTCGAACTGGAAAGAAAGATATTTTTTATAAAATATCTGAGAATCACCCGAATATCTCCGATAAAATTAACATTTCGACTTGTATTTTTTATTTTATTATTATTTTTCATTTATGGCACGTCAATTTGAATTCACCTCGCCTGATGTTAAGCTGAAGGCAAAGTCTCATGAAAGAGGGTCACCATTACAAACACGTTCAGTGCTACAATGGTGGCGCTCAGCTTGACGGCCTAATCAGATGCTTTGTCACGCCCCGCTTAAAGGACCCGGGACTGTAGTGTGTTTACAATATCTGAACTAAAAGCTAAAAAAAGTCTAGTTTATTTGACACTCCGCCTTATAAAATTCCGTAGTTTTTTAGTAGAGTAGCCATTGCTCATTGGAAAGTTTTCGTGCTGTTTGTGGGTAGACAGCCTATCTCCTGCGCTGGAGCTCTCAGCAGAAACTCTTTGAACCTCACACTAGCTTAACCGTCGGTTCGTGATTAAACGTAGTAGTAATCACTACATAGTATAAAACAAAGTCGCGTTCTCTGTCCCTATTTTTCATGTCCTCCCTTTGTATGCTTAAATCTTTTAAACTAACGGATTTTGATGCCGTTTTTTTTAATATATAGAATGGTTAAAGAGGAAGGTTTATATGTATATAACATCATGCTACGACCAACAGGTGCGGAGCAGGAATGAAAAATGTTGCAAAAACGGGGTGACGCAGACGAAGTTGCGCGGGTCAGCTAGTTATAATATAATAGTTTAAACATACCTGAGATTAGGACAGTGTGCCAAATTCTTCCACTCTTTTCTGTCAACTTGCTTGAACATGAGCAATATCAGTTGTAGGTCGCAGTTTGCGCTATTCACCGCTAGATGGAGGGCTGTGTCTTTGCCTTTTAAATCCTGTAGAAATATTTTTTATTATACAACCAAATAGTATCAGAGTTATTGAGATTTATTACACTAAAAATATTGTAAAAATATTGGAGTAAGTGTTTATTTATTTATTTATTTATTTATTAGTTTTAGGAAGGCTTACAGACTAATAACAATTTAATATATTACAGCTTGATAATAACATAACCTACCCAATAGTTAGAAAATATATTGGGGGATGGAGGGAAACCCACACAGGTCCACGGTTTAACAACAAAACCGATACGATAGCAGTAGCAATTAGATCTAAATATAAGACATTAGATCTTGTAGTTAGATCTAGTGTCTCGTTAGATCTAAATACAAGACATTACATCTTGTAGTTAGATTAGTGTCTCATTAAATCTAAATGCAAGATATTACATCTTGTAGTTAGATTAGTGTCTCATTAGATCTAAATACAAGATGTTAGATCTTTTAATTAGATCTAGCGTCTCATTAGATCTAAATACAAGACATTAGATCTAGTGTCTCATTAGATCTAGAGTGTAGATGATCAACTTACCCCTTCAGTGAGTTCGAAGCCCCCGTGTTCAAGTAGCACATGCACTGTGTGCATTCGAGGGGATGCCGCGCTATGTTGGTTGCAGGCCACATGCAATGCTGTGTATCCTGTGAATAAATATTATTGTATATTTTTGTATATTATTATATACTGATATATAATATATTAAAGTGGGAAAAAGTCAACATTCCGGAAGGGACTTGATTCCCCGCTTAGGGTATTCTGGGTTCCGGACATTTGAGGTTTGGAATTGGACATTTTGGGATTCGAATATTTTGGGAGTTAGACATTTCCGAATTAGGTCATTTTAGGAGTTGGACTTCCGGGATTGTGGGAATTGAACATTCTGTACCTAAACTTCTGATACAAAAAAAAATGCGCTTACACATGAAATAAATCTATTTATAGTCCCCGTGACCATAGCTGTTTAGACCCAGCGATAGAGCACTTGTAATATGTGTTTTAGACTAAGGAAAAAGACATATAATTCGAAATCTTCTGTTAAAGTCAAACTGCATCTTGTTTTTAGAAGTCAGTTAAATACTATTATTTAGCTTACCATCAGCGTTGTTGTGGTGCAGCTTGAACAGAGGTGGTTCATTCGGTTGTGCTCTGACGAGCTCGTACAATACATCCGAACAAATGTCGCCGGCGCGGGCGCAAGCGATCACCAGAGTATCGCCTAGAGCGTCCACCTTGAAAGGAAATATTTTACATAAGTACTACTCATATTGATACCCGCGGCTCTGCCTATATATATTTCGCAGTAAGATAGTTATAGCCGTAATATAATCATATCCCTAGGGATATAATCATATGCCGGAACATAGTTATGCGAAAACGATTCATTACTATCTCACTAGGAATATATTTATGAAACGGTCCAAGTTTAGTGATATAATCATATTACTAGATTAAGTTCCACAATATAATCATATCCCTAGGGATATGATTATTATAACTTAACTTAACTTAACTTCAATATTATAACCGTAATATAATCATATCCCTAAGGATATGATTATTATAACTTAACTTAACTTAAATATTATAACCGTAATATAATTATCTTACTGCGAAATATACATATCACCACGAATCTTGAACCTATAGTCCATTTTGTTAGATACTTAAAAAAACCTAAACAATCTTGACGTGTCTTTTTAATATGTTTTGTTTAATAACTCAGTATAAAAATACTTTTCTGCTTAGTAATGTATTTTGAATACTAAAAGCCTGTGTCGATCCACTAGTCAGACAGTTAGTTAGTCTAGTTTATTTGTTTAACATGTATTTTTATAAAAAGTTGCTACAAGATTGTTTACCTTTATTTAAGTACCTAAACAAATGGAGTATAATAGGTCGAGAAAGAATCAAGATCTTGGTACGCGTGGATTCTTCATCCTAATGGTTAATCCCAATCCTAAAAAGCTTCGGATGCGACATCCGAAGTATTTTGTTGATGAAGGATAAATAAGTACAAAATATAACTACTAGTGACACCTAGTTTATTGAGTATGAACTGTAACATAGTTTAAAGAAATAAAGTCACTCTGCACTGAATAACCAAACGTGTATTACTTTATATATTTTTTATCTTAGGCAAAATACCCACGGATACCACCTCCGCCAAACCTGGTGGAAGTGATTATGTCGCATTAGAACCGACCAAAACGCACGCCGTCTATGGGTCCTTGATTGCCGGAGGTGAGATTATACGAGACATATCTCTCGCACACCGGCAGACCCGGGGACATCTCTTTGAGATAACCCTCTTCCCCTAATGTGGGAATGACCCCATCTAGCACCCTGATATGGGTAGACGCACTTTGCGCCGCCGCCGTGACACGCGTGCACCGACTATAATATACCACTTCCGGTTATTTATTGTTTCCCATGCATACAAACAATTGAACATATCACAAGAAACCATCTGTCAAACGTATCCTAAAATTACACGATTAAAAATAACCTTTTTAGGATAAAAAAAAGTAACAACCAAAGATAATATAGCAACAACACTATCAAAAATTAAAAAAACAAAAACGATAAAATGTAAATTGTTTCATGACGTCTCTCACTAATAAAGTATCACGTCATAGTTTTAATTACTTACGTAATTCAAACTGATTACGTTATAATATATTTTTTTAAACTTCTATTTTAAGTTATTACGTATTTACAAATTATCTAACTTGAATTATAATTGTTTGGTGTTTCATTCAAATCCCGCCAAATTACCTTCATTGACTTAAGCCATCTGTCAAAATGCGCTTCCTAAATAGGGATCCAGGGGTGGATAGGGATAAAATGGTCAATTGAATATTTTAAATAATTTCTTTTACAAATTTTTAACTGCACATTACCAGATATTTGATAATTCTGTGATTACAATGAACTAGTTCAAAGTTTCGCTTGAAAGAATATAACTACAGAATTTAGCTGACCATTTTATCCCTATCCACCCTTATTATTCCCTTATAGGGATTATTCACCCCATTCAACGGTATATCAAGTATGGTAAGTATACATAATATTGGTTTTCTGCATGAATAGGATGATGGAAGGATTCTGTGTTTCCGGTAAGCTATATCCTGGGAATATTCAAGTCACGAGTGAATAGGATCCTTCTAGGCAAGCGTGATTCATCGTTAACCACATCGTCACTTACCATCAGGTGAGACAGTGGTCAAACGTAAGCCTATACTCAATAAAAAAACATTGTAAATTGTATTGAGGCGACCCAATTGCCAGCAATCGGGCAATTTGTAACAAAATGGATATTATGCCGAAAATAAATAAATTTCAAAAAAAAAAACATTGACTCGATTCCTTGCTATGCGGTGTAAATCGCAAGGAAATTAATTACAAGCTTAGCCGCACAAGCACTACCAACTAAAGTCTTGGAGAGTATCATTAGGATTATTGTACCTCGTGAAAAACATAGTCTTTTGCCGCGGCGAGGCTCGCGTTGGTCTTGACGGCTGTTCGGATGCACTCCACCAGGTATCTTGTGAGGAGTGGCTTCTGAGGACAGCGGAGGGTTGCCGCTTTCAAAAGACTTAAACCAGCTGTAAGAAAAAATATATTTTATGTTAGGGGAGGTTATTGAAAATCTTAGAATGTATAGTATACGTAATGAAAACAGTGACATCCTTCTAATATTATAATTGCGAAGTAACTTTAGGCCTGTCTGTTACACTATCACGCCTAAATCACTTGATTAAGATCAAACTTTGGGAAAAAATATAGGCTGTTCGATCGACATTCTACCAACATGAGACTTTGCCTTCAGCTTAACATCAGGCGAGGTAAAGTCAAATGGACGTGCCATAAAAAAAACATCCTTGTGGGTGAAACCGCGGGGAACAGCTCGGTGGTTATAATTTAGTCCTCCATTAGAGACCGGAGACGACAGTTTACTTAGAATGGGTGTATTCTCTCTCCAGCATTTCGAAGACGCGGACAGGGAGTTTTCTACGGGGAAACTACTGACGATTTTGCTAAAATTAAACACTTTTATAAGCACAATTCACGCAATAATACTAATTAAATAAAGCGTTTCAAAACATGGCACCTACCAAATACCAAATATATGTAAATAATCTCTGTACTTTATGTGTGCAATAAAGAATTAAGAATAAGAATTAAGAATGGCACCTACCAAAAAAAAAGTAGAACAATCAAAAAATACGGTGTGTATTTTCTCTGCCGCACCATTAAGTATTCGAATTCCTTGCCGGTGCACGTGTTTCCTTCTTCCTACAGTCCCGGGTCCTTTAAGCGGGGCGTGAAAAAGCATCTGATGAGGCCGTCAAGCTGAGCGCCACCATTGTAGCACTGAACGGGTTTGTAATGGATACCCTCGTTCCTGAGACTTTGCCTTCAGCAAAATAAAGTACCCCAAGTTTGTTAAACTGGTCAGTAGTAGGTATCCCCAGTTTTCGTTTTCGGGAGCGTTCCCCTATCTGTATGTATATAAAAAAGAGATACTTCTAATATATCCATGCCTGATATCACCAGAAAAAAAGCACTCACCATCACCGGTGAACATGGCAATGTCCTGAGCAAGAACCCTTTCGCAAATAAGGCTGAACAGCACGTACTGCAGGTCTTCAAGGTCAGATCCGCTGGAGAGGCTCAGCATGATGTGGTGTAGAACCCTGAAAGATTACATAATTATTTCTATAGTTAGTCTGGGTTTTGTGTTGTCCGTGGGAAGACCAAAGGCTTATCCTACATCTTTTGCGCTGACGACACAGAATGTCTCTGTTCTTACAGGGGTTGCGGCACGAGTGTTATTCCTCTGGTGTTACACTCGCCCATAGGCCACGGTAACCACTTACCATCAGGTGGGCCGCGTGCTTGTCTGCGACCTAAGTTGTATTTAAAAAAAACGATCGTACCTACTTTAACATTAACAGTGCTGTACCGGTCAGGTATAAAACAGGTTGTACCACTTAACAATTGTTAAAATTATGTCATATCTTGACGCTAACTGTAACCGGCCGCGCTCAAACGTCAAATTCTATCAAAAAGATAACTATAACAGAGCTACTAAATACACTGGAGCAACACATTTAGCCAAACCATTAGAATCAATGTTACTGTTACTGTTAAATTTGACGGAAACCTTAACTTTATCTGGCAGTTGGAGCAACTAAGACCTAGTAACTGATACTCTTGCACAACACGAGGTCTAAATAATCTGAATCAAAACTATAATTCATAATATGTTTGCCCTGAAACTGAACTGAACTAAAATGTATGGGAGTGACATTTGCTGTCGGAATCGGATCACATGACATTCCGACAGCAAATGTCACTCCCATACATTTCCAGAGCGATGACGAATCTAGATTCGGAACGAATGCATTTTGTCTAAGACCCATGAACTTCTATCGAATTCGTAATGTAAAGGTTTCGAGAGAACGGAGCTTTGTGATTGGCAGTCTGCCTCTTGTGAACCTGTGTGCGTGTGTAGCCCGCCAATCGCAATGCTCCGTTCTGTCGATACCTTTACATTACGAATTTGATAGTATTTCGTTCTAAGGCTACTGAAAATAGCGAACGGACTGGATTACTGGCATATAGGGAGAGGCCTATGCCCAGCAGTGGACTTGTAATAGCTTAAATGATTAATAAATAACATGTTCAAACTTGTAGGTAATATTTATAACATGTTTATTGTCGTTTTCCTTGTCTCCATGTATTAGACATTACGTCATTTCATGATGGACTTAATAAATTGTTGAATGATTGTAGTGAATTAAATGTAATAATACATTTCTATTGTATGTAGA
This sequence comes from Pelosia muscerda, assembly GCA_963691645.1. NCBI lineage: Eukaryota > Metazoa > Arthropoda > Insecta > Lepidoptera > Erebidae > Pelosia > Pelosia muscerda. Next base: position 2,743,077 of record OY829125.1, read on the forward strand.
ATGGCAATTATTAATAGTTGATTTAGTAGGTACCTATGTTTTATGGCGCCAGCGAGGGACATACATAAGTGGCACCAAAGAATTGTACCTATATCTACTATATAAAAATAAGTCGGGTTTTCCTTCCTGACACTTTAACTTCAGAACGCACGAACCGATTTCCACGGTTTTGCATTCGTTGGAAAGTTCTCGGGCTCCGTGAGGTTTATAGCAAAGAAAATTCAGGAAAAATTTCAACAGAAAAGCGGGAAAATCATTTGTGGCGAAACGGAGTTCGCCGGGTTTGCTAGTTACATATACATAATTATACAAATGCATATAAACTCACGCCTTTATCCCCGAAAGAGTAAGCAGAGGTGCCATTAACTGGGCACTTATAAACCTACGTTAAATACACACATAACTTCGAAAAGCATTGAAGTTATTGGTGTGTGCCATGATAAGACCTGAGATCGAACTCTAGACGTCTCAGCAGTCCATCACCCATACCACTAGGCTAATTTTGTTAATATTAATTATTTCTTTTTGACACTTACCCATAAGCAGCTTTAATATCCATCTTGGCAACTTTAACACACAAATCTTTTCGTTCATCAATTTTCAATTTCTGCATGTGCTCTTGAAATAATTCCAAACAACTTTTCCTATTTAACTGACAACATTCTTTTTTTGAAAAGTTCTGAACGATCTCCTTTTGCATATCTTTGAATTGTTTCATCGTCATAGATGAATTTGAAACGGTGCGTTCCCGCGCTTTTTCAACAGCTTCTTTCTCTTCCTCAAAGTGTGGTATGTATTGGTATTTTTCGTAGTCACTGTTATAGACTGGCGATCTTTCTGGGGATAGGGTATATTCAGAATTTGATGGGTAAAACGATGATAGCGAAGGCGACATAGGACTTGGAACGTTTTCCGAACGAGGTGGCGTAGGATAGGTATACGCGGCATTGAAAAAAGGGTCGCTCGGTGCTTGGATACTGTTCAATTCTGTCTGAATATAATGATACATTTCTTTTTCAAAGTTTGTATCGTTAACAATCTCCTCGATAGGATCTGTTTGAGGTATTTCGTAATTGTTTTCTTTCAATAATTGTAAGATTTCATCTTGGCCGATCGTTTTTTGTTCGAGATTCGCCAAAAAGTAATCTTGTGTTTTTTGTTCTGTATCAAAATGTGGCGCCATCTTTTTTTCGGCCATAATAGGACTCGATTTTTGAATTTGGTAGCCATTTTGAATTGGTTTGCTGGTGTCTTCGTGTATAAACTCTAGGACATCTTCTAAGTATCTATCACGATCGTTTTGGAGGAATTGTGATTTTTGTTGCAGAGTTTCGCAGGCGATGTTTATTTCTGTTAGATTGTCTGTTGGGAGCTGGCACTCGTTGACAATAACTTGACCGCCTGTTAACGTCTGTTTATTGATTTGGTTGATCTGGAAAAATAAAAAAATTGTAAAAAAATATGTTAAAAAAAATCGTCTGATACTCTCCAAGAGTTTAGTTGTTAGTGCTTGTGCAGCTAAGCACGTAATTAATTTCCTTGCCATTTACACCGCATAACAAGGAATTGGGTAAATTTTATTCCAAATTTAGGTATTTTCCTGCTACTTTTTCAGTTAGGAATTTATTTTCTGCATACCCATTTTCTTACAAAGAGGCCGATTGTCGGCAATAGACTCGCCCCCTATTACTTGGGACCGAAAATCATAGTTGGCGAAATGTGGATGTTTAATACACCTCTGCCCACCCCTTCGGGGATTATGGGCGTGAATATGTATGTATGTAAAAATAGGCCCAGTTGGCGCTCTTTGATCCTTTTGTAAATACATATAAATTATTAAAGTGTATAACTGTATTTGTAAATTATTTCTACGAATGCGATGGAAGCGTGTGGACAGAAAAAGGAGGTTATACTGTCTGTAGTGAGTTGCAAATATTACTATTATTGTTAAAATTCGTTCTCAATAGCGCGATATAATTTACTTTTTATTGTATCTAATAATAATTCGCATTCTGTACATAATGTTAACGGGAATATTGTTGTAATAGATTAATAAAATGAACTACTTTTGTGTAGAGTGCTATTTCGATAGCAATTTTGATTAACTAATTAGTTTATTCTCACGGGATAGATTGCCTCACTGAAATGATGAGAGGTTGTGTGTCACAGGGCACATGAGCTCCCTCCCAATTAGACATCAGAGTAGAGTAGCCAGAGCTTAGTAGGAGAGGCCTTTTGTTGTCAGTGGGAAGACCGAGAAACTTTGCTTTGTCTACTGCACTGACAACACAGAAACTCTTAACCTTCTCCCTTCCGTCCCCTCCCTCCGCCCCTCTACATAGTCAACATCACGAGTGTGACGCCTCTGGTGTTGCGAAGGGTGCGTCCAGATTTGTGATCTGAACAGCAGAACAGAAAGCGTGACAGCGAGAGAAGACGTTGAGTGTGGACGTAATAACTTGTGGCACATGGGCACACAAGCTAGTTGTGCTGACACGACCACCAGTCGATCATTTAAGCTTAGCTTACCACGAAGATGAACACGCGACGAACACGCACTTCTGCCACGCTCACGGTAAAATACATAACATAAACTCACGCCTTTATCCTGAAAGGGTAGGCAGAGGTGCTAGCACCCACATTTCGCCAGTATATGTTTAAGTCCCGATGTAATAGGTGGCGAGTCTATTGCCATTAACCGGGCACTTATAAACCTGCGATAAATACACACATAACTTCGAAAAGCATCGAGTCATTGGTGTGTGCCATGGTAAACCTGGGATCGAACTCGAGACATCGTCTCAGCAGTCCATTACCCATACCACTAGGCTACCGCGGTTCATCACGGTAAAATGGCACGTAAATAAAGAGATAGAGAGTAAATGTAGAGGCATAATATTCTGTATCTGTTCTTCTAAATTATCCATGTAATTCTATGATCACGGCAGTCATTACTTGGTGTTGAAACTTGGATTGTTTCGTGATGTACTACTACATGTTTTGTATATAAAGAGCACTGATAGTCTTTGAGTTTATTCGTACGCCAAATGAATTTATTAAATTATCTAGGATTTGAAAGTTTCGCTAATATCAAGTAATAGAAACAAGGTCAGTATCAGGCTGTGGTCCAAACTAAGTCAAATGCAAATCAGAAATTGAGGTGGAATACAGATGGCGCTAGTAAAAGTACCACTATAAACAATGAAACAAAAGCCTTCACCATTCTCTTTACCGTCACCATAAGATAATCAAAATGAATTGTCAGAATTTCAAATTTGTAGCGTTAAATAAATAAGTTCTCTATGAATCAGTCAGGACATTTAGGACAAGTAATATCCATTTTATAGTAAGACTATTATTAGTTTATTAAAACTATTACTGTCCTATCATATTACAAAATCTTTAACAATAGTACATTAAAGCGCTATAAAGAAACCAATTAGTATTCAATCATTTTATAATGACGTCGCTGGATTTTTGCACACTACATTCTATACACGGCACGCGGAAAACACGTTTACAAAACGAGTTAATTTATTTAAAGATTATGTTAATTGTCGCGACCATGTTTTATTGTAGTTTGGCGGAAGTGATACATAGATGGCGTTGTTATAAATTTTTATTGTTACCGTTTCTTGTAAATAGATGGCTCTGCTCTCAATTTTCATTGTTTAAATGTGTTGCGTCATAGGGTTATTATTGTTGATGATCCGAAGCGAACGTGTTTATGTTATCATTGCGAATTTTGTGAAGTACGCCATTTTGTATATCAAAGAAAATTGCAATACACAGGTGTATTTATAGATAGTAACCGCCATTATCTGATTTGTTGTCTCTTTAGGTAACAGAGGCGTTAGTCATACACTGATAATATGTATTCTATAACCTCTATTAATACTTTGCGTGACATCAACTTCAGATAGAAATACACCTTCAATAATGACTGGATGTAAAGGGCTCTACAGTTCCCGGCTACTCCAAATCGAGAGAGAAACTTAAGATTTGAATGACGTGTACTGCACATAAAAGGTACATTTTGTGTTATGTATCTTTATTCCACAAAGATATATGCCGGCAACTACACAACATCCTTGAGGTCAAAGGCAACTTCGCAAGCTGGAAGCTTTTGGTGAGGTTGAGAGTTGGTTGTGACCAGTGAAAATATACAGCTATCAAAAAAGGAGTGTCCAAAAGCATTTGTCTAAGTGGTCCCCATTTTGGGGTCATCCATCTTGGCTCCAAAATGTACCCTAGAAGGTGTTAGGGAATCGCTCCTGAAGCCGAAGATCGAAAGCACTTGGTAGTACCCTAAGTACACTATGTATCGGCATAAAAAACCGGTTTTGTAATTTTCTTATTTTTTTAAATTCATCATTCATCATCAGCCAGCGACAGTTCACAGCTGGACATAGGGTTCTACCATGCCACGCCACTTGGCTCGGTCTTCGACTATCCTCCTCCACTCCTCACCAATCACTCTACGTATATCGTCGCTCCATCTAGTCGGAGGGTCCCCTACACTAAGTTTGCCAGCGGAGGAGCTCAAATCCACCAATTAAACCAATCCGGGCGTGGCATAGTGTCAATATATATGCCGGGAAACATACACGAGTTATAGCCGTGATAATATGTAAAACTCCATGAGGAAAATAACAGTATACACATGCAAAAAAGGCGCCATATTATTATGTGTTATTCAAAACGAGACGTGTATTGCAAAGTCAAATGAGTTGGAGTTACATTGTAGCAGAATTTTCCATTATCTTAAAGTGTACAGGGTTAGCCTAATAAAATAGAGGGTAATGGACTGCTGTGACGAGGTCTCGGGTTCTATCCCAGGTTTCACCATGGCACACGCCAATGACTCTTCGATGCATTTCGAAGTTATCGCAAGTTTATAAGTGCCCGGTTAATGGCATAGACTCGCCACCAATTACATTGGGACAAAATATGGTGATAGCACCTCTGCCTACCCCTTCGGGGATACAGGCGTGAGTTTATGATATGTTATGTAGAGGGTTGCCAATGGGCTTACTATCATGGATGGGTCTTAAGGTGATGGAGGTGAGATAGTAGCTTTGTTCACCTTTGAAGGTCCCTCAGCTGTGCCGGCAGCAAGAATGTGTTGCACACGCTACATAGGCCACAGTAATCACTTTAGGTGATGAGCCCGTGGCGATACCACATGTGCCCAGCGCCATCTAGCGACAGAACTACTACGTCACTTCGGATCCTGCATCGCGAAAGCGAAGTTCTCGCGCTGGTAAAATATACATACAACAACCCAACGACAAACGTTGGGCCGCGGCTCGCCAGGCGTGATCACGTTGCCTGGTCGGAGGATCTTCCTTTTGTGTTGGAGGGACATCACATCCCGTTCCTCCACAAGCCTTTGTGCCGTCTAAATGGTATAAATAAAAGTACTGCTCTTAAACATACCTGTCTCAACGGATCCGTCTCTCTGCTTGGGTAAGGATAGCAAGATGGCGTGTAATTATTCTTATTTCTAATCGGAGTCCTTTTCACAAGTACAGTGTGAATCTTTTTCACTTTAACCTTGTCACTGTCCAATTCCAATTTGTCAAAATGTTCAACCAAATCATCACATTTGTCAACTTTTTCGCCATTTGTGTCAGAAGCTGGTTTATCGGAATTGTCAGATTTGTCAGAAAAACCACTGTCGCCTGATGAATGTGAATGTATTCTTTCGTTTCGTGGTTCTTCAATCACTTTAAAATCGAAATTATCCAATTCATCAGCATCTTCGTCTTTTTCTTCTTTTATATCTTTTGTTTTGACTGGTTCATTTTTTATATCGATCTTTTCAAGTTTGGAAACGATTAACGACACATCATCGGTTTCTTTTTTATCTTTCTTCTGTTCTGTTTTTTCTGTTTGTATCTGTTCTTGTTTTACATTCTTTACCTTTTCTTTCTTTTTATGAAATAAAGATTTTATTAACGTTTTCAACGATTTTTTATCTGTATTCTCCATTGGTACTGGTTTGGCGTTTGTCACGGTTGGACTACCCATAATTTGTTGGTTAATTTTTGTTTGATTTTGTCTTCCTTCAGATATACACTGCTGACATCTGGAACAATAAGAAAAGCATATTTAAATTAAAAATTAACAAAATGCTCTGTAACGACACAAATCGAGGTTTGTACTTCGCACTTGCTGTATATTGCAGTACCTTCTTTGCCCTATCTTCTTTCACACAATCCATCCATCTTTTCTTAGGTCGAAATCTGCTCCTAAAGACCTCTACATTCACACTTTGGACCTTTATTACAACATCACTATCATCTCTTCCCACAGTATGTCCACAGCTAGTAGCTAGCACTAGTGCTTTTAAACTTTCTCTAATATACTCATTCCTTATTCTATCCATTCTAGTTACAATACACATCCATCTTAACATTCACATCTCCGCTACATGGAGTTTGCTTTTATTTGTCGCTTTTAAGGTTAAACATGACGATCCATACAATATGGCGGGTCTCATCATGGATTTATTGATTTTCCCCTTGAGCTTAAGGGGAAATTCAGTATCACATGTTGTTTATGCCTTTGATTTGCCACAAAAGTTCAAATTATAAAAGTGCGTAAAATAATATAATTGCTTGAGTGGAAATTGGGTTGTGTTGTATGTAGAGTAGAATTGAGGTAAGTAAGCAACAGGCATCCATTATCCTGTACCGCATACCTATAGCGAAACATTTTCATTTTGGCGGGAATCCAAACTAAAGTCTATACAACTAAATATAAGCTCGATAATTTTCTTTTGAAATAATTTCTGAGAATCGGGCACAACCTTGTATCGTTTTTTAGTCCATTTACATGTTATCAATACGTCCATGAGATTGTTTTGAAGAGAATAAATTAGGCAGCCATCTTATTGATCAATGACAAACAGTTTTTTTTTTATTACACTAAGGTATACCGCCTATACGGTCTGATCATTTTGTCTGGTGACCCAGTACGAATCATTATCAATATAACTTTTTTTCGAGAAACGACCTTGTAAAGGTGCGTCCAGATTTGTGGACCGTACAGAGTGGTATCAAGACATGACGTTCAGTGTGGACGTAACGACTTGTGGCACATGAGCACTCAAAGAGTTGTGCTGACACGGCCACCAGTCGATCGATGGTTTCATTTAAGCTCAGCTATCACGCTGCTGAATACGCGACGGCCACGCACTTCTGGCATAATATAACATAAACTCACGCCTATATCCCCGCAGAGGTGCTAGCACCCACATTTCGCCAGTTTATGTTTAGGTCCCAATGTAAGGTGGCGAGCCTATAGCCATTAACCGGGCACTTTTTAAACCTGCGATAAATACACACATAACTTCGAAAAGCATCGAAAAGTCATTGGTGTGTGCCATGGTAAAACCTGGGATCGAACCCGAAAACTCGTTTCAGCAGTCCATTACCCATACCACTAGGCTACCGCGGCGGTCTTCTGACACGGTTACGGTGAAATGTTACGTTTTTTTTATTGTATTTTTATTCTTGGCACGTCAATTTGACTTCACCTCGCCTGATGTTAAGCTGAAGGCAAAGTCATGAAAGAGGTCAACATTACAAATAGGACCCCCTCCGGGAGGTAATTACGTAATATCAGGGAACAATATTTACATTTAATTAGTAATATAATAATGAACCAACTAATGTTTAATCAGATTTGATAAACTATTCACCTTTTATCCGGTTTTTCTCGGAATGTTTTTATTTGTATCTAATAATTATGTATTGTAATTGTATACAATATTTATATTATTTAACGACCTGTTGCTATGTAGGTCGCGTGTTAGATTGTAATGTTAAAGGTCGCGGGTTCGATTTTCGCTCATTAACTATACCTACAAATTTGTATGAATCAGCGAGTTAATTTTTACTACTATTTTGTAAATGGATCAGTTTGAATGGATGTATGAAAGAATGAATGTAATGTATAGTTATCGGAAATTTCTAGAGTAGGGGGGTTCATTATATTTTTTTTTTATTTAGGGCATGTCAATTTGACTTCACCCCGCCTGATGGTAAGCTGAAGATTAGTCAAATTTATTTGTCAAAATTATCACGCTATCATATATATATAGGGTCAGCAGCGGAAATTGGATGAGTTTCGATGCGGGCGACGCCAAGCCTGTTGCCTGCTAATCTACACTAATATTATAAGAGTAAAGATTTGTTTTTTGTTTGTTTGTTTGTAACGAAAAGGCTCCGAAATTACTGGAGCAATTTCAATCATTCTTTCCCCGCTACAATATCTAGGAGTAACATAGGCTATATTTCATCACGGTACTATCTAAGGGAGCGGAGTAATAATCATAAATCTCAATAGATCCAGTAGATTTCCATACATTGGCGCTAATATCGCTATTTCCGTTGTCATGACAGCAAGGAGAAGTAGTATAGAGAGGCAAGTAGAGAATCGAGTACAGTCGTACAACGTGATAATCGTAACCACGCGGGCGGAGCCGCGGGCAACAGCTAATAAAAGCTGATAATGATATTATAGACTAAAAAAACAACGAAAAAATATCACGAACTACTTACATGTATGACCGGATGACGGCCATTTTGTTGGACGTCAATCTCACGAAAAGTAGTTTTAAAAGGAATTTTCCGAAACAAATAACTTAATGTAGGTAAATATATTGGACCTAACATGTTTATTTTTATATAGAAGACTAGCTGACCCGCGCAACTTCGTCTGCGTCACCCCGTTTTTGCAACATTTTTCATTCCTGCTCCGCACCTGTTGGCCCTAGCATGATGTTATATACATATAAACCTTCCACTTTAACCATTCTATCTATTTAAAAAAAAACGCATTGAAATACGTTGCGTAGTTTTAAAGATTTAAGCATACAAAGGGACATAGGAACAGAGAAAGTGACTTTGTTTTATACTATGTAGTTGTATCAAGAACCGAGCGGTTCGTTGAGTCTTTCCTCAGCCGCACCATTAAGTCCTGGAATTCCTTGCCGGCGCACGTGTTTCCTTCTTCCTACAGTCCCGGGTCCTTTAAGCGGGGCGTGAAATAGCATCTGATGAGGCCGTCAAGCTGAGCGCCACCATTGTAGCACTGAACGTGTTTGCAATGGTGACCCTCTTTCATGAGATTTAGCCTTCAGCTTTCAGGCGAGGTGAAGTCAAATTGACGTGCCATAAATAAAAAAGAAAAGTACACGTCAATTTAACTTCGCCTCACCTAATATTAAGCTGAAGGCATAGTCTCGAGTAAGAGGGTCACCATTGGAAACACGTTCAGTGCTACAATGCTTTTTGAGGAGTCTGCCTCTTGTGAACCTGTGTGCGTGTGTAGCCCGCCAATCGCAATGCTCCGTTCTGTCGATACCTTTACATTACGAACTCGATAGTATTTCGTGCTAAGGCTACTGCACGTGTTTTCCTATGTAGGCAAGGAGAGGTTAGGATTAGTTTGAATATTTTTACTGTTATTCAAATTTATTCACAAAGATATCAATTGCGTATGTGACTGTCAAGTTTGGTATTAATGAAAGTCAAAACGGCAGGTTATAAGGAAACTTGTGTGAAATATACAATTTTGACGTCATCATTTTTAATTGTACCGCGGTAGCCTAGTGGTATGGGTAATGGACTGCTGAGACGAGGTCTCGGGTTCGATCCCAGGTTAACCATGGCACACACCAATGACTTGATACTTTTCGAAGTTATGTTTGTATTTATCGTTGGTTTATAAGTGCCCGGTTAATGGCAATAGGCTCGCCACCTATTACATTGGGACCTAAATATCAAATGGCGAAATGTGGGTGCTAGCACCTCTGCCTACCCCTTCGGGGATATAGGCGTGATATTATAAAAAAAAAAAAAATTAATTGTCCTATCAAAGCTATGCGTTGTGTGGAAACCGTATGTTAAATATGAATAAAAAACGATAAAATAAATACGTCATTTATCATTCATAATTTTATGAGCTGAAATGTTAGGATAACAGCTTTTGTGGCGTGGCGGTAGTGAACTCGACTGCTACGTAGGAGGCGAGGATTCGATACCCGCTCAGTGCAAATATTTGTATGCATGAATATAACTATTTGCACTGGTCTGGTCGTGCCTCGGAGCGCACGTTAAACCAATCAAGAATTAAAGAATCAATTACATTTATTCAGTGTAGGCACATAAAGAGCACTTATGAATGTCAAAGTTTTACAATTATGTACCTACATTTGTCAAAAATATTATAATAACCGTCAGGCCCGGTTGCCATACAAACATCTAGGGCAGTTATTACGGGTAGTTGGAGCCCTAAACGTTTAACTACGGGTCTAGCTGCAGTTCTTCGATATCGCCTATATATACCTATAGGTTGTGGAGGCCAGATGGAAATATCGAGATTGCGGATCCTGGATTTGATGATATCAATTAGAATCACAATAAAGAAAAAAATAGGTACACACATGTAGCCATTTTTGTCTTCCAGGAGCGTGGTCCTAGGAATTTGAGTTTATTGTCGCCCTAACAGAAGGCATGACGCCACGTTGTACCTTCCATATGCTTCCCTATAAAAGAGGGTGTATAGATTTTTAACCTTGTAGTCATCAACCCTAGCACTTAAAACCAGTCAAGGTATCGGGAACAGCGTCTAGGCATAAGAGGCCACACAACCAAGTCTGGTAGAATGCGGTGCGGTTTTAGTTGGTTCGACATACCCACCTTCTCTTCGATGAGATGAAGTCCAATGGGACATCCGCACGTGTAATAAAAACACACATGTGTACCGATTTTATTTGATACTATTAAATTTTTATTGACACGAGAAGAAAACACTTTTGTATATTATATTAACTCTAAATAAAAATTACTCTGCGAAATTTACGTCCGCTCGCCGCGGAGACTCACGAGCAACTGACTAGATTCTATGTTGCGCGCTTTTATATAGACCTCTGTTAGTTGATAATTCATACGTCAGAGTAACCTGGACCCGTGTCGAAGATCACATTTTGTTTTCTGATAACATCTATATCACGATTTTTAAGGTCGTTTATTATCAATTTTTATACAATATTTACATTTTGCACGAGGTAGGAAGCGATGATATCTTCCGTCCCAATTGAGCTGTCCGACTGGGGGAGTAACTCCTCTCTACAGAATACCGCGGCTGATAATAACCTTGTGTTGTGTTCCGGGCGGGCAGTAGGGTAGCCAGAGCTCACTGGAGAGTTTCTGCAGTCTGTAGGAAGACGAATTTGTCTCCTACGCTAGCGGTCTCTTAACCTTCACCCCCATCATCTCTTGAAGAAGGGCATTACAAGCTTTCTACAGGGTCGGCATCACGAGTGTGACGTCCTTGTTGTTGCAAAAGCCCGTAGACAGAAGATACAGTTATTTGCTAGGGTAGCAAATTGAGTAAACTAGTTCTTTACCAGGCTTGTTTATCATCCAAATAATCCTGCATTTTTAACCGATTTCCAAAAAGAAGGATGTTCTCAATTCGATTGGTATAACTTTCATTTAATTACATTTTTAAATTTACGTTTAGGCAAATGCAAATCTCTAATTACATTAGAGAGTTTGTTGAAAACCGTATACCTCAATCTCTGGCTATCCCTTCTGGGATATAGGCGTGAGTTTATGTTATGTTATGTTAAAATCACCGCAGTGTCAACTAAGCCATTGATAGCAAAGTTATTTATTTATTTTGTGTTTTTCTAGTGAAGTTCATCAAACTTAACAATACCCGTTGGCTCGATGACGCAGTCACGCGGTTCTCAACTTTGACAAAGCGCCTGAAGGTATATTTTCGCTTGCAGTTATCATGTGTCTGTCAGGTGTTGTCTCTCGTACATGGAAGTCATGTATTTGTTACGTAGTAGCAGTTATTATCTAAGCAATCTGTGGCGCTATGCTCCTTTTTCTTCAATATGACTCACTCCTTGCGTATTTGCTAGTTTTAAGTAATTTGATCATATAATTAATTCATATTCTGCAGAATTTTCGATATTAAAACACAATCAAAGGCGAGTCTGTCATAGTCAAGTCAATTTAGTGAAGACTTTAACTTTTGGAATCATCTCAAGAAAATCCAATTCAAGACGTTATGCCTTAACTCCACCATTTCTACACAATAAACTATAACTTTTGTAAATAAAACACTTTTGCGATGGCGCGAAAAGAAAACAAACATGTCGCTATAAACACGTGTCAAAAATCAATTTTATTTTTTTTTTCGAAATTCGTTCCCGCCTCACGCAGGTAGCGTGACACAATTTTTTTTTTCTAAACTGCTGTCTATGGCCAAAAACACAGATAACCTAGTATTCGCGCAATATCAAATATCAGTTATAAGAATTTACAATGAAGAAACAATACAAATATTATCTTTTAAACAGAGGATGTTTACAAATCCAAATTATAAACTTGAAATTTTAATTACTGATATTTCAAAACGTTATTTAAGTTAGTTACGAATGTCACTCATCTCTTGTTATTGTTATAATTATTATTTAATAACCTTTTAAGCACGTTACAGTAGGATGATAATATGACATATTTACTTATATGGCGACGCGCGGTCTAGATTTTTATATAACAGTAGCTTATATCGCGACTCCGCCCGCGTGAATGCTAGGAATCGCTAATATACACAGCTTATTTTCTTTCCTAAGGACTATTCTATCTCTCATGACCTCTGTAGCTACCAATTTGAACCAAATCTGTTCAGTAGTTTATACAGTATGCTTTTAAAATGTGTAGGGGAAACTGGGGAAACTGATATGGGTGGGACACTGGGATGGGAGACAAGGTACATCAATATTTTTCAGTCTATTATAATGTGGTAGCTCTAAGGGCAACAATATTGACTTAGTGATACCATTTTAAAATATTTTTTGAATTTCTAAATGTAACTCTAAGGGCAATAATGTTGACTTAGTTACCGCATTAAAAATATTCTAATACACTTAGATATAAAAAAAATTGGTGCACATTGTCTCTCTTATAGGGATCAAGGTAGTGGACCGTACCAAATTTAGTGGAGGAGCAGTTAGATGATAGATTTTTTATACCACTGAGGTGACATGCTTGGCTCACTTGATGAAAAGTAGTTGCCGTGGACTATGGACCTTTATATCATCAGGGGCGGCACACTCGTGTTGACCATGTAGAGAGAGGAGGGGAGGGGGAGGGGTGTAGGTTAAGAGTTTCTGTGCTGTCAAGGGTTTTTTCGATCTTTCCACTGACAACATAAAAACCAGTGAGCTTTGGCTACGCTACTCACCGCGAGAACGTAACACAAGGTTATTATTATTATCCACGCCACCACCTTTTTTTTTCGTGAGAAACATCGCCACGTATACCCCCCTTCCTTGCCGGAGCCGGTTGAAGAGGTTATGTTGGACTCGAACCGACCAAAACGCACGCCATCTTTGGGTCTTTAGTTGCCGGAGGTGAGATAGTAGTCAACATAGCGTAGTCGGGGCGAAGGTACCGATAAAAAAGTTTTAAAAATCATTGTGATTTCGGACATATGCTAACCGTTTTCTTAGAAACGTATACTGTATATATAAAGATTAACAACCTTGTATTAAATGTTTCCGAGAAAATAAGACGTTGTTGCTACTTCGATAACAGAAAGTTTAATTATTGTATAGTTCAACTACATTTGATTAATAATAAAAATAAATCAGGGAAAAATAAATCAGGGCGTGGCTGTTTTTTTTTTTTCATTTTTATAGCCGTGGTACCCTAGTGGTATGAGTAATGGACTGCTGAAACGAGGTCTCGGGTTCGATGCCAGGTTTTACCATGGCACACACCAATGACTTTACGATGCTTTACGAAGCGTTTTCCTGAGACTTTGCCTACAGCTTACCATCAGGCGAGGTGTAGGGACCATGGTGTCTCCATCTAGCCCCCGGGTATGGGAAGGTAGTAGGCAGACTACCAATCTTAATGCTCCGCTCTTCCGATATCTTAACCTTACGAATTCGATAGTGTTTCGTACTAAAGACACAATATGTCTTAATCTAATATATAAAATTTCCATGTCACAATGTTAGTTACCGTACTCCCCCGAAACTGCTTTACCGATTTTTACCGTATTATGCGTATTCAGTAGGTCTGAGAATCGGCTACTATCTATTTTCCATACCCTAAGTGATAAGGGTTGTCCACCCTTAAAATTTATAAGGCAAAACACCGTTTGCCGGATCAGCTAGTTCTTTAATATATCTTGCCAGTATTACAGGACTTGTGCAAGTTACTTGTCTAAAACATAGTTACACTATTAATCATCATTTCCTTATTATTTAACACTGCCCTATGTTTAAATAACAGGACAAATGTAGGTTAAATTAATATTTGTTATATTATATTGTAATGTTATCAATTTATACAGGACAATAAAATTGGCTGCGGTATTATCCCTCCAGTCGGGGCTCGTAGGAAGAAGTGCTCCATTTTTACCCGACTGCGGCAAAGTCGAAGGAAGGTTATGATTTTGGCAGTCTATGTATGTATGTATGTAACACAGAGGTCACAAATACCCTCGAACCTTTGCAGATGCGTAGAGATGTTGCGTCCTTGGCAGTATTTTACCGTCTCTACCATGCCATGGTGAGCTCTTCCAATTAATCCCACCCTCCCCTTTCCTACACAGGACAACTCGTGCAGGGGTTAGATGTCACCCGCATACGGTACAGAATATTCCATCAAGAACCAAGCGGTTCGGTGAGTCTTTCCTCTGCTGCACCATTAAGTCCTGGAATTCCTTACCAGCTCACGTTTTTCCTTCTTCCTACAGTCCCGGGTCCTTTAAGCGGGGCGTGAAAATGCATCTGATGAGGTCGTCTAGCTGAGCGCCATCATTGTAGCACTGTACGTGTTTGCAATGGTGACCCTCTTTCATGAGACTTTGCCTTCAACTGAACATCAGGCGAGTCATGAAAGTACGAAGAGTCTAAAGACGTACCATAAAAAAATGTATGTATGTAAGTTCGTTAGTATCGTTTGAAGTGGTTTGAAGCGATTTGAATTGACAATATTACGTAATATTGCACAAATAAATGATGACTCGTGAATATAGTTTATCTATATCTGATGTCTGATACGTACTGATATAATTACGTTATCTATTGTGTTGTTTTGTCTTCGTAAAGTATCGGAAGTTATGATATAACTAACAAAAAAGAGAATGTCAATGTTTCATTGGATTATTAATCTTTCATTTGACATTTGTAACTTAAAATATACTGTGCATAAAAGGTTTAAGGTTTGAAGAATTTATTCTCAAAAAGACATACAAGGTCACTTACTTAGGAACATAATATTATAGGTATTTTTTTTTTAAATTTATGGCACGTCAATTTGACTTCACCTCGCCTGATGTTAAGCTGAAGGCAAAGTCTCATGAAAGAGGGTCACCATTACAAACACGTTCAGTGCTACAATGGTGGCGCTCAGCTTGACGGCCTCATCAGATGCTTTTTTCCTGCAGTTTCAATCCATTATGTAGCCTGCCAGCTGAGATTTGAAAGCGCAAATTTGGATAAATCTTTTTTAGGGTTTACTAGATATTATTTCCCCAAATATTGGCGAAAAAGTTTGTGCTGGTATACTTTTAATACTACCCACATATGAAAGATAATTAAATAACTTGGTGTTTACGAATTGGTATGTTTATAACTGTCAATGTAAACCTTTAAGAATGATGCAAGGCGAAACTAAGTACAATAATAATTATCATAAATAAGTTCAAGTGTGTTATCAATAATAAATTTCGTGGAGAAGACCAAGATGAAGAAGTTCAAGTGTGTTATCAATAATAAATATTGTGGAGAAGTACAAGTGTATTATCAATATTGTATAACAGTGATATTAGTAAACTGGATAGTAATTAATATGCATGACATCAGCAATGTGTTGCATAGTTCAATATTGAATAGCAGTAGGTAGGCTATATAAATACCTTGTGGTTTTGGTATTATGAATGAATGTTCAAAGGTGACGGTACCAATATTAAAATTAACGGTAAACAGTGGTAATTTGTTTTATATTCGCGCACGTCCGCCATTTTGATTGGTGATGGTGACCGATTAGTTGTGTTTTATGTAACTTTATTTCCATAGTAAGATTCGGACTCCGACGGATGTTGTCCGACCGATATTTGTGTACTGTATCTTGTAAGACAATTGTAAATTCTAACAAATTAAACCAATAAATGTATCCACTACAGTAATAGATATTGTTTGATCAATTTTAACCATATAACACTAGGCTTAGTTGCTCCAACTAAAAGTTAAGGTTTCCGTCAAATTTAACAGTAACAGTAACATTGATTCTAATGGTTTGGCTAAATGTGTCGCACCAGAGTATTTAGTAGCTCTGTTAAAGTTAACTTTTTGATAGAATTTGATGTATGAGCATGGCCGGTTACAGTTAGCGCCATTTTAGACGTGATTTTAACAATTGTCAAATGGTGCAACCTGTTTTATACCTGACCGGTACTTTAACTGCACTGTTAATGTTAAAGTAAGATCGTGTAACTAAGGCTAGGTAGTATCCTGAAGGACATTGACGGTCCGAATCACGCTATGGAAGCAAATTAGGTAAGATTGAAATAATATTACTTTTAAGAGGTGGTTGGTAGGGCCCCTGAATATATATCAGTGGTTGGTAAATAACCACAACTCGGGTTAACGCGAGGAGTCAAGACAAAGAGACAATTGTATTGACTCAATTGTATGACGTCAATCTTATCTGAATACAATAATTAGAACTACCTACATTGGTAAAGAACATTAATAAATTTTTCTACATTTATATTATAAAGAGGAAAAATTTGTATTTTTGTGTGTGTGTGTGTATGTTTCTAATGAACAAACTTAAAAACGACTGTGCAGTTTTAAAAATTCTTTCACTATTTGGCAAGCTACATTCACTCTGAACAACATCGGGCAACAGCTAATAAATCATAACATGCTTTGTTTTCTTCATGTTATTTTGCAGGCTGTCTGTAAGCAACAAAAACAACGGTATCGTGAAAGAAAAAAAAGTACTTGTAGATCTCATTACAAAAAGGCGCGCCATTTTACAGAAAATCATAAACTCATTTATCTAATGTCTGTGTCTCATTCCAAATTCGAAATTCAAAAATTATTCCCGGCTTACCTAGGAACCGTGACATATTGTTTTTTTCTGCGTTCCCAATTTGAAATTTAACATGTATTACGACGTCGTCGTTCAAAAACAAGGTAGAAATTCGAAACCGCTTGTCTAGTATTTATGAAATATATTTTTTTTGCTGGTCAATTTAATATAGTCAATTTTATTTGATAAACAATTTTAGGAGGTAAGAAGGCAGTTACTTCACGGAGTTCAGTCGCATTTTTAGATTAGAAAGCCGACCGCAACCTATTTAGAAAAAAGACTATGAGAAATATCATAAGCTTTTAATTATTTCCAATTCAATTCAATTGATTGCAATATTTTGATAAACACAATCTAACTTCCTTTGTTAACTTATAAAGTTATAACAGGTAAATCCCCTTGTTTTTTTTTTAATTAACATGTTATCAAAAAGTGCTAAGTGGGATCTTATACTCACAAAACAAGGTTTTATTTCATCAGTCAGGTTTGCGTTTTCACAACTGAGGCACGGACGTGGGTGGGGGGGGGGGGGGGGGGGAGGCGGCAGAGGGAAAGAGGAGGGGAGGTCTCAAAAATCTATATTACTTAACTACTATTCATTTCATATATTTTTTAAATATCCATAAGGTGCATTACGTTCATATCCCGGAATGTCGATTTCGGACATAGGTAGTTCCCCGGTGCTCAACCGGCTCCGGCAGAGGCAGTATCCGAAAGGATTTTGCGCATGCAATAAAAAACTCTCAATTGGGAAGTTATTAGGAGGATGATGATGATATTTTACACAAACGAAGATATTTCACAGAATTTCCAACAAAATTAAATTACTCATAATAATTTTGCTGCACTGTCATAACACTTATCATTTTAATCTTGGGTTTACCAGACGAAGGTTTTCATAGACAAAATGCAGAGATATAGAGTAAGTAGGTTAGTTATGGCGTGTTACTAAAATTATATATGGTAATACAAGTATGCAAACTTGGTAACAATTATGTAAAAAAAAAAACAAATGGAAGTGTGAAATTGGCGGGGTACGCGTGTCATTGCTGTACGTATTTACGCAACGGAGAACGAATTTGACAAATTGAACCTTATTGTAAGGGGTTAAAGTTTTAAATAATTTTCTTACATATCAATGACATACGTTTAAACTTTATCTTAATTTTTTTTTTCTCTTTTTATTTTCTTAAATATTCAAACGTGTTCGATTCATAGTTTGAAGCGTCATAAACAATATGAACCTTATTGTAAGGGCTTAAAGTTTTTAATAACTTTTTTACAACTCAATGACATACGTTTAAACTTTTTCTTAAATATCCAAATTGTTCATAAATATTTGTTTATCTATTGCAAAGTAATCTCTATTTTGAAAGGTTAAGGTGTGTTTTCGTTCTTGTTTATAAATATTTGTTTATCTATTGCAAAGTAATCTCTATTTTGCGTGTTTTCGTTCTGTAGTAAATATGAATTGAGCCAATTTGATATTAAACTAAACCAATTGTATACTAGTAATGCAACGTATTATTAATGGTTGTATGTAAGAGTTTGGCGACATCGGTTCCTCTACGAATCTGTCATACATTACACATTTCAATAATTCTGTTTTAAACGGCAACTGAAGAAGTCATTGCTGAAACCAACATTGCAAACGTCACCAATATGGCCGCATCAAAACACAATGTGATAAAAAGTGTTCTAAATATAAACTTTGCGCGCCAACACCCACGCATCAATTACGTTATGCCTTATTTTTTTTTTTATTGTTCATACAGAGTAACTAAACTTACTATAGACCGCGTGAGCTATAAGGTCAGCAATAGTGTGTGATCCTTGAGCAAACATTATTTTTGAGAAAAAAGTAATGTTTGTCCGGTTTGTGCAGTAAATGTGTGCGAAACAAATGTATGAAACTTAACTTAAACATTATTATATTATTTACTAGCTGACCCGCGCGACTTCGTCTGCGTCACCCCGTTTTTGCAACATTTTTCATTCCTGCTCCGCACCTGTTGGTCGTAGCATATAAAGCCATACCATTTTATCTATTAAAAAAACCGCATTAAAATCCGTTGCGTAGTTTTAAAGATTTATGCATACACCATGGACTTCACCTGATAGAAAAGTCTCAGCATAGAGGGTCACCATTACAAACACGGACAGTGTAACAATGATGGCGCTCAGCTTGATGAACTCATCAGATGCTTTTTCACGCCCCGCTTAAAGGACCCGGGACTGTAGGAAGGAAACATGTGAGCTAGTTAGGAATTCCATGACTCAATGGTGCAGTAAAGGAAATATTCCCTGTACCACTTGGTTCCTGATGGAATATTCTGCACCGTATGCAGGTGACATCTAAGCCTCTACACGCGTTGTCTTGTGCAGGAAAGGAGAGGGTGGGAGTTGGGACTAATAGGAAAAGGTCACGTTGGCTTGGCCTCAAGAGTAACTAACAGAGTGTAAAACAATTTATTTAATCTGTGATATTAACCGTTAAAACGTTCGCGCGTATCGGTGACACAATCGCGCGCGAAATACTTTAATGTCAAACGATTGTTTGCAATCGAATGATATCTGACACTGGAAACATTTTAGCGGTATAGTCATATCTCTAAAATTAGTTACATATCAATAGTTCAACAATGAAAAAATCTTCAAAAACATACATAATAAACCATATTGTGCTAAATATAGTCTGTATAAATTATCTATGGATGTTACATTATGGTACAAACCAAAAGGAAAACAACAAGTTTCCATCAGCTATATGCCGCCATATTGGCGATGCATACAAAATAACATGCGATCCCGTTCTTTTTTATTGTGTGTGATAGAGATAGCTACATCGTTCAGCTTTCTCAGCCTTGAATTTGCGAATAGTTAGGTTGTAATCTTGTTTTTAAATGCTCTTTTAGTATTGACATATCAGTGTTATTACGCTTGTGTTTTTGTTATGGTAATTTTTTGTAGATTACAATAAAAACGTGGTCTTACATTCGATTTTAAATTATGTTTTCGTCGTATGATTAGCAGTACACAATATTGAGCCGACCTCGTACCTATATGTATTTGACTTCAAGGAAAATTACATGTTAAAACGGTTGCGCTACTTGGTTTCTTGATATAAAGTCTGCTTATTACCTACTATAATAATGTAATTATTTATATGCATAGGTACTAGACATGCCGATTCAATATAATCATTGCGGTTCATGGGTGAAGCATAAGGCGGGAATAAATTTTGAATTTGGAACTGCATGTAGAAGAATAAGGCCCTAGCACGCGCGAATTGTTTTCATATAATTTATGATTGGTAGATTTGAGCTCGTCGGACGACGTAGCACCCCGTTCTATCTTTAAAACACAGTCCAAGAACCCGTACTGTGTGTATGGAGTCTTATTTTGGGTCCATAACTCGTGCCTTTACCTATATTATACCAATAATGACAGATAGCTGACAGGCGTCAAAATTTATTTCATTCCAAATTCAAAATTATTTGCATTATCTCGCCCGAGACGACCGTGACGGTTTGTTTTTTAATTTTGTTGTTTTTTTATTTAAATGGCTTGTCTCGTCTAATATGTACTCAGTAGATACTATAAGTAGTTCTTCGCTAACGTATTCTATACCAAACAACGGATTTTGGCGCGACGTTCACTAGCATTAGCGGCAGCTTTGTATGCATAATACATACTTAGCCAAAGAAGGGAAATCAATTTATTTACTACACGAGACTAATACAAATGACAAGGACTTTTTATATGACAGTACTCGCATAACAATATTTGAAAAAAAAAAAACTTTAGAAACTTTATTTGTTGTCTGTACTCAGTACCTGGTACGGAACAACTCACCACTATAAAAAAAAATACAGTCGTGCGCCAAAGCCGGCACACATGCACACACTTTTTATTTTTGACATTAAGCCTGAACCACACTCAAGCACTGAGAAAGCTGTTTCTTCATCAAGTAATATGAGTTTGTGACTATAGGCCACGCAACTGCCGCGTGATGTCTACATACACGACAAATTAACACACAGAAGATAAACTTAGTACAATATGCGCTCTAGCATATCACTACATAGTATAAAACAGTCGCTCAAAGTCGCTTTCTCTGTCCCTATATCCCTTTGTATGCTTAAATCTTTAAAACTACGCAACAGATTTTGATGCGGTTTTTTTTAATAGATAGAGTGATTAAAGAGAAAGGTTATGTATTTAACATCATGCTACAACCAACTTGTGTGGAGCAGAAGTGAAAAATGTTGCAAAAATGGGGTGACGCAGACGAAGTTGCGCGGGTCAGCTAGTATTATATACTTTCATGTTCAGACTATACGATTGTTTTGGGAAACATTTTCGGACAAAAGCGGCAAAACGTCCACACTACGTACGACATACCTTTTTTTATAAAGGTCACGTCAATTTTACATCACCTCGCTTGATGGTAAGCTGAAGGCAATGTCTTTGTTAAGATTATCACATTACAAAGCATCTGATGAGGCCGTCAAACTGAGCGCCACAATTGTAACACTGTACGTGTTTGTAATAGTGACCCTCTTTCTTGAGACTTTGCCTTCAGCTTACCATCAAGCGAGGTGAAGTCAAATTGAAACAAAAATATTTTTTTTATATGGCAATGGTATTTATGGTAAATACATGTATTGAACTTCTGTATGTTACAGTTTTAGCGTTACATGATTGAGATAGAGATAACTGGTTTTGCAAAGGAATTAGCTATGCGTCATATCTCGACAAGTATATCATTACGCCCAAGTAACTACATACTATGTACTATATAAAAGAACTAATAAATGATCACCAATTTAAGTTTTGAATATGTATAATGGCGGGCAAACTTCTTCAAAATGAACTCTTAATTCAAAAACGTTGACGAAAGTTGGAACTCACGTCACTCACTCCGGAACTGATTGAATTTAATTTTGAATTTCAAATTTGGAACGGACGTCGAAACTGAGTTTTGACAGCTATATGTTACGTCGGTTTTCTTTTTACATAGAAGTCATTGCTCCTAGCTAGCTGCTACTGTTATAATTTGTCTTTTCTCTGCCGCACTAATAAGTCCTGGAATTCCTTACCGGCGCACGTGTTTCCTTCTTCCTACAGTCCCGGGTCCTTTAAGCGGGGCGTGAAAAAGCATCTGATGAGGCCTTCAAGCTGAGCGCAGCAGTGTACGTGTTTGCAATGTTGACCCTCTTTTATCAGACTTTGCCTTCAGCTTAACATCAGGCGAGATGAAGTCAAATTGACGTGCCATAAATGAAAAAAAATGTAAGTATTTGAAATCTGATCGAATCGCTGAAACATCGCGCGTCATACAGTTTCCATAAAAGATTTTGGATAAGGAAAACTCTTGAACTCATGTTATCTAAAACATTCTGACGTCTTCGGATGCCGTATGAATATAAAAAAATATAGTCATTAAATTCTATATGGCCTGTAGGTATTTGACAAATAAAATTGTGATACACATGATGACATATGACACATCTTGAAAGTGAAAATATAAATAAAGAACCAAGCCGTTCGGTGAGTCTTTCCTCTGCTGCACCATGGTCATGGAATTCCTTACCGGCGCACGTGTTTCCTTCTTCCTACAGTCCCGGGTCCTTTAAGCGGGGCGTGAAAAAGCATCTGATGAGGTCGTCAAGCTGAACGCCACCATTGTAACACTGTACGTGTTTGTAATGGTGACTCCTCTTTCCTGAGACTAGGTAAGGCATACCTGGGGGTCTAGCCAAAATGCATTCGTTCCGAATCTACATTCGTCATCGCTCTGAAAATGTATGGGAGTGACATTTGTTGTCGGAATCGGATCACATGACATTGACATTGACGAATGTAGATTCGGAACGGATGCATTTTGGCTAGGCCCCCTGGTATGCCTTCGGTTTT
The DNA here is from genome assembly GCA_963691645.1 of Pelosia muscerda. Lineage (NCBI taxonomy): Eukaryota > Metazoa > Arthropoda > Insecta > Lepidoptera > Erebidae > Pelosia > Pelosia muscerda. The sequence goes on from OY829125.1 coordinate 2,766,140, forward strand.
CAAATTGAGGTGCCATAATTTAACAAAAAAATGGTGCGTTCAAATACTACTTATTGAGAAATAAATACATTTTACTTTTTTAAACAGATTGTTTTGACTTCGATCAACACTGCCGTAGAGCCGCATATTTTTTTTATTTTAATACTAATCTTATACTAAGATGGCTAACTAGGTCATAGCAACTACGTATTAAAAGTACATTAAAGGTAATAAAATGAATAATCAAATTGTTATTTTATTATGTCATTAAAAATTAATTGACACTAATCTTCATCACTAGCTGATGGACACGGCGTCACCTACTTCCACAGATTAAATTACAGGTTTTATAAACCATTATCAACTAACTATAGATATTGCAGTGACTTCAATGTTCTACATTAAACGTCACAAGTCACCGCCACTGACATTTTAAATTCGGTTACGCGGTAATAAAGGAGTCTGTGGGTCTATTTATGCTAGTACCTAATAATAATGTCTATGAGCTCAACCAGCTTTTGTTGCTAGAATGTGGATAAACAAACTTGCATACGTCATTCGTAAACACGTATGTATTGTAAGTACATAGCAACATTCAGTCAGACCACTGCAAATAGACATAGGTATTTATGCATATTTTGTACTATCATTCAAACCATTGTATATATGCTGCTCTTTGCTGCGTGTTTCACCGCCTAAAAGACTTGTGTTCAAAAAAAAGTTCAAGATGTTCAATTTTTTTTTCGGAATGTAATACCACGGAACTGAAAAACTAGTAGAAGTGTCACATGACAGATTCAGTAGCGGAACCGATGTCGCCAAACTCACGCATACAAGTTAATAATACAACGCATTACTGGTAAACAATTGTTTTGATTGGTCGTATTTGTACTCGCTTTAATGCCAGATTGGCTCTAATCATACGTTACTACAAAACGAAACACACCTTAACCGTTGAAAATAGATATTACTTTGCTATTGATAAAAAGTATTTATAACGTTTCATATTTTGAATCGAACAAGCTTGAATATTTACAAAAAAGTTCATTTGTTTAGGTACTTACTTAAATAAACAACCTTGTGGCAATTATTTATAAAAACACATGTTAAACAAATAAACTAGACTAACTGACTGACTAACTAGTGGTTCGATACAAGTTTTTAGTCTTCAAAATGCTTTACTAAGCAGAAAAGTATTTTTATACCGAGTTTTTAAACAAAACATATTAAAAAGACATGCTAAGATTATTTACTTTTTTTTAAAGCACCTAAACACGGACCATAGACGTATGTCAATGCATTCTAAAAAGTTATATATAACTTTAACTTCTACCAATAAGGTACATTATTGTCGTTAACTATGACATACGTACCTCGCCTACTTCACACCACACCACCACTTGTTTTAATTTTTTCCATGAGTTTTCCGCGATGAAAAGCCTGAAGACTTTGTCTTTAACATTTTCTTTTGACAAAAGTTTGACCGCGCTAATTCGGTATGGGTCATTAAATTTTCCATCTGCGTGAACGCAAAAAAGTATGTATTTCCAGAGCGTGTGTACAAGATATAAATTACAGAATAGATTATATGTATATATGTGGTTTATAACGGTTGTTTACCAAGGTCATTTAGTGTTACACGCGTTGGAAAATCCACTATGCAAAAATATGTATAAGTATTTTTTTATTTGACAATTATTATATTATACGTCATAGAACATAGAAAGACAGAGGACGAGGTAGGACAAAAGGACTGTTTATTGCACAGATAAAAAATATATAAGTGACTTCGCATCAGGAGGTCAAAGGGTTGGCGAGGGACAAGGAGGAGTGGCGATTACTTCACCGATCTTAAGTTTAGAAAGAGAGGTAGAGAATTATTTTAATAAATAATAAAACCTACTTCAAACCTTTTTTATCGTGCGCCAAATACCCATGGATACCACCCCAGTCAAATCCTGGGGAGAAGTTTATTTGGACTCGGAACTGACTAAAACGCACACCGTCTTTGGATCTTTTATTGCCAATGGTGAGACAATATAAGACATTTTTCAAGATGGCTCCCTTCGAGTCCTTTGTCTGTCTAGCCTCCGTGTATAGGGAGACACCCTTTGCCTTCTCTTGTGAATTTCTTTACCTTTTTTCAATGACTTTTATATTAAAGGAACTTTATGACTTGGTAACCTGGACCTTTATGTGGAGTCTTATTTTATTTTGTAACACTTTATTCACTAATGTGGTTGGAATGATTGTTGATGATGATGATGACGGTTGACGTATGATAGTTGCCTCAGTAAAGTAGTTGAGATTTTACTAGAAGCTTTTTTAAGGAGATTTTGACTCCAACACGAAAAATCACAATTCACTACCTATAATATTCAACTTTGTATGCTTTGTCTAAGCCGTTCTTTGTCACCATTTATACACATAAAAACTCGAATTTACACAAAATTTAAAAATAAAACATCAGCAGCGTTATGCCACTTTTCGCATTCCCGCCAAAACTTCTGAATTATATTCGCATGAACATCTGACAGCGGGCATCACGTTACACAATTTCCGTTATTGATTAAAAAAGTGATAGGCCTTGATGATAGGCTAAAATGGTGTTAAAGTGGTCTAGCCATATTCGACTCATACTGTCAATATTAGTAGAATTTCTAATGCACTTTTGATTATTTGATTTTGAAATTTTTCATCTACATGCCTTTAGAAGTATTTTTATTGCTATACATACCTGCCATAAAAAGTAAAACCTACTTAAATTTTGGTCAATAAGTAATTAAAATGGAAATAAATTTTGTAGATAGTCTAAAAGACTAATATCTAGGTTAATATTTTAACGATTTACTGTTAAATTTCAAAATGAGCGAACTCTTTATGCCTCTGATTTATTTGTAGCTGTCATATATTATGACATTACAAAAAGGCGCACTATGTCCACATAGGTCATACATAGCCATATAATTTGTACGCTAGACCGGTGTCAAATTTCCTAACTCTTTTTTGTTTCTGCATCCTGTTCCAAATTCAAAATTCAATCCTGGCTGAATTTTTAGACGTTTTGGACAACTCGCTTTTCGTGTTGGTTTCAAAACTCCATAAAAGTTTCTAGAAGTCTCCACTACGTGAACTTGGACTTGTTTATGACGAACTTTACTTGACTTGACTTTAACTGACGAAAACGTTACAGAAAATACATAATATCTTTATAATATTTCAAATGACTTGACAGTAGCCAATACTCAAAGACTGAGCCATAATGAAGAAAAACAATCGTGACTATATTTTTAGGAGGTGAAGTTCCGTATTTTGTGTACCAATAGGTATTATTATTGTACCAATATAATAAACGGTATCTATCTGTAAAAGGTTATCTAATTACAAACATTTATCATTCTCGATGACAAAGCATTGTAATGTCGGGCTAATTGGTACAAATAATAATTACATTAATCACCACAGTTTTATTCTTTTTGAAGGTTAATGGTGTAGTGACCGGAATATTACTGAGAAAAGGATGCTTAGATGGTTGGGATACGTTGAAAGAATGATACCACCATGATGAACCCATTGCAATTTAAGTAGTTTGACCACAAGGGTTCTGGTCCCAGCGCTTGGTATCCAAAGAAATTAAAAAAAAAACGCAAAATTGTGAGACGGCCTACAGTTGTAAAAAAAAAAACTTTTTAAAAACTTACCATTTCTTGGCGGGAAACGACGTACGACAGAAGCTTTCTTTGCAAACTTGAAAAACTAGTTCTTTCATCCACAAAGGATACACTAGCAATAACCCGAACAGATACGCTATCGTTTTGATTCATCTATGACTCATTGGATGTGCAAAATTGTGATGTTATAAAAAAGTATTTCGTGATATTTTTGTACGAACATGCGACATTGATAAGCAGATAAAATGAATAAAAAAAAATATCACCTATCAGATGATCTAATCGATTACATTGTAATATAAAGTTCCATCAAATTAGGTAGCTAATAGCTATCCTACCATAGACAAACTGTTTAGAAAAAAAAACACGGTTCACACCACTAGGTTACCGCGCTTTAGCATATACCTTCTATTAGATAGAACCAACGTAAAATTCGCTTAACCGGCTTCAAATCACTACATAGTATAAAACAAAGTAGCGTTTTCTGTCCCTATGTCCCTTAGTATGCTTAAATCTTTGAAACTACGCAACGGATTTTGATGCGGTTTTTTTAATAGATAGAATGGTTAAAGAGGAAGGTTTATATGTGGATAACATCATGCTACAACTAACAGGTGCGGAGCAGGATTGAAAAATGTTGCAAAAACGGGGTGACGCAGACGAAGTTGCGCGGGTCAGCTAGTAGAGAATAAAAGATCGTTATTTTTTATACTTACCATTACAGTGGTAGACCAGCAAGTATTACTGTGGCATATTGACGTTTGCAACACCAGGGGCATCACACTCCGACCCTGTGGAAACCTATTTCTTGAACTGGTGGTAGGTAGGGGTGCGGGGGGCGAAGGTTAAGTGATCTTCTGTGCCGCGTAGGAGACAAATTGGTCTTCCCACTGACAATACAAAACCTCTCCAATGAGCTTTGGCTATCCTACTCACCGCCGGGAATACAAAATCAAGTTATTATGTAACGGGAATTAGGGGTCCCAATACATATAGCTATGATCGTCTAGTTTACCTAACTTCAAAATCTAAACTATGTCTTTCTTATTTCGATATTCGACAAATAATGGATTCGTTACAAATGAGATGATGTTATGTATTCAAACACGTACTTTCAGTACCGGTGTTTAGTTATGATTAGTTTGAATTGGAGATTATTTACGACCTCAAAGGGTGTACTTCAGCTGGTAGTGATATGTAATTGGCCTTTTTTATTGTACATATGATGTTATGCGGTCCGGACCTTCATTTATATTGCAATACCATCTCGCGACACGCAGCCCGAGTTTATAGGTGTATGATCAATTTCCCAAAGGGAAGATCAATTGTCAAGCCTGTAGCAGGCTGATGATGATGATGAATTGAATTTATTACAGTTATAATTCCTCCACTACACTCCAACGTGTATCGGCAAGATGTCGATGCAAGATGTAGTAACCCTTAATCGCCTCACGAGCAGAGATTATACTTTGGAAGTAACTATGATTATTAAATTTAAATAAATGATGTAAGGACTTGTTCCACGGACAGCCTCTCCATCAATCACAATCCCAGCGCTATTGCGATAACATACAGTATATTTTGGAATACAAAATGGTTGTTAAATAACACCTGTTAATGTTATATTGCGACTTCCAAAATGATCAACACTCGTTACACGTTATAACTGCTCTTGAGTACTGGTTATCAACCATGCATCAAGATTACTCAAACTGAATCAAAATGAAACAGGAGATTGTAAAACTTATGGTTTAGTGGTCTCAGTGTGGTGTAATTAATGAAACCAAGTTCATAATATTCATTACTTCAATAATACAAAAATATCAATAATTCGATATTATGGCGCATAGGTCCAATGAATATAAATTAGGCCAAATCTGGAGTTATAGTGTAACCCTTTGAATATTATTTCGCACCACGATTGCGATGTAAAGATTCAAATACCTTGATTGATTGATTGATGAATGACGCGATCATTCATAAATTATCTGGCCACAAATTGTGTTCTGCGACACTGCGATATTAACACAAAACACGGTGTGGAGTTTTACCATCCACACTGACACATTAGTAACTTGTCAAAAATAATAGGTTCAGACACATCCAAGCTCCTGGATTAACTCTAGTCTAGATTTTACTAGTGTGAAGATTAATCAGTCTTCCAAAACCCACTGATTGATTGATTGATGAATGACGCGATCATTCATAAATTATCTGGCCACAAATTGTGTGTATTGTGAATTGTGTATAAGAATTAACAATGATATTCTATGTTAAAATAAAAGGAATACATCACCAAATATCTCGAACTTATCACACACTAAAATAATTTTATCACCACACGAATAATTCACGACCCGTCCCGAAATACGTGTCGTTCCCGAATACGTGTTGCTCACGCTACGCTCGCATAGCAACTATCCCCATCGCTGGAATCGATCGCTCAAAGAAATCTGAGTTGCGGGGGGTGTAAGCCAATTTTGGGTTCATTGTGTGTGAACACAAACCCTTGTGGGTTCTGTTCCCTTAACTAATATTTTATTCTCAACCATGCACATCACATTAATTATTTCATGCAATAACAATAAACCCATTTATATACATACATTTTTCAATCAGACAAATTATCAATTATCATGCGAAGATATCATGCAGAGCGCTCTTAAAGATGGTAATTAATGATGCATCATTTTATTATGCCAATGGCTTTTTTTTAGATAATCCCAAGGGAACTCAACATATTCAAACTAATCTCTTGAATATATATTATATTAATGCTAGTTAAGCATTAATTAATTGATCAGTTAATCAAAATAGTTTATTAAATCCATTATCTGTCGTTACGATAATATTTAACATCAGTTATGGTTAATTTCTCATTATAATAGTATGGATCCTTCAATAATTCTTAGGTATTTTATTTTTGTAACTTAACGTCGTCGGGTCGAAATTTACAAGTGGCAGAAAAAAATATGTTTTTATTTATTCCTTCCTGGAATCAGTTGAAAGGTTCTAAACACGTGTGCAACAGCAATTAACAACTTAAAATATCTATTTATTATCTTTTGGGAACACAATACTTAAATATTTGAATGGGCAAAGGACCCTTTCAAAGTGTATGCCAGATGTGCGACAACATTATACAAGCTTTCAAAACTTTTTGAAATTACGTTAACTGCGTACCATAAAAATAATGGTATACTATGTACCTTTACAGTTCGCCTCCTCAGACTTTGAAATAAACTGATTCGCTCAGAAACAGTCTTCTTTCGAAGATCTGACTATAGGATTAATTCTTATTGCTCCTCTCTTATCGCTTTATATAATACCTCGCTAAATTAATTGTGTTATAGTTACCCTTTATTTGATTGGTTTTGGGATCTACGAGAGTATAACAATTCACATGTGGAATGGCTGCTACTATAAAAGGCCCTTGATATAACAATGATAGCTTTTTAGAAATTTTATGTTCTTTACTTGATTGAATGAACGTTTTTAACTTTACATAGTCGCCTATTTGATAAACATCTAGTTTACGACTGTTGTCAAATTTTCTTTTCCTATTCTGACTAGTGTTTTCTGTATTTTTAATAGCAGTTGCCCGTATATTTTGTGATTCATTCCTCAAATGATTATTCAGCCACTGTTGCCCTAATTCGCAATCTGTTGTAAGTAATTTCTGCTCACCAAACGCCAACGCATTTGGAGCAAATCCTGTGCTAGAATGAGTTATATTGTTATAACTATCTTCTATATTAAACACAAAATCTACCCAACTTCTGTTTGACTCTGCACAATAAGTCCTAATTAATCTACCTAACTCGCGATTCACCCTTTCTACACTATTAGAAGTTGGACAGTACACCGATGTGTGTGTAAGAATTATTCCTAAATTTCTTACGCCTTCTTCAAATACCTTTGAAATGAATTGTGGTCCTCGATCTGTTATTATTATTTTGATCGGTATTTCGTTATGAAATCGTTTTGTACATGCTAATGTAGCACGTCCTGTAGCATTTCGCATAGGGTATAACCTTATAAATTTACTATAAACATCCTGCATAACATAAATGTATTTATAACCAAATTTACCTGCTGGTAACGGTCCATAGAAGTCCGCAAAGACTTTATCTCCTAACTGTTTAGCTAAGACTGGTTCACATGGTCCTACAGTGTTACATATGTTCGGCTTGACTTTTTGACATATGTCGCAAGTTTTAATTGTTTCTCGTATTATTCTGCTCATATTAGTAAAATAGTAACGTTTTTTCAAGAAAGAAATGATTTTATATCTACCAAAATGTCCGATTTCCTCATGAATTTGCATAATTAAAGATTCTTGTAATGATGTTGGTATGACTAACAATGTCAACTCGTATTTGGGTATCATAAAATATAATGTTTCCCCTATTAATTTATAGTGTTTGAATCCCCTCGTCCTGGATTCTTGTTCACCCTGCCTTATAGATTCTATTATTTGCTTTAATTTCGAATCCTCGTTTTGTAATTTAGTTATTTGCCTTAATCCTGTTACTACAGTTCCATGATTTGATGATCGAAACCAATAGATATGTTGTTGTATTGTTTTATTGTCTCTGCCTGTCTCTGTATTTAAAATATTACGGCTTAAAGTGTCGGCAACTAAGTTTTTACAACCGCTAATATGCTGTATCTCATAATCAAATTCTTCTAAATACATAACCCAACGTGTAACACGCGCTCCCATTAACGACCACGATTTCACAAAAATTAAACTTTTATGATCCGTGCGAATAACGATCTTCGCGCCTCTTAAATACGTCTCAAACTTCTTTAAACAGTAAATCACAGCAAAGAATTCTTGTTCTGTAACAGACCATCTTGTCTGTGCCCCTTTGAAAGCATATGAACAAAACCCTATTATCCTTTCTGATCCGTCATTATCTAGCTGAAAAACATAGCCTCCAATGCCTACTGAACTAGCGTCAGTTTGTACATAGTATGTATCATTAAATCTTGGTTGTGATAACATCACACTGTGTGTAAACACCGATTTTAATTTATCAAACGCTTCTTGTGTATTTGCATCCCAAATAAACTTTGTTTTATTTTGTAGTAATTTATACAATGGGTTAGTTAATATACCAAAATCTTTGATAAATCTTCTAAAATAATTTACGAATCCCAGAAATGAACGTAATTGTTTTATTGTTTTTGGTTGTGGATAATTTAAAACAGTATCTACTTTTTGAGGATCTAATGCTACTCCGTCAGTACTGAGAATATGACCCAATAATTTAACTTGTTTGGCTGCAAAATTACATTTTTCTAATGAACATGTAAAACCTGCCTCTTCTAACTTGCTAAGCACCGTATCTACTTGCTGTAGGTGTTCCTTAAATGTTCCACTTGATAATATACATAAATCGTCAAGGTAATTAAGTGTATACGACCTAATTTCATGACCTAAAATATGATCCATTGCTCTAGAAAATGATGACGGTGAACTTTTTAGTCCTTGACATAGAACTTGATAGCAATACGATTTTCCTTCAAATACAAATCCAGTATACCTAACAGATTCCGGTGATAATGGAATGGTAAAATATGCGTCTTTTATGTCTATTAACGCGATATACTTTATTATGCGACCTGATTGTAATATATCACTCATTAACGGTGGTGTGTCCGTTTCACCAATCATTCGCTTGTTTAATTCGCGCGCATCTAATAGTATACGAATTTCACCATTTTTTTTCAAAGTACATGTTAAGGGACTACAATAGTCTGTGGCCTTTCTTACTATCAACCCTGCTTGCTCCATCTGATTAAGTCGGTCTCTAACCTTTTCTCGGTACACGTGTGGTATCGGATATGGTCTTATGACAAACGGTGTCTGGTCTTTCATTTTAATTGTGTGTACGTATTTATTTGTTCGGCCTACTCTATCTGAGAATAACGACTCGTGTTTTCTTAGAACGCTTAATAATTCTGTTTGATGTTCTACTGGTAAATGGAGCTGGTTCACATATTGAGTTAGTTTATCAACTATGCTCGTTGGACTAATAGTCGTTATCGAATAACATTGCAGTTTATTTTGCATGTTTTGTTTCAAATCTATTTCGCAAAAAGCGTTATTAGTTTTGATTATAAATCTCATGCCATTGTCACATATTAAACTACCTCTTGCTAATTGTATGAAATCGTAACCTAGAATTAATGCTTTCGGCAATTTAGTTAGTATTAATGTGGGTGTATCTATTACAATATTTCCTACTTTTATTGGGATTGCAACAACCTTTGTTATCTTTTCTTTACTCGAACCAAATGCTCCAGCAATACGTAGCTCTGGAATAGGTATTTCCGCTAATGGACCTAAATCCTCCAATACTTTGTTATAAATTTCCTGCCTTATACACGTTACTTCACTACCTGTATCTAATAAACCTGTCAAATTTACGCCTCCTATACTAACATTTATCTCTGGCAATGTCAAATATCTACTCGAATCGTTTTCACAGTCTAATAATTCAGTGTCTCTAAATAGTGTATTGATAGCTTTATCATGCCGCGTGGTTTCTGTCGCATCGTCTTTTCCAATAAGACATATTTCTTTAGAGTTTTCTATCTTAGACGATAATAATTGGACTAACATTTCTACTGCCACTAACGATTCTATGTGAAATAGTCTATACATTATTTTATTATTTTTAATTTTATCAAGTTCAAAACCATATTTCATTAAATATCTTATTGCAAATGGTAAACGGGTGTATGTGGGGTCAGAACGCCCCACGCTTACTAGTTTTTTGAGTTATTGTCAGCAATGGTGTCCGAACTTTGTTTGTTTTGTATCTCAGTCGGTGGTCTAAATTCTATAGGCTTCACGCCTCCTCGAACATTATGAGATAGTCGTCCCCTAAATGCCCCTCTACCACGTCTGTCATAACCTCTATAAGAACGACCGCGGTTATAATTAGTCGGATTATATCTTATAGTATTAACGCGTACTGAGCTATATTTTGTGTTAGTACGTAGACCCCGTGGTCTTTCATATATATTAGCGGTATTCTGTGGTTGCAAACTATCAGGCTTTTCTCTATTTATATTTCGTTCTAAATGTCTTAAGAACTCTACCGCTTCCTTAATAGTCATTTGTTCCTGTCTACTAAAATACGCCACCTGTATGTGATCTGGTAATTGCCTAAAAATAGTGTTAACTTTCTCGGCATCTGAAATGGGTAATGATAGCCCATAAACAATGTTTAACTGTTCCGCAAAATATTTTTCCATAGAACCGACCTGTTTACTATATTTAGCTGCCATGAATTTAGATTTAACTACTTCTTGCTCTGACGCGCTCCAAAATACATTTTGAAAATCCCTTTCGAAATCACTAAAACTTTTCCAAAAATCTCTATAAATATTCATACGTATTTTCGCATCCCCTGTAAGAGATTCAATGGCGAACAATAACATTCGTTCATCATTTATATTCTGTCCAATCATATAACTTTTTAAATCTCTTAGAAAAGCCATTGGATTGTATGCCTTATTTCCATCGAAGGTAGGTAAATTTTGCTTAAACTGTACGACTACACTTTGACGGAGAACCTCGTTGCTCATATTTGTTACTGGAGTGTGCAAGTTGCTCATATTCTGTATAGTAGATGAAACTGAGCCCTGTTCAGAATGTCTTTCATTCTCCAACTTAGTTAATCGATTTAAGATCTCTGAAAGCAATTGTTGTGTTCGGTTTTCAGAATCTAATCTGCTCTCGTTATCAACAGATTTATTAGTGCGACGTAGGTTTTTTCTCTGGCCCGACATATTGAAATCGTAAACTAACCTTTAACAAATAATAACCCTCAGTAATACTTAAGATTGTGTGTTAACTTATCGTAACCTATTTGTCAAAATATATTCACGAAAGTAAGTGCCTATTACCCAATCGTCTTAACGTTATGGTTATCTTTAAGTGTTAACAACAAACTCGAATTTGTTAAGTGTTTTGGGTCACCGATATATTAAATCATCTGAAATGGTGTTATTTTTTTCTTTTGGTCTAAGCCCTTTTTTTATAACTTGAAAGTTGTAGATTCTAATGTTTATTTTTTTCTGAAATTCAAAAGATGACCCTTCTTTTTTTGTCTAAGATTCAAAATAAGACCCTTTGTTTTTTTCTTTGTCTAAAATTCAAAAGATGACCCTTTGTTTTTTGTCGTCTAAAATTCAAAAGAAGACCCTTTTTTGTCGTTGTCTTATTGAGCACATGTGTGAAAATATCCTTATGTCTAAAATTAAGTTTCCTGCGATTTTGACGGCTTACCATCAAGTGAGGTGAAGTCAAAATGAAATAAATGAATAATAACTATGTGTTTTAATGAATTTAACTGCCTTACGTTGTGTTTATTTCTTAATGATTTTGTGTCTTTATTTTATTTTTATCAAATACAATCTTTAATATTGTAACTTTTAAGGATCTTTTCGTTGTATTAGGAAGTATAATACATTAAACGAAATTCTGGTCACGCGGCGCCAAAACTGTAACGGGAATTAGGGGTCCCAATACATATAGCTATGATCGTCTAGTTTACCTAACTTCAAAATCTAAACTATGTCTTTCTTATTTCGATATTCGACAAATAATGGATTCGTTACAAATGAGATGATGTTATGTATTCAAACACGTACTTTCAGTACCGGTGTTTAGTTATGATTAGTTTGAATTGGAGATTATTTACGACCTCAAAGGGTGTACTTCAGCTGGTAGTGATATGTAATTGGCCTTTTTTATTGTACATATGATGTTATGCGGTCCGGACCTTCATTTATATTGCAATACCATCTCGCGACACGCAGCCCGAGTTTATAGGTGTATGATCAATTTCCCAAAGGGAAGATCAATTGTCAAGCCTGTAGCAGGCTGATGATGATGATGAATTGAATTTATTACAGTTATAATTCCTCCACTACACTCCAACGTGTATCGGCAAGATGTCGATGCAAGATGTAGTAACCCTTAATCGCCTCACGAGCAGAGATTATACTTTGGAAGTAACTATGATTATTAAATTTAAATAAATGATGTAAGGACTTGTTCCACGGACAGCCTCTCCATCAATCACAATCCCAGCGCTATTGCGATAACATACAGTATATTTTGGAATACAAAATGGTTGTTAAATAACACCTGTTAATGTTATATTGCGACTTCCAAAATGATCAACACTCGTTACACGTTATAACTGCTCTTGAGTACTGGTTATCAACCATGCATCAAGATTACTCAAACTGAATCAAAATGAAACAGGAGATTGTAAAACTTATGGTTTAGTGGTCTCAGTGTGGTGTAATTAATGAAACCAAGTTCATAATATTCATTACTTCAATAATACAAAAATATCAATAATTCGATATTATGGCGCATAGGTCCAATGAATATAAATTAGGCCAAATCTGGAGTTATAGTGTAACCCTTTGAATATTATTTCGCACCACGATTGCGATGTAAAGATTCAAATACCTTGATTGATTGATTGATGAATGACGCGATCATTCATAAATTATCTGGCCACAAATTGTGTTCTGCGACACTGCGATATTAACACAAAACACGGTGTGGAGTTTTACCATCCACACTGACACATTAGTAACTTGTCAAAAATAATAGGTTCAGACACATCCAAGCTCCTGGATTAACTCTAGTCTAGATTTTACTAGTGTGAAGATTAATCAGTCTTCCAAAACCCACTGATTGATTGATTGATGAATGACGCGATCATTCATAAATTATCTGGCCACAAATTGTGTGTATTGTGAATTGTGTATAAGAATTAACAATGATATTCTATGTTAAAATAAAAGGAATACATCACCAAATATCTCGAACTTATCACACACTAAAATAATTTTATCACCACACGAATAATTCACGACCCGTCCCGAAATACGTGTCGTTCCCGAATACGTGTTGCTCACGCTACGCTCGCATAGCAACTATCCCCATCGCTGGAATCGATCGCTCAAAGAAATCTGAGTTGCGGGGGGTGTAAGCCAATTTTGGGTTCATTGTGTGTGAACACAAACCCTTGTGGGTTCTGTTCCCTTAACTAATATTTTATTCTCAACCATGCACATCACATTAATTATTTCATGCAATAACAATAAACCCATTTATATACATACATTTTTCAATCAGACAAATTATCAATTATCATGCGAAGATATCATGCAGAGCGCTCTTAAAGATGGTAATTAATGATGCATCATTTTATTATGCCAATGGCTTTTTTTTAGATAATCCCAAGGGAACTCAACATATTCAAACTAATCTCTTGAATATATATTATATTAATGCTAGTTAAGCATTAATTAATTGATCAGTTAATCAAAATAGTTTATTAAATCCATTATCTGTCGTTACGATAATATTTAACATCAGTTATGGTTAATTTCTCATTATAATAGTATGGATCCTTCAATAATTCTTAGGTATTTTATTTTTGTAACTTAACGTCGTCGGGTCGAAATTTACAAGTGGCAGAAAAAAATATGTTTTTATTTATTCCTTCCTGGAATCAGTTGAAAGGTTCTAAACACGTGTGCAACAGCAATTAACAACTTAAAATATCTATTTATTATCTTTTGGGAACACAATACTTAAATATTTGAATGGGCAAAGGACCCTTTCAAAGTGTATGCCAGATGTGCGACAACATTATACAAGCTTTCAAAACTTTTTGAAATTACGTTAACTGCGTACCATAAAAATAATGGTATACTATGTACCTTTACAATTAATAGCCGTTATGTTTTCTGTAGGGCATAGGTACTTCCCCAGTTGGGCTGCTGAATTGGAACGGGAGAAGATCCTGATGAAAATGGCTGCGCAGATAGTAAAGAAAAAAAAATTTTTCGAAAAAGATTTTTCGTTTGGAATTTATTAGTGTAGGTACTTAAGTTTTGTTCAAGAAATTTGCCAGCAGTTGTCCTTATAGCCAACTCTGTGGATTCCATCATTGCGGCAAAGTGTAAGTGCCAAGTACCTACTTAATTGAGGAAAATTGAACTATTTGCCCATGATTTTAAAGGTCATTTCTCATTGGAGTGAGGGTTCCTTGTCCAAAAGGTCAGTTACGAATTTATGTTCTCACCGTATACTGTTCTGTTCCGCACAAATTTGGATGTGTTTTGCCGCCAAAATGTTGTCTCGTCTCTATTTCTTTGTGCATTACATTCATTACGTATTTTATTATTTTAAGCAGTAATTGAATATGAACCTTATTCCATTACAACAAAGCTTAAAGTTGTACTAAGCGCTAGTATAATGATATTTATAACACTAAGCACTACTATAGCAACTATTTATTAATCTGTGGCAGCACTGTATGTTATTTTGACATTTCGTCAGTATACGGCGACGTGATATCGTTGGGATTTCTAAACGTACAAAAAAACTCATCTAGTCAGGCATAGAGTACAAATGCATTGTTATTCAAAACTGCAAATAAGTATGCAACAATATTGTAAGTGGGATTCCTCGCGTGTGATGGCATGTTGCCAGCCTAATTAGCTCTTCGTTCGTCGACTTTGTTTCTTAGAATCACAGTTCGAATATTAGAAAAAAAAAGTAAAAAAAGACACTTAAAATAGAGATTACTTTGTTATGTTATTAGATAAAGAAGTATTAATGACGTTCCATACAATAAATAGAATTAGCTTGAATATTTACGAAAAAATTTAGAGATAATATCAGCGAATTAGTAAAAGTAGTTATAAAAAGTTGTTTATTACTTCTTACAATAATGTTCATATTGTCAAATTTGTCCGTTGTTGCGTAAAACCGCAAAGACACGCATACGTGCCTCGCCTACTTCACATTTCTACTTGTTTTTGCTTTCCCTGGTATTGACAATAAACTTTACAAGAAGTTAAAGTATCGTAAACTTTGTTATTTTAACGACTAATTTATTTTTTTATTTTTAGTAGAAGGGACCAAAGAAATCTGTAATCTCAATTAGGTTATATTTGTCAGATATGTGAACTATTTTAATGCTTGTAAAGCGGATTTGCAGTATCTAGTAAAAAAAAAAATAGCGATGACGTTTTTTCAATTCGTTGTTTTTTTTTTCATACCTAAAGGCGTCAGGGTGAAGACCAGAAGATACATTGAGGCTACTTCGGGTTCACCGCCATGCGATAAAGAAAAGAAGGTGATAAAGTCCAAACGCACAAGCCACAAGGAACAAACATAAACACACACACAGCTAAGCACATTAACCTTCGTACTTTAAGCAGTCGCGTAATATAGTTCATTAGGTCGACCTGAACAGTTGATAATGTTAGTAATACTCGCGGAATAAAGTATTTGTAAACAAAGCTGTATCTGTACGTAGCGGTACCTTGCCGCCATCTTTGAAACTTGAAAGTTGATTTTTTTTTCTGGGATTTCATGATAATGGTTACTAGGACTTTTAGGTCACATACTTTCTTCTTTTCTTAAAATGGCTTCTGCAGCAGAATAGCCGCAGTTTTGCCAGTCTCTAGTAAATGTAAACGTCTTATAAAATTAATGGCGAGACGCCAATATCAAGTTTCAAGTTTTAAAAAAGTCTTCCAGAGCCACGTTAGCCACGCCAGTAAATTCGTTTCCGGGTGTCCGCCCCCCACGAGATCAGGTAGACGATCAGGACGTGTGGATGGATTTTAGTGGGCTACTTTCTTCACATTATTCTAATTCAAAAATCATAAATTAGAAAAAAAATGGATATGTGACTTGACAGATTCAGTAGCGGAACCGATGTCGCCAAACTCACACATACAACCGTTAATAACAAGATGCATTACTAGGAAACATTTGTATTGATTAGTCGTATTTATATACTACCTTTAATGCCAAATTAGCTAAAGTCATACCTTCTACAAAACGAAAATACACCTCATTTAAAATAGAAGTTACTTTGCTATAGATAAAAAAGTATTTAAGACGTTTCATACTTTGAATGAAACAAGGTTGAATACTTTCGAAAAAGTTTTCAAGTAAAATACGTAGGTACTTGTTTATATAAATAACTTTATATCCACGCTAAAAGATGGCAGCACGATTTATGAGACAACTTAGGTGTTAACAACACAGCAGTTGCGTTGCGTTACTTATATTTGTAAACGTATCATCTCCATCCCACGTTTCTTCCATAAATATACAGATCTCGGTCCTTCCTCCCACAAGAACCTATTACTTACCTTAATAAAAATACCTGGAATTCTTTACTAGCACACGTGTTTCCTTCTTCCTACAGTCTTCGGCACTTTAAGCGCGGAAAAAATCTGATGAAGCCGTCAAGCCTAGGGCCATCATTATAATATAATTTGTGTCTGTAATGGTGACCTTTACTCTAACTTTATAATAAAATAACTAAGTAAAAAGTTTGCAATAACAAAATAAACGAATATGGATAGGTAAAATCTAAATAAATACCATTCATTAAAAGTAAAGGCGGTCTTCCATTAAAACATTTTCTTTCTTCATGTCTTTGTAGCAAGCTAGTATCTTTTTGGTGGCTTTGTAGTTTAAAAGTGAAAAGGCCATGTCGAAACAATCGTAGACAAAACGATCTGACGGCGAATATTCCATAGTTGAAAAGTCCTGTCGTCGAAACTAACAAATGCGAACCATTCTGTCGGCGAAACATCCATAGGTGAAACGTTCTATCGACGAATCTCTCAAAAACGAAACGTCCTGTCGGTGAACAGTCCAAAGGAGAAACGACTGTCGGAGAACGGTTGCAGAATCTGTTCTATGGGTTGGATATTCTCGTAAAGTCGTAATACAATTTTCAAGTAAGAATATTGAAATCGTCATAGTTTTTTTACAATTTATTACGCGAATAGGTCTTCTTTTCATTGAAATATTTATCGTTATTGACATTTACGAGATTAATAGTAAATCGAGACTGAATTCTGACATCTTTTAATAAGAATATTGGCCTTCACGTCAACTGTGTGAGTTTCTATAAATAAATTACTGGCAGACATAATCAAACCCGTTTAATTATAAGCGAGCTATATACGGTAAATAGTTTTGCGCTGTGGGAAACACGCTAAGGATATCTTCTGTAAAATAAGAAGTATATTAAACTGGGAACATCCCAACTTCATCATCATTCTTGCATTAGTACCGGTGGCATCCGAGACCTTCAACCTTCAACTCCAATAGTCCGGGATTCACTTATTTCATAATAACTTTTCTATAACGCGATTGCCATCACTTCTTAAAAGTTAAAAGTAATATAAGCCGCGATAGCCCAGTGGTATGGTAATGGACTGCTGAGACGAGGTCTCGGGTTCGAACCCAGATTTTACAATGGCACACACCAATGTTTCGATGCTTTTCGAAGTTATGTGTGTATTTATCGCAGGTTTATAAGTGCCCGGTTAATGGCAATAGGCTTGCCACTTATTACATTGGGACCTAAACATAAACTTTTTTTTTTTTTTTTTTTATACCACTTAGGTGGCAGACAAGCACACGGCCCACCTGATGGAAAGCGGTCACCGTGGCCTATGGACGTTTGCAACACCAGAGGCGTCACACACGCGCTGCCTACCCTAAACTGGCGAATTGTGGGCGCTAGCACCTCTGCGTATAGGCGTGAGTTAATTTTATGTTTTGTACACAAATATTTGTATAGCGCGAATCTAATCGGCGCCTTCTGAGTATCAATCGCGTTCACTACGCCACTGAGGCGGTATCACTACATAGTATAAAACAAAGTCGCGTTCTCTGTCCCTATTTTTCATGTCCTTATGTCCCTTTGTATGCTTAAATCTTTTAAACTACGCAACGGATTTTAATGCAGTTTTTTTTAATAGATAGAATGGTTAAAGAGGAAGGTTTATATGTATACAACATCATGCTACGACCAACAGGTTCGGAGTAGGTATGAAAAATGTTACAAAAATGGGGTGACGCAGACGAAGTTGCGCGGGGTCAGCTAGTACTTGTATATAATGATACATTTTTATTGCGAATTTTGTCGCTCGGCTCTCGGCATCCATCGGGAAGTAGAACCAGGCGTCCGCCATCTGACGTCATCGTTAAATTCCTCACATGGTTACACGACTGTCTCTTACAAATAAATACAAAAAGATAAAATATCTCGGGACATGTATCTTGGACCCAGAATTGTTTCTATTTATTTTCAGGTGTTTCTATATATGGGTAGTTCTACGATAAGAGGTTTCGTTTGTATGGAGGATACGGCCAAGGAGAAAAATTTGAATTTTTCCATGAAACATATGTATTATGCCTTTTGACCCGTTTATGTACCTTTTCACACAAGGGCAAGTCAATTTATACATATTTTGTTACTTTTTGGAAGGCCAGGGTAAATACATTGGGCAGGGTAGAGACATCAAGATCAGGGTAGATACGAATTTGACTAGGGGAGAGAATTTGAAGCAATAAAAATAATAATAAAATTCAAAGAATCAACTTTTACTAAACATTGTACTTAAACTTTATAATCAGGTAACATTTTTCATCACATTTATTATTAATAACACTAATTTATTTCCTATTAATCCCACTTTTCTAATTTTTCTCAAAGGTTTCTTTTTTTTTTCTTTCTGTACTATGCCATATTTTTTTTAACAGTGTTCCGTTTATCATTCTTTTCAAAATTTCTTCTTCACAACATTGGTTATATTCAGCGCGTCGTTGTCTACGCTCTTTCGCTTTCTTCTTTCATATGTTTTGCACCTTACGTTCTCTTTGTGGCCATTTGATCGACAGTTTGTTTAATTCCTCATCTCTTCTCTCCTTATTTCTTCTCCAACTTTTCTTCACGTATTACCTTTTTTTATGGTGCCATAATCTATGACAAAATGAGACAAAAATAATAATGATGACTATGCATACCCTACTATACATACACTTACTATACTTAAAAAAGTAATGACATGCTGTCCAATGACTGCATCCATTGTTATGCAGACGACAGCACCTTACATGGGAGTTTCCATGGACATCCTGCGGTCAAGCAGTCTGACATTGCAGAAAAAAGGCAGCTTCTTGTCACTGAGCTTGACTAGCTCCTGAAGCACTTTTCTTCATTAGGGCTCTCAGAATCTGGTCGAGTTCATTGCCAAGAAGACAGGCTTGTGCGTTTACAGCAAAGGTACCTTCCTTCCTTCCCCTTCCCACTCTTCAGAGCACGCCACTGCCACTGCAGTACAGCCTCAGTATCCTCGGCATGGATGTTCGCTGCAAACTAAACAACAAAAACTAAATCGAGAGCATCATCAAGACAGCATCACATAAACTCGGGAGTCCTGAACAGAATGAGACGTTTCTTCACGCTGGAGCAGCGGTGTCTTCTTTACAAGACACAAATTCGCTCCTGCGTCGAATACTGCTCCCATTTCTGGGATGGCTCCGCAAAGTATTTATTAGATGCTCTCGATGCGTTGCAGCGACGTGCGGTGTACATTATTGGGAATCCTGAGGTCACAAATACCTTTGAGCCTTTGCAGATGCGCAGAGATGTTGCATTACTGGCAGTATTTTACCGTTTGTACCAAGGTGAATGCTCTGATGAGCTCTTCCAATTAATAAAGACTAAAATTACTAAATTCCAAGACTTAATGGTGCGGCAGAGGAAACACTCACCGAACCACTTGATTCTTAATGGAATATTCCGCACCGTATGCGGGTGGCATCTAAGCCCTGCGCGTGTTGTTCTGTGTAGGAAAGGAGAGGGTGGCCTCTAAGAATCTCTTCTAAGAATCAAGTGGTTCGGTGAGTGTTTCCTCTGCCGCACCATTAAGTCTTGGAATTTCTTATCAGCTCACGTGTTTCCTTCTTCCTACAGGCCCGGATCCTTTAAGCGGGGCGTGAAAAGCTTGTGATGAGACCGTCAAGTTGAGTGCCACCATTGTAACACTTAACGTGTTTGTAATGGTGACCTCCTGAGACTTTGCCTTCAGCTTACCATCAGATGGGGTGAAGTCATTATATGTATATTATCTCCCCTGGTCAGTATGTCCCTCCCCTGGCAATATTATTACCAGGGGAAATACGCCAGGGGAAAGACGTTTTCATGACTTATTATATTATTTCGATTTAAAAAATACATTTTTCGGTTAATAATAGATTAAGCTTTGACTATTACAGTATTACTAAATTAGGACCGGAAATGCAAACGAATTTAATGATTATTATAACTTTTATAACTTACCAGTGGAGAGACACAGCGACCTTGCGAAGCCACTACACCGCACGGACTCTTCACCATAACTATCAAAATGGCGTCGATCTAACCACTCCTGTGCTTAGTATTGCTAATTTCACGTCGTTAGATGTCCTTGAGCACGTTCAGGATTATGGCCGTCTTATATTTTTATATTGTAGAAGCGATTAGAACAATGCCAGGGTAGATACGCAAAAAAAGCAGGACAAAAATTAAGTTCAAAAATTATTGAAAATAAACAAGTATTGTTGAATTTTTCTCTAATAATATTTAAGTATATGTACTTAAATTTGTAGTAAACGTAGTTTGCTTTAGCATATAATACAAATAATGTATGTATTGAATGCTAGTTAAATTGAAACCGGTAAAGGGACAGGCCAGGGTAGAGACGTTTTTAGACTTTACAACGAATTTTACAAAAATATGCTTCAATTGGACATTTAATTCTAATGTTATTTAATAAAGGACATTAAAGTGATGTGATTAATTGGAAAAAATAGCAACGCATAGAACAAAAATACACTTTTAATGTGATTGCCGCCTTAGTTACCTCTTATCGTAGAATCACCCATATATAATAATGTATGTATTTACAAAAAAAAAGTATGTAAGTATGTTTATCCGCATTATAGAACCCATAACACAAGCTAGTTACACTGTGCTTACCATGGGTCTAGGTGTCGTTGTGTAGATTGTCCTAGAATATTAAAAAAAAAAAAGAATGTGTTACAAGGATAGCATTGGATGCTACGGCGGTGAAAGGGGGTATTTTTTGATTCGATTTAGGGGTGTCGATGTCGTATTGTACTTACAATTAGGGAGATTCATGATAGTTCGTACGTAAGATCACAGAAATTTTAACAAATGCAAAATTAAATTTATTAAGTATAAAATATTATATTAAATTGTTATTACTTAAATTATTATTCAAATATAGACAGCCTGAAAATCTGACGAGTTGAAAATCTAAAAAATGAGGCATTATTTTAAGCTTTAACATAATGCAGTAAGGTTGATATTCTAAATATACTTAAAAAACTGCTCGAAAAACTTTACCCTTACAGATGGCATTGCAAAAAGCACACTATTACTATGAGAATAGATTTCAAAATTGAAAAACAGCTTCATGTTCCAAATTCGAAATTTCCCACCTCATCAAGGAACTGTGACACATTTTTTTTTATAAAGAGGTTATCTTACATATGGGTGAATGATTATATAAAAGTTGTTGTTTGGTTAGAATAATATCTCAACATCAGTTTGAGTACATCTGTCCTTACAAATCCTACATCTGTAAGGACAGTTGTACTCACACTGATATGTTGAGATGTTATTTTCATCATTCCCTGAACCTTTTTCCCAACTCAGTTGGGGTCGGCTTTCCTGTGATGCGGCTGAACTTCGATATTTTCCGTGAAGCGACTGCCATCTGACCTCCACAACCAATGGTCTAATGACCAATGGCGATATCGAAGTTCCAAGTTAGGCTGGTTGGACTTTTGAGGGCTCCAACTACCCATAACGACTGCCATAGATGTTTTTATGGCAACCGGGACCGACGGCTTAACGTGCTCTCCGAGGCACTTATAAACCTGCGATAAATACACACATAACTTCGAAAAGCATCGAAAAGTCATTGGTGTGTGCCATGGTAAACCTGGGATCGAACTCGAGACCTCGTCTCAGCAGTCCATTACCCATACCACTAGGCTACCGCGGCTTCTACTCTCCTACAACTCTAAAGGCTACAACTCTCCTTACAAATCCTACATCTGTAAGGACAGTTGTACTTAAACCGATGTCGAATTATATGAGATCATAATAAACCAAGAATTCAATAATATTTTGATTAAATATCGTTACCTCTTTGAAAACAGTGAACTATTTATCAATAAATTATGTCAATGAGTGGAAAAATCCATAGATAATAATAATTGTATTTTTTATTCTAAAAGCACAGGTTATGTGCATAATGCCTTCTGAACATGAATGTTTAGAGTGCAGTTTAGTTTAAAAAAAAAGGCCTTTTCTTACAACACTGGTAAGCAAGGGTGACTAAATTTGAATAGTTTTAAATGTTTTTCCACTGAATATGTCCACTTATTAATGCAGTATGTAACTCGACCGGGGTGTAAGTTCTGCAGTGATTTTAAAACAGTTCAGGAGAATGATCTCAAATACATAATTGGTTCACAAGAAAAGTAAAAATTCATGAACTTACTGACTCAGAAATCCACATCATTATACTGGTCAAATGTGTTAACTTTTCCTATTGTTCTGATGGAGTAGAATTTGGGCCACCTCATCTTTACCCATGCGATGTCATACAAGACGACTGAATGATAGTACTATTTAACATCAGCCAGATAAGGGAAACTGGGGAGACTTGATCCCTATGGGAGACAAGGTACACCAATATTTTTTAAATTACTAAGTGTATTAGAGTATTTTTTAGTGTGGCAACACTACGTAAACATTATTACCCCTAGTGTTACCACATTAAAAATAGTCTAATACGCTTAGTAATTCCAAAAATATTGGTGTAGCTTGTCTCCCATAGGGATCAAGTGTCCCCAGATTCCCTTATGTGTATATCTGACTGATGATAAATATGCACAACAATGACATGCGTGCACAGACTTCATCACACTTCTACTTGTTTTTTGTTTTTCATGGTTAATTATAATTATGTAAGGCAATTTAGGGAGGTTGATCACACAATGGCCCAAACTCCTTTGTCCAAAGGAATCCCGATACAATTAGGGGGGTCGAGGACTTATGTTTTCTTACAAAGGTGTGTGTGTTCCCAGACTCGACATAAGATGCATAGCTTGAGCTAAAAATAATACCCAGAATACGGTAACTATTATAGCTATTTCTATAGACTGTAAAATTATTTGTAGGACAAAGTATGAAAGTAAAACTTTTAAATTTAATTTTGGACTTTAAGCATATATATCAATAAAGTCGCAAATTTAATGGCACTTTGTCGGTGTTTGTCGTGTGATAATGTTTGGCAATTAGCAGAGTCCGGGGATCTTCGCTATGTACCATAATATTAATAATGATAAAAGTGTTATTAATTATTAATATTACTATTATTAATAACTAATAAGTAATAGTAGGTATTATTAGTAATTAATAATAGCATTATTAACAATTAATATTAAAATTATTCATGATTAATAATATTATTATTAATAATTAACATTACAGTTTCTAATAAAATAATTGTATTACATGCTATCAATTAATTCAACTTGAACAATACATTGAACAAAGGAAAATAACGGTAACTGTATTATTAAAATTCTATTGGATACTTCAATGCATATAACGATTACACAAAGTGTCAACCGTGATACATATGGCATCTGTGGTTCTCATTTTTTTTTTTTTTTATAATATCACGCCTATATCTCCGAAGGGGTAGGCAGAGGTGCTAGCACCCACATTTCGCCAGTTTATAGTTAGGTCCCAATGTAATAGGTGGCGAGCCTATTGCCATTAACCGGGCACTTATAAACCTGCGATAAATACACACATAACTTCGAAAAGAATCGCAGTCATTGGTGTGTGCCATGGTAAACCTGGGATCGAACCCGAGACCTCGTCTCAGGAGTCCATTACCCATACCACTAGGCTACCGCGGTTCTCAATTTTCAAATAATGTGTGAGAGTCTAATTTATTGGAAAATTGAGAACTGTGTGGCCTGTTATTGTCCCTGTAAAAGTTCTTATAGGTACTTTGAAGTTTGTAATTTGTGTTAATGGCAAGAAATTCCCATATATAGGGGAGACTGGGGACACTACTTGATCTCTATGGGAGACAAGGTACACCAATATTTTTTAAATTACTAAGTGTATTAGAGTATTTTTTAGTGTGGCAGCACTAAGTTAACATTGTAATAATGTTAACTTAGTGCTGCCACACTAAAAAATACTCTAATACACTTAGTAATTTAAAAAATATTGGTGTACCTTGTCTCCCATAGGGATCAAGTGTCCCCAGTTTCCCTTACCAATTCTCACCCAGTCACATTCTGCCGCCATTGTCATCCATTCTTAAAATATTTAGCCTTCACCACTGTATAGTGAACTCCAAAAGTTCCTGAATACCTTAAGATCTATAATCCTTTGACGCATAAGTCTAATTTCACCAATAGTAACATAGATAGGGTTAATAAAATAAACTAGATAGATGTCTTGTTTCTTCTTAAGAAAATAAGTAAACTCATTTAAGTAGTGACCTAAACTCAATTACATAAATAAGTAGATCTATTATCAAGTAGCTTCTAAGACCAGTAGTTGTGTATCTCTTCATACTATTTTAGTTTCAAATTGTTCAGGAACTTTTTGAGTCGACACTGTACCTGGATAATAGATAGTGTACCAAACATCGGCAAGTTGATTCTGCCTTAAGATAATATTAGATCAGTCAAATGGTAATATGCATAAAATAAGAAGACCTGTCTTTTATATGATCTTAAAAAAGTGATGACAGTATAGTAGATAGGAAGGGATGATGTTATATAAGTAATACAGCTCCTAAACAGCAGGATTGGATAAGACAATCAATATTATCGCTAAATATCGCGATCCTATCAATATATTCTTTTATTATTATAATGCAATGTCAATTTGATTATAATTAATAATAATTGATTGATAGTACATACAAGATGACCATATATGATTAAAAAATGCGAGGAATAGTATTACTTTCTATAATTCTTATTTGGTGAAGTGGTATTACGACAGTAAATAACGTCCGTGTCACATAAAAGTAGGTATCCAGTTGAACGAATAAATTATTCGAGTAAAACTCCTTTCACCGCTAAAAAAAACTTTTTAATTCAACTGAATATGTTGATAATTAATTATCTGTACGTATTGGAATTTTTTTAATTTATATATTTCAAATGGTCAAGGAAGGACCAACTAGTTTTATTCGGCCGTGCAGACATCGTCGGTCATAGCGGTTTATAAAAAAATAAAAAGTGAAGGCCTTTTATGTGGGACACTCACCTCAGAATCAGAAGTCAGCACGCCAAAATAGTTGCAAAAAATCCAATGATTTAATTGCACGCACTGTATCTTTCTTTCACTGCACAAAATCCACACAATCGAATTCTCACGGCAATCACAGGCAACTATATGGAGCGCGTTTTCCGAGAACTAGGCACTTTGTTTTTAGGCAATTATTTTGATGACGAGCACGCCCTGTCACATACGGTGCGCACGAGTTGCGAGTCGAATCTTTCAATTACGAATTGCGATTGCGTTTTGCTCAGATGAACGTGTTGCCAGCCGTCTAAATATAAATTTCGCTGAATTTTGTAAATGGCGTGTGAAGCGCTGATAGATGATTTTGTTTCTGATGACATATATTTTGTTCATTAATGTTGCTGACAGACGTAGATATCTACTCTAAGAATGTAAAAGTACGATTAATGTTTAGAACAAGATTTAATTTATATTTGTATATGGGAAACTGCATTTAGAAATGGCAATGAATATTTTTTAACAGTAAAAATTAATTATTAGGTACGTCCAAAATTTACAGTTCCTCCTGTATCCAGTACTCCTGGGTAGTACCAATGAAAAATAACATAACAGGTCTACTTACCTGTTATTTTCATTGATAATTCAGTGCATCGTGAACGAAAAGTTAAGTATTTCATAATGTAAACATATCGAGAGAATGGAGCAATGCAGTTGGCAGGTTTAACCCACACACAAAGGTTTACAGTAGGCAAGTTACCTATCGTAATACTCTGCTCTTTCGATACGTTTACGTTGCAAATTAATAAATTTTCGTGCTCGACGCACAGATTTGCCGGGATCTCCCAGTCAACCCTGAGGTTAACACCTTGAAAGGTATTGGTAGGACAGGTAGGTAGACTGCAATTGACGTTATTCCATTTGGTTTGAAACAAGCTGTGTCTACCACCTCATTTGTATGAATTTAGATCTGGATTTTATTTTTTATAAATATTTGATGACGCGACTGGCACGGCAATCGGTTTATACGGTTCTATTCAACCTATTTGTGATGAAATAAACATGAGATTTTAATTTTGACCAAGAACTTATGATTATTTATTTACATTATAAACGCAAAATATTTCTTGTTCATAATAAAGAAATATATTATTTAAAACAGAGATCCAATTTAAAATAATATTCCTTAATTTTAAGCAGTACCAAAAGCCTGACAACACTGGGTTTTACCTACCTGTTATTGAAAATAGACGTGAGCGTCATCAGGTGAATGTAACAGCAATAAGCTGGATAACATATGTGGAAAAGAGACAGCGACATATTGGTACCTGCTAGAGTAGAAACTATTCAAGCATTGCCAGAAAGAGATAGGTGCGTATTACATGTCATTTGATAAAAAGAGACAAAGCATATTGGCAAATGGCATAATAAATTATTGTAATTTGCAAATTTATCTGTTAAGTTTCTTCGTATAAGCTGGTGCATTAAAGAAAGGTTTTATAAATGGCGGCTTGTACTTGCGTTGACGGAAAGTACAGCTAGCATATAAAACTTCAAATTTTTTTTTTTCATATGAAAAATAATAAAAACAAGACCGGGTCGTAATAATTTCCAACTAGCTGCGGCCGGCGGCTTCGCCCGCGACACGTGACGGCATCTATTTTTGTTTTCATCGGAAACAGTACCTACTTTTACACATAGAGTCCTTTTAAACGCACATTGAGTCCTTTCATCCTGAAAAAGGAACGTATATCAGATTCTATAAGGAGGATCATGCAAGATCGTGATGTTGGTTAAAATAAAGAACTAACATTATTATGAACAACGGTCTTGTTTATATTTTTTTTAAACTGAAAAAAAAAATGAAATTTTGTATGCTAGGTGTACTATCTGTCAACGCAAGTACAAGCCGACATTTAAGAATCCTTTCGTTTATGCGTCGCATCAAGAGCACAGAGCGTGGAAAAAAATAAAGATCAATATTTTTTTTGTGTTGACGGTACGCGCGTGAGTGAGTATAGACAGTGCTAGTGTGCGAGCGAGAGGAAGTGATAACGTCCGCCATTTATAAAACCTTTCTTTAATGAACCAAGTTATAATACTACAGACTTTAATACCGGATCGATGTTTGATAGGTGAGATTTCAAACAAAACTTGTTTTAAAGCAATAAAAATTATAAAAGCTTATCTATTTACGGTTTACCATAGTTAGTGCGAAATATAGAATCTTTTTACGTAAACGTCGGCAAATGAGCGGTCAAAATACAATTCTAATAGGTACCTACTATTAAAACTATACCATTGACCGTTCAAAAGTTCCGATTCCGACCAGACGCAGACATGAATTTGTACATAGGTAGGTACTCTTTGATATTGTCTATTACATCTGATATCTATGGTATATTTTACCGCCTAAAAAACAAAACGCGATCGCGAACTTTTTGTTTTTCTCCGTGTTGAGTAAATAAAATATAATTACTACATATTATAATTGTTTAATGCGTAAAAGAATTAACTATAATAGTGTTATAATAATAATATAAGAAGATTGAATATAATTTATAAGGATTCACTGCCATGAGCACGTAAGTAACGATTATTATCCGTAATTTATGAAGTTATGCATTGGATGGATTAGGAAAAGGAATACAACTCAGTTCGCAGACAAGCATGCGGCCCACCTGATGGTAAGTGGTTACCGTGGCCTATGGGCGAGTGTAACACCAGAGGAATAACACTCGTGCCGCAGCCCCTGTAAGAACAGAGACATTCTGTGTTGTCAGCGCAAAAGATGTAGGATAAGCCTTTGGTCTTCCCACGGACAACACAAAACCTCTCTAGTGAGCTCTGGCTACCCTACTCACCACGGAAAACACAACACAAGGTTATTAAACGGCGACATTCTGTAGGGTGGAGGTACTTCCCCAGTCGGACTGCTCGATTGGGACGGATATACCGTCGTGTCCAACCTCCTGTAAAGTTTATTATTTAGTAAGAATACTGCAAGTTGTTAAAGTGGTATATATGTTTATAATATTACTACTATTATTGTTTAATATATTAGTTTACTCGTATTTACAAACATTTATGTACAACTTGCTATTCGACACAGACAGAAGAAAAAACATAAGTTGCTTTTAAATTCATAACATAACATAAACTCATGCCTGTATCCCCGAAGGGGTAGGCAGAGGTGTCAGCACCCGCATTTCAAAAGTTTATGTTTAGGTCCCATTGTAATAGGTGGCGAAGCATATTACCATTAACCGAGCACTTATAAACCTGCGATAAAAACACACATAATTTCGAAAAGTATCGACAAGTCATTAGTGTGCACCATGGTAAACCTGGGATTGAACCCAAGACTTCGTCTCAGCAGTCGATTACCCATACCACTAGGCTACAGCGGGTCCTGATTCTTTTAATTAATGTATTTAATTTGTAATGTAAATAACCAGAATCAGTTGTATATCTTAATTCTTAGCCAATTCTTACATTAGGCAATTAGAAAAACAATTCGGCGTTCTCGACAGTTCGAAGGTTCGACTGATTTTTTATTTTTTATTCTTTTATACAACTTAGGTCGCAGACAAGCATGCGGCCCACCTGATAGTATGTGGTTACCGTGGCCTATGGGCGAGTGTAACACCAGAGGAATGACACTCGTGCCTCAACCCCTGTAAGAACAGAGACATTCTGTGTCGTCAGTGCAAACATGTAGGATAAGCCTTTGGTTTTCCCACGGACAACACAAAACCTCTCTAGTGAGCTCTGGCCACCCTACTCACCACCGAAAACACAACACGAGGTTATAAAACGGCGATATTCTGTATGTTGGGTGCGGGGGCTATCTTGACTACAATTTCATCTCCAGCAACTAAAAGACTCAAAGACTGCTAACGTTTTAGTCGGTTTCATAATCTCCGTATCCGTAGAGATTTTAGGTAACTAATTTAGGTTTCACTTCAATAAAAAAAAAACAGTTTATGTTATAAATAATATATATTTTATAATAAAAAAAAATAACATTTTTTTTCCTGGTCACCTTATAAATATTTTACAAAACGTACATATACATATTGTTAAAATAATGCAGATATATTATTATTATTCTTAATAATGATATGTAGGTATATACAAATATATTAATATAGCCTCGGACAAAATATATTGAACACGCATGAGACCTAAATAACCTAAAGATGATATATATATATATATATATACTAGCTGTTGTCAGCGACTCCGCTCGGGTGGACTTCTGATCCCGTTCCCGCTACTCCATAAAAACCTTCCATAGAGTTCAAGTAACAAATAAAAAAGATTTCTCTTATTAGTCCGTCTTCGAGTTATGCGCTTACCAACATATTTCGCGATTCATTTCATGTATAACTAGCAAACCCGGCGAACTCGCCATGTGAAAAATGATTTTCCCGCTTTTCTATTGAAATTTTTCCTGAATTTTCTTTGCTATAAACCTCACGGAGTCCGGAACCTTTCCAACGAATGCAAAACCGTGGAAATCGGTTCGTGCGTTCTGGAGTTACAGCGTCAGGAAGGAAAACCCGACTTATTTTTAAATGGTAGATATATATTATAGAGGATATATATAGATGAATGGTGTCAAAAATTCCTGGGATATACAGGGAGAGTTCTTCATTCAGGCAAGGTGAGCAGGTGATCATCCAAGTGAAGATTCTCGTTGGAATGTTGTAAATAAAATATCCAGCGCTAAATTCTAATTGCGCGATGCAGAATTAGAATTTGCTGAAATTAGCCTTGTGCTAAATGGAGTTGGATTCTAAGCGATAGAAATTGTGTCGAAATCAGATTATCACAATTTGTATGACGTTCCGCCGAGTCATCATCAAAATGAGTTGGAACTAAGTAGAAAAGTTCTAAAAAGAAGCAATAAGGTAATCATTTTTACATTAGATAATGTTGTAGACGATGGTATAATGAAAAAAACTGGTGAAGCGTTAGGTAAAGATGTTGATCCAAATGCAAAAGATGATTCTCCAAATAAATTACTCCTTGTAGTTGGTTGTGATTCAACGGTTGAGTATGGTCCAATATATTTTGCTACGAATATCACTATCAAGGATACTAATGAATCAGCAAAATGGAGGAGAAAAAGCCGGAATTTTGAGCTCCATATTCATATACAATGTTACTATTATAATATTGATGATAATGAAATATATTTTGAGTCTAAAAAGTATTACAACATAATTTTAAGGTATTCATATATCTTATTTGGACTGCAATCAAAATTAATAATTACTTTATCAATAATATTCTTGCAATAATCGTATGCATAACAAGAAGTAGTAGTAAGCAAGAAGTTTTTGTAGTTTTTACTAATGTCAGGATTTTATACCTCTCCTGTTCTTAATCTCTTTTTCTTCTATCTCTCTTTAACTTTCTCTCTAAAATATGTTAAGTTCTCCCTTGTAACTAATTCTTCGTAAGGTCGACCAGGTATTTTTATATGCTCATTATAATGTACACTAAAATATATTATGTATTTATATATATAGGGCTAGTTTGATTTCATTGTGAGTAGAGTTCCTCTAACTGATGTTTTAGGTAATAAGGCACATTTGTCCAACTTCGGAAACAGAAGCAGATATTAGGTTGTGGATCTCCTGGACACGGATTGCCACACGGTATATGTGTAGGCCCTTTTATATTGGTGACTGAGCTATCCGCACTGGCAGTGACTTCAGTTATAGTTTGAGAGGTATTACCATCTGTAATAGTAACTACTGCAGCTCCTGCACCTGCATCGGCGTTTGAGATAATCACTTCCGGATTATTTACACTATCGTTGTTATGTTTATCTTCAACTATGGTTTTAGTTCCTGTATGGGCATTTCCATCAGTGATTATTATTTCATGGGATTGTGTGTTGTCAGTTCTCTTGTCGACTACAGTATATACGTTTGCAGTTGCCTCTGCATTAGTGATAGAATCATCTTTTATATCCTCAGAGCTGTTGGATGCTTGATTTATGTTTTCATTTTCTGTTTCGGCACTCATATCAGCAACTGTTGTAGTTTCGATTACTGTTTCATGGGATTGTGTGTCATGCGAATCTTCATAGTCGGGCTGTGAATCAGTTATCGTGTCGTCTACAATATATTCGATTATGTCCGCACTATCGATAGAATCATCTTTTATATCCTCAGAGCTGTTGGATTCTTGTTTTATGTTTTCATTTTCTGTTTCGGTACTCGTATCAGCAACTGTTGTAGTTTCGATTACTATTTCACGGGATTGTGTGTCATGCGAATCTTCATAGTCGGGCTGTGAATCAGTTATCGTGTCGTCTACAATATACTCGTTTGTTTCCGTACTATCGATAGAATCATCGTTTATATCCTCAGAGCTGTTGGATTCTTGCTTTATGTTTTCATTTTCTACTTCGGCACTCGTATCAGCAACTGTTGTAGTTTCGATTACTATTTCACGGGATTGTGTGTCATGCGAATCTTCACAGTCGGGCTGTGAATCAGTTATCGTGTCGTCTACAATATACTCGTTTGTTTCCGTACTATCGATAGAATCATCGTTTATATCCTCAGAGCTGTTGGATTCTTGCTTTATGTTTTCATTTTCTTCTTCGGCACTCGTATCAGCAACTGTTGTAGTTTCGATTACTATTTCACGGGATTGTGTGTCATGCGAATCCTCATAGTCAGAATAGTCATGTCTCGTATTGGATTCCGAATACGCGTTTCCTTCTGCACTGTCGATAGAATAATCTAGCACATCTTCGGAGTAGTCAGATTCTGGCACTATATTACGAGATTCAGCACCTGCTTTAGCTTTAGCGACAGTCGTAGTGGTTGTAATTATTTCATCAGCTGGAATTTCTATTGTTCTTGTTGTAGTTTTAATGTATGTATTTGCACCAGCGCGTACTTGACTATCAGAATAGTTATAATCTTCCGGTTGTCCTTCATCACTTGAGTCCTCTGAACTTGAGCTGCTGCTTGAGGAACTGCTGCTTGAGGAACTGCTTTCGTCACTAGAATCAAGTTTGCCTCCTATATACCTAGGTCTCATTCCCTGGTATCTTCTTCTCATCCAGCTGCGTCCCCCCCATCTGGGGAGGGGATGTGATATACCATGTCCCCAACCCCAATCTCCCCATGGGCCCCATGCTCCACGGTATAATGGTTCTCGGATGTCTTTGATGCTCTTGCCTCCATCACTAGCATCTGATTCAATTTTGGTTTCCTTGCTTCCATGTTCCTCTTCCGATGATGATAGACTGTCATAATCAGGGTATGGCGGGTAACCTGGATAACCAGGGTACCCAGGATAACCAGGTCTTCCATTATAAGGAACTGTAAATAAGAAACAAAGTAATGTTATATTTTATTTGCTATCTATTCTGCGAATGACTGCGTGTGGGCAGGGTGCGGTGGAAAACCAAATGAATGACGTTCAATCCAAATAATACGTACATTTCTCTACTATACGACATTTTAATAAATAAAATAAATAAATTTTAAACAATCTATACCTCTAAAGTAAACATAGCTAAACTAGCGTTATGTTATAGGTTCTAGAATGCAGTTAAACGTTATTTATTTAATTTATTTCACTTTTGATTACATCAATACTTTCAAAATTAAGCCCCCATGTTTTTTATGGAAAATTGTATTAACTACGAAAGAATTTTCATTATCACATCTCGTTTTCACCAAAGTTTAAAAGCTGTATTTGACAAGTGGCATAATTTACGACGATCACAAACTTCAGTGTGAACGCAAATTTTTTGTAAACTTTTTTTTTTATACCACTTAGGTGGCAGGCAAGCACACGGCCCACCTGATGGGAAGCGGTCACCGTGGCCTATGGACGTTTGCACGTGCTGCCTACCTTGTAGAAACCTTCTAATGCCCTTCTTGAAGAAACCCATCTTGTTTGAGACCGACTCAATGCATGTATTAAACAAGTAATTGTGTTCCGACATGCCTTCTACAAGTTTTCGACGAATCGTCAGCCAGTTTCGTATCAAACATGTTTACAACTTGTGTCTTGGTAAAAACGAAGGGTTGGAAACTGTTAGAAGTAGCCTGGATTATTGCTGGCAATAATTTACCTGGATATTTATTTTGGCTCGTAACACTGCCAGCAGCATTAGCAGTTGATTTACTATTCGTTGTGGTCTTGTCACCATTTATGACTGAAGTTGTTTCCGCGCTACTGCTCGCTTTAGCTGTGTTAATGTTGTAATTAACTCCTGGATACCCAGGTCTGTAGTAACCGGGTCTGTAGATGCCAGGTCTACCGTAGTAGCCTCCAGGTCCATAATAGCGTCTGTAGTAATCGTCTCTACCGTACCATCTGGGAACTGAGGAAAATGGAGATTAAAATCCAATCTATATTTCTCTAAACTGCGGTAGCCTAGTGGTATGGGTGGTGGACTGCTGAGACGAGGTCTCGGGTTCGATCCCAGGTTTACCATGGCACACACCAATGACTGCGATGCTTTTCGAAGTTATGTGTGTATTTATCGCAGGTTTATAAGTGCCCGGTTGATGGCAATAGGCTCGCCACCTATTACATTGGGACCTAAACATACATTGGCGAAATGTGGGTGCTAGCACCTTTACCTACCCATTCGGGTATATAGGCGTGGAAGTATAAAAAAAAACTATATTTCTCTGATCTCTAGACAAAGTGACATTCTGTTGATGAAATCGCGTCGAAGCGAACCGTTTGCAATTTGCTATCAATGGATTACTTGACACTGCGGTGATTTGAAATCGCTAAATTGGCAACACTGTGCTACATGCGGGTACTACCCAAAATAATACAAAACTTACTTTTCTGCCCTTGTTGGGTTGCCGAGACTGTGTAAGCATGAGAGTTACTTCCTGCAGTCGAGACGGTGTTGCCGCCATTGTTGACTGTCGCTGCATCACTATGTCCACCTGCTTGTGCAACATTTATTGATGTAGCGTCATTATCTGAAAAGCAAAGAAACATCATGGATACTTATTTTTAATCGACTTCAAAAAGGAGGTTTTCAATTTTATTGGTACGTTTTCTTAATAACACCCGACGTAAAAACTTCTAACACAGAAGTTTCACATGTCTGTGTGCGTGCGTGTGTGTGTGTGTGTGTGTGTGTCTGTGACATTGTAGCTCCCGAATGGATAAACCGATTTCATGTAGTTATTTTTGTTTGAAAGCTGATTTAGTCGGTACTAACTATGTGTGATGAAAATCGATCCAAGATGGCCGTCGCTACAAAATGACGGACTACATATTTTTGCACAGTTACTCAATATGAATGTCAAATGATTTTTTTTGTTGTGTATCGTGTTCCACTATTCAAAGAATACGATACACTATAACAAATTTCAAATCCTAGATAGCCGCACGCACCAAAAGGCCAATCACCTTTAAATTAAATTAAAAAAAAATTTAAAAACCCCCAACACAAAAAATACCTACAAAATGTTAAAAATAAATAATAGTTGTCGTGTCGGGGGACCTTGAATCCTTACTAAAACATATGGGAGTACTTTACCAGTTTTTGGAGATAACATTTTTTACCTCGCCTTGATAAATAGTCGCCATTTCTAGCGACAATGTCGCTAAATTGGCAACCCTGTACTACATGACGGTACTATCCAAAATAATACAAAACTTACTTTTCTGCCCTTGTTGGGTTGCCGAGACTGTGTAAGCATGAGAGTCACTTCCTGCAGTCGAGACGGTGTTGCCGCCATTGTTGACTGTCGCTGCATCACTATGTCCACCTGCATGTGCAACATTTATTGATGTAGCGTCATTATCTGAAACACAAAGAAACATAAAATAAATATAAATAAATATTTGTTTATGTTTTCTTATTAGCACCCGACGTAAAAACGATGGGGTGTTGTAGGTTTCACGTGTCTGTGTGTGTGTGTGTGTGTGTGTGTGTATGCGCGTGTGCGTGTTCGTGTGCGTGTGCGTGTGCCTGTGCGTGTGCGTGTGCGTGTGCGTATGCGTGTGCGTGTGCGTGTATGTGTGTGTGTGTGTGTCTGTGTGTGTGAGTGTGTGTGAGTGTGTGTGTGTCTGTGTGTGTGTGCGTGTGCGTGTGCGTGTCTGTCTGAGGCATCGTAGCTCCTGAATGGATAAACTAACATCAATATAGTGTTTTTTCTTTGACATCTGATTTTGTATAGGAGTGTTCTTAACTATATGTGATGCAAATAGAGCCAAGATGGCCACCGCTACCAATTGACGGTTTACAGATTTTTGCACAAGTTACTCAATATGAATGTCAAATAAAACACTATAACAAATTTCAAATCCAAGATGGCCGCAAGCACCAAACGGCATATCACCTTTAAATTAAATTAAAAATTTAAAAACCTCCAACACAAAAAATACCTACAAAATGTTAAAAATAAATAATAGTTGTCGTGTCGGGGGACCTTGAATCGTTTCTAAAACACGTGTAAGTAGGTACTTTACCAGTTTTTGGAGACAACATTTACCTCGCCAAGCCTTGATCGATAGTCGCCATTTCTAGCGAGAATGTCGCTAAATTGGCAACCCTGTGCTATATAAGGGTACTACCCAAAATAATACAAAACTTACTTTTCTGCCCTTGTTGGGTTGCCGAGACTGTGACAGCATGAGAGTCACTTCCTGCAGTCGAGACGGTGTTGCCGCCATTGTTGACTGTCGCTGCATCACTATGTCCACCTGCATGTGCAACATTTATTGATGTAGCGTCATTATCTGAAAAACAAAGAAACATCATGGATACTTATTTTTAATCGACTTCAAAAAGGAGGTTTTCAATTTTATTGGTACGTTTTCTTAATAACACCCGACGTAAAAACTTCTAACACAGAAGTTTCACATGTCTGTGTGCGTGCGTGTGTGTGTGTGTGTGTGTGTGTCTGTGACATTGTAGCTCCCGAATGGATAAACCGATTTCATGTAGTTATTTTTGTTTGAAAGCTGATTTAGTCGGTACTAACTATGTGTGATGAAAATCGATCCAAGATGGCCGTCGCTACAAAATGACGGACTACATATTTTTGCACAGTTACTCAATATGAATGTCAAATGATTTTTTTTGTTGTGTATCGTGTTCCACTATTCAAAGAATACGATACACTATAACAAATTTCAAATCCTAGATAGCCGCACGCACCAAAAGGCCAATCACCTTTAAATTAAATTAAAAAAAAATTTAAAAACCCCCAACACAAAAAATACCTACAAAATGTTAAAAATAAATAATAGTTGTCGTGTCGGGGGACCTTGAATCCTTACTAAAACATATGGGAGTACTTTACCAGTTTTTGGAGATAACATTTTTTACCTCGCCTTGATAAATAGTCGCCATTTCTAGCGACAATGTCGCTAAATTGGCAACCCTGTACTACATGACGGTACTATCCAAAATAATACAAAACTTACTTTTCTGCCCTTGTTGGGTTGCCGAGACTGTGTAAGCATGAGAGTCACTTCCTGCAGTCGAGACGGTGTTGCCGCCATTGTTGACTGTCGCTGCATCACTATGTCCACCTGCATGTGCAACATTTATTGATGTAGCGTCATTATCTGAAACACAAAGAAACATAAAATAAATATAAATAAATATTTGTTTATGTTTTCTTATTAGCACCCGACGTAAAAACGATGGGGTGTTGTAGGTTTCACGTGTCTGTGTGTGTGTGTGTGTGTGTGTGTGTGTATGCGCGTGTGCGTGTTCGTGTGCGTGTGCGTGTGCCTGTGCGTGTGCGTGTGCGTGTGCGTGTGCGTATGCGTGTGCGTGTGCGTGTATGTGTGTGTGTGTGTGTGTGTGTGTGTGTGTGTGTGAGTGTGTGTGAGTGTGTGTGTGTGTCTGTGTGTGTGTGCGTGTGCGTGTGCGTGTCTGTCTGAGGCATCGTAGCTCCTGAATGGATAAACTAACATCAATATAGTGTTTTTTCTTTGACATCTGATTTTGTATAGGAGTGTTCTTAACTATATGTGATGCAAATAGAGCCAAGATGGCCACCGCTACCAATTGACGGTTTACAGATTTTTGCACAAGTTACTCAATATGAATGTCAAATAAAACACTATAACAAATTTCAAATCCAAGATGGCCGCAAGCACCAAACGGCATATCACCTTTAAATTAAATTAAAAATTTAAAAACCCCCAACACAAAAAATACCTACAAAATGTTAAAAATAAATAATAGTTGTCGTGTCGGGGGACCTTGAATCGTCCTTCAGTCTCATAACGTTCAGTAAGTAGGTACTTTACCAGTTTTTGGAGACAACATTTACCTCGCCAAGCCTTGATCGATAGTCGCCATTTCTAGCGAGAATGTCGCTAAATTGGCAACCCTGTGCTATATAAGGGTACTACCCAAAATAATACAAAACTTACTTTTCTGCCCTTGTTGGGTTGCCGAGACTGTGACAGCATGAGAGTCACTTCCTGCAGTCGAGACGGTGTTGCCGCCATTGTTGACTGTCGCTGCATCACTATGTCCACCTGCATGTGCAACATTTATTGATGTAGCGTCATTATCTGAAAAACAAAGAAACATCATGGATACTTATTTTTAATCGACTTCAAAAAGGAGGTTTTCAATTTTATTGGTACGTTTTCTTAATAACACCCGACGTAAAAACTTCTAACACAGAAGTTTCACATGTCTGTGTGCGTGCGTGTAGTGTGTGTGTGTGTGTGTGTCTGTGACATTGTAGCTCCCGAATGGATAAACCGATTTCATGTAGTTATTTTTGTTTGAAAGCTGATTTAGTCGGTACTAACTATGTGTGATGAAAATCGATCCAAGATGGCCGTCGCTACAAAATGACGGACTACATATTTTTGCACAGTTACTCAATATGAATGTCAAATGATTTTTTTTGTTGTGTATCGTGTTCCACTATTCAAAGAATACGATACACTATAACAAATTTCAAATCCTAGATAGCCGCACGCACCAAAAGGCCAATCACCTTTAAATTAAATTAAAAAAAAAATTAAAAACCCCCAACACAAAAAATACCTACAAAATGTTAAAAATAAATAATAGTTGTCGTGTCGGGGGACCTTGAATCCTTACTAAAACATATGGGAGTACTTTACCAGTTTTTGGAGATAACATTTTTTACCTCGCCTTGATAAATAGTCGCCATTTCTAGCGACAATGTCGCTAAATTGGCAACCCTGTACTACATGACGGTACTATCCAAAATAATACAAAACTTACTTTTCTGCCCTTGTTGGGTTGCCGAGACTGTGACAGCATGAGAGTCACTTCCTGCAGTCGAGACGGTGTTGCCGCCATTGTTGACTGTCGCTGCATCACTATGTCCACCTGCATGTGCAACATTTATTGATGTAGCGTCATTATCTGAAACACAAAGAAACATAAAATAAATATAAATAAATATTTGTTTATGTTTTCTTATTAGCACCCGACGTAAAAACGATGGGGTGTTGTAGGTTTCACGTGTCTGTGTGTGTGTGTGTGTGTGTGTGTGTGTGTGTGTGTATGCGCGTGTGCGTGTTCGTGTGCGTGTGCGTGTGCCTGTGCGTGTGCGTGTGCGTGTGCGTATGCGTGTGCGTGTGCGTGTATGTGTGTGTGTGTGTGTGTGTGTGTGTGTGTGTGTGTGTGTGTGTGTGTGTGAGTGTGTGTGAGTGTGTGTGTGTCTGTGTGTGTGTGCGTGTGCGTGTGCGTGTCTGTCTGAGGCATCGTAGCTCCTGAATGGATAAACTAACATCAATATAGTGTTTTTTCTTTGACATCTGATTTTGTATAGGAGTGTTCTTAACTATATGTGATGCAAATAGAGCCAAGATGGCCACCGCTACCAATTGACGGTTTACAGATTTTTGCACAAGTTACTCAATATGAATGTCAAATAAAACACTATAACAAATTTCAAATCCAAGATGGCCGCAAGCACCAAACGGCATATCACCTTTAAATTAAATTAAAAATTTAAAAACCCCCAACACAAAAAATACCTACAAAATGTTAAAAATAAATAATAGTTGTCGTGTCGGGGGACCTTGAATCGTCCTTCAGTCTCATAACGTTCAGTAAGTAGGTACTTTACCAGTTTTTGGAGACAACATTTACCTCGCCAAGCCTTGATCGATAGTCGCCATTTCTAGCGAGAATGTCGCTAAATTGGCAACCCTGTACTACATGACGGTACTATCCAAAATAATACAAAACTTACTTTTCTGCCCTTGTTGGGTTGCCGAGACTGTGACAGCATGAGAGTCACTTCCTGCAGTCGAGACGGTGGTGCCGCCATTGTTGACTGTCGCTGCATCACTATGTCCACCTGCATGTGCAACATTTATTGATGTAGCGTCATTATCTGAAACACAAAGAAACATAAAATAAATATAAATAAATATTTGTTTATGTTTTCTTATTAGCACCCGACGTAAAAACGATGGGGTGTTGTAGGTTTCACGTGTCTGTGTGTGTGTGTGTGTGTGTGTGTGTGTGTATGCGCGTGTGCGTGTTCGTGTGCGTGTGCGTGTGCCTGTGCGTGTGCGTGTGCGTGTGCGTATGCGTGTGCGTGTGCGTGTATGTGTGTGTGTGTGTGTGTGTGTGTGTGTGTGTGTGTGTGTGAGTGTGTGTGAGTGTGTGTGTGTCTGTGTGTGTGTGCGTGTGCGTGTGCGTGTCTGTCTGAGGCATCGTAGCTCCTGAATGGATAAACTAACATCAATATAGTGTTTTTTCTTTGACATCTGATTTTGTATAGGAGTGTTCTTAACTATATGTGATGCAAATAGAGCCAAGATGGCCACCGCTACCAATTGACGGTTTACAGATTTTTGCACAAGTTACTCAATATGAATGTCAAATAAAACACTATAACAAATTTCAAATCCAAGATGGCCGCAAGCACCAAACGGCATATCACCTTTAAATTAAATTAAAAATTTAAAAACCCCCAACACAAAAAATACCTACAAAATGTTAAAAATAAATAATAGTTGTCGTGTCGGGGGACCTTGAATCGTCCTTCAGTCTCATAACGTTCAGTAAGTAGGTACTTTACCAGTTTTTGGAGACAACATTTACCTCGCCAAGCCTTGATCGATAGTCGCCATTTCTAGCGAGAATGTCGCTAAATTGGCAACCCTGTGCTATATAAGGGTACTACCCAAAATAATACAAAACTTACTTTTCTGCCCTTGTTGGGTTGCCGAGACTGTGACAGCATGAGAGTCACTTCCTGCAGTCGAGACGGTGTTGCCGCCATTGTTGACTGTCGCTGCATCACTATGTCCACCTGCATGTGCAACATTTATTGATGTAGCGTCATTATCTGAAAAACAAAGAAACATCATGGATACTTATTTTTAATCGACTTCAAAAAGGAGGTTTTCAATTTTATTGGTACGTTTTCTTAATAACACCCGACGTAAAAACTTCTAACACAGAAGTTTCACATGTCTGTGTGCGTGCGTGTGTGTGTGTGTGTGTGTGTGTCTGTGACATTGTAGCTCCCGAATGGATAAACCGATTTCATGTAGTTATTTTTGTTTGAAAGCTGATTTAGTCGGTACTAACTATGTGTGATGAAAATCGATCCAAGATGGCCGTCGCTACAAAATGACGGACTACATATTTTTGCACAGTTACTCAATATGAATGTCAAATGATTTTTTTTGTTGTGTATCGTGTTCCACTATTCAAAGAATACGATACACTATAACAAATTTCAAATCCTAGATAGCCGCACGCACCAAAAGGCCAATCACCTTTAAATTAAATTAAAAAAAAAATTAAAAACCCCCAACACAAAAAATACCTACAAAATGTTAAAAATAAATAATAGTTGTCGTGTCGGGGGACCTTGAATCCTTACTAAAACATATGGGAGTACTTTACCAGTTTTTGGAGATAACATTTTTTACCTCGCCTTGATAAATAGTCGCCATTTCTAGCGACAATGTCGCTAAATTGGCAACCCTGTACTACATGACGGTACTATCCAAAATAATACAAAACTTACTTTTCTGCCCTTGTTGGGTTGCCGAGACTGTGACAGCATGAGAGTCACTTCCTGCAGTCGAGACGGTGTTGCCGCCATTGTTGACTGTCGCTGCATCACTATGTCCACCTGCATGTGCAACATTTATTGATGTAGCGTCATTATCTGAAACACAAAGAAACATAAAATAAATATAAATAAATATTTGTTTATGTTTTCTTATTAGCACCCGACGTAAAAACGATGGGGTGTTGTAGGTTTCACGTGTCTGTGTGTGTGTGTGTGTGTGTGTGTGTGTGTATGCGCGTGTGCGTGTTCGTGTGCGTGTGCGTGTGCCTGTGCGTGTGCGTGTGCGTGTGCGTATGCGTGTGCGTGTGCGTGTATGTGTGTGTGTGTGTGTGTGTGTGTGTGTGTGAGTGTGTGTGTGAGTGTGTGTGTGTCTGTGTGTGTGTGCGTGTGCGTGTGCGTGTCTGTCTGAGGCATCGTAGCTCCTGAATGGATAAACTAACATCAATATAGTGTTTTTTCTTTGACATCTGATTTTGTATAGGAGTGTTCTTAACTATATGTGATGCAAATAGAGCCAAGATGGCCACCGCTACCAATTGACGGTTTACAGATTTTTGCACAAGTTACTCAATATGAATGTCAAATAAAACACTATAACAAATTTCAAATCCAAGATGGCCGCAAGCACCAAACGGCATATCACCTTTAAATTAAATTAAAAATTTAAAAACCCCCAACACAAAAAATACCTACAAAATGTTAAAAATAAATAATAGTTGTCGTGTCGGGGGACCTTGAATCGTCCTTCAGTCTCATAACGTTCAGTAAGTAGGTACTTTACCAGTTTTTGGAGACAACATTTACCTCGCCAAGCCTTGATCGATAGTCGCCATTTCTAGCGAGAATGTCGCTAAATTGGCAACCCTGTGCTATATAAGGGTACTACCCAAAATAATACAAAACTTACTTTTCTGCCCTTGTTGGGTTGCCGAGACTATGTAAGTATGAGAGTCACTTCCTGCAGTCGAGACGGTGTTGCCGCCATTGTTGACTGTCGCTGCATCACTATGTCCACCTGCATGTGCAACATTTATTGATGTGGCGTCATTATCTGAAAAACAAAGAAACATCATGGATACTTATTTTTAATCCACTTCAAAAAGGAGGTTTTCAATTCGATTTCTACGTTTTCTTATGAATGTACACCGATTATTTTAAGATTACTGAAGTGGACGTAGTAAGCCTTCCCATTCCAATTTTTTACTCGGGCAATTTCCGTGAGTATAGCTGCTGCCGTGAAACAAATTACTACACCACGATGTCATCCCAAAAATGGCGTCGACTCGACAGATGAATTCACAAAATGTATGTATTAGATTTACGTGATTTTTTTTTCATTTAAGAGCTAGTGCTCCCCATGTCGTCCCATATACCATGTCAAAACACTATTATTTATTATAAACAAGTATTGAGGTTGTCTCAAAAAGGTTGTAAACAAGTTTAAAACACGTTGGCCTTCCCATTGAAGTTTGCAACATATTGCAACTAGTGCAATATGTTTTAAACCTTGGTGAAGATTTAGAAGTCAGCTGAGCTCGTAAGAATTGTTTAAATAAATTGTATTTTCCTCGTTTCACTTGTTCCAGTTATGGTGCCAGTGTTACTACTATATTTTGCACCTGTAATAATGGTCTGACCAATTTCGGTGGTCTTCTAAGTGACCATTTCTGAGCCAGAATTGGCTGCATATTACTTTTCAACGCTACTGTTAGGGCGTCAGTGTGTAAGTTGTGTGTGTCTTTTGCATCCAAATATTACCGCTCTTGTATCTTTGACTAATGAGTAAAAATATTAGTGTAAAGTTTGCATTGATGGTGTTACCTGGGTGTGAGCTGCTTGATTTAATTTCTCGTGTTTCAGTTACAGCCCCAGCGTTAGAATTGCTTTTTGCGCCTGTAATGCTGGTCTGACCATTCTTAGTAATTTTTTCAGTGACTACTTCTGAGCCAGAATTGGCTACGTTATTAGTTTCAACAGTTACTGTAAAATGTAAGTGTTTGAGATATAAATATATGTGTACGTGTGTGTTATTGCGTACAAGTAATATGTATATTTTTTAATAGTGTAAGTGAAAATATAATCCATTATTATTTTATATGTGTTATTATCAATAAATATTAGTGTAAAGTTTGCATTGATGGTGTTACCTGGGTGTGAGCTGCTTGATTTTGTTTCTCGTGTTACACTTACAGTCCCAGCTTTAGAATTGCTTTTTGCGCCTGTAATGCTGGTCTGACCATTCTTAGTGGTTTTTTCAGTGTATACTT
This sequence comes from Pelosia muscerda, assembly GCA_963691645.1. Taxonomy (NCBI): domain Eukaryota; kingdom Metazoa; phylum Arthropoda; class Insecta; order Lepidoptera; family Erebidae; genus Pelosia; species Pelosia muscerda. Next base: position 2,810,362 of record OY829125.1, read on the forward strand.
CGGAGCCAGAATTGGCTACGTTATTAGTTTCAACGGCTACTGTAAGATGTAAGTGTGTAAGATATATGTATGTGTATGTGTGTTGTTGCGTAAAAGCATATATTTATTATAAGTCTAAGAGAAAATATAATTAAATGATATCTCGTGTGTGTTAACAATAAATGAAAAATATTAGTGTAAAGTTTGCATTGATGGTGTTACCTGGGTGTGAGCTGCTTGATTTTGTTTCTCGTGTTACAGTTACAGTCCCAGCGTCAGAATTGCTTTTTGCACCTGTAATGCTGGTCTGACCATTCCTAGTGGTCTCTTTAGTAACCACTTCAGAGCCAGAATTGGCTACGTTATTAGTTTCAACGACTGCTGTAAGATGTACATGTGTAAGATATAGGTATGTATGTGTGTGTGTGTTATTGCGTACAAGCATATATTTATTATAAGTCTAAGAGAAAATATAATTAAATGATATCTTGTGTGTGTTATCAATAAATGAAAAATATTAGTGTAAAGTTTGCATTGATGGTGTTACCTGGGTGTGAGCTGCTTGATTTTATTTCTCGTGTTACAGTTACAGTCCCAGCGTTAGAATTGCTTTTGGCGCCTGTAATGCTGGTCTGACCATTCTTAGTGGTTTTTTCAGTGAATACTTCGGAGCCAGAATTGGCTACGTTATTAGTTTCAACGGCTACTGTAAGATGTAAGTGTGTAAGATATATGTATGTGTATGTGTGTTGTTGCGTACAAGCATATATTTATTATAAGTCTAAGAGAAAATATAATTAAATGATATCTCGTGTGTGTTAACAATAAATGAAAAATATTAGTGTAAAGTTTGCATTGATGGTGTTACCTGGGTGTGAGCTGCTTGATTTTGTTTCTCGTGTTACAGTTACAGTCCCAGCGTCAGAATTGCTTTTTGCACCTGTAATGCTGGTCTGACCATTCCTAGTGGTCTCTTTAGTAACCACTTCAGAGCCAGAATTGGCTACGTTATTAGTTTCAACGACTGCTGTAAGATGTACATGTGTAAGATATAGGTATGTATGTGTGTGTGTTATTGCGTACAAGCATATATTTATTATAAGTCTAAGAGAAAATATAATTAAATGATATCTTGTGTGTGTTATCAATAAATGAAAAATATTATTTTGTTGTATGTTTGCATTGATGGTGTTACCTGGGTGTGAGCTGCTTGATTTTATTTCTCGTGTTACAGTTACAGTCCCAGCGTTAGAATTGCTTTTGGCGCCTGTAATGCTGGTCTGACCATTCTTAGTGGTTTTTTCAGTGTATACTTCGGAGCCAGAATTGGCTACGTTTTTAGTTTCAACGGCTACTGTAAGATGTAAGTGTGTAAGATATATGTATGTGTATGTGTGTTGTTGCGTACAAGCATATATTTATTATATTAAGTCTAAGAGAAAATATAATTAAATGATATCTCGTGTGTGTTAACAATGAATGAAAAATATTAGTGTAAAGTTTGCATTGATGGTGTTACCTGGGTGTGAGCTGCTTGATTTTATTTCTCGTGTTACAGTTACAGTCCCAGCGTCAGAATTGCTTTTTGCACCTGTAATGCTGATTTGACCATTCCTAGTGGTCTCTTTAGTAACCACTTCAGAGCCAGAATTGGCTACGTTATTAGTTTCAACGACTGCTGTAAGATGTACATGTGTAAGATATAGGTATGTATGTGTGTGTGTGTTATTGCGTACAAGTATATATTTATTATAAGTCTAAGAGAAAATATAATTAAATGATATCTTGTGTGTGTTATCAATTCATGAAAAATATTAGTGTAAAGTTTGCATTGATGGTGTTACCTGGGTGTGAGCTGCTTGATTTTATTTCTCGTGTTACAGTTACAGTCCCAGCGTCAGAATTGCTTTTTGCACCTGTAATGCTGGTCTGACCATTCCTAGTGGTCTCTTCAGTAACCGCTTCAGAGCCAGAATTAGCTACGTTATTAGTTTCAACGACTACTGTAAGATGTAAATGTATAAGATATAGGTATGTATGTGTGTGTGTTATTGCGTACAAGCATATATTTATTATAATTCTAAGTGAAAATATAATAAAATAATATCTTGTATGTGTTGCCAATAAATGAAAAATATTAGTGTAAAGTTTGCATTGATGGTGTTACCTGGGTGTGAGCTGCTTGATTTAATTTCTCGTGTTACAGTTACAGCCCCAGCGTTAGAATTGCTTTTTGCGCCTGTAATGCTGGTCTGACCATACCTAGTGGTCTCTTCAGTAACCGCTTCAGAGCCAGAATTGGCTACGTTATTAGTTTCAACGACTACTGTAAGATGTAAATGTGCAAGATATAGGTATGTATGTGTGTGTTATTGCGTACAAGCATATATTTATTATAAGTCTAAGAGAAAATATAATAAATTGATATCTTGTGTGTGTTATCAATAAATGATAAATATTAGTGTAAAGTTTGCATTGATGGTGTTACCTGGGTGTGAGCTGCTTGATTTAATTTCTCGTGTTACAGTTACAGTCCCAGCGTTAGAATTGCTTTTTGCGCCTGTAATGCTGGTCTGACCATTCTTAGTGATTTTTTCAGTGACTACTTCGGAGCCAGAATTGGCTACGTTATTATTTTGAACGGCTACTGTAAGATATAAATGTGTAAGATATTTGTGTGTATGTGATTTTGTACTCATACATACATCAGTTAAGTATATTTTTTTGTATTTGTTTTCTAATTTCTGTTATAGTGCCAACGTTAGCATGTCTTTTAATAATAGTGATTGTGGTGTTACTTCTCAGATAGTTACTATGAAATCTATGTGTGATGTTGACGCTGAAAAATAACTTGTTCTCCAAGCCATGTGTCATCGTTGCCATTTCAACATATATGGCATTCGTTTGCCCTATATCTTTATATCTTAAACGTCCATTAACAGTAAAACTGATCATTGCCATCCTCGGGTAAATCTAAAGAGGAGGTCATGGTCTTACAATATTCATTTTGGTAACAATATTATATACTAAAAGTGGCGCCCCAACATGGGACTCAAAACGATTTCGACGATTAGTTCCTTTGGCACTGCCAAAGGAACTGATGGGACTTTATAGTCTCAGTAGTTCGTCTTTAATTCATTTGAAGGAACTATAAAGATAAAAAAGTCTCAGTAGTCCCTTCAAAGGAACTAATTAGAATAATCGAATTTCGACTCTACCAAATGATAAAGTGGCGCCCAAACATGGGACTCTAAACATTTACTCGAAGAAAAAGAGAGATGAATGATGAATTTACCTGCTCCCTGGTCAAGGACGGTGTTTGATGCAGCATTGGCTCCAGCGTTGCTCGTTATATATGTGGTAGTGGTACTTCCTTTCTTGACGACCCTCGTATTGACGCCTGAATTAGAGTAGGCTTGACCAGACGTTCTTATTTCTTTGTGGACTGTGTAAAAAAAACAGCATTCAAATCTCAAAGACCAGTAAAACCTATGTATAGTATACTATACATTATACTTATATCTATACTAATATTATAAAGAAGTAAAATTTTGTACATTTGTTAAATTGTATTTGTGAAAAAAATGACAAAAGCAGTTCAACTGTCGAACTCCTGGTAGGGCTAGATGGAATAAAGGTAATAGTTGGCCCTGCTTACCTTGATGGGATGAATGGCCACCCTTTTCTTCACTGCAAGGCTCGTTCATTTCTGTAAAATAGTTTTTATTTGTCATAAGTAAATCATATAATGTCACTAGTGAATAATATTTATTTATTTTCTTGTTTGCTTATCCGCAATCAGTATCATTCTCTGAACCTTTTTCCCAACTCAGTTGGGGACGGCTTTCCAGTCTAACTGAGATGCGGCTGAACTTCAATATTTTCCGTGAAGCGACTGCCATATGACCTCCACTACCAATGGTTCAATAACCAAATGGCGATATCGAAGTTTCAAGTTAGATTGGTTGGACTTTTGACTGCCACAGATGTTTGTATGGCAACCGGGACCGACGGCTTAACGTGCTCTCCGACGCACGACCAGACCAGTGCAAACAGCCATATTCATGCATACAACTTTTTGCACTGAGCAGGGATCGAACCCGCGCCCCGTGCGTAGCAGTCTCGTTCACTACCACCATGCCACGGAGGCTGTCTGCAATCCGAATTGTTGTGGGTTCCTGAACGACCTGTCAGGTTGACAGACGGTGCGCGGGAATATGGTGGACACTAGGACTACGCATTGGACTACGCATTAGACATTACCTGCTTTAAGTTTATGTTACTGTGCAAGTTGATTATAATATTATAACATATACAATAAATACACAAAGAGACTATCATTCTAATTATTCTAAATACCAAATACTACATGGTGGCAGCGGCGGTGAAAAACTGTGAAAATAATATTAAGTGGGTAAGCAAATAATGGCCAACACCAGCATGCCGGGTGTAGTGATTACACCCGATCCTTACGATTTTGTCCCAGAAAACTGGGACAAGTGGAGGAAAAGATTTCAAAGATACATGGCGGTGAGTGGGGCGAATAATCGATCAGAGTCTGATCAAATTGATCTATTGTTATACTTAATGGGTGACAAAGCTGAGGAGGTGGCTTTGCAGTGCAATATAAGTAATAGCGCCACAATTGCGAGCGCTTTGGAAACCCTAGACGAACATTTTCACCCTAAAAGAAACCCAGTGTACGCCAGATTCAGATTTAACACCAGGAATCAGGAGGTGGGCGAAAGCGTAGACGAATTTATACGAAGCCTACATGTACTAGCAGATAATTGTGAGTATGGGTCTATGAAAGAAGAGATGATCAGAGATAGAATAGTGGTGGGTATGGCTAGTCGGCGAGGAAGAGAGAAAATTTTAATGAAGACAAATATAACCTTGAAAGAGGCAGTAGAGGCTGCGCAAACGGTAGAAGATTTTGAGAAAAAGGGGTCATTTTCCGGGGGTGTATCTGCTACTACAGATCTCAATAAAATTAAAAAAGAGAACCATTCTGCAACTGCAGGGCAATGTTGGTTCTGCGCTGGGCAGAGGCATATTTCAAGACAGACATGTCCAGCTTTGAAGGCTAAGTGTATGAAGTGCAATAAAATAGGCCATTTTGCTCGGTGTTGCAAAGCTGGGAGAATCAGGAACATACAAGATGAACAGATACAGGAAGAAAAGAAGGTGTGCATAATGACAAACAGCAAGTATAGGATAAAGATAGATGTGTATAGAAATGAGCAATATAAGTGTAATTTGATGTTTTTGATTGATACAGGAGCTGATATAGTGGCGTTACCACAAGAATTAGTAGCTAAATCACACAACTTGGAGCCATGCAAGGTTAGAATCAAAGGCCCAGACCATACAGATTTGAAGGTAAGGGGTATTTTACAACTCAGACTGAAATATAAGGACCGTCAGTATTGTGGTGATGTGTATGTGGTGCAAAATTTAAAGACTCCTATATTGGGGGTACCTGCAATAGAACAGATGAAAATTATACAGGTGTTTGGGGTGAATAGGTTATTAAATATTAGTACTGTGGATGTGGAAGCCGAGTTTCCTAGAATATATGATGAATTGGGGGTATTTAAAGAATCATTTGATATTAGACTAATAGATAAAAATAAAAGCTATATTCAGTGTACACCTAGGGTGGTACCCATACCATTGTTGACTAAAGTTAAGAGTGAGTTAGACCGTTTATGTAAACTAGGGGTAATATCTAAAGTAGAGGAGCCTACTCAATATGTGTCACCTATAGTGGTTGTACCAAAAAATGAAAACACTGTTAGAATCTGTGGGGACTACACAGAATTGAATAAAAATATCCTCAGACCAATTTTCCCAATTCCAAAGTTAGAAGTTACATTAGCACAATTGAAAGGGTCTAAATATTTTTCAAAAATTGATGCCACAGCAGGTTTTCATCAGATTCCATTAGGTAGTTCAGCACATTTAACAACTATAATTACACCCTATGGCAGGTATATGTATCATCGGTTACCATTTGGTTTAAATTGTGCCCCAGAGTACTTTTCTATGAAATTTTCACAATTGGTTGAGGACATTAGTGGTGTGGTTACCCATGTGGATGATATTTTGATTCATGCAGATAGCATAGAGGCTCATGATGATATTTTGAGGAAGGTATTGAGTCGTTTACAGGAGAAGGGTATTACAATCAACAAAAGTAAATGCAAATTCGGGGTAGAGGAAATAAAGTATTTGGGGCATGTCATAAATAGCAGAGGTATACAGTTAGATCAAAATAGAGTAGAAGCTATCAGTAATTTTGAATCTCCAAAAAATAAGAGACAGGTGATGCAATTTTTAGGTATGGTAAATTTTGTGGGGCGATATGTAAAAAACAAAACAGAAGTGTTATATCCTTTATACAATTTATTAAAAAATGATGTAGAATTTTTGTGGGGATGTGATCAGGTGGCGTCTTTTAAAAAAATAAAGGAAATGTTAAAAAATGCACCAATTTTAGCACATTTTGACCCAAACTATAAGATCATTGTTGCAGCGGATAGTAGTTCATATGGTTTAGGAGCCACTTTAATGCAGGAAAATCAAGAGAATAATAGAAATATAGTAGCATATGCAAGTAGAACTTTATCTGAAACAGAAAAAAGATATTCGCAAATAGAAAAAGAATGTTTAGCATTGTCGTGGGCTGTAGATAGATTTAAAGATTATATTTATGGTATTAAAGTAGTGTTAGAAACTGATCATAAGCCCCTGGTACAAATTTTGCAGACCAAACCTATAGATGAATTAACACCAAGGCTGATGTCATTTAGAATGAAGCTGACTAGGTTTAATTATGAAGTCCACTACATACCGGGAAAAAAATTACTAATACCGGATGCCTTATCGAGAAATCCAGTTTCTGAGTTCCAAAAAGAAGAAGAAATAAGCAAAGACAATTCAGAATTATTTGTTAATTTTACACTAAAAAACATTCCATTGAAAGATCTGCTTCTAGAAAAAATTAAAGATGAACAGAGTAAATGTAGCATTTGTCAGAGATTAATTCTTTATACACAGGGGAGTTGGCCTAAGCAATCAAATATTCCAGAAGATTTACAATGTTACTATCAGTACAGGTATGATTTATCTATGGGAGGTGGTTTGTTGCTGTATAAATCTCGTGTTGTTATACCAACAAATTTGCAATCAGAAATGTTGGAAAAAATACATGCAGGGCATTTGGGAATAAATAAATGTAGAAACAGAGCTAAACAATCAGTGTGGTGGTTAGGTTTAGCCATGCAAATAGAAAAATTAGTGCAGAACTGTCCAAAATGCATAGAAGTAAGAGTTAATCCAAAAGAAAACATTGTATTAGAAAAAACCCCTAGTAGAGCATGGCAAAAAGTAGGTATAGATTTATTTCATTACAATAGGGTCTGGTATATTGTTATAATTGATTATTATTCTAGATATATAGATATTAAAAAGCTAAATTCATTAACAGAGGATAGAGTAATTGATTATTGTAAAGAAATATTTTCAAAGTTTGGGATTCCGGAGATTGTGAGAACTGATGGAGGACCCCAATTTAAATCAGGATTTAGAGAGTTTGCTAGATTATACAATTTTCAACATATAACAAGCAGTCCTTACTATTCACAAAGTAATGGTTGTGCAGAATCAGCAGTAAAGATTGCAAAAAATTTATTGAAAAAAAATGAAGATGTCTTTTTGGCACTGTTAGTATATAGAAATACTCCATTGGACACAGGATTTAGCCCAGCTGAGCTTATTTTCAATAGGAAATTAAGGGACAACTTACCTAGGTTACCTCAGTTATTAAAAAAGTCAGTAAATTGTAATAGAGAATTTAAAAGAAAAGAAATGATAAAGAAAGAAAAAATTAGTACTTATTATAACAAACGACATAGGACTAGGGAATTAAAGAAATTAAAAATAGGAGAGAAGGTATGGATTAGTGATTTGAGAATATATGGAAGAGTATTAAAGCAATCAGATGAGCCTAGATCATATATAGTGGAGACAGATAGAGGGTTGTTCAGAAGAAATAGATTTCATTTGGTACCATCACCACAACCTGAGATGCCTTTTTATAGTACCCCTTGCATCGCTCCAAGATCTTCAGAATTTATTAAGGCAAATGATAATAATGTAAATGTAGACTGTAATGTGAATGATAATAATATAAATGAAAATGTAGACTGTAATGTAAATGATAATAATGTAAATGATAATGTAAATGAAAATGTAGCTTGTAATGCAAGTGAGAACAATGTAAATGAAAATGTTACTGATACCGATAGCTTAATTGTAAAGAGAGGTGTCCGTCATAGAGTTCCACCAAAATGGATGAATGACTACCTATGTATGCTGACTGATCGTAAAGGGGAGGATGTTGTGGGTTCCTGAACGACCTGTCAGGTTGACAGACGGTGCGCGGGAATATGGTGGACACTAGGACTACGCATTGGACTACGCATTAGACATTACCTGCTTTAAGTTTATGTTACTGTGCAAGTTGATTATAATATTATAACATATACAATAAATACACAAAGAGACTATCATTCTAATTATTCTAAATACCAAATACTACACGAATATTCGTATTATAATCGGATGTGCTTAATGAAGTGCGAGCATGGTCTCCATTGAGACCACAACTCCTGCGAGGAAAGACTCACAACAGTAACTCTATTTATTAATGTTGAGCTGGAGTATTTCTTGACCTGCTTTGAAGAGTAAAAGTAAGTCTGTTTTGTTAAATAAAATATTCTACGACAAACTACACAACAATAATACATATATGAATGTGTTTACAAAAACAAAATATTATATTTAGGTAGATGTATCCGTACTCTAGAACCTATGACATTAGTTAAGTTAGCTATGCTTACATTGGGCTTAGATGGCGTTATGTATATTGATCTAGAATATTTATTGCGATAATTGTTTTAGGTACTTACGTCCGTTTCGAATTTCTCTTCGTTCGTACATTACCGGTGATTGTTCTATTGCTGAAAAGAGAATGTTTTGTTTTGCTAATGTGATTTTGAGAATATGGTGTTTTGAGAATGTGATTTTGAGAATATGGTGTTTTAAGAATGTGATTTTGAGAATATGATGTTTTGAGAATGTGATTTTGAGAATATGATGTTTTGAGAATGTGATATCTTATCTTTTGAGAGTATAATATTCCGCGATGTAGCCTAAAATAACATAAGCGTATTTTGAGCGAGCTATCTCGAAACCAAAGAGGGTGCTGGGTCAGCCAGGGTACGTCTATAGCGTGTACCATGGTAAAACCTGGGATCGAACCCGAGACCTCGTCACAGCAGCATTACCCATACCACTAGACTACCGCGGTTTTTTTAATAAATTTTGTTTAAAAACTCAGTATAAAAATACTTTTCTACTTTGAAACATATTATAAAGACTCGGTATCGAACCACTAGTTAGTCAGTTAGTTAGCTTAGTTTATTTGTTTAACATGTGTTTTTATAAAAAGTCGCCACAAAATTGTTTACCTTTTTTAAAGTACCTAACCAAATGGAGTATAAGTAGATGTATACGTATTCTAGAACCCATAATATTAGTTAAGTTAGTTATGCTTTGATGGCGTTATGTAGAATGATCTAGAATATTTATTACAATAATTGTTTTAGTTACTTACGTCCGTTTCGAATTTCTCTTAGTTCGTACATCTCCGGTGATTGTTCTATCGCTGAAAAGAGAATGTTGTGTTTTGCTAATGTGATTTTGAGAATATGATGTTTTGAGAATGTGATTTTGAGAATATGATGTTTTGAGAATGTGATTTTGAGAATATGATGTTTTGAGAATGCGATTTTGAGAATATTATGTTTTAGAATATGATGCTTTGATAATGTGATGTCTTATCTTTTGAGAGTATAATATTCCGCATGTAGCCAAAATTTACATAAGCGTATTTCGAGCGAGCAGTCTCAAAACCAAAGATGGCACTAGTATAGGTAATCTGCGGCGTTAGGTCAGCCAGGGTACGTCTATGTCTTGGTCAGTTTGATATCCACCATTCCTCGGTTCCTTTTGACTTAAACCTCAAGAATTTTGATGGCACACCCATCTAAATAGTAAAATGTGTATAATTGCTTAACTCACGTCCATTTCGGATTTCCCTTCGCTCGTAGACCTGCGGTGAACTTTCCATTTCTGAAAATAGAATGTTATGTTTTGCGAGTGTGCTCTTGAAAGTTTCAGTATATGATTTTATGGTTATGAGAATGTGATATTTTGAGAATGTGATGCTTTGAGAATAGTTATATAGTGTTTTACAAATGTGGTTTTTTTGGTTTATATAACACTAGCTGACCCGCGCGACTTCGTTTGCGTCACTCCGTTTTTGCAACATTTTTCATTCCTGCTCCGCACCTGTTAGTCGTAGCATGATGTTATATACATATAAACCTTCCTCTTTAACCATTCTATCTATTAAAACAAACCGCATCAAAATCCGTTGCATAGTTTTGAAGATTTAAGCATACAAAAGGACAAGAAAAATAGGGACAGAGAACGCGACTTTATTTTATACTATGTAGTGATATAGCTTATCTAAGCCTAATTCAAGCGGGTTATTTGGAAACCGGAGTAGCTGGGTCAGTTGGGCCGTACGTCTATGTCTTATTCAAACATACCCCCAGCATTTTAATGCCCAAGACGACGATTGATTTTAGCCTTAACCTACCAAGAGTTTGCTTTACCTACCAATCGACAAGTTGATTTGTTTCAAACCTCTAAAAGTAAAATTTAAAATTTTTAAAAATTCGCTTGTCACACCCGGAAATCGAACCGACTAAAATCTGTTAAAGTTGCACCCTGTACTTTTTTTGCATAGATCGTAAGGGGCAAATATAATGATGAAATCTCTCTAACAACCTTCATAAATAAAATAAAAGGAAAACAATGAAATCCTAAATTATTTACAAAAAATGGTAAACTAACTAATTAATTGCTCGATACAAACATTTAGATCAAAATTTGAGTTGTTCTACTGAAGAGTTTGCCGTCGCTTTTTGAAACTACCCGTATTCTTGACATTTTTCTACTATTCTTCATTCTAAGGGTATTCAAAAGGAATGTGAATCTACTTACCACCGCCACGAAGCTGTTCATATTCACCATGGTCCGGTCCCATTTCTGCAAAGAAAATTAAGATTAATAATATTGAAAAAGATCTTTAAAATTTATTTCTTAACGTACATCATGAAACGTACACTCACAAATCTCTGACAGATTATAAAGTGATATACCTACGTTAAATTGCATGATAAAATTTATGAAAGCATTCCTCTCAACTGTGGACAGACTGATTTTTCTATATTATATTCATCTACCCCACAGTAGGTGAGATATGGAGAAAATAAATAAATTTCATCATTTTATTCTAAAGCACTGAATACCTGTTTTACTTCTTTATTATATATAATGTTTGGATAACTTTAAAAGGATTGGATTTCACTTATTTGACCATGTAAAATATTTCAAATATTTTATCACGCAATTATATCTATCGCGGACCTAATTGAGTCCATGTGCAAAACTTTTTCGTATTTAGTGTTTAATTTATTAATCAATAGGTTTAAAATACATACATAAACATTATATATATCGTGAGTGAGTCTATTATAATACATAATATTTAGAAATAAAAGAATGTGAAGTGGAGTGATTTAAGGAATGGCTCCATTTGATGGTACCTAAAACAGGGTGAATAGGGGTCCAGAGGTGGATAGGGATATAACTGGTCAATTGAATATTTTAAATAAATTCTTTTACATTTTTTTAACTAAGCACATTACCAGTTATTTGATGATTCTGTGATTACAATGAACTAGTTCAAAGTTTCGCTTGGAAGAAAATAACTACACAATTTAGCTGACCCTATCCCTGGATAGATATATGTACCTGTTTAGGTACATTTTTATGATCTTATAAATGTTTTATCTTTGATGTACACTTCAGACTGCCTTCATTATGATACTTACTCCTCTGAAACTCAAAGGTTTGCTGGTAGAGAACTCATTGTGAGTTAAGCTCGCCTTTGTACATGATTCTTGCAAAATGTATGTGAATAATCTCTGTACTTTGTGTGTGCAATAAAGAATTAAGAATTAAGAATAGTTATCCCTATCCACCCTTCGATTCACACCAGTTTACGCGTTAATTGAAACGCTCGTACCCTTTTACGTGGGACCATAAAGTTATTAGTAATAAGTAGGTACTTATAGGGACAAAATGTGCGAGTGACATACATAGGTAGGTATGTGACAGAATATATTAACCGTGAACGTCTCTTCACCCCCTACGTAAAAATGACGGGGTGTTATAAGTTTTACGTGTCTATGTGTGTGTGTGTGTGCGTGTGAGTCTATGGCATCGTAGCTGGAATGGATGCCGAATGGATGAACCAATTTTGATATCCTTTTTTGTTTGAAAGGTGAATTAGTCGGCAGTGTTCAATTTAATTTAATTTAATTTATTTATTAGGCACATCAAATTCAAAGTTAAATAACAGCTTTTATGGACTTATATCAGTGTTCTCAGCTATGTTTGATGAAAATCGGTCCAAGATGGCGGCCGCCACAAAATGGCGGATTACATTTTTTTTCACAAGTGCCTCAATATACTTATGAAATGAAAGGGATCGATTAAATTCATTTTTCATTTTAAATTTAGTAACACGGTAATAAAGAGACTGAAAAATCTATGTAGTTTTATTCCACTCTATTGTGACTACTAAAACCAGCTCACCTGGTCTTTCCTGGTTGTCGAGACTGCAAAGAATGTCTATAAAAAACGAAAGGAATTCTCAAAGTTTCATATATGTAGATTAAATGTCATATATCTGTTGCAGCCAACTGGTTCAAATAGCCATTCAATCAAAACAGCTAGCCCTTTGACTGAACAACGCCTTTTAACCACACGGCTATACGTAGTTTAGCCGACTGGTTGACTGCAACGTTCACTACAGCTAGACGACGTTTAGCCAACTGGTTAAATGGCAAATTCACTAAGGTGAACATTAGTTAAGTATTTAGAGAATAGGAAAACATTTTGTAATTTCTTTTTTTATGATCACATATAGGTATACATACAAGGACTTTTCGTATGGTTATAAAAAAAATAACCACGAAGGCTAATGCGGGAATTCCGCTCCAACCTCAGCCCTTTACCTAAGAGGAGGCGGAGCGGGTCTGGAGAAGACTCCGGGCCCGCACTGCCTGCGATGAGCGGAGGCGACTTGGATGTCGGAGGTCGTAGAATGATCTCCGTCCCCCATGAGCGCGGCCCTGGAGGCGACGGGTGGAGCCGCCTGTCACTCTAGCAGAAGCAGGCCACGGCAATGGCGCAACGTGCAACCCCATACCCAGTAGCTAGATGGGGATACCATGGTTCTCACATTAGGGGAAGAGGGTCATCTCAACAGAGATGTCACCGGGTCTGCCGGGTTGCGAGAGATATGTCTTGTATAATCTCACCTCCGGCAATCAAGGACCCATGGACGGCGTGCGTTATGGTCGGTTCGAGTCCGACATAATCACCTCCACTGGTTTTGCAAAATCGGGGTGGGCAGTATCCATTTTTTTGGAAAAATATCTTAGAAATAATCACAAATGCCGGCTAGTTGATGCCATATTGAAAACAAATCGCATCTAGCGCCGCGGTGGTGAGCGCTGAGCTAATTAAAATTGGCTTTGAAACAGCCGAAGTGCTGAACGTTTTGAGCGAATCAAATATTCAATTAAAAAGCTAGACGTTTGGTTGAATGGCGCTTTTAACCAGTTGACTGAGACATATCTCTATCGAGTTGTCTATAAATATTTCATGAAGACCGATGTAGGGAAAATATTGGATGCCTTTTTACGAAAATTGCGGGTAGGAGGGTAAAATCTGGCATATTGCTAGTTTATACAGAAGAGAAAAGTGCATGAGCTAAATATTTTCTATAATTTATGCAATAATAAACATAATGCACACGAAGGACACACACACGCAACTTTTTTAGGCTGAAATAATTTATCGCACACAGACCAATACATAGATATGAAATGTTCACAGCTGACGGATAAGAATAAACATAACAGAACATAATATAAACTCACGCCTATATCCCCAAAGGGGTAGCCAGAGGTGCTAGCACCCACATTTCGCCAGTTTATGTTTAGTTCCCAATGGGTGGCGAGTCTATTGCCATTAACCGGGCACTTATAAACCTGCGATAAATACACACATAACTTCGAAAAGCATCGAAAAGTCATTGATGTGTGCCATGGTAAACCTGGGATCGAACTCAAGACCTCATCTCAGCAGTCCATTACCCATACCACTAGGCTAACGAGGTTATTTTTATTTTATTTCTAAAAATAGGCACATTACCATCATCAACACCTCAATAATATGACGATCGAATTTGGACCACTAGGCGTTTTACATAAATAATTAAATTAATTATGAGACTTACCATGACTTCTATGGCCTTGTATACTCAGAATCTGAAAATAAAAATGGTTTTAAAAAATTAAGTATTCTTCTTTTGAGGCCTATGAGACTTTTGATCCTTGAGGAGATAACTATCTTTATTATGCACCAAAAAATGAAACAATGTGGTTTAATTTTTTGGTGCATAATAAAGATAGTTATCTATCCATTTAAACATCGCAGTAGTAGAATTTGAGACATGATTGAGAGGAACGAAGATAGAACATGACAGCATCCCCGTGCTAATTGAGCAGGCCTAATGGCCAAGTACTTCCACTCTACAGAATACCGCCCCTAATAATAAACCTTGTGTTGAGTTTCCGGCGGTGAGTAGGGTAGCCAGAGCTCACTGGAAAGGTTTTGTGTTGGCAGTGGGTAGACCGAGAAATTTTCCTTTGTCTTCTGCACTGACAGCACAGAGACTCTTAACCTTCATCCTTACATGGTCAGAGTGTGACACTCATGTTGTTGCTAACATCCATAGGTAACCATAACCAAATAATCCAACATACATTTCCATCCAAAGGTTGACTGGAAGAAATTGCATAAAGCGATAAGGCCGCCCTTTGTACTGCTCTTGTGTACTCAATTTCTCTATCATGAACAATTGTAATTTGGCGTACAATAAAGTTTATAATAAATAAATAAGTATAACATAAACTCACGCCTATATCCCCGAAAGAGTAGGCAGAGGTGCTAGCACCCACATTTCGCCCATTTATGTTTTTAAGTCCCAATGTAATAGGCGGCGAGACTATTGCCATGAACCGGGGACTTATAAACCTGCGATAAATACACACATAACTTCAAAAAGCATCGAAAAGTCATTGGTGTGTACCATGGTAAAACCTGAGATCGAATCCGAGACCTCGTCTCAGCAGTCCATTACCCATACCACTAGCCTAGTGATTTTAGCCAAATAAATATGATCAATTCTCGATAACCGATCCAAGCGGGAATAGACTCACGGCCATTATTCTTATATATAAAATTCACGTGTCACAGTTTTCGTTCCCGTACTCCTACGAAACGGCTTGACCGATTCTCATGAAATTTTGTGAGCATATTGAGTAGGTCTGAGAATCGGCCAACATCTATTTTTCATACCCCTAAATAATCGGAATGGAGCAGCGAGAACGGGATCAGAAGTCCACGCGGGCGGAGCCGCAGGCAACAGCTAGTAAAATAAATATAATTTAAAAACTTACACTGAGTATGAGGACCGAAAGTATAGCCCTGGAGGACACCATCTCCGAAACGAAGATTAATCGGTTTGATACAAACACCTTCGTACTTGATATTTATACTAAAGTCTACGTACATGCACATGCACTTGAATAAATATAACATAATAAGCAGCAATTATTTATTAGTTATTACTTATTAGACCTTTTGGAGGGCGTTAGGGCATTAGTTTTTACTTTTAAACAGCTACAGCGCAACCATACGTCCATTTGTATGTTTGTAAGGGTAGGTATCATCAAAATGAGGATAGATTTTGTCAACAAAATATATCAATGCCACGGTAGCCTAATGGTACGGGTAATGGACTGCTGAGACGAGGTCTCTGGTTCGATCCCAAGTTTTCCCATGGCACACACCAATGAGTTGTCAATGCTTTTTGAAGTAAAGTGTGTATTTATCGCAGGTTTAAAAGTAGCAATAGGCTCGCCACCTATTATATTGGGACCTAAACATAAACTGGCGAAATGTGGGTGCTAGCACCTCTGCCTACCCCTTCGAGGATATATAGGCGTGAGTTTATGTTATGTTATGTTATACATCAATGCGTTAATCCTGGTCACTTCGAAATCCGTAGTATGCTTTTCCGGTCTAAGTGCGTCTGAATTTCGATATTTTTTCACTAGGTATATTTTAACTAGAAAAAAGCGGAAAATGGACTTTAATGATAGTTGAAGTCAGCTTTGAGAAGTCTAAGGCTTAGTTGCTCCAACTACCTGTTAAAGTTAAGGTTTCCGTCAAATTTAACAGTAACAGTAACATTGATTCTAATGGTTTGGCTAAATGAGTTGCACCAGAGTATTTAGTAGCTCTGTTATAGTTATCTTTTTGATAGAATTTGACGTTTGAGCGTGGCCGGTTACAGTTAGCGTCAAGTTATGACGTCATTTTAACAATTGTCAAATGGTGCAACCTGTTTTATACCTGGCCGGTACTTTAACTGCACTGTTAACATTAACATTAACAGCGCAGTTAAAGTACCGGTCAAACGTCAAGTAAGATCGTGCAACCCAGGCTAAATGCGTCGCGGTTGAATTTCAATAACTTCTGAACTTCGAACTACGTAATAGTACTATATAGTGAACCCTTCACTATTTTGCTGAAAGATTATTAAAGCATAATACTTGTGTTTTAAATAATTATGTTCTATGAATGTATGTAGATAAATCCGTTGGGGATATTGTACTGCCTCTCATTATGATGAAAGATTTTTTCCCGGGTATCTAATCTAATAAACTTGTGATCCCGGCTAGTGCAACCTGGCCGAAACGGTACCCTAGTGGTATGGGTAATGGACTGCTGAGACGAGGTCTCGGGTTCGATCTCAGGTTTTACCATGGTACACACAAATGACTTTTCGATGCTTTTCGAAGTTATGTGTGTATTTATCGCAAGTTTATAAGTGCCCGGTTAATGGCAATAGGCGCGCCACCCGCCATTGGGACCTAAACATAAACTGGCGAATGGGCGCTAGCACCTCAGCCTTCCCCTTCGGAAATATAGGCGTGAGTTTATGTCATGTTATTTCTCAGAATATGGTTTAAACAGGCATGTATTTACCATAAATATGAGCGCGTTAATACCCGTATCTGTCAGATACTCTCCAAGTCGTAATTAATTTCCTTGCTATTTACACCGCATGTAGCAAGGAATCGGGTCAAATTTTTTACGCGGCCCACTTGTAATCGCTTGAAATAACCCTGTTTGCATCGATGTCTTAACCCCAGCTGTCTAGAACCTTTTCTACGTCATTATTAAAATTGTCTTCTTCTTTTTTTCTTAGATGGCAACATATCAACCCAATTGAGCGGACAATCTTGCCAGTGTCGAGTTGTAAATTTCCTTTTATTTTGTGATAAGTATAGTTGGAACGATTGTTGATGATGATGATGATGATGATGACGATGACGGAATATAGTTGCCGTAGTAAAGTAGTGGAGATTTTACTAGAAGCTTTTCTTAGGGAGAGTTTGACACCAACACGAAAAATCACAATTCGCTACAATATTCCACTCTCCTTCACTTGTGTGCTTTGTCCAAGCCGTTATGTCTAAAACTCCACCATTTTTACACATAAAAACTCGAATGTACACCAAATTTAGAAAATGAAACACTGCAGCGCTATGACACTTTTCGCGTTCCCGCCAAAACTCCTTAAAATTGTCAATGACTTTTCTATGCAGTATTAAAAAAAATACAACATTCTGCATCTTACTAAAACAAACAGTTTTACTATTAACATCTGAATAAACAAAATAAATTAAAAGTAGCAATTTATTGAAAGAAGTGAGCTACGGATTGAATAAATAATATTGTTATTCAACAAAATAATGGATTTGAATGTTTATTTAAATATAATAATAATATAGCGAATGACGTAAGTGACAGCTGCATAGTGTGAGACATGGATGAATCTAGCTGTTGTTCTTGAACTATATTTAAACATAAACTCTCGCCTATATCCCCGAAGGGGTTGGCAGAGGTGCTAGCCTGCGCCAGTTTATGTTTAGGTCCCAATGTAATAGGTGGCGAACCTATTGCCATTAACCGGGCACTTATAAACCAGCGATAAATACACACATAACTTCGAAAAGTCATTAGTGTGTGCCATGGTAAACCTGGGATCGAACCCGAGCCCTCGTCTCAGCAGTCCATTACCCATACCACTAGACTACCGCGGATACGAACTAGGATAGGATACACTTCGGAATTAAATAATGGCCTCTCTGTCCACCTACGAACTGAAATCTTTATAGAGTAGTTGAAACCATTTAATGTTCACAAAAAAACTAACTAACCACCGTGACTCCGTCACACAAGAAAGTGAAATAAAAACGTGTGACAATGTAAAACTTATATTTATTTTTTATAAATAAAATTAGTATCGTTTCTCTAAACTTAAAAGACGTGTCCCACCTGGGGCTATATACAAAGTGACATTCTATTCGCGAAAACGTCAGTGGTATCGTCTAGTATAATCTGAGATTGACATAAATCTGTAATATTGACCACGAATTTTTTTTTTAATCTTTGTTACTCGAAATATTTTAATTCACATATTTTTATTATTAAAATCACGACAGTGTCAAATAATCCATTGATAGCAAATTGAAAACGGTTGGCTTCGACGCGATTCCATCAATAAAATGTCACTTCGTCTAGAAGCCCGATTTACATCATCTGTGTAAAAAACGTAGATCATTTTGTGAACTAATAGTCGCGTGATAAATCCGAGTACTTACGCTCTGTGTGTAGTACCTACTGATAAATTGCATAGAACAAGACGTCCGCTCGCTCTCGCTTTCTGCCACATTATGATTAGTTGACCAACAAATCTAGAAAACGATCGACACCAGCTTGTGTACGTTAGAAAGGTTATGGAGCGTAATTTGACCTTATAGACAAGCTGTAGCATCTTATATTAAAATTACTTTGCCATTAAGAATTACTGTTGTATAGTCACTATGTAAATTTGATCTTAGACCATATTTTTCATGTTTTAATGTACGATAGCTTCCACGGGGTACAGGGACTTTTATTTTATTTTCTTTTGGTTCAATAGTGATGTTATCTGTGTTTCTTTCTCTGGTTTCAATACTATCCAGTTCGGCATTATTCGGTGCTATATATTTAGAAATAGTATCATGCTTCACATTAATATGTTCAGCTTTTTGTGTTGTAAAAGATTCGTTTATTTCGTCAACTGGTTCAATCTTTTCAATACGACCATATTTTGGTCTATGTAACGGTTCTAAATAAGGTTCAATAAGTTTTTTATTACTATTTCCATATGGTTGTTTATTATCATTTGTGTATCTGTTTTCTTTTCTCTTTCTCTTATTATAATTTATAGTTTCATCTTCATAATTGGAATATACTTTAACCTTGGTTGTAGGTTGAACATCTTTAAAATCATCGTAGATTTTCTTCTCAAATACAAGTGTAGTTTTTTTAGGTCCATTATAATGGTTTTTCTCCTCATACGCATGTTTTGGTGTGTATTTTTTTTTTCGTGATGAATTGGAAATACCTGAATTAGCAGTAATTGCCGTAGGATAATATATAATGTGGTGGTTGACTTTTCTATCCATTTGGTTATGATTAGCGATTGTTTTGTCATAATCTGGTTGAGAGCCACCTTGTAGTTCTGTTGGTAGACGTATTTTATTTAGATCAATCATGTATTTCGGTTCTTGTGTTTTATAAGGGTCGACTATATACGATTTATTTGAAGGTTGAGTATTGATTTTACTATCAAAATAGTCGTTTTGGCGATGTTTTACATCTGTATCATTTCTAGATTGCTTTGCATATCTACCTTGTAGATTATTAAGATTTAATTTCGACTGCAAATCGATATGTTCATGTAGTTTGTTAGTAGACATCATTGTGTTAAAATTATCATTAGATAGAGTGGGCTTTGCATATCTACCTTGTAAATTACTAAGATTTAATTTCGACTGCAAATCGATATGTTCAGGTACTTTGTTAGTAGACATCATTGTGTTAAGATTATCATTAGATAGAGTGGATTTCTTACTGTCGGTATTAACTGCCATTAAAGTTAGCTCAGATTTTAATCTCTTTCGAAGTTTATTAAATATGTCTTCTAAAATGACTTCGTATTTTGATGATATTCTTTTTACGGATTTTAACTTTACTTTTTCTTTTTCAGTATGCGTTGAGTCGGTTTTATTTTTAGTTACACCTGATTTTAATGTCTTATTATTATTTACTCGGTTTCTAACTCTGAATTCAGGATATACCTCAGTCTTGGTACCACTATTTGTGTATTTATCCATTTTAAATATTTCTTTTACTAGATTATCGGAAAGGAATTGCTCGGCTAATATCCGAAAGTCTTCCATATTTGCAGCAAGCAACACATAGCTTGTAGTTGAACTCAGGATGGTGATTAAGTAATCTGGAATTTTATAGAAATCTTGAATTAATACGAAATCAAGAACCGTATCAAGAACCGCAGCAGCCCAGTAGTATGGGTAATGGACTGCTGAGACGAGGTCTCGGATTCGATCCCAGGTTTTACTATGGCACACAAAAATGACTTTTCGATGATTTTCGAAGTTATGTGTGTATTTATCGCAGGTTTATAAGTGCCCGGTTAATGGCAATAGGCTCGCCACCTATTACATTGGGATCTAAACATAAACTGGCGATATGTGGGTGCTAGCACCCCTTCGGTGATACAAGCGTGAGTTTATGAGATGAGAGAGTGTTTTTAAATATTTTTCTTTGAAAGAGAAAAGCAGGTACTTACATAGAGCTGAATATAAATACATTTTACTGGAAAACACCTAAAATAGCCATAAAATATTTTATTATCTGTAATAAATTCTAGAAATTGCAATGTGCCTTTTGCAAGATTTTTATTGCGCACTGACTTCTTGCTTGGGGCCCTACCACCACCTTTTAGAAGTAATCACTATCACTATCACTATCACTATCACTATCACTATCACTATCACTATCACTATCACTATCACTATCACTATCACTATCACTACATAGTATAAAATAAAGTCGCGTTATCTGTCCCTATTTTTCTTATCCCTTTGTATGCTTAAATCTTTAGAACTACGCAACGGATTTTGATGCGGTTTGTTTCAATAGATAGAATGGTTAAAGATGAAGGTTTATATGTATATAACATCCTGCTACAACTAGCAGGAGCAGGAGCAGGAATGAAAAGTGTTGCAAAAACGGGATGACGCAGAGGAAGTCGCGCGGGTCAGCTAGTATTATTTAAATCTTACTTTACTTTCATTGTGAGATTCGGACTCGGATCGGAGAGGGAATGTGGTGGAGGGGATGGGATAAACAACAGGGAATGACAGGGGCAATCGTTTTGTAGAATGTAATAGAATGGCAACCTCCGTGGCGTGGCGGTAGTGAACGCGACTGCTATGAAGGAGGTGTGGGTTCGATTTCCGCTCAGTGCAAATATTTGTGCATGCGTATGAATATTTGCATTTCTCTGGGTGTTTCTATGTATAATATGTATGTACTTACAAAAAACAAAGTATCTAATATGTTTATCAGCATTCTAGGACCCATAACACAAGCTAGTTAAGTTATGCTTTCCATGGGTCTAGATATCGTTGTGTAGATTGTTCTAGAATAGAATTGTCCTAGAATCAATGTATGAATGAGATTGAAATTCGTTCACGCCTGTCTTAAATGTCATTAACATGAAAATACGTGTCAATCACATACATTGAAGATTCTATTCTATTCCATACTATAAAACGACAACCAACGTATAACTACTTGTCTAGGGCCCTAGGGTTGCTAAACAAAGTGACATTCCTACAGAATATCGCCGTTTAATAACCTTGTGTTGTGTTTTCGGTGGTGAGTAGGGTCGCCAGAGCTCACTAGAGAGGTTTTGTGTTGTCCGTGGGAAAACCAAAGGCTTATCCTACATCTTTTGCGCTGACGACACAGAATGTCTCTGTTCTTACAAGGGTTGCGGCACGAGTGTTATTCCTATGGTGTTACACTCACCCATAGGCCACGGTAACCACTTACCATCAGGTGGGCCGCGTGCTTGTCTGCGACCTAAGTTGTATAAAAAAAAACATTATATTGATGGAATCGCGTCGAAGCGAGCCGTTTTCAATTTGCTATCAATGTATTACTTGACACTGCGATGATTTAGTTTGTGAAGTAAAATGTTTCAAGTCACAAAGATTCATGTTTTATTAAATTTTTGTAGTTAGTCATATTACATATTTGTCAATCCCATACTTTACTAAGCAATTCCTTTGGATTTTTCACCAATAGAATGTCCATTTCTAGAGTCTTAGCTCTATCCCTTCTTATCTTCTACTAGCTGACCCGCGCAACTTCGTCTACGTCATCCCATTTTTGCTACACTTTTCATTCCTGTTCCGCACCTGTTGGTCTTAGCATGATGTTATATACATATAAACCTTCTTCTTTAACCATTCTATCTATTAAAAAAACTGCATCAAAATCCGTTGCGTCGCTTAAAAGATTTAAGCATACAAAGGGACAGAGAACGCGACTTTGTTTTATACTATGTAGTTAGTAATGACTCCCCCGAGAAGAGAGGGTTGGTCTTAGTCTTCTCCACCGGGAACCATAAAGAACAAGAAACTAAGTAATATATTTATTTCAAAAACGTTTTTAAAGAAAAGAGAAATAAGAAAGAAGAAAACAAAAGAGTTTATTTTACAGCAGAATAACTTTTCCATTGATAATCGATTTCAAATTTTTCATAGGCTCCAATTTTTCTGGTATACGATCTTCCTCTGGTATTGGTTCATCGAATTGATATTTTTCTCCCACTATAGGTAATTTCACCAAATAATTTGGACTAGTCATCTTATAACCGTCTCTTTTCGGTATAACAGTAGCCATTTTTGGTTTTTGATTCCTTTTATTTTTATTTCTATCGTCGTGTTTATTTATTTGCGGTACTACGTATTGGGGAATAGGAATATTGTCATTGTAAGCTATAACTTCGGACCTCGCTTTTACTTCTTCAGTTACTGGTTGTTCAAATTCTTCAAACTGTTCTGGTTCTGAATTTTGAACCTGGTCTACATATGGTTGAATCTGATGTTCTATATTAACAGCAGCTAATGGTTCTACTAAAGGTATATTTTCTATTTCTGTGTTACCAGGCCGTTGTTTAAAATATGTATCTTCGTTTTGTATTTTATCTTTTTCCACAACAACATTTTTAATAACTCTCTTTTTCTTGTTATTGTAATTTGTAGTATCATCTTCATAATTAACCTGATATGTTAATTTAGTTGTAGATTCGTCTTCATCGCTGAATACATCTAGAACATCTTGCTGCTGGTTGTTTTTCTGGTTCGAAGGTTGTCTTTGTATGTACGGATTTTTCTGTACGGTTTTATACTTTACTGGTACCGTTTCTGGTTCATCATAATCTTCGTCTTTTTTTGGTATAACGTAATCTTCATAACTATCGTTTTTGTTTATTAAATCAACGCCTTTAAACATACTTTGAGCCTCTGTTGTAGGAGTCAATCGTTGCCTACTTTGAACAGTTATTTTAGCTTGTCTGACTTTCTTCTTCTTATTAACCTGACGATGTAGTGCTGTTTTAGGTATGCCTAGCCTAGGAATATCGTCTGCTTTAACTGTTACAGGTTTACCAAGATCATACAAATATTTTGGTGGTTGTGCTACAAACATTTCTGCTACGTACCTTTTATCCACCATTTGCTTTTCTCTCTTTTGTTTGACTTTCTTTTCAGGTCGTTCATCGTTCTGGAACTTATTTTCTTCAATCATACTAGGTTCTACATATCTACCTTGAGGTTCTTCACGATAAGGTGATTGATTAGTTTCTTGAACATCTGATGAATCATTAGGCGTTACTATATCAGAAGGCATTTCTGTACTTGGTATAATATGTTGAGTTTTTTTCTTGGCAGCTGTAGCAGACATTAATGCTAGTTCGCTCTGTAATCTTTGCTTAACTTTTTCCACTAGATCATCTAACGTTAATTCGTATTTAGACGTGGTTCCATCTCTAGGTCTATTCAAAAGCTTCTTACGAAGTGTTCTTTCTGTTACACTTTCATAGTCTTCTCCGGCAACATCAGTAGTTACTTGTTCATTACGGAAATGCCGTGACTGAGCAATCTTATCTTTGTCTCTTTCAATAGCTGCTTTGGCCATTCCTAGAATTTCATCCGCCATGTTTTCAGGTACAAATTGTTTAGCTAGTGATCGGAAATCTTCCATATTTGCTGCTAGTAATACATAGCTTATTGTAAAATTCAATAGCGTTGTGAAATAAACTGGAAATTAAAAAAATTGGTTATGATTTTTTAAGCGTCAGTAGTTTAGTATTCAGTCTTACGATCGAGAAAGGTCCTGTAATCGAATACTGCTCATTACACTATGGACTTGAACGCACTCCTAACACAAGTCAGCTTAAATGGAATGTTTCGAGGGAATATAATTAATTTAGGTTGTTAATATGGTATCTATATAATAATGAAATGCTGTTGGTTAGTCTCGCTAAAACTCGAGAACAGCTGGAGCAATTTGACTAATTTTCGTCTTGAATTATTTGTGGAAGACCAAAGAAGGTTTAAAAGGTAAATGAATATGAAAATGCTCGAAATGGAGGAACGGGAACGGGGTAAGAAGTCCACGCGGGTGGAGGCGCGCGCAACCGCTAGTGTTCTTCAAAAAAAATATTAACGTTTATTATTACTATTGAAAATATTATTTTGAATGTAGAACACGTCAATGACTTCGCTTCCCTGATTGTAAACCGACAGCAATATTGTAATTGTGACCCTCAGCTTGACGGCCTCATCATTTAATCCCGTATTTCTCCAACCCCGGGTTCTTTGAGCCGGGCACGAAAATACATCTGTCAAAGCCATATAGATATCCCTAGAGGAACATAGTGTGCGGCTGACATACGTATCTTTACATAAAACCTAGATGTGAGAAATGACAGAGTATACGAACCGTGAAATGTTATTTTTTTAACAAGTTGATAACTTTGACACAAATATAAATATCAGTGACGTCAATATTTTACACTAAGCTTCGGTTGCACGATCGTACTTTAACATTAACAGTGCAGTTAAAATACCGGTCAAGTATAAAACAGGTTGCACCATTTGACAATTGTTAAAATGACGTTATAACTTGACGCTAACTGTAACCGGCCACGCTCAAACGTCAAATTCTATCAAAATGATAACTATAACAGAGCTACTAAATACACTGGTGCAACACATTTAGCCAAACCATTAGAATCAATGTTACTGTTACTGTTAAATTTGACGGAAACTTTAACTTTAATAGGTATTTGGAGCAACTAAGCCTAAAAGTTACAAATCACTGCCACTGATATTTTGAATTCGGTTACGCAGTAATGAAGGAATATGTGGGTTAGTAGCAGAAGGACAGATACGCAAAATCCCAGAATAGCAAAATCCCAGATTCGCAAAAGGACAGACTTGCATTGGGTGTATTTACGCTAGTAGTTAATGTTAATGTCTATAGTCAAGGCTATCAATGAAGAATTTAACATGAAGTTTGGTAGTCAGGGGCTCTAGACAAAATGACATTCTAATGGCGAAATCGTCAGTAGAATCGCTTAGTTAGGTTAAGTATTGGCCTAAATCCATAAAATGACTACAATATTATTATGAAATTTGAATCATTGTTACTAGAAATACTTTATTTCACGTATTTTTATTATGGAAATCGCCGCAGTGTCAAGTAATTAATTGATAACAGATTGAAAACGGTTCGCTTTGACGCGATTCTATCATAGAATATCACTCTGTCTAGAGGCTCAGTCGTTTTTTTTAATTTTAGTTATTGTATGTATAAACGACCGGAATCGGTGCGCACTGTGCGGTATGAAAGGAGTTTCATCCCGCGCACGCTCAAGCTGTGGAATGAGCTCCCTGCCGTGGTTTTCCCAGGCGACTACAATATGGGGTTCTTCAAGAAGGGCATTAGAAGGTTTCTACAGGGTAGGCAGCGCGTGTGTAACGCCTCTGGTGTTGCAAACGTCCATAGGCCACGGTGACCGCTTTCCATCAGGTGGGCCGTGTGCTTGTCTGCCACCAAAGTGGTAAAAAAAAAAAAAACTATTTTTTCTTCGGTAGCAAAAAATAGTTGTTACTTACATAGAACCAAAAGTATATTCATTGTACTGGATATATTGTCAAAAATATCAATAAATATTATTTATTGCGAGCATTAAATCGGTGAAAACATTTCGAAAGTAATTTTCAATCGTAAATAGCTTTACCCAGCTCGCCATAGAGGGCGTCAATATGCTTTTATGGAAATGTTACGTACCTAACCTATTTAAAAATAATAACTATTGAAAAAAAGTGAAAATAAAAAGATGTCAGAACAAAAAGAACTTGCTTATATCATTGTTTGTATTGAAACAATTACGATTAATATGCAGCAGTGTCGTCAAAACAGGGTTTCTCAGCAAATAACTATAAAAATATCACGGATAGCCGCGATTGTACTCTATTACTATTATCAAATAGGCTCGCTTGAGGAAGGGAGTTCATCCTCACACATTACGACCGGGAGCGGTGCGCACAATTTGAGTAATTTCAAAGGCTGAATGAAGAATATACCTGTGCCTTGTCTAAACAAAACATAAAAAATATCGATCAAACCGTTGAGTGAGGATGTATCATCTTGCCCATCGGTCTAACCAAACGCTAGTTAGTTAAACGGTATTAAAAAAAGATAAAAAAAATAAAATATAAAATAAAGATAAAAAAAATATAAAATAAAGATTAAAAAATAAAATATAAATCTTAAATGTGTGGCTCGTTCTCCGTGCAGTGCGAATATTTACATAATATGCATCGGTTTGTTCGTACCTCAGAGAGCACGTTATGCAATAATGCCTTAACTAGGTAAAGATATTTACTTGTGTAAATTAATGACTATTATTTTCTAAATTTATTCATAATATTCCAAACATAATTGGCGCCAAAACGCTAATAAAAATGACAGTATCTAAGTATTACATTTTGTTTTTTTTAGGCACCAGCCGACAACATCATAAATCCATGTAGGTACACAATTCGTCTAACGCTAATCCAAGAAAACCAATTAAAAACAAACGAAATAAAAACAATTAAACTATTTTCGTAGTAAAACTAATTGATTGATTAATGTATCAAACGATTTGTTACAATCTTGTTTTAATTGTAAATAATGATGGAAGAATTTGGATACGCGCCATTGTTGAGACAGACAACATAACATGAACTCACGCCTATATCCCCGAAAGGGTAGGCAGAGGTGCTAACACCCACATTTCGCCAGTTTATGTTTAGGTCCCAATGTAATAGGTGGCGAGCCTATTGCCATTAACCGGGCACTTATAAACCTGCGATAAATTCACACATAACTTCGAAAAGCATCGAAAATTATTGGTGTGTGCCATGGTAAAACCTGGTATCGAAACCGAGACCTCGTCTCAGCAGTCCATTTCCCATACCACTAGGCTACCGCGGCATATGCTATGAAGTAAAATATTACGTTACGTATGAAATTGCCGTTTTGTTTGAAGAAATTGAAAGAAACCCAATTTTCAGTAGGTACTACTGACATTTTTGCATTTTTTTAGGAATGACAAATCCAAATTCATGATTTTTAGGTGTAATGAATGAGACAACATTAAGCAAACAGCAACTTTTATTACATTTTTGAAAAGTGACAGCTGTAAAAAAGTAATACGAAACTTATCATCAATATGGATAGCATTTAGGAAGTACTGTTTTCAAAGATCGAATTTAATTTATCAAGCGGCCAATAAAAACAAAATTTAAATACAGTTGTAAAATCTTGAAATCAACTTACAAACAAAATATAAATAATGGAAATAGCTATTAAATTACAGGAATAACGAACTCATGAATCTGTAAGAAAATGTATGGTATAAATGTATGGTATGAAAGGAGTTTCATCCCGCGCACGCTCAAGCTGTGGAATGAACTCCCTGCCGTGGTTTTCCCAAGCGACTACAATATGGGGTTCTTCAAGAAGGGCATTAGAAGGTTTCTACAGGGTGGCAGCACGTGTGTGACGCCTCTGGTGTTGCAAACGTCCATAGGCCGCGGTAACCGCTTCCCATCAGGTGGGCCGTGTGCTTGTCTGCCACCTAAGTGGTATAAAAAAAAAATTTGGTAATTTCATATGTGAAGACCTATTATATGTTTAGTGATGTAATTTATTCAATGTAGGCACAAGAATAGTTTCTGTGGGATGAATTGGCAAGTCAGATTGACTCGTAGACGTGCTCTCGCTGATACATTTATATCAATTTACCCCTAATACGCTTAATACTC
Organism: Pelosia muscerda; assembly: GCA_963691645.1. Classification (NCBI taxonomy): domain Eukaryota; kingdom Metazoa; phylum Arthropoda; class Insecta; order Lepidoptera; family Erebidae; genus Pelosia; species Pelosia muscerda. The sequence goes on from OY829125.1 coordinate 2,838,993, forward strand.
AGGGGAGAGTAAGGTTTTACGGACATGTTGGTAGTTTTTTTGTAAATATTTTAGTTTTTAAATACCTTTTTGGTAGCAAAATCTTTCTATATGTATGGTAGAATCATTTATTTACAAGATATTATCTAAAATTTATACTAATATATAAAGAAGTAAAGTTTGTGTGTTTGTATATTTGTTTAATTGTAAGGCAATCTCGGCATCTACTGAAGCGATTTTAAAAATTCTTTCACCAATAGAAAGCCACATTATTGTTGAGTATCATAGGCTATATTGCAGTGCGCGATAACCGAGCCGCGGGCAACAGTTAGTAATATTATAAAGAGGAAAGATTTGTTTTTTGTAACGAATAGGCTCCGAAACTACTGGACTGATTTCAATAATTCTTTCAACAATAAAAAGCTACAATATCTTGGAGTAACATAGGCTATATATGATCACTTTATTATTCAAGCGAGCGGAGTAATAATCATAAATCTCAATAGATCCGGTAGATTTCTATACATTGCCTATTTTCGTGGTCATGACAGCAAGGAGAAGTAGTATAGAGAGGCAAGTAGAGAATCGAGTAGAGTCGTACAACGCGATCGGCATCCACGCGGGCGGAGCCGCGGGCAACAGCTAGTTATACATATTTTTAATGAGTTAAATATGTAAACCCCAAGATACATATGTACCTACTTTCGTTTGATATTTAATTACAGAATATGCTTTAGTTATTATTTATTTAAAAGGATTGAGTTTTAATGATGATGAACGACCTCTGTGGCGTGGTGGAAGTTCGATTCCCACTCAGTACAAATATTTGCACTGGTCTGGTCGTGCCTCGGAGAGCACGTTAAGCCGTCGGTCCCGGTTACCATACAAACATCTATAGCAGTCGTTACGGGAAGTTGGAGCCCACAAAAGTCCGACTAGCCTAACTACAGAACTTCGACATCGCCAATTTGGTTATGGAGGTCCGATGGCAGTCGTTTCACAGAAAATATCTAAGTTCAGCCGCATCTTAGTTAGACTAGAAAGCAGACCCCAACTGATTAACTGGTCTGGGGGTATCCACCTGATGGTAAGCGGTTACCGTAGCCTATGGGCGTGTGTAACACCAGAGGAATAACACTCGTGCCGCAACCCTTGTAAGAACAGAGACATTCTGTGTCGTCAGCGCAAAAGATGTAGGATAAGCCTTTGGTTTTCCCACGGACAACACAAAACCTCTCTAGTGAGCTGTTCTGATCCAGTCGAATTCTATGCCCCTTTAAATAAATGATTGGGATAGCCCAATAATATATTCTAAACCGTATGCTATCCCAAGGGATGGACTCATTCAACATATCTATTAAAACAAATCACATCGATAAACTATATTCAACCCACCCTTTCGCTAGTGTTGCCAGCTTAGCAGTTATTACCCATTATTTTGGGAGTAAATTTAAGTGTTGGGTGTTTTACAGGCGTATCACACCATTAAGTCCTGGAATGCTCTGCCAGCACACGTGTTTCCTTCATCCTACAGTCTCGGGCCCTTCAAGCGGGGCGTGAAAAAATAACTGTCGAGGCCGTCCGGGTGGGGACCGCAGTTGAAAGGACGGCCCCTGTAACGGCGGCCACTATGTTATAGACTACGCCACTGCTTACCATCAGGCGTGGTGCAGTTAATTTGACGACCTAAGCAAAAAAAATAATTGAAATAATCATTATCATTCACCATATTTTGGACGGCGCCACTGCTTACCATCAGGCGTGGTGCAGTCAATTTGACGACCTAAATATGTCCGGCAAAGTAGAATTTGGGCCACCTCATCATTTCCAATGGTATGTCGTAGAAGGCGATTAAAGGAATATGGCTGTTTAACATCAGACATAAAATATGACCCAGACTTGGCTTCAGGTGCATCACTCGAATCAAGAATAATGGCCAGAATGCGGCAATAGGCTCACGGTGATTGGGACCAAATAATTGGTGGAATAACATAAACTCATGCCTATATCCACAAAGAGGTAGGCAGAGGTGCTAGCACCCAGATTTCGCCAGTTTATGTTTAGGTCCCAATGTAATAGGTGGCAAGCCTATTGCTATTAACCGGTCACTTATAAACCTGCGATAACTACATAACTTCGAATAGCATCGAAAAGTCATTGGTGTGTGCCATGAGGAAACCTGGGATCAAAACCGAGACCTCGTCTCAGCTGTCCATTACCCGATACCACTGGACTACCGCGGTATTCTAGTGGTACCGCGAGTAGGCAAACGGAAGGTGGGACGCCCCCTAGCTGAATGGACTGACTTTAAAAATATGGGGGATATGGGAGCTGTGGCGCATATTGGGAAAGACCTTTGTCCAACAGTGGACTACGATAGCCCAATTGATTAATTAAATTGCCATTTTTAATAACCTATAAAAAAAATATATTTTTGAACTCAGAATTTTGTATTTAACTAAATTTTAGGGACAAATATTTATCAATAATTGGTAACCCTATCTTTCACATTCAGAACAAAACCGAACCATTTACTAATAGTTGCCATTTCCCAACTATTTCCCACGTGGTGTTGTTTTACCCTCATTTGCATACAATTTCAATTTAGCGCTCAGTATAAATACTGTGGGCAAGCTTCGAAAAACATCAGTTTGTGTCTGACCGCCAACCAAGATGCACAGCATAGAGAAAATAAGTTTTGCTATTATAGTAGCTGTAATTAGCTGCGTTATAGCGACGGGAAATGATATGAAGGTAAGTGGAATTATTTATTCGATTAATTCTCATCATTTTAGGTATAGGACGTCCACTACTGGACATAGGCCTCTCCTATAGACCTCAAATCAGACCGATTGGATGAGTTTTACATTCAACGGGTACCCCCCGACTTTGACTGTTTTTTTGATTACGGAAAAAAGGCGGTTATTATTTAGATCGCCAGCAGCGGTAGCCTAGTGGTATGGCCGTATGGGTAATGGACTGCTGTGACGAGGTTTCGGGTTCGATCCCAGGTTATTACCGGGAATCGATATCGCGCCTCATACGTAGCAGTCGTCCGAATATAATTTCTTGTAATGTAGTAGTAGCCTAGTGTTATGGGTAATGGACTGCTGAGACGAGGTCTCGGGTTCGGTCCCAGGTTTACCATGGCACACACCAATGACTTTTCGATGCTTTTCGAAGTTATGTATGTATTTATCGCAGGTTTATAAGTGCCCGGTTAATGGCAATAAGCTCGCCACCTATTACATTGGGACCTAAACATAAACTGGCGGAATTTGGGTGCAGCACCTCTGTCTACTTTGGAAAGTAATTAGTATGCTGACTGTTCAAATCAAATTTAGATAGGTAAAAGTGAATGCTTCGACGGGATTCGAACCCGCGATCTTTTCCTTACAGGGGGAATGCTCTGAACGCTAAGCCACGAAAACCTCGTCCGCAAACATGGTTATATAGGTAAATTTCGACTGATTCAGACTAGACTTCGTGGCTTAACGGTCAGTGCGTTTCCTCTGTAAGAGAAAGATCGTGGGTTCGAATCCCTTCAAAGCATTCACTTTTTTGTTTCTTAATTTAGTGGCTAAGGTAATTTACTTTCTTACGATTCACTCCGCATAGCAAGGAATGGGGTCAAAAAAAACAATTATTTTTTTCCATATTTATTTAGCTGCAACATTTTTAGATTTTCCCGAGTGCCCGAGTGGCGGCAATAGGTTGGCCTCCTATTACGTGGGACCGAAAATCATAGTTGTCGAAATGTAGGTGTTTAAAACACCTACATTTGGGAATTACGCGCATAAGCATATTGTATGTATGTATGTTCTTTTTTTATTTAAGTACTATTTTTATACCACTTTGGTGGCAGGCAAGCTCACTTGATGGAAAGTGGTTACCGTGGCCTATGGTCGTTTGCAACACCAGAGGCGTCACATTCGTACTGCCAACCATATAGCGAAGAAGGAGGAAGGGGGAGGGGGAGAAGGGAAGGTTAAAAGAGTCTCTGTGCTGTCAGTGCAGAAGACAAAGAAGGGTTTCTCGGTCTTACCACTGACAACACAAAACCTCTCCAGTAAGCTCTGGCTACAATACACCGCCGGAAACACAACACAAGGTTATTATTACATATAATTTTATTTTTTATTCCCTTAGGATGCTGGTCAAGATCGAGAGGCGCACAGTGACCGAGGCGGACAGTTGTGGTTCGGTCCCAGACTTGGCAAAAGGTCTTTAAGGTTGTCAAGTGAAGATAACAGGTACCTAATATTTTCTTAAATATAAAATTCTCGTGTCACAATGTTCGTTCCCTTACTCCTCCGAAACGGCTTGACCGATTCTCATGAAATTTTGTGAGCATATTGAGTAGGTCTGAGAATCGGCCAACATCTATTTTTCATACCCCTAAGTGATAAGGGTTGTTTACCCTTAAAATTTATAAGGCAAAACAACGTTTGCCGGGACAACTAGTACTAATAGAAATGAATATTCTAGAACAATCTACACAACGCCACCTAGACCCATGGTAAGTATAGTTTAACTAACTTGTGTTACGGGTTCTAGAATGCGGATAAACTTACTTAGATACATTTTTTTTGTAAATAAATACATATTATATAAATAGAAACATCCAGACCAATGCAAATATTATATTCATGTACACAAATATTTGCACTGAGCGGGAATAAAACCCACGCCTCCTGCGTAGCAGTCGCGTTCACTACCACCACGCTATGGTTAGGAATTTATTTTCATCATACCCATTTTTTTAGAAAGTGGAAACGAATATCATATAGTTGGCTAAATGGGTGTTTAAGACACTTCTGCCTACCCCTTCAGGGATTACGTACGTGAGCGATATTAGCCAGATTAGGCAAATTACGATATATGTGTGTGTATATAAAAAAAAATTAAGTTTGATTTTATTTCAGTAGCCATTTTATTTTTTTCTTCTTCCACAGGCAAGCGTTCTTCAAGCTTCTAGAAGCAGCTGATACCTTGAAATACTATTATGATCAGTTGCCGTACTATGAGAACCAAGCTGATGAGCCAGCATCAAAAAGTAAGTTATTTATACATTTATAGTAGTACTTATATAGTGAGTAGGGTAGCCAGAGCTCACTAGAGAGGTTTTGTGTTGTCAGTGGGAAAACCAAAGGCTTATCCTACATCTTTTGCGCTGACGACACAGAATGTCTCTGTTCTTACAGGGGTTGCGGCACGAGTGTTATTCCTCTGGTGTTACACTCGCCCATAGGCCACGGTAACCACATACTATCAGGTGGGCCGCGTGCTTGTCTGCGACCTAAGTTGTATAAAAAAGAAAAATATATTATCATCATCTTTGGGTTAGTTCCGGTCGCATCCGAAACTGTAACATCGGCGTGTTCTGCTTTCTTCTAAGTCTAAGTAATTCTTTTAAGTCTAAGGCTTAGTTGCACCAACTACCTGTTAAAGTTAAGGTTTCCATCAAATTTAACAGTAGCAGTAACATTGACTCTAATAGCTCGGTTATAGTTTTCTTTTTGATAGAATTTGTCGTTTGAGCGTGGCCGGTTACAGTTAGCGTCAAGCTATGACGTGCTTTTAACAATTTTCAAATGGTACAACCTGTTTTATACCTGACCGGTACTTTAATTGCACTGTTATTGTTAAAGTACGATCATGCAACCCAGGCTAACTGTGTTATGGCTGAAGTTTGGAGAAATTATGAAATGTTAGGAGAATCCAGATGATTCCCGACCATCTGGCAACCCTAAGCCCTGATGAAGCCGTCAAACTGAATGCCACCATTGTAACATCGCTGGTGTCTGTAATGGTAACCCTCTTCCATAAAACTTTGCCTTCAGCTTACCATCATGCGAGGACCTAACCTTATTGTCGTATTTGATAAAAGAAATTCGTTTGTTTCAATAGTTTCCAAAAAGGTTATCTTCACTCCGAAACTCGGACGAAGTCTATCACCGTATGAGGAGAAGATCTTCGAGAACGTGGAGTTTACCCCTCGGCTCGGCAGACGGTTGGCTGATGATATGCCAGCTACTCCACCAGACCAAGAATTGTGAGTAGCAAAGCTGTTCGTTATTAAATCGATCGGGATATTTACCATGTTTGTTGATTTCTTCGCGTAACCGTGATAGTGATCGCGTAATAGTGAATTCGTAAATGACCATGTCAATCTAAATCTATCTATCTAACTAAACTAAACTAAAAAAAAACAAAAAAAAAAATCCAAGTCAATCTAAAATCAAACAAAGCTGTTCGTTATACCGGTTGATTTTATAGTGGTTTCGGAAAAAAAGATTTTGGCCACAATTTCGATAGTAAAATCGAAAGGAAGTCCTAATTTGGCGAAAAAAAACTTTTTTTTTACACGTCCCATACATTTTTCTGTTCACCTGTACATTATTGCCATACATAAAGTATTTTTTTTTTGCTTTCAAAATTAAAACTTCCAGTCGATATTGCTACCGAAACTGTGTGTGAAACAAAATATTCTATTTCCGAAACCACTATAAAATCACCGTGTATGTACATATTTTTACAGGGCGTAAGGGGAACGCTCCCGAAGCCGAAGGCGAAGGTGGTAGTACTCATGGTACACAACATATTGGCATGAATAAAAATTTTGGCAAAACATTTTTTGAATTTTTTTGTTTTTTTTTCGCATTGTTTACTCTCTGTCGTATCAGTAGTAAAGCTAAATGAAACAAAAATTTCATAAAAAATCCTCACTGCAAAAAAAAAGCAAGTGACGCCATCTTGCAAGTTCATGTATTTTTCATGAAATTTTTATTTCAAGCAGATTTACTAACACGATGTAGAGTGAATAACGTAAGTTAAACGGTTTAAAAAAATAAGAAATAAAAAAGAAGACTCCGGAACCGCGCAGCCCGCAATGAGCGAAGGCGACTCGGAGTTGGAGGTCGTAGAATTACCTCCGTCCTCCATGAGCGCGGGCCTGAGGGTGACGGGTGGAGCCGCCTGCCACTCTAGCAGAAGCAGGCCGTGATTCCCCATAATTCCTACACCCGACAGGGGTCATCTCGGAAGAGAAGGCCCCGGGTCTGCCGGGGTGCGAGGGATATGTTGGCTACTATCTCACCTCCGGCAACTAAATTTCCAAAGATGACGTGCATTTTAGTCAGTTCGAGTCCGACTCTCACGAGTTCTTAAGTTGGTGTACAAGAAATTGTCGCTCCTTCGGTGGACCTAATGAAGCGGTGGGCCCTGAGCACGTGCCCCGATTCCCTCTATGGTAAAGACCGCATTGACTGATCCTGTAAAGAGCAAGGGGAGGGGGAAAAGGGAGGGGAAGAGAAAGGGAAGAACGTTAAAAGAATTTCTATGCTATTTGTAGAAGACACAGTAGGGTTTAATACCTTAAGTCCTAGGTCTTCCCAATGACCTCTCCTTTTGTGTAGGTACCGTCAGGACCCTGAACAGATCGACAGCAGAACTAAATACTTCTCACCTCGACTGGGGAGAACGATGAGCTTCTCACCAAGACTGGGCCGCGAACTTTCCTATGGTAAGCATATTTTTTTATGTTTTTTTTTTATTTATGGCACGTCAATTTGACGTCACTTCTCCTGATGTTAAGCTGAAGGCAAAGTCTTATGAAAATGTTCGTATGGCAACCGGGATCGGCTAAACGTGCTCTCCGAGGCACGACCAGACCAGTGCAAATAGCCATATTCATGCATACAAATATTTCAACTGAACGGGGATCGAACCCGCGCCTCCTGCGCAGCAGTCGCGGTCACTACCGCCACGCCATCCCAGATCTATCACGCTATCTAGATATATGTATGTATGTATTTACTATGTCTAGAACCCATAACTTCGCGAGGCCTATACTGTCAACATTTGACATTTGTTTTTTTTTTCACAGACATGTATCCAGAAAAAATAAGAGTGGTTCGGAGCACAAACAAAACGCGATCAACATAATTACAGACGAACTAAACGTTATTATAACCTAAAAGTAATTTTTATTGTATAGAGGTACATTTTGGACGAAATAATGTTATAAAAATAAATAAATAAATATGAAATTGTTATTAAGATTCGCTTGTAAGGGAACAAATACATGAATTAATCTAATTTGGGTTTAATCTAATTTTTTTTATTTTTTTTTACACCTACTAGGTCGTCAAATTGACTACACCACGCCTGATGGTAAGCAGAGGCACAGTCCAAAACATGGTCTCCACCATGGCGGCCGTGTTTCCTTCTTCCTACAGTCCCGGGTCCTTTAAGCGGGGCGTGAAAAATCATCTGATGAGGCCGTCAAGCTGAGCGCCACCATTGTAGCACTGAACGTGTTTGCAATGGTGACCCTCTTTCATGAGACTTTGCCTTCAGCTTACCATCAGGCGAGGTGAAGTCAAATTGACGTACCATAAATAAATAAAAAATCGTAATCATAATCATAATCATAATATTTATTCTGTGGATCATAGTTCAGTTATAAAAGTCTTATAAGCTATAATATTCCGTACGCTATGTCCTACCACCACCAGCATAAAATTATTAATACCACCGTAAATAGAGCAACAGTCTCCTCATTAAGTGAACAGTTTAAAAAACATGTTTTACCAGTTCATTACTCCTACTCTGTCACTTTTTTCTCACTCGCTTACTTTCTCCTAAAATTTACTAATAACTTTATTAGGAGAATTTACATTGTCTGTGTCAAGTTCCGTTCAAAAATTAGTGTCGTTTTGAAATAATCTTATTTAAAGTTTATAACAGTTTCTCCATTCGAACGTAATAAAATATTTATGCCTTTTTTATAACTTTTCCAGTAACATGTATTTTTATTCGGCACTATGTGAGTAAATCTTTTTGCTTCCAAAGAAAAAAAAAACAATTAAAAATAAAATAAAAAGACCATTGACTCCTGTACAATAGACGACCTATTTAAAAAACAAATTTTGTGACAGTTCTTGGGTTAGGCGGGAATAAATTTTGAAATTTGAATTTCGAATTTGCAATGTGGCTGCTGGCATATCGCCGCGTCATTGCCAAAGAGTTTCTTATATTATACATTTTAATGGCGACGACGTACACCGAAGATTTCACACACTGAAACTAATTTAATGTGTGATAAGTCAATCATCATCCGAATTAATCCCGGTAACATCCAAGACTTTCATCTCGGGTTACAGGGTCCGCATTTTCAGTCATACTACGACGCGGCAGCTAAACTTCAATATTGTTCGTAAAGCGACTGCCACCTAACCCACACCACCCATTACGATATCGAACTACTAATTACTTTTTAAAATTTTCAGGTTATTTTATAACCATTATAAGTTCAACTACAAGTCATGTAGTACTGTCAGCTAATACTGAGGACCTTCGGAAACTAGCTAAGGAATTTGGCTCTGATAATACATTTTCTAATATCTATGAAGTAATCAAAGACTTAATTGGAGGTAATAAGAATAATAAACCTAATATACAGACATTCTTTCGAGGTGAACCCCCCGTAACAGAGAAAATAGAACAGAAAACAGAAGAGAGTACATCTAAAAATAATAAAAAGTATTATGATGTTAATTTAAATGACCTTGTAGAACAAGTAAAGCAGAAATTACAGAAAGACATCACACGAATGGCAGCGGATGGTAATATAAACACTATCCAAGATACTAATGAAAAGCTTAATAAACTAATCTCTTCTGACACGCTTGATATACAAGAAGATGATCAGATAACCCGTATTAAATTAACTGAAGATTATAATGAAAATGCCGGTGTACAAAACAAGGCTATTGAAAATGAATTTCGTAATAATGAAGCTTATAATCAATTGATAGATCAAAAGATATCACAGTCATCAATATATATATTAGATCAAAATAAACCTGAACTAAAGCCAAAATATGATCATCTAGCAATCATTCCTGGGGTAGAAACTATCCATCGTTCACACGAACACAAAATAAATATCAAACGTAAAAGAAAAGCACCAGAACGTGTTACGATTAATGAAAAGAATTCAGGTATTTTACAAGGATTTAATATGATACCAAAAAATAAAAGGTCTAAGGATGATATAAATCAAATGGAAGAAGATGCAGAGATGAAGGCACCAAAAACAGCACAACAAAATCCATACATACAAATAAAACAACCATTAAATCAACTAAACCCTATGGATGACCATAATTATGAAGAGAAAAGTACAATTTATAACGAGAAAAAGAGTGATATAAATATAAATAATCTAAGGCCAAAATACAGAAATAAAGAAAATGAATTTAAACAGCGATTCAGTAATGAAGAACTTCAAAATGATTCTTCTAGAACAGAATCAGAAGATATTGAACAAAAAATTCAGCCGTATGCAGAACAAATACAAGAGTTGGAATTGAATGAAGTTGAACCAGCAACAGAAACAGGTAAAGATAGAGACGATAATATATCATTCAATGTATACCCAACTCCACAAGATGTGACAACCAATGAAGGAAATGAATATGAGACTATACAACAGCTACAAGACAAAATTGTATCAAAAAGTGATTATGAAATTCCTGTAAATGTTGAAAATTATAATTTGAACGGCCTTATACCAGAAGAAGATTGGGTACAAGATAATTTTGAAAATGTATAAAAGGAGAAATTTAATCAGCTACAAATATAGACTTTAGGGTTGTACAGAAGCGCAATTTTTCTAATAAAAAGACGTTAAAAATTCAGTTTTGATCAGTCAAAATCAAATTATAGACGGCCCCGGGTCTGCCGGGGTGCGAGGGATATGTTGACTACTATCTCACCTCCGGCAACTAAAGACCCAAAGATGGCGTGCGTTTTGGTCGAGTCCCTAATAACCTCTCCAACCGGCTCTGGCGGGGAAGGGGGTATCCGTGGGGACTTTTCGCACAAAATATTAAAAAAGTACGACGTACGCTTGTACTGCAATATCGGTTACGCCAACAAACCAACAAATATCGTAAATATCCCGTTAAAAATGGTGAGCATTTAAAATAGAATTGAATTCAAATAGAATTGATGGTTCAGACATTTAAGGGTCATGAGTATAGATATTAATATTATTTTCGTAAATAGACCCACAGACTCTTTAATTACCGAGTTACCGAATTTAAAATGTCAGTAGCAGTGACTTGTGACTTTTTGTGTAGAAACATTGCCGTCACTGAAATATCTAGTTCTGTCAAAGTTGATAATAGTTTGTGGCAGTACCACATGTACCCAGCGCCATCTAGCGACAGCAAGAGTAACTACTACGACAATCCGGATCTTGCATCGCGAAAGTGAAGTTCTCGCGCTAGTACAACATATATACAAGAACCCAACGACAACCGTTGGGCCGCGGCCCGCCAGGCGTGATCACCTTGCCTGGTCGGAGGATCCTCCCTTTGTGTTGGATGGACCAAGGCTTGTTTACCGGTTAATGTATCAAACCGGTTTCAGTGTAAGTACATAAGAGCGTTTCATTTAGGTTTGACTCTACCTTAACCGATAAAAAACCATTTTGGTTTGAACTCAATTTACCGGTTTTGATTTCGCTCTTACCGACAACATCGATGCACCATTCACATTCAATTCGCGCGGACTACATGTGTTATCCACTAGTACAAAATTTCAATTTTCAAGCGTAGGGCTAAAGTGCTTCCATATTTTAAAGGAGTGGTGAAGGTCACTAAAGTGTATTGCGAGCGTCGTCGGTCGCGTGGACTGTATGCGTCCATTTTCAATTTAATACAATTTTTTTTAATAAAATTTATTTATTTTAATTATCAAAATATTATAAGAACAGTTTTTCTAATCAAATATTCTATTGATAAATGATATTGGTAAAAATTCTATTGATAATGGCACGTATTAACTCCCTATAATTTTAATTATATATAATACTAGCTGTTGCCCGCGGCTTCGCCCGCGTGGTTTATTTTTTGACAATTACCTACTCATTATTATTATTATTATTATTAGCCCACATAGTTATTTAATTATTATATTGCATATTTTATAACCACCTTCGGTTCGCCGACGATATCGTCATAGTTGCGGAGTCGCTGGAGCAGCTGGGCGAAATGCTGCACGGTCTAAACGAATCCTCTCGACGCGTCGGCCTTGGTGTAAACTTGAACAAAACCAAGGTTATGTTCAATGAACACGTTATACCGAGACCGATTGCCGTTGAAGGGGCCACACTCGAAGTTGTTCAACAATATATCTACCTGGGGCAAACCATACAACTTGGTAGAAACAACTTCGAGAAAGATCTAGCCAGAAGGATCCAATTGGGCTGGGCAGCGTTTGGCAAATTGCGTCGGGTCTTCTCCTCCCCCTACAACAATGCCTAAAAACAAGAGTCTTCGACCAGTGCGTTCTGCCTATTATGACTTACGGTGCCGAAACGTGGACATTGACGATGGGGTTAGTCCACAAATTGAAAGCCGCTCAGCGGGCCATGGAGCGAGCTATGCTTGGAGTCTCTTTGAAGGATAAAATTCGCAATGAGGTCATCCGACAAAGAACTAAAGTTACAGACATAGCTCGCAGAATAACCAAGCTGAAGTCGCAGTGAGCTGGCCACATCTGCCGGAGGACCGATGGTCGCTGGAGCAAACGAGTCCTCGAGTGGAGACCGCGAGAAGGCAAACGGAAGGTAGGACGCCCCCTAGCCAGATGGACTGATGACCTGAAAAAGGCGGCTAGGACAGACTGGATGCATTAGGAGAGGCCTATGTCCAGCAGTGGATTGCGATAGGCTGATTGATTGATATTTTATAATGAACAAAACTAAATCACAACTTCTGTGTCTTAATTATGAAATAAAAATAAGACTCCCAATAATGCAGATCGCATGTCGCTGCAACTTGTCGAGAGCATCTAATAAGTACTTTGCGGAGCCATCCCAGAGATGCGAGCAGTATTCCACGCAGGAGCGAATTTGTGTCTTGTAATGAAGACACCGCTGCTTCGGCGTGAAAAAACGTCTCACTCTGTTCAGGACTCCGAGTTTACGAGAAGTTGTTTTGATGATGCTCTCGATATACTTAGTTCTTGTTCTTCAGTTTGCAGCGAACATCCATACCGAGTATATTGAGGTTATCCTGAAATGGCAGTGGCGTGCTCTGAAGAGTGCGATGAGGAAGGAAAGTAGAGAGCCAGCATTTACCTGCAGGAACTCCGAAGCTCATCCATCACAAGGAACGCGAATGCGGCGCCCCTGCAAGAAGCTAGCAACCCAATTGCACAGTCTTGGAGGCAGACCGAAGGTTGGTAGTTGGCTAAGAAGCGATTTGTACCAGACTCTATGGAAAGCTTTAGCGATGTCCAGGCTAATAGCCAGTGACTCACCATGCTTGTCCATAGCCTCACCCCAAAGATAGGTTATATACCGCAGAAGATCACCCGTTGACCGTTTCGGCCTAAAACCTTATTGCCGGTCAGTGATCCTCTAGGTGACGCATGAGCTGTGTGTTGATGAGGTGCTCAAAAACTTTACACAGCACTTAGGTGACGGCTATGGGTCGATAGTTGGCTGGGTCTGAGCGATCTCCCTTCTTGGGAATCGGCTGTATATTCGCCTCTTTCCACGCCGTCGGCACTACTGTACCCGAAATGTGGGAGAGTTGGTACAGCCGCGTGAGCATTGTAGACAATTGCGCTGCACATTTTTGAAGAACCACCGCTGGTATACCATCCGGACCACTGGGTTTCCGGACATCGAGTGACTGCAGTACTGCACGGACGTCGCGTTGCCTGATACGGATATCAGGCATTGCGTGGTCATTGTTGGGTGATCGGTGGCTGCATACCACAGTCCTCAATTCGGGAGTTGGTCGTAAATAGATTAACCAGAAAAATTGTTTTCTCTTGCGGCTCATGGGCCAGGGATCCATCAGGGTTGTGCAGGGGGACGGGGGAGGGGCGGGGGCAGGGTAGCTGGGCTGCCGGGCTGGTAGAATTTAGCTTGCACGGCTCTGGCCAGTACCCAGTAGCCACGGCTGCCCGTGGGATGCACCACTAGTTCTTGACCAACCTGTGCTATGCGCTGGGTATTTTGCAAACCCTTTGCTTTGTTGTACGCTGCCTTAAGTACCCTATGTTGGAATCGTTGTGCCTTACCTTACCCAAGCGTGAAACGCAGACTGTTTGTGATAAACAGCCTCTGCTCACGCCCGAATCAAGGGCGCACTCCGCGGGCACCGGTGACATCAGTGTATGGGATATAGTACTCCATACCCAAAACTGATCTCACGGACGACAGCAGTTGCACTATCCAATGGGTCTTTACCTACAAAACAGCGCTCAACCCAAAGGATAGACGCAAAATAGTCACGCAGTCCATCCCAGTCCGCTGACGAGGTGCTATTAAAAGCCCCTTGGAACCCCCAAAAATACCTACTCAGCGTTCGGAAACCGCTCCTTCGCCTCATCTGCCGCCTGACTCAGACATTCAAAGAATAGTGTGGTCTCGGCATCTCCGGTATGGCAACGGTAACGGCACACATAGATTTGTCTCGTACAGCTATGGTCTACGTGTACCCACGAGACAGAAAAGGATGGGTCCTCAAGGCAGCGCAAACGACGACAACAAACATCCGCCCTAACAAACACGCACTCCCCGGTTTTGGCACGAAAATTTTCCTCTGGAACATGGCCGGGGTAGAGCAGGCAGGTGTCGTCATGCGGCATATTTGTGTCTCCGTCAGAAAGAGCGTGGCTGGTTTCGCCGTCTCTAGTTGTTGGTGGACGGCGTTGAAGTTTGCATGGAGCCCACAGATGTTAGTAGACTCCACCTCAAAAAGCGAGCTAATGGGGGAATAAAGAGCCGCTGTGTTGCCATAATCTCTGATATGTACTGCCATGGTAGGGGGTAAGAGAAGACGTGAAAAAAGAGGTGATTGTCGTGGCAGCACCGCGTGACAAAGCGCAGGAGATTGGTTTTATCTGTGGTTGTGAGGCATGGCGAGAGCCGACGCGCCGAACGGAAGGTGCCTCCCCTCCTGAATATATGGTCGGCGGGTTCCCACATCCGGTCACCAACCTGCACAACGAACCATTTTAGTATTATGCGCGGCCTGGTGAGGCAGTCTCCCAGGGTGGTTAGCCCCAGTTGAGCCTCTGTACCTACTATGCCGTGAGCGGCCCGCGACACCAGTTTCTACGGGTCTCCCTGCTCGGCGGGTCACCCCGCACCATCCCCACCAAACTACGCCAATACCCACTGACTGGTCCCACTAATGCTGCGACTACCACCACCTCTGCCCGGCTATGTACTTGCTTACCCCTGAACGCAATCCAACCGAGGTTGCTACCCACCTGGTCAAAATTTATGACAAATTTATTCCATCAAATTTCTACCACCAGTAGTTATAACGTATTTTACGCCGCATCCTTCGATTAGACATTTCTTTCGTTCAAGTAATCAAAATAAATAACTATATATTTTGTTCTTTCTCTTATGACCCATTATTTACTTGAAAACCCTAAAATAATTAGGAGCAAAGCTGCGAAATCACCAATAACTTAGCCCACTTTAAGTTAGCAATCGTTTAAATAAATGCATCACTCTCTGAACAATTACAATTTACAAGCAAGTTAGTTCAAGCGATGCCGACGCGGGTAGGTACGTGTCGCTCTGGATTAAACCGGTTTATTAAGGTTTTAGTATGGTTCCCATTCTGGTTTCGCTCTGAATGAAACCTTTACTAAAAACAGGTTTAACCTTTATTAACCGGTATTTTCTAAACCGGTTTCAAGCCCTGGGATGGACGTCACATCCCGTTCCTCCACAAGTTCGTAAAGAACGGTTCACGGTTCGTGTATTCTTACACTTTCTAACAAGTTTTGTGTAAAGACGTATGTCACTCGCACACTTCGTTCCTTTAAGGATAATTTTAGGGTCAATAAGACACATTCTGAGCATAAATGTCTATCTGTTTCCCAACGATAGACGCAAAAACTACTAAACAGATTTTGATGTAATTTTTCTGTTGTTAGAAAGCTCACAATCGGTATGATATAAGCCTTGAAAAGTGAAGAAAATGGTATAGATTATTAATAATTAAAACAAACTTTTTATAAAAAATATTTTTATTAAATTGTTTGGAATAAATTACATTACTTTTTTACATATTATTACTACAACTAATTAAAAATAAGTTAATTTATTTACAGAATAAAAACAGAATTATAATAAGGAGTAAAAAGTTTATGAATCAAAGAATAGATTCTATACTATTCTATTAATGATCGCTTTATTAGACGGCTTAACGTGCTCTTTTTTTGCACTGAGCGGGGATCAAACCCACGCCCCGTGCCTAGCAGTCGCGTGCATACCACCACGCTACGGAGGCTATCACACTATAAAAGTAAAGTAATACATAACATAACATAAACTCATGCCTATATCCCCGAAGGGTAGGTAGGCATAGGTGCTAACACCCATATTTCGCCAGTATATGTTAGGGCCCAATATAATAGGTGGCGAGCCTATTGCCATTAACCGGGCACTTATAAACCTGCGATAAATACACACATAATTCCGAAAAACATCTAAAAGTCATTGGTGTGTGCCATGGTAAACCTGGGATCGAATCAAAGACCTCGTCTCAGCACTACTCAGCAGTCCATTACCCATACCGCTAGGCTACCGCGGTTTTACCGGTACAGTAATATTAAAATATTATTTACATTTAAGAGGTTGAACTTTTAATTTACTTTCTGAAGGGAAAATTCTAATTCTGAAGGGAAGGTTATTTATTCACACTCATCATCCTCGTCATTATAAGGAACACATGTCTTCTTGTGACCATTCTCATCATCAGGATGCTTCGTATACCTCGTACCTCTAGAAGATCTGGTCGACCCTAAAAATTAAACTCATCTATAATATAAAAATGAATCGCGAAATATGTTGGTAAGCGCATAACTCGAAGACGGGTGGACCAATTCGAGAAATTCTCTTTTTTATTTGTTCCTTGAACTATACGGAAGGTTTTTATGGAGCAGCGGGAACGGGATTAGAATTCCAAGCAGCGGGAAAGGGATCTGAAGTCCACGCGGGCGGAGTTACTGGCAACAGCCGCTTTTCTTTTTTTCTTTATATTATAAAAATATTAACAATCCAATCAAAATTCTATCACAACGTGAGAATACATATATATACATTTCTTTTTATTTAAAACACGTCAATTTTGACTTCACCCCTGATGGTAAGCTCAAGGCAAAGTCTCAGTCAAGACGATCACCATTACAAACACGTTCAGTGTTACAATGGTGGCGCTCAGCTTGACGGCCTCATCAGATGCATTTTCACGCCCCGCTTAAAGGACCCGGGACCGTAGGAAGAGGACACATGAGCTGGTAAGGAATTCCAATACATACTTACATATACTCACGCCTGAAATCCCCGAGGGGATAAGCGAAGGTGTATTAAAGACACACATTTCGCCAACAATAGTACGCCCACGTAATAGGGGGCGAGCCCCCAGTAAGCTTCTGCGTTTCTGGACGGAGCTAGACTGACTGTTTTAGCTAGTAACTTTACACACACAATGGCCCAAAACGGGAGGCTAGGTGCAGACAAAAGAGTCCCAAATCAATCAATCAATAGGGAGCGAGCCTTTTGCCGCCAATCGGGCACTTTGTAAAAGAATGGGTATGCCGAAAATAAATTCGTAACTGAAAACGTAGCAGCTAAATAAATTTGGAAAAAAAATTGACCCGATTCCTTGCTATGCGGTGTAAATCGCAAGGAAATTCGTCTAGCTATCGGATATGGAGACCACGTTTTGCGTGCCACCGTGGCTTGCTTCTGCTAGGGAAATAAACGGCTACACTCGTCACTCCCATACTCGCGCTCATGGAGGACGAAGATCATTCTTCGACCTCTGACGCCTTGGTTACCTCTGCTCATCGCGGGCTGTGTAGGCCAAAAGTTTCCTCAAAGTTTTATACAGAGTTTTATTTCGAATTCTCCTACTCTCTGAGTGATGTCCTTTGCGCATTTTTCCGTGTGCAGGCCAAGAGTTTCCTCAAAGATTTATACAGAGTTTTATTTCGAATTCTCCTTCTCTCACTGTGTGATATCCTCTGCGCATTTTTCCGTGTGCAGGCCAAGAGTTTCCTTAGAGTTTTATTTCGAATTCTTCCTCTCTCTCTGAGTGATATCCTGCGCATTTTCCATGTGCAGGCCAAGAGTTTCCTTAGAGTCTATTACAGAATTTTATTTCGAATTCTCCCTCTCTCTGAGTGATATCCTCTGAGCATTTTTCTATGTGCAGGCCAAGAGTTTCCTCAGAGCTTTATACAGAGTTTTATTTCGAATTTTCCTTCTCCCACGGAGTGATATCCTTTTTTTTTATCTTGCGAAAATCCCCACGGATACACCCGGGCCGGTTGTTGGTTATGTCGGACTCGAACCGACTAAAACGCACGCCGTCTTTGGGTCTTCAGTTGCCGGAGGTGAGGTAGAAGCCAACATATCCCTCGCACCCCGGCAGACCCGGGGCCTTCTCTTCGAGATGACCCCCGTCGGGGCCTCGGAGTGATATCCTGCACATTTTTCCGTTTGAAGGAGATGGTATGGTGATAATCTTTCTGCCACACGGTAAACTTATTACCAGGGTATTGTCGAATTTAGTGGATCCTAGTCAAAAGGGGTGGAATCTGTGGGGATTCCTGCATATTTTTTTTTATACTATATATAGGTGGCAGACAAGCACACAGCCAACCTGATGGAAAGCGGCCACCGTGGCCTATGAACGTGTGCAACACTAAGGGTGTCACACACGCGCTGCCCACCCTGAAAGGAAAGGGGGAGAGCTGGGAAGGGGTGGGGAGGCTAGGAAGGGGAGGGGAAGGAGGGGTATAGTGAGCACTGGCTTCCCTACTTACCGGCGGGAACACAACATGATGGTTATTATGACCGCGGTCTTCTGTAGGGCGGAGGTACTTCCCCAGTTGGACAGCTCATTTCGGACGGGAGATACCGTCGTGTCCTACCTCCGTTAAATTTAATTGCATAAAATAAAAGGGTTTTGAGGAGATTTACCTGCCAGTTCCGATGTCTGTATACAAGGAGGTCTGAATATCCGTGTTTGGTGCAATAAATTCGCTATATCACCGAAGTCCATGTGCCATTTCGCTAAAAGCTTTTTAACACCGCCTTTCAATGTCCTAAATGTGTGTACTCTCTCTGTAATATACATTTAATATTATATATTTATATACATATCATCATCATCATCATCATTTCAGCCACAGGATGTCCAATGCTGAACATAGGCCTCCCCCATCGATCTCCAATCCGACCGGTTGGAGGCGGTCTGCATCCAATGGGTACCCGCGATTTAGAATAATACATGACAATAAGTTCCACCAAGTGCCATAATTTTTTTTCTTTTTTTTATATTATCACGCCTATATCTCCCCGAAGGGATAGGCCGAGTTGCTAGCACCCACATTTCGCCAGTTTATATTTATGTCCCAATGTAATAGGTGGCGAGCCTACTGCCATTAACCGGGCACTTATAAACCTGCGATAAATACACACATAACTTCGAAAAGCATCGCAGTCATTGGTGTGTGCCATGGTAACCTGGGATCGAACCCGAGACCTCGTCTCAGCAGTCCATTACCCATAGTGCATTTTGTATTTAATTCTTGTTTATTGTTCTAACATGTAATATTGTTGAATGCATGCGTTAAAAAGTTGAATTATTTGTTTAAAACTGTGTAGTTAAATTGTATGCACAGCAAATTTATAGATTTTTTTTTTTTCAAACACAATGTAAATTGTTCATGAAATAAATAAATGAAATGAAAATCAATCATCAACAGTAACAGTGTGTGTGTGTGTGTGTGTGTGGATGTGTGTGTGTGCGTGTGTGTGTGTGTGTGCGTGCGTGTGTGGATGTGTGTGTGTGTATGTGTATGTGTGTGTGTGTGTGCGTGTGTGTGCGTGTGTGTGTGTGTGCGTGCGTGTGTGGATGTGTGTGTGTGTATGTGTGTGTGTGTGTATGTGTGTGTGTGTGTGTGTGTGTGTGTGTGTGTGTGTGTGTGTGTGTGTGTACGTGTGTGTGTGTGTGTGTGTGTGTGTGTGTGTGTGTGTATGTGTGTGGATGTGTGTGTGTGGATGTGTGTGTGTGCGCGTGTGTGTGTGTGTGTGCGTGCGTGTGTGGATGTGTGTGTGTGTATGTGTGTGTGTGTGTGTGTGTGTGTGTGTGTGTGCGTGCGTGTGTGTGTGTGTGTGTGTGTGTGTGTGTGAGTGTGTGTGTGTTCGTTTTGTTGGACCACTTACCGTGTATAATCGTGTTAAACAGTAGTTTCATTGCTCGTTCGTCCCATTGAAAGAGTCGTATGTTCATAGTACTAATCTGATATAGCAGAGAATATATCTCATCTTTGGTGCTGGTGTCCGTCTTCTCATTGAGCAGCTGTATCACTCTAAAAAGAGATTTAAAGTATAAAGGATTGTTACAAATATTTGGTCATTAAGGTACTACTTAAAAAAATACCAGACACAAAAAAGACCTAGGTATATATGTGTCGCGGGATCTCTAAGTGATATAATACTTGTAATATTATTTTTATTACCCTCTCATTTATACTAAGAAACAAGTTGTTAACATATTTGGTACAAAACTAGCTGAAGATTTGTTAAAAACTTGTAGAAGACATTTTACAATACAATTACTTGTTTTATACATGTATTGAAACAGTCTCAAACCAGTTGTAAGCATGATTGACACAAAACTGACTGAAAATTTGTTAAAAGACCTGTCAAAACTCAATTACTTGTTGTATACATGTATTTAACAGTGAATATATAAACGAACATGTCAATCTAAATTCATACAAGGTTCAATACATGTTTTCACTATTAAATCGATCGGGATATTCACCATGTTTGTTGATTTCTTCGCACTACACAAAACCCAAACAAACGGCTTCTCCATAAACCGTGCGAGCCGATACAGTGAGAGTTGTGTGTCGTGATCGAGTGCAATGTGAGAACGCGGACAGTGGTAGTGGCCGCAGTGTAGTAAACGAGTAAGAAAGAGGGTAGACCGATACGGTTGGCCTCAATAACAACTAGCTCGGCGGTCATCAGTACACCGTGATCATGGCGCTTGCAACAGCGCCGAAATATCGGTTACGCGAAAATTCAACAAACATGGTAAATATCCCGATCGATTCAATAGTGAATATGTAAATGAGCATGTCAATCTAAATTCATACAAGTAAACATATTTAAAACCTTGCTTCTAAACGAGGGATTTGTTTACCGCCATCTTCCAAAACTCACCTCAATACTTTTCTATCGTTAATCCCTATAATCTTGAAGGTCCCATTGCCCGTCTCTCCCATCAGATATGGAGTTAGAAGGTCAAGACATTGAATTCCTTCCACAGGGTAATTCAGAGTCCTGTCGAGTTCTCTCCGATAGAAGATTTCAGAAGGCTTTTTTGATCTTTTGATGTTTTTTTTAAACTTTTTGTTACTAGTTCTGTAATATAGATTCAATCAGTTAGCATAATCACAGTCCATTACTGGCGATAGTTGTGTCGAAGGACCTTTAAATGGTTTTCCGTATGTTGAATCGAAGGCATTTAGAATGGGTATGTTGAAAATAAATTCCTAATCGAAAATGGTGTAGCTAATTACTTAAATTAGAAAAAAAAAATTCGATACCTTGCTAATCTTGTCATGCAGTGTAAATCATAAGGAAATTAATTGCGTGCTTGTCCTACAAGCACTACATATTAACTTCTTGGAGAGTATCAAACGGACGGAATAATCATCCCCACGGATACCCTACCAGAGCCGGTTGAAGAGGTTATGTCGGACTCGAACCGACTAAAACGCACGCCGTCTTTGAGTCTTTAGTTGCCGGAGGTGATTTATTAACCAACATATCCCTCGCACCCCGGCAGACCCGGGGCCGCCTCTTTCGAGATTACCCCGGTCGTCGGTGCCGGTTCGAGTCTCGACATAATCACCTCCACCGATTTGATGTGGTATCCGTGGAGATCCTGAACGTCCTATGATTGAAGTAATATGATTTTATTTAAAAATAAATATCTCACCTTAAAGGTTTCAAATTGAACACCTCTTTTTTCTGAGTGGTTGTTGTGGGTGCCTGTGTTGTAATCTCTTGTGTGTTGTGTTTTAAATCTTTCCTTTTCTTCTTGTGTTTCATTATTGGTGTTATTGGACTGTTGTCTGCATGCTCATATATATAATCATTCTCCATTTCTGGGGATCTGTCGAAGTCTATGTCATTTGCTCCTTAAAAATAATCATAATAGTTTTAAAAACTAAAAAACAAACTTTAAACACGCATTAAAAATTTTGCCTGTCCGCCATTTTAGACGTCTGCCATATTGGATTTAAGTCACGTGACTATTTTTTCTTTCATTTGTTACACATATTGGGGGTGGATTTCAAACAGCCAGTCCGCCATCTTGGGGAGAGTGATTGCGTGTTTTTGGGTGAGATTTTAAAGTAGGTTAGATTTGACTTGACCAGCAAGTTTTGAAGGCCTCTGTACATATTTGCATGGTATATCATTGAATTTGCACTTGTATAAGTGTGTGGAGGAACGGGATGTGATGTCCCTCCAACACAAAGGGAGGATCCTCCGACCAGGCAAGGTGATCACGCCTGGCGGGCCGCGGCCCAACGATTGTCGTTGGGTTGTTGTATGTATATTGTACCAACGCGAGAACTTCGCTATCGCGATGCAGGATCCGGAGTGTAGTGTAGTAGTAGTTACTCTTGCTGTCGCTAGATGGCGCTGGGTAAATGTATATATCGCCACAAGTGCACTCTTACGACAATGGAATATATATACCTTTAAGAAAAGCTGCTTGGCCCTCTCTAATTTCATCGCGGATTTGTTGTTTTAGGATTTCAGCGCGTGCATTTATACTTGAAACAACTTCGGGATTTTCTTCATGTTGTGTATTTATATATGGCAACTGGAATACTGCAATAATTTAAATTAGTGATTCCCTTGTATACACATCAACAAAGTCTAATGGAGCGTCCCGATTTGTGACATGAACAGCGGACCGGACTACGAAGCGACAGACACTCAAAAACACACACACACACACTTATTAAAAAACCACATTTTCATAATTAGTAGCAGTATTATTATGAGACCTAGTTAATTAAAAATAAATAAAATTTTATTCTTGCGTGAGTACTTACCCAATATAATTGCGGCAGAAAAGAATTCATTCTTCATTTTCAATGAAATTAAATAATATTTAAAAAAAACGTAGAAAAAGTTAAAAAATTACTACATAAGTAGGTATGTGATGTTTCAAACAACGAACTATTTCACTGAATTATTAACGGAACGGAATTTAGCGTTGCAATTAATTTTCGAATGTTTTCGTTCTGTCAAATTTCGTTCGGAAAACAATTTACCTACTGTTAAGATTTTAATTAAAATTATTGAACCATATTTCAATAGATTTTTTATTACTTACTACATATAACTTGATAAAATAATTAATACAGAGCAAATGATTTGTAAACTGATGAATCTCGTGGCGGTAGTGAACGCGACTGTTACGTAGGAGGGTTCGATTCCCGCTATATATAAATACTAGTCTATGCCCGCGGCTCCGCTGTCGATTATCGCGATCTATGCGCCATCTGCCATCTGTGCATCACCTTGGGCTACATTACCTAAGTTTTAGTGAGGATCCTTAATCTTTTCTAGCAATAAATATAGCTTTTGTTACTCAGGGTGATGTAGCTCTCCCATGGTGAAAGAGTTTTCGAACAACACACGCACACACACACACACACACATACATACACACACACAAATATACAATTTTTTTCCTCTTCAATTTAATGTTCATGTAGATTATTTGTATGCATGAATATGACTTTTTTAATCTATAATAACATTCCACGCATGTCATTGGTGGTTATTCAATTATAAATATCTCATACTATCAGAGCTTCAACTATGGATCTCTGGGTAGACAATAACTGAATTCTTAAGGTTTTTAATATTTTTTATTAATTATATTGAATATATATATTTCTGCATATCGTATACTTTATATATTATTATGATATTATTACATCGCCATTTTCTTATCAGAAATTAATTTATTTTCACGTTTAAATTTCTTTTCTTTTAGAATATTTTCACAGTGGGTCATTTGGAGTACTTCATATTCTGAAAAAAAAACAATAGTTTTTTTAAATTATACAAGTACCTACTAGCTGACCCGCGCAACTTCGTCTTCGTCACCCCGTTTTTGCAACATTTTTCACTTCTGCTCCGCACCAGTTAATTGTAGCATGATGTTATATACATATAATATAAACCTTCCTCTATAACTATTCTATGTATTAAAGAAAACCGCATCAAAATCCGTTGCGTAGTTTAAAAGATTTAAGCGTACAAAGGGACATAGGGACAGAGAATGCGACTTTGTTTTATCGTCGCTGTTCATTTTTACTTATAAATCTGGTAATCAAACAGAGTAAAACGCCGTGATTTAATTTTTTTAATTTTTGAATTTGGGATCCAACGGTAAAACCTAATAATATTTAGTGGGATCCAACGACATAAATATTAAACTGGGATTCAACGAAAATAAAGGATACAAAATACCTCTAGGAATTGTTGAAGAATTCCTGCAATTGGCAGCATCTAAAGAACAGTAGTTCAGGAATAGTATAACGTGTCCTCGTGTGGTGCTGTACCCGCATACAGGGTCCACCTCCTCATCAGAACAGTCCGTTGGACAGCTCTGACGTAAGAACATGACGTACACACGACAGAACTTGATATCAATCAGATCGTATTCTGTGAAAAATAAATAGTTAAATTCTATAAATTAAGATACGATATAGATATACGCGTTACCCGGCGGAAATCCATTACAAATAATATACAAATTGACTTGTGACAGCTACAATGTTATTTATATTGGTCAAACTGGTCGTTCCATCGACACAGAACACTTGGCAACATTTAAAAATGGCCACCTAGACAAGTCACACTTCGCGAAACATCTATGAGACACGGGACATAGTTTAAATGATGGCCACACGTTAGAAATACTACATTTGTGCAATAAAAGTATTAAATTAGGAGTATTAGAAAATTTTCAATTATTAAAAAATCACACAAATATACTGCTGAACGAACAAACATAATTTCATTCGTCCCCACTACTAAATTTATTTTCATACCGGCAACACACAACATCCGATGTTTTATCGAACGGTGGGGGTAGGCTGTGTAATAATATAAAAGCGCCAGACACTCGCAGCTCGGTTCATTTGCTTGAGAGCGCTCCTGAAGATGCCTCGTGTAGAGGCGAAACTCGTGTCGAGGTTTGTCCTTCGCACTTGCGGAATATTGCACATAGAACACAACATCTCCCCTCGGGTAAGAAGTCTTTTACATACTTCCAAGTATCAAAACCGATTCATCTGTTCGGGGAGCTACGTTGACGCACTCGCACACACACACACACCGCATCGTTTTCACGTCGCCGCGTCAGAGGTTAAAATGGCCGTCTTTTGTTGAACGTATTTTGCTAGTACATTATACTTGTAGAATAAATAATAAATAATATTTTAGGACAATCTACACAACGTCACCTAGACCCATGGTAAGCATAGTTTAACGAGCTTGTGTTACGGGATCTAGAATGCGGATAAACATACATAGATATTTTTTTTTGTAAATACACACATAATTATACATAGAAACACCCAGACCAATGCAAATTTTCATATTCATGCGCACAAATATTTGCACTGAGCGGGAATCGAACCCACGCCTCTTGCGTAGCTGTCGCGGTCACTACCACCACGCCACGGAGAATGATAAAACAAGATGGAACTTACTCAGCGCACCACGAAAGGTTGAACATTCATTATGTAATATAATATGGCAGCCACTTTGAAAGTATCTAAACCTCATTTTCCTGCGGTTCAGCCCACAGACTTCTTTGTGGTAATCGTTACAATGATAGGGGTCACAATAATCCATCCAGGCAGGATGGTACGGGGCCCTGCCACTCTCTTGATATGTAAATGGCAGTCTAGGTTTCATTATTAATCCTGAAAGAGGTTTTGTTACTTTATTTTTCTTATATCCTACCCTCCCCTTTCCTACACATAGTTGACATCCAAAATCCAAAACGGGTGGAGGTGATAGTGTCGGACTCGAACCAACCAAAACGCACGTCATCCATGGGTCCTTGATTGCCGGAGGTGAAATTATACAAGACAAAACTTCCGCACCCCGGCAGACCCGGGGACATCTCTGTTGAGATGACCCTCTTCCCCTAATATGGGGATCATGGCGTCCCCATCTAGCCCCTGAGACGTCTCTACTGGAAGCTGGAAGCGTCGGGCGTTCAATAAACTGCAGAGGAATCATTAAATGTTTGTAATACTTAGGTGCGTCCAGATTTGTGATATGAACAGCGGATCGGACAGCGTGGCATGAAGACATGACGTTGAGTGTGGACGTAACAACTTGTGGCACATGGGCACACGAACTAGAGTTGTGCTGACACGGCCACCAGTCGATCCATGGTTTCATTTAAGCTCAGCTATCACGCAGCTGAATACGCGAAGGACACGCACTTCTGTAGCCTTAGCACGAAATACTATCGAATTCGTAATGTAATCGACAGAACGGAGCATTGCGACTGGCGGGCTACACACGCACACAGGTTCACAAGAGGCAGACTGCCAATCACAATGCTGCGTTCTCTCGAAATCCTTACATTACAAATTCGATAGGAGTTCATGCTAGTGCTACTGACACGGTCACGGTTACGTAGATGTAGACGCGGCTTTCCAGATTTCAATCCCATACTTTACTAAGCGATTCCATGACGTTTTCGCTAATAGAATGTCACTTTTCTAAAGCCATAGAGAGCCATTGTATCTAGTAATAAGAGCTTTTGTTTATGATATCTAGGTAGCATAAGGTATTGAACTTTAATTTATAAGAAGTAAAACTCACTTTTGAACTGCTCTTTCATCCATTTCGGGTAAGGAGTCCTCCTAATAAGAAAAAAGTGAAGTTATTTTAACTTTTAAACTTTCGCGTTCCATGATTATAATAATATGTAAACGAGAACTAACGCGATCATGGTATAGGTATATACATACCTTTGGAATGCCTGACGTTTCGACCAGGTTACACCGGCCGTGGTCACAGGCTGACTCTGACGTCAGGCATTGATCATCATGATCGCGTTAATTCCCGTTTACATATTATTATAAAAAGTGAAGTTAATTCGTAGCTTTTTACTATTTACAGCAGTTTCTATTCCGTTTCTTCACGGTGGTACGAAAAAAGTTATAATTTAACTTTAATTCAGCGACATACATATTACTTATATAGCCATGCATTTTTTTCAGTAAGTATTGGGAAACTGGGAAGAATTTGACGACCTAATCGACATTCCTATTGATCAGACGTACCGCGCTGCAAATCTATGTGTTATCTACACTTATATTATAAGAATAAATATTAATTTTGTTGTTTGTTTGTAGCGAATAGGCATCGAAACTACTGGAGCGATATAAAAAGCTACAATATCTAGGAGTAACATAGGCTATATCATCACTGTGCTATATAAGCGGAGCAATAATCATAAATCTCAATAGATCCGGTAGATTTCTATACATTGGCGCTAATATCACTAACTTTTTCCGTTGTCATGACAACAAGGAGAAGTAGTATAGAGAGGCAAGTAGAGAATCGAGTAGAGTTGTACAACGCGATAATCGCGGGCAACAGCTAGTACCTACGAATTAAAATTTGAGTAGTATTTCAAATACGATTATATTGTATACGATTCGTCCTTTTCGTGACCTTTTCAGCTCTTCTGTTGAAATATAAATAGACTACCAATATAGCTTGGAGAGGTAATTTGTGATGCGATTCGCCACACGGTAAAAATCAATTAAGTCGTGTCCGCCAACAGTAGCCTTAGCATTAACTACTGTCGAATTCGTAATGTAAAGGTATCGACAGAACGGAGCATTGCGATTGGCGGGCTACACACGCACACAGGTTCACAAGAGGCAGACTGCCAATCACAATGCTCCGTTCTGTCGAAACCTTTACATTACGAATTCGATAGGATTCACTTTATTGGGTTCAGATGTGATTATTGCTTAAATATAAAATAATTATGTGACCATAATATTAGGTCGTTACATTATGAAATAGCCGTTTAGTTTGAATAAATTAGAGGAAACCCAATTTTCAGTACTTACTAACATTTTTGCATTTTTAGGAATGACCAATCTAAATTTTATGATGTTTATTTTATACGAAATATTTATTTTAACCATAAAATTTTATAAAGTATTTATTTCCTATACCAAAACATTCATTCTCGCTAATTTTCTTACTTATTGATTAAGCATACCTAATAAACTAATTATTGAAATAAAATGAAAAAGAAAAATAAAAAAAGACTTAAATTAAAAAGCGTCGTGGAATTCCTAATGCTGTTTTTGTGTATGAATGAGACAATATTAAGCAAACAGCAACTTTTATTACATTTATGAAAAGTGACAGCTGTAAAAAAGTAATACGAAATTTATCATCAAAATGGATAGCATTTAGGAAGTACTTGTTTTTGAAGATCGAATTTAATTTATCAAGCGGCCAATAAAACCAAAATTTAATACAGGGTTGTAAAATGTTGAAATCAACTTTCAAACAAAATATAAATAATGGAAATAGCTATTAAATTACAGAAATAACGAACTCATGCGGTAAGAAAATTTCGGCAATTTCATATGTACCTAAAGACCTAATAGTTACATCCTTCGTGTGTCAAACCACTCATAAAAAACTTACGGCGCTTTAGTAGTATTTTTGGTATCTGAAAATAAAAACAGTATTTTTATTGTATAATTTTGAATTACATTCAGTTAAACAGGGAGAATGGTTCTTAAGTGACTTAGCCTCTAGGTGGGAACAAATTATCGGACGCGTCCGCGGCTGACGGACGCGGCTTAATAATGTGTACGACAGAGACAATATCCAGCCGGCCAGATTCTTTTCGGACGTCGTGCGCTCAAGGACGACTCAAGGTCACGTCCGCTACTTATGACCGATAGTTTGCACAGTTTCGTTTATTTGTACTACCCAGATAGCTTGTATCAGCCGCGGCTTACGGACGCGTCCGATAATTTGTTCCCACCTTTACTACTTAATTACTTACAAGAAAAACACAAGTTAATTTGGCGGGAACGCGAAAAGTGTCATAGCACTGTTTCATTTTCTACATTCGAGTTTTTATGTGTAAAAATGGTGGAGTTTTAGACATTACGGCTTGGACAAAGCACACAAGTGTAGGAGAGTGGAATATTGTAGCGAATTGTGATTTTTCGTGTTGGTGTCAAAATCTCCCTAAGAAAAGCTTCTAGTAAAGTCTCCACTACTTTACTAGGGCAACTATCATCCGTCATCGTTATCATCATCATCGTCATCATCATAATCATCATCATCATCAACAACAATCATTCCAACTATACTTATCACAAAATAAAAGGAAATTCCCAACTCGACACTGGCAAGATTGTCCCCTAAATTGGGTTGATATGTTGCCATCTAAGAAAAAAAGAAGAAGAAGAAGAAAAAAAGACGAAGAAGAAAAACAGCATTGCTATATTTTTTCGTCTACCCTTACTTTTAAAAATTATAATACTATTAAATTGAATATACATACCAGTTTCATTACCGGCGGTTTTGTTACCTACAGAATTTATATATTATATTTTAGTACATACAGGGTGGAATTTTGTAATGCCACCTGAAGGGAAAGTACTCTTAATACTGCAGATAGAACATTTTACTCAAAGGAAACATTCCTTTGTTTTTGAAAAGAAACAAAACTGCATTCAACGATTTTTTTAAATTTGCTTGACGCACCCAGTAATCGAACCGACTAAAATCTGTAAAAGTTACACCCTGTACTTTTATTGCATCGATCGTTAGGATCAACTACAAGGATGAAATCTCTCTAACAAACTTCATAAATTAGATGAAAGGAAAACAATGAAAACCTAAATTATTTTAATTATTTACGAAAATGGTAAATTAATTATTTAATTGCTCGATACAAACATTTAGTCCTAAATCAAAGTTGTTCTGCTGAGCCGTCGCTTTCTGAAACTACCCGTATTCTTGAAATTTTCTACTATTATTTTCAGTACAAACCGAGTTGGTGCCGGTCGATCTCGATATCTCTCTCCATACCACCAATAGTAATTCGTCATTTTAATGGATAAAAGACGTCAGTGATAATAATTATTAATTAATAACATAAGTTAATAGATGGATCTTTGAGTAAAAGTGCTTTAACTTGACCCATTGAACCATTAATTTAAGATTTCATTGTTTTCCTTTCATTTAATTTATAAAGTTTGTTACGGAGATTTCATCCTTATAAGTAATTGACCCTAACGATCGATGCAATAAAAGTACAGGGTGCAATTTTTACAGATTTTAGTCGGTTCGATTACTGGGTGCTGCAAGCGAATTTAAAAAATCCTTGAATACAGTTTTGTTTCTTTTCAAAAATAAAGGAATGTTTCCTTTGAGTAAAATTTTCTATCTACAGTATTAAGAGTACTTCCCCTTCAGGTGGCATTACAAAATTCCACTCTGTATATTATGTTTTATACCTATGGCACTCGTTACGGGTAGTTGGAGCCCTCAAAAGTCCAACCAGTCTAACTTGGAACTTCGATGTCGCCATTGGTCATTGGACTATTGGTTGTGGAGGTCAGGTGGCAGTCGCTTCACGCAAAATATCGAAGTTCAGCCGCATCAGCTTTAGACTGGAAAGCCGACCCCAACTGAGTTGGGAAAAGGTTCAGAGAATGATGATTTTAGTACATACCTAAAAAAATAGACCTATAAAAAGATACATAAAAAGTACTCTAATTTAATATGTATCTTTTTATAGTATTATTTTTATTATGCAAATAAATTTGACAACAAACCTTTAAAATTAAAGATATATACTAACCATTGTTACTATTTGTACCGATAACTAGGCCTGCAACAGACATTTTGTATATTAAATTTATTTATTAAAGCTTCCTACCGCTTAAAACCGCGGTAGCCTAGTGGTATTGGTAATGAACTGCTGAGACGAGGTTCTGGGGTTCGATCCCAAGTTTACCATGGCACACACCAATGACTTTTCTATACATCACGAAGTTATGTGTGTATTTATCGCTGGTTTATAAGTGCCTGGTTAATGGCAATAGGCTCGCCACCTATTACATTGGGATAAAGTGGCGAAATGTGGGTGCTAGCGCCTCTGCCTACTCCTTCGGGGATATAGGCGTGAGTTTATGTTATGTAAAATATTAATACAGAAAGATATATGGTAGATACAATGGGCGGCCTTATCGATCTGCGGCAATCTCTTATAGGCAACCATAGGATGGAGAGAAAAAGCAGGAGAAAGTTTTGAAACAATTTAGGTAATCTGTACTGAAAATAATTATGATTAAAAGTCGCAATAATCGCTATCTAGGTACAAGTGGCCATACCAACATCTATAGTACTCGTTACGGATAGTTGGAGCCCTCAAAAGTCCAACCAGTCTAACTTGGAACTTCGATATCGCCATTGGTCATTGGACCATTGGTTGTGGCGGTCAGATTGGCAGTCGCTTCACGGAAAATATCGAAGTTCAACCGCATCACAGTTAGACTGAAAAGCCGACCCAACTGAGTTGGGAATAGGTTCAAAGAATGATGAGGTATAATCTGGAACCAAATGTTTAGCTAGTTCTTCGTAGGTACCTAAAGAAACCTAACAAACTTACCTGTTCCCACAATATCTGAAACAAAATTATTTGACTTCTTAAAAATTGCTACATTTATTTTTTAAGTTACAATATTTATTTAACAATAATTAACAATATTTATTTACTAATATTTATATTTAATATTACAGTACAATATTTATTTATTAATATTTATATTTAATATTATCATATTAAATATTAAATGTCAAGTAATAATATTTTTTTTTTTTTTTTTTTTTTTTGTGTTTCTTGGCGATCTCTATGCCTGCGCCATCAACTCAGTTTTTGGTCGTTATTGTATTTATTCTGTATATTTATTATTTTACTGTTCTAATTTTGAAGAGACGTGAAAGTACAAGAGTCAAACAAAGATTTTGGAAAGATGGCCGAATGGTGCGTAATTTAGCGTATTGAAGTACCTGGAAAGAAGAGACATCATTAAAGCAAACATAGTGTTAAGTGGTTAAGCAAACGGACACAGTTCTATAGGTTAATATTGTTAAGGTCTATATAGTAACTTATCATATTAAAAATACGAGAGGAGTTGGCATAAGTCAGAAGAGTGTTAAAATTAGTAGGAAGAGGGACATCATTTGAGGGTAGAAGGTCATATAACGATCCATTCATCCTAGTACACGAGAAGAAGATATGGTCGGCCGTTCCTTCGTCAAATCCACACTCACAGAGAGAACTATCCCTTATCCTTATCTTTGCCAAAAAGACATTTGTACAGGCATGGCCTAAACGGAGGCGACAAATAACAGAGGTTGATCTCTTGGAGGCTTTGGGGAACTTGAAAAACCAAGGTTTACAGGGTATATCGACCTGAATAGAGGCATAATGCCTTCCCTTAGATGAACGGGATTGAGACCAGTGCACGTTCCACTGAGATCTTAAGCAAGTATTGGCGAGAGATAATAAGTCCTGAGAGAACGATCTGTATTGGTCACGCGTTCCGCTGGAGGGAGCAGACCTGGCTAGACTGTCTACCACAGTGTTACCTGAGATCCCGCTGTGCCCCGGTATCCATACTAATGAGACCATAAGTCCCCTATTGTGACATCTGAAAAGACAGTGTTTAATTTGAAGAATTAAGGGAGATCTACATTTACTGGCGAATTGATTAGCAAGGATGGCCAGTAAGCAACTCTTAGAATCAGAGAAGATTACTGATTTGCTGATGTTATGAGACTCTATATATAGTAGAGCCTCTAGAATGGCAATAGCTTCTCCGGTAAAAATTGTGTTGATATTGGGGGATTTCAAAGATAATATAATATTATACCGGGGGATCCAAACAGCTGATCCAACACAGGAGTTATCGGATAACTTAGAAGAATCTGTGTATATGACTAAGAAACCCTGCCAATTCTGGTCGATTAGACATTGCAATTGTCTTTCAGCTTCCACAGAGTTTTTGTTGATGCCAGAGTCTGTAACGATATCCGGAGAGTAAGTTATCGCTTCAAAAGGTATATCAAATAAGGGGTTAATTTTGGATTGGAAACAGGGGAAGGGGAGGCGAACGAGATTAACAAATGAATTGAATAACCGGGGATGGTCTTTATGTTTCCAATATGCACCAGAGGAGACATATTCAGACAGTGAATGGAGTTTAGGGATCAAAGGGTGGAAGGCAAGTTGAGCAGTCTTATACAGGTATCTATCAGATAGGTATTGCCTCCTCAGAAACAAAGGAGGGTCAACACATTCTACTTGTAGGGCGTTTATTGGGGATGACTTCATAGCACCTAGAATTAAACGAAGGCATTTAGTCTGGATCTTGTCAAGTTTAATAAGTGATGCTTTGTTACAGGGTTCAAGAAGGAAGGAACCATAATCCAAATGACTACGAATCAGAGCATTATACATCAGCTTCTGGCAGTAAGGATGGGCACCCCACCATACACCGCCCACGGACCGCATGATATTTAATTTCTTTTCACACTTCTCAATGGTATAGTTAATATGTTCTATCCCAGATAACTTAGTGTCTAAGACCATACCTAGAAATTTTACTTTATCTTCTACAGGGAAGATTTGACCTTCGCAAGAGAGTACACAATCCGGAATAGATCGGCGACGACTGAAAACAACTGCCGTGCTCTTCGGGACTGAAAGGGAAAGACCATGATCCACAAGCCAAATGTGAAGGTAATGAATTGCAGAGTTTAGTCTGGATACAGCATCCGTTATTTGATCTGAGGATATATACAGAGCTAGGTCGTCTGCGTATTGGAGGATGTTGCAGAAAGAAGTTACGGAGAGCTCAAGATCGGCTGTGTATATATTGTACAAGAGAGGGCTAAGAACAGAACCCTGAGGGAGACCCTTCCATACGGTTCTAGGGGGAAGAATGAAATTTTGATATTTGATTAGAATGTTCCTCTCTGAAAAGAAATTTGATATGAAGTTAACTATCTTCTCTGGGACACTCAGCTTAAGCAGCTTTTGCCTGAGTACAGGAAGAAGAACATTATCATACGCAGATGCTATATCCAGAAACAAACCCAGACAATATTGATTTTTCGACATTGCTATGCGAACATCGGTGGTAAAGATGCCAAGACTATCTATAGTACCTAAGCCCCTGCGGAACCCAAACTGGGTCTTTGAGAGCAGGCCTTGACTCTCCACGAACCATTCCAGTCGGTTTTTTATAAGATGTTCTAGGATTTTAGCCATTGTACACGAAAGAGCAATGGGACGATAGCTTGAGGAACGGTCACTCGGTTTGCCCGGTTTTAGAATTGGAAGAACGATTTGCGTTTTCCATTCTACTGGGGGAATGCCGGAGTCAAAAATTAGGTTGAGGATATTCAGAAGGAATTTTTTGGCATGAAGACTGCTCTTGACAATAAAAGAGTAAGGGATGCCGTCTATACCAGGGGAGGAATCCTTTAGTGGACCCAAGACCGCTAGTAATTCATCAAGAGTGAAGGGAGCATCAAAACGATGTCTAGGAAGGAGAGAGGGATGATAAACAGAACATTCGGAAGAGGTAGGGACTGTAGGAGGAGCTAATTTTTGTGCAAAATCCTGAATCCAGATTGAAGAGTCATTGGAAGCAATGTGGTTAGATGATAATGAGTATTTAAACTTTCTAATGTTTTTCCAGACTAGAGATGAGGGCATACGAGGGGATAGGTTCTCACAGAACCTGCGCCAACCATCACGTTTTTTCTCCGATAGGAGCCTAGCAGTTTCCGCTGCAACCTTCTGGTAGTTTAGGTAATTTGAGCGAGACATTTCTATTTTATATGCTCTCTCAGCATCCTTTCTCCTTTTGCAGGCAGCTGAACAAGATTGGTCCCACCAAGGTGGGGAACGGAGATTATACCTGGGAGCTTTCTTAGCTGGAAATGACTTGTCCGCAGCAATCAGAAGTACATCCCTGAAATGGGAATATACGGAATGGAAATTCTCAGAGTTGGGAGTTGGCAACTGTTCCATTTCTTGGTCTAGCGAGTTAGAGAATACTTCCCAATCTGCCCTTGAGAGGTTATATTTTTGAAGAGGGTTAAATAGAGGGGATTGTATTTGGCTGGTAAGGGAAGAGATAATGATGGGGTAGTGATCGCTACCGTGGGAGTTACTTGACACCTTCCAGATAAGGCAAGAAGACAGGGAAGGAGAACATAGAGACAGGTCTACAGCAGAAGGACCAGGGTGCACCAGAGTGGGTCTGCGTGTAGCACTACCATCATTTAATATGCAGAGGTTCAAAGAATCCAAATAGTCAAGAAATAAAGAAGAAATGTCGTCACATTTATAAGATCCCCAAGAGATATGGTGGATGTTAAAATCACCCAAGATGACAATAGGAGGGGGGATACACGATATGATGTTGATCAGTTCAGAGAGAATGGAAGAATCAGGTGAAGGGGGAATGTAGACAGAAAGAAAGGAAATGTTCATTGCTCTAATGCCAACTATGTTAAATAAGTCACTATGAGGGGGAATAGAGATTTGTGAGTATATTATATTTCTAGAGACCAGTATATTGGCTCCAGCATAACCATCATTCCTGTCATCCCGGAAACAGGCAAACCCAGACACCCTGAAACGGGAGTTGGGCTTTAGCCAAGCTTCCTGAATGGCAACAATGAGGGGGCTGTGTTTATTTATTAGGAATAATAATTCATTTTTTTTATTATTAATGCTTCTACAGTTCCATTGCAGAATGGGAGGGAATTTGATTTGCGAAAACAAGTAGCTGAGAAAGCTTATTTTTGTATTTATCGGGAAGCTCAGTGTCACCAAATCTTGTGAACATATTAATGAGAGTGGAGAGGAGTAAATCCAAAAGATTATCACTGGATGGAGATGGAGTTTGCTCCATCAGGAGAGAAGCGCCATTAGGCATAGAAGAAGGAGGAGATTGGGTAAGGAGGTTGTGGGCCTGCCTATCATAGCCAGGGCTAGAAGCAGGGTTATTCTGTTTTCGGGGGATGAGTATGGATTTCCTATAAGAAACTATAGGATGAGGCCCCTGAACTGTAGAAGAAGAAGAAGAAGGCTGTTGTGGGGAGTTATTATGGAGTGACCCTGTTGGTTGAGCTGATCTCACCGTGTCAGCGAAAGATTTCCTGACTTGGGGGTACCTTGCAGATGCCTCCATGTAGGAAACATTCTCCTGAGACATGGTAAGTTTTATAGCTTTCTGTCTGGAGTGTTCTGGACAGGAAGAGTCTTTGGCCGTATGAGGGCCCAAACAGAACATACAGGTGGGAGATTTAGACGAACAAGAAATACCCTCATGAGCCTGGGAGCAGATAAAACAACGAGGAGCAGACCTACATTGGGTAGTAGTGTGACCATAACGGCAGCATTTCCAACACTGAATAAGAGGAAGTAGATAGTTCTCTACAGGCAGCGAGTTGTAAAAGCAGTAAATGTGAGGAGGTAACTTTTGCCCTGTAAATGTAAGAACGACTGTTTGAGTGGGGACGTATGTGGCCGAGTTGTTCTCACCCATAACTTTCCTATTCAGCCTTCTAGCTTTAATAACGGATCCGTATCCTGATGGAACCTCAATGGATAAAACTACTTCCTCTAAGGTCCACTCCACAGGTACCTGCCGAACTATACCCATTCGGGAGGTTGCAAAGGAGGGAATGCTACAATTGTATTTGGCCCTTGCTAAAGAGGGATGAGATAAAAATTCATTAGCATCC
This sequence comes from Pelosia muscerda, assembly GCA_963691645.1. Classification (NCBI taxonomy): domain Eukaryota; kingdom Metazoa; phylum Arthropoda; class Insecta; order Lepidoptera; family Erebidae; genus Pelosia; species Pelosia muscerda. The sequence continues at coordinate 2,875,996 of OY829125.1, forward strand.
CGGGCATTTTTAAACTCCACAGATAGTCTGTTGCGGCCTACTCGCTTCACACCTCCTTCAACAATATTATTAATTTTGTTACTGAATAAAAAGTGACCGAACTTGATGGAGCGGAATACTGTTCCAGCGGAAGCGTCACCAACATCTCTCGTCACATGAACCAAAAACGGACCAGTATCTGTCTCTGAATACTTCAGAGTCTTATCCTGATGATCAGGGTGGACGTATTTGTTCTCTATTGAAGGCGTCGGTTGTAACGGGATAGTGGAAGATTTTTTGACAGGAACAGTCTCTTCCTGTGATGAATGGACTATATTGCGCTTCCTGGCCATAGAGATTTCCTCCTGGACGTTATGACTAGAGGGACGTGATGTTTCACCTGGGACCCGTCCGCCGCCAGGATCTGGTGGATCGTCATCCATGTTACCGTCTAGATAAACACGGTAAACTTACCCAGAATATACACAATAACCACACTTAGACAACACAAAAGCACTTAAATACTCCAACTACGCAATAAAACGATAAAATGAATTTTGGAAGGGACGAACACTTGTCACAAGCACGCGGTCCAGACCAAAAAAAACCAAGTAATAATAGTTCGAATTAAGTTATTTTGTATGTGATAAGTGACGGATTGTCTTGTCAGTTGAAAATGACATTTTGGTCTTGCTTTAGACGCGGCGCGAAGCGGTCTTTTGAGACCGCTAACCTCACTGTATTCTACAGTAGTGTGATTAATTCTAATTCTAGTTTAAATCCAAACATATTGAGTGTATTTTTTGTGATTTCGCGTAACAAAGGTAGTCTGTGAAGCGGTCATTTGATATAGCTACCCTCACTGTATTCTACCGTAGTGTGATTAACTCTAATTCTAGTTTAAATTCTAACATATTGAGTGTATTTTTTGTGATTTCGCGTAACAAACGTAGTCTGCTTAGTGATAATTTGATACAGCTACCCTCACTGTATTCTACCGTAGTGTGATTAATTCTAATTCTAGTTTAAATTCAAACGTATTGAGTGTATTTCTTGTGATTCACGTAACAAACGTAGTCTGCGTAGTGATAATTTGATACAGCTACCCTCACTGTATTCTACCGGGGTGTGTTTTATTCTAATTCTAGTTTATTCAAACATATTGAATGTATTTTTTGTGATCTCGCGTAACAAACGTAGTCTGCGTAGTGATAATTTGATACAGCTACCCTCACTGTATTCTACCGGGGTGTGTTTTATTCTAATTCTAGTTTATTCTAACATATTGAATGTATTTTTTGTGATTTCACGTAGCAAAGGTAGTCTGCGAAGCGGTCATTTAATACAGCTACCCTCACTGTATTCTACCGTAGTGTAATTTATTAAAATTCTATAATATTGTACGTATTTTAGTGATTTCGCGTAACAAAGTTTGTGTGATAATGAAATATCGTGTACTGAAACCATTACATCTGATTTAGTGAAAATAGACGACCCGAGCAACAGTGCGAGGCTTGCAGGAGTGGCCTGGTAGCAGCACTCCAACACTACGTGTCTGCGGGTATTACTCAAGTGAGTCTTTGTACTATTTATTTATGATTTTGTTGAAAGCGTTCATTAGTTCGAGATTATATTTTATTTTTATTAAATAGTGAGGGTATTTATGTTGCTACAGTACCGTTTGGGTAATGGACTGCTGAGACGAGGTCTCGGGTTCGATCCCAGGTTTACCATGGCACACACCAATGACTGCGATGATTTTCGAAGTTATGTGTGTATTTATCGCAGGTTTATAAGTGTCCGGTTAATGGCAATAGGCTCGCCCCCTATTACATTGGGACCTAAATATAAACTGGCGAAATGTGGGTGCTAGCACCTCTGCCTACCCCTTCGGGGATATAGGGGTGATATTATAAAAAAAACAATATGTTGCTGTTTCTATGCTATATTTTCTAGCAATAGTGGACGATGAAAACTATATCATCTTGATAATTTTTTTACTAGCTACCCTCAATGTGGCGATTGAGCGTGTAATTTACTGAGCGTTTAGCACGAAAAACTATCGAATTCGTAATGTAAAGGTATCGACAGAACGGAGCATTGTGATTGGCAGTCTGGCTCTCGTGAACCTGTGTGCGCGTGTAGCCCGCCAATCGCAATGCTCCGTTCTGTCGATACCTTTACATTACGAATTCGATAGTTTTTCGTGCTAAACGCTCAGTAAATTACACGCTCAATCGCCACATTGAGGGTAATTGGTAAAAAAATTATCGTGCTAAGACTACTTGTTACTAGGCTGTTTACAGTTTTTAGAGATTTGCGATAATGAGAAAATGATATCACCTATAATATTGTTTTACCAAGTAGGTACCCTCAATGTGGCGATTGGGCGTATAATTGACTGTTATTGGGCTGATTTCATAAAAATCTAACTTCGTGCATATATCCATATTGTTATTAATTAATTTTGTATTACCTACTCTAAACCTTCATTTACACTAAGTTTTAAAACATATATATGACAAGTTGCAATTTGTAATAAACTTCAGTGTGACGCAAATGTATTTTAAACATGTTTGAGAGAGTCTCAATCTGCAAATCTTTCCTCTTTATGATTTTAGTAATCATAAAGAGGAAAGATTTGTTTTTTGTGACGAATAGGCTCCGAAACTACAGGACCGATTTCAATAATTTACGATGGCACACACCAATGACTTTTCGATGCTTTTCGAAGTTGTATGTATTTATCGCAGGTTTATAAGTGTTCAGTTAAGGGCAATAGGCTCGCCACCTATTACATTATGACCTAAACATAAACGGGTGAAATGTGGGTGCTAGCACCTCTGTAACCCTTCGGGGATATAGGTGTGAGTTTATGTTATGTTATATATCTAAGAAAGTTTTTTATGTAGCAACGGGAACGGGAGGAAGTCCACGCGGGCGAAGCCGCGTGTTACAGCTAGTTTTAAATAAATACTAATCCGTCCATAGTCCACGGTAACCACTTACCATCAGGCGGGTCGCGTGCTTGTTTGCCACCTACGTGGTATTAAAAAAATAAGTAAAAATTACTTACATACAAATATAAACAAACATAATTGGATACGCTTAGACATTTGCACAATAATATTAAGTCTTAAAGTGATATTTTTGACTTGGCCAGGTATTTAAATCAAGTAATTAGGTAGGCACAAGTGCATAGTCATTAATTTTTATTAACAATTTGAGTTTTATATCATGTACCTACTTAATTACATAAACGTAAGCAAGTAATCAATCAATTTGAACCTTAATGCCTTCTAAGAATAGGTAAGTACCTACTATTGCTACCTTGTGGCAGAGTTAATTCAATTTCAAAATTAATACTCATCATTCTCTGAACCTTTTCCCAACTCAGTTGGGGTCGGCTTTCACTATTCACTAGGTAATCTAGTTGAAATGATTGTTGATGATGATGATGACGATGACGGATGATAGTTGCCCCAGTAAAGAAGTGGAGACTAAATCCCGATTTTACTTTTCGCGTTCCCGCCAAAACACCCCTATTGTATTACGTCAAAACAGTGTGACCAGATATGATTGGAAGACTGTTTTGGTATATTTGAACAATTTAAATACTGGCAGGTTTATTGACATTATTCAATATGAAAAATAAGAAAATATAAATCGACAATATTTGATAGTTTAGAAAATAAAATCTTGGTTAGCACTGATTAGCTTAAAGGGGCCGATTTGAATTCAAAGTGGTTGGTAGTTTTTAAACTCGAATACTTGCTTATCTCAACATGTTGTTGAGATAAGCAAGTATTCGAGTTGACGTCAGTGATGAAAATATCTCGCGAATGACCCGTTTTTCGCTCACTGTTCAAATTAAAAAAGTCAAAAGTGATTTTTTACCTTTATATAACAGCTTTTTCTAGAAAAGTTAACTGTAACAGATATTTATTACTGTAACAGAAATATACATTTCCGATATTATTCAAATTAGCCATTTTAGTAGTGACAGCTTCTCAGGAGGTGCAGGTTCAATTCTCGCTCAGTGTAAATATTTTCATGCGTGAATAAGGCTATTTGGGTCGTGCCTCGGAAGAATACGTTAAGCTGTCGGTCCCGGTTACCATACGAATATCTGACATATTTGGGAGTTTATCTCCCTAAGAATTTTGATATCGTTAATTGATTGTGGAGGTCAGTGACTGCCAGCCAAACATCGATGTTCAACCTTATGGACTCAGAGAAATCAATTTCCTAAATGGGGTAGGATCTTTAATTTGAAGGTGGTCACACTGCTCAACTGTCATAAATGTCATATTAGCAATACAATAACAAAATCCGACAGGATTTGACATGAACTGAAAGAAACTTCGTTATAATTTATATTAAATTGTGAATTGTTATTAATAATATCATAATCTTGCTATGGGGCAGCAAATGAAAAGTGCTTTTAGTGGAATTATTCGCGAAATTCCATTCATTCTTGTAGATAATTTTGAAAACAGAGACAAAAACGCTTACTTTTTAAGCCACTTCCATGGAGACCACATATTTGGGTTAAAAGATAATCGTTTGCCTAAGCATTTGGAAGAAAGTGAAGGGTTTATCTATGCTTCAGCAGTTACTATAGCTATTGTGGAAAACAGTTTTCCGGATTTAACACCTTATTTAAAAGTTTTGGAGCTTGGTATGTATTATAATTATCATTATATATTATTACTCATTACAGAAAGCTTGTGATACAGTTCCAACACTATTATTGTTATAGTGTAATCTTAATTATCTGAATATTGTATATTTTTGCCTGTTAAAGAAAGAAACAATTCGAGAAGATGATTATAATGGATAATTTTAAAAGCTAGATGTGGCTTAGTGGATTAATGGTCCGAGTTTAACATTATTGATTACACACTTATACTTTTCTACAATATTTATTATTGTACTTTCGTGGTGAAACTTGTTTTTGTAAATTATTGAAATCATACTTTTACTTCTCCAAGATATATATCATTCTTCTTCTTCTTTTCTTAAAATGGCTTCTGTAGCAGAATAGCTGCAATTTTGCCAGTCTCTAGTAAATGTAAACGTCTTATAAAATTAATGGCGAGATATATTTATCATTCTACCTGTTTCACCTTACGGCATTCTCTATGGTTACATTGACAGTTATAACTGCCACTGAGTGCTATCAATCAACAGTGTAAATAATATCAAATCCTATTAGGTACTTCTTTTTTGTATCGTGAGAAAAATCCCCACATAAGATCATATAAAAGACTGGTTTCAGATTCGAGACATCTAAGTATTCCCTTCTTTCCAACTATTCATTCTTTAGTTAAAAAATATTCTTAATTATTAAAAAAAAAAATAAGAGTAGCCAAAAAAGAAAAGTACTGTATTATGAAGACCGTCTTCTTTATAGGTAGAAATACAATCACCATTAAAAAAGATGGCGGTGACATATACCTCAATGTCATCACACTACCCGCTGGACACTCGTTGGGCTCCGTCATGTTCCTGTTTCAGTGTGATAAAACTGTTTTATATACAGGTGAGAAAGTATATTATATTTTCTAATTATGATATGCTGGTTTAATAGGGCCTATAAAGAACCTGGTCGGAGCCTCTTGTACACCATAAGGCCCCATACAAACTGGGACCTTATTAACTAAGGAGCTCATGCACCCTAGGCCCGTACAGTTTAGGGCTCCTATACACATCTGGGGCCCCGTATTCGCTGAGGCCCTAAACACACTAGGGTCCTCATACACTCTGGGGCCCTCAGACATACATACAGGTGCATTAACCCTGGGGACTTAACATCTTGGGCCCCCATGCACCCTGGGGCCCTATGCACTGGGGCCCCATACCCGCTGGGCCCCATACAATCTGGCGCCCCCATATACCCTGAAGTGCCCATATAACTGGGGTTCATACATACTAGGGCCCCATACACACTGAGGCCACTGTAGTTCAACTTGAGGCACCTATCCCTGTGGCCCCTACCACTTACCCTTTGGCCCCTAAATACCGTGAGGCCCCATTTTCTTTTTTTTTATACCACATACCACTTAGGTGGCAGACAAGCACACAGCCCACCTGATGGGAAGCGGTCACCGCGGCCTATGGACGTTTGCAACACTAGGGGCGTCACACACGTGTTGTCTACCCTGTCACCATCTACCCTAGAGCCTCCATTATTTTATTAATCCTTGCAAAAATAAATTATTTTTCTTTCCACAGGTGATTTTAGGATAAGTCAAAACACAGTTAGAACCTTTTCACACTTGCATTCAAACGGTGAACCAATACACATAGATGCAATGTACGTTGATACAACTTTTCAAGATGTACCGTCATTTCCGAAACGGTCTGAAGTTGTTAGAAATATTGCGGTGCACGTCCGTGATTGGTTGAATTTGAATAAAGAACATCGTGTTGTGTTCATAACTTCAGCGTGTTTCGGTTATGAGTATGTGTGTAATGAAGTGTTTTCTACAACAGGAATTAAGACTTATATTGATGATAAGAAATGGAATATATTTAGGTGAGTTTTTTTTTTCTCTCATTTTTGTTACATATAGACTATGTGAGCAACAAATATCTGGTAATGGGTCCCTTAGGAGGATAAGACTCGAGGAATTGCAGACTTGAGTCTCGCTATCACATGAATGACAGACATGGAAACATGGAAATTTAAAAGTCAGGTACCCTGGACTCCTCAAGTGAAGGCTTCAGACAGATACTAACGCATGAATGATAATGATTATCTCAATTTTTTTGCTTAAGTCGTCAAATTAACTGTACCACGCCTGATGGTAAGCAGTGGTGCAGTCCAGAACATGGTGCCCGCCGTTACAGGTGCCGTCCCTGCAACGGTGGTCACCACCCTGACGGTCTCGACAGTTGTTTTTTCATGCCCCGCTTGAAGGACCCGAGACTGTAGGATCAAGGAAACAAGTGTGCTGGCAGAGCATTCCAGGGCTTAATGGTGCGACATACAAAAGAGTCGCCGAACCGCTTGGTTCTTGATGGGACTTTTGCTGTTGCCCTGTATAGGAAGGGAGAGGGTGGGACCATTTGGAAGAGCTCATCAGAACATGGGGACCCAAGGAATTTTGGATGTCTTTTAAGGATAGCACGGGTTTATCGAGCTCAAATGTACCAATCATAGATTTATCAAACCAATCCACGCGCGCCAGTCTCGTTTCTCTGCAAAGAGGGCCTTCTGTGGCCCTTGGACAGCTGGAGCGTGACGGATATGCCAGAGGCTGCCTCATCCATCATGGCAGTGCGATTTCGCTCTGCGATCGCTGACTTTGGTTATGTCCACACGGAAAAAAGAAGGGTGTAGTTTGTCTCGCAACTTGGGGACAAGATATAAAGTAACTATACAATACTACCACACGTAAATCTTCCCGAAGAACGAGACCTATGCTCGGGCCCCCTCTGTAAGTAGCTGCGCTTCCGTGAAACAAATTACTACACCACAACAGCAACTCAATTCCCTCAATTCGACAGAAGACCATACAATAATAATTGAAAAGATCTGTTTTTTATTTTTCAGAAAATTCTCCAAAGAAATATATGGAATCACAAACGATTCTACATCTAGAGTCCACTTATATCAAAAACGGACTTTCACCACGGACTCGCCAAAAATTTTATCGATATACTTTTCAGCGTGGCTTTGGCGTGAAACGGTACACGAAGAAAACTTTATAAGAAAAATTAAAAAGAATAAAATGGAGGCTTGTTTCGCTACGCACTGTGGTCGTGATGAATTGATATATTTTATTAAGTATTTTAATCCTAAACGCATCGTTGGTTTTCCTAAACCTTTAAGTGAGAATTCGTCTCCTGTTAAACTAGAACATTATAGTCAAACGTCTGAAAGTCCGTTAGAATTTAAAATTCCGTGTTTAAAAAGGAATAGATCGAATTCAGAATCTGAAGAAACGGAGGTAGGTAAAAAAATTACAAAAAACGTTCTTAAAAATTTATTTGAATGGTGAATGAAATTTTTGATCTTTTTTGAACCTTCGGTCTATCCAATAAAGGTATATTTTATCTTGTATACCAAAGTTTCGACTCAAAGTTGAAGGTGCTATTAAAAATAATTGGAACCTGAAGATATTGGGAGTAGGTAAATTACAAAAAATGTTCTTAAAAAACGAATTTTGAATGGTGAATGAAGTTTTTGATGAATGAATGAATGAATGAAGTTGCAATTGATGGCTGTGAAGAAAAATTTGGTGCTGAAAAAGAATAATTGTTCAAAAATACCGCCTATTTATGGAGACGTTGTGAATTTGCGATTGTGTTCTAAGTTCGGCCATGCATAATAATATGAATTTACAATAATTCGTTATTAACTTTGAGATACAGCGAATTAACCATAGAATACTGTTAATTAATTTGAAATGCAGTGAAATGCACTATTGTGAATAATTTTGAAGTACAATGAAATGTATTTACAATAATTATAGTTACTTTTCAAATACAGTTAAATTAACCTCGAATAAATAGTAATTAATGTTAAATACAGTGTAAGGAACTTACAATAATGCAATATTTTTTTAATTACATCGTAAATAAATTGTAATATGATTAATATATAAATAAATTGAAATGCTTAACGATGATTAATTGCTATAACTTTTAATTAATTTTCAAATACAGTTAAATGAACTTAAAATTCATTTTAATTATTGTTCAAATGCAGTGAAATTAACTACAAATAATTTAGATGAATTTTCAAGTACACTATCGTAATATTTATTTAATTGTACACATTTAAGTGGATTTTCTTGAAATTATATTGTTTTTGATGCACTCATCTTTAGAAGTTTCTCACTGACTGAGCAACTTATTCCTTTTTGTAAATGAAAAATTTACGTTTACTTTTTTTTTAAAACTGACACCTAGATTTTGGATAAACATTATGTACCTATGTCACATGCACTAATTACTGTATGATTTGAACGATTTTTAACAGATGTTATAGAAGCCTTTTTAATATTGAAAGTACCAAATATTTTTATAGTTTATTATCTGCTAATAAAATATTTGCTACAATAAAAATGTGTTCTTTTTTGTCGGTTTTTACTCAACTCAAGAAAGCATTCCATCAAGAACCAAGCGTTTCGGTGAGTCTTTCCTTTACCGCACCATTAAGTCTTGGAATTCCTTACCAGCTCACTTACTTCCTTCTTCCTACAGTCCTGGTTATATATCTATCATGTCGAACAGCTTACATAGTCGTCTTGTACGACGCTGCATAGGAAGAAATAAGGTGCCCTAATTCTACCCTACCGGGAATAAACATTGGGTCAGCTGGGGTCAAAGGGATAAGTTTTAGGGAATCTTTTTTTTTATACCACTTAACGTGACCTATGGACGCTTGCTACACCAGGGGCGCCATCTACATTCGTGCTGCTGACCAAACAGATCATATTTATACCCGAGATGGTGTGCAGTTGTAATAGGTTCGAATATATTTAAAATTCTTGGCTCAGACTTAGAATTTTAAATATTTAAGTGTCCCTTTCCTAAAATGTCCCTAAATTTCAAATATCCCCTTTCCTGAAATATCCCTTTCCATAATTTCCGTTTTCAGAATGTCCCTTTCCCGAAACGTCCGTTTCCCAAAATGCCCCCTTCCCGAAATGTCCCTTTCTCAAAATCTCCCTTTCTAACATCAATTTCGCTGTAAAACAGTGAATATTCAAATAAGATAAGCCAAGTATTCAATCAACTTTAAATCACATAATTAAAATTACCAAAGATTGCTATATATTTTTTACTTGGTAACATTTACAACAATTTTCTTTCTTTCATATCTTTATAAACTTCTGCCGCTCGTCTCGAGACTTGGCTGACGACTGATTGCACAGTATCTGACTTCAAGGCCTCTGCCAACATATCCACAACATCTTTGGTTTCAACTTGAACCATCACAGAAGGCCTTTCACTTTGAAAGTACACTATTTCTGGCTCTGAAATTCAAATTAACCTTTTATAAGAACTAGCCGACCCGCGCAACTTTTCGTTTGTGTCACCCCGTTTTTGCAACATATAAACCTTCATCTTTAACTATTCTATCTATTAAAAAACCGCACTAAAATCCGTTCCGTAGTTTTAAAGATTTATGCATACAAAGGGACATAAGTCCCCCCGTTTTGCAACATTTTTTATTCCCGCTCTGCACCTGATAGTCGTAGCATGATGTTATATACATATAAACCTTCCTCTTTAACCATTATATCTATTAAAAAAAACCGCAGTAAAATCCGTTGCGTAGTTTAAAAGATTTAAGCATACAAAGGGACATAAGGACATGAAAAATAGGGACAGAGAACGCGACTTTGATTTATACTATGTAGTGATTGAACCGACGCGACGGCGGAATATTCGGGAAGGAGGCGGCGCAGCGGATCGTGAGGATAGGGAGCACAGCGCAGAGCGCAACGTAGGTAGTCGGACTTTTCATAATAGTTTTTTTATCCTTTATTGTTTTTTTATTTCCGGGCTTTTATTGTTTTAATTCATTTGAGTAAGTAGTAATCTCAAATACTTACGGATTACTTCCTGAGCTTTAGACCTCCTGAGATTCTTCGATTGAGAGTCTGAATCTCTTTTTAGCTTTTTAACATAGTCCAATAACTTTTTCCCAAGCAAGTCGACAAAATCTGGAGATTGTTCTTTGCCAACAATATTTTTTATTTCTGACAACACTGTGTTTTCTTTCAACTTGGCATCTGTCACTTTGCTGTCATCTGTCACTTTATTCTCTATGTTATCATCGGTTTTGGAATTAGTATTTAGGTCTAAAACCTCATTTTCCAGAGTGCCCTTTGACTCATCATGTTCCTCTGATATTGGCTGAGAATTTGTGGACGATGAAGCTGCAACTTTAAAAATATAACCCTACTTAACTTACTATTACTTAACTAGCACCCACATTTCGCCAGTTTATGTTTAGGTCCCAATGTTATAGGTGGCGAGCCTATTGCCACTAACCGGGCACTTATAAACCTGCGATAAATACACACAACTTCGAAAAACATCGAAAAGTCATTGGTGTGTGCCATGGTAAAACCTGGGATCGAACCCGAGACCTCGTTTCAGCAGTCCATTACCCATACCACTAGGCTACCGCGGTCTTAAAAATATTGTTACCAAAAAAACCACCGCAGACTTGTGACAAGTCTAAGTGCGGTTTTAGTCGGTTAAACTCTGACCATAGATTAGTCCAGCCCAACGGCGCTTCCACAAAGTAAGAATGAGGGTACTTTTAGGGTTGCTATAAATGAAAATAGGCAAAGATAAGTACAAATTAATATTTACCAATTACAATGAACATCAACCATAACATCTTAAAAGTGTATACACAACTGGAAAATATTATCGTAATCGAAATGAGTAAATTGGCTATAATACTTAAGTCGTACTTAAAATATCGCATAAAACATTGCCTAGCTTATAATTGCAATTTTTAATTCTAATTAATATGCGTAAATTACTATATTAGATTGGCAACATTACGTAACTAAGGGTTTGATTTCAATTTTATGAAAGAAATTATGTAAAATATTCCATTGGTCATTTTATTTCTATCCACCCCTGGATCTTTATTCACCCCGTTTTACGGTATCAAAAATATCGTAAAGTTTTCATCATTTCGGGGATTAAAATTAAATAGTAATTTTAGTAGGTTTATAATACGATTTATCGTGTGTTTTTTTCCATTACCTACACGTGTTTTATACCTACTCGATATAAAAACTATTATTTTAATCAATTAATATTTTCATTAGGTAATCTTTTATTTTATCATCACTGAAATTGGAAGTAAAATAATGAATTGTAAATATTACACGTTCCTCTTCTCAAACTAATTAAAAAGTAATCAATTAATTAATATTTTTATTAATCATTTATTTTTATCAATACGGAAATTGGTAACTAGCTATAAAATAATTCATTATAAATTACTGAGGATCGTTTCTTTAATTAATAGTTGAATTTCAAAATGCAACGCTTAATAACTGCTTTGACTGGTAAATATAAAATATATTATATTTTTTATTACGTATCTAGGGCCCCATAGGCCTATTAAGATCTTTGGGGCCCAAACCAACCTCTCTAAGTCAGTAAACCTGTAGCACTAGCATGAACTCCTATCGAATTCGTAATGTAATGGTTTCGAGAGAACGGAGCATTGTGATTGGCAGTCTGCCTCTTGTGAACCTGTGTAGCCCGCCAATCGCAATACTCCGTTCTGTCGATACCTTTATATTATGAATTCAATAGTATTTCATGCTAAAGGTGGGAACAAATTATCGGACGCGTCCGTAAGCCGCGGCTGGCGGACGCGGCTTAATAATGTGTACGATAGAGACAATACACAGACGCTCCCCGTTCACACCGTCCGCCGCGGAAGCAAAAATATCCAGCCGGCCAGATTCTATTCGAACGTCCGTGCGCTCAAGGACGGCTCAAGGTCACGTCCGCTACTTATGACCAATAGTTTGCACAGTTTCGTTTATTTGTACTACTCAGATACAAGCAGCTTGCTTGTATCAGCCGCGGCTTACGGACGCGTCCGATAATTTTTTCCCACCTTATGGCTACTATTGATTAAGATTCGTCTCGATATTAGGTACCTACTATTAAGTTACGTTTGATACCTAGGGCACGAAAATAGGGGCCCTGTCTTTGATACCTATACATATTAGACATGTACCTACCTACTTACTTTGTTTTCAGTTTTGGCGTGCATTTTGCATGTTAACACGTTCATGCTGAAAGGTATCAATAACAGAGATAACAGCGGTGAATCACATTACAATAAAAAAGCGCGCGAAATTTCAAATTCGTACAGCAAGCCGCATGGAAACGATGACTTAGAGAGTATTGTGTTGTCTCTGAACACTGGAATTAAAAAAATATTAGAACAACATAAAGCAGCTGATTATTTTGATAAATATGCAAAGCAAATTGTTGATGTTCTCAAAGGTAAAGCGGAGCCATTGTTTAGGGCCGGTGACCAAAAATATATTAGTAAGTTTTTTTTTAATACTTCGTTGAATGTTGCCAGCTTTCATTCAATTATCAGCTACATTTTACGTGAATTTTACTGTGATCATGTCAAAAGCGCGTGTTAGACCGATAATGTGGACGTATTTAACTGTGATAGCGAAGTATATATTTAGTTTTTAGTTACTGATGCGTACAATGAAATATTAGCAACCGGTAGTGACTAACAAGAAAAATTCCTGATAGTCACACTGGTGTGATAACCTGGTGTGACTACGAGTCCGGACTCAGTGTAATGACCAGCATTCGAAGCTATCGACTCCTTTGCTCGACTCGTGGTCATGTCAGCACAATTATAATTTATTCTGACGGCCACGAGTTGTTCCATCCACAATCACACAGTCCTGTCCGTTGTTCTTGTCACAAATGTGGACCCGACTTAAGACTATTCTCAATTCCGTTGGGGTCGACATACCAGTCTTGCTGCGATACGGCGGAACTTCAATATTTTTCGTGATGCAAATACCATCTGACCTCTACAACCTTAGTGATATCGAAGTATTGAAGTTACAATTGTGATAGATCAAATTAATACGCGTGCAAAAAGGCCTTGTGTCTATCGCGGGTCAAAATGGCGGCAAAATTTAATTAATTAATAACTTTCAGAGCCTCAACAAATACAATTGAACGGAAAAAAACCTTCAACAAAAATTGAAATCAATGCAAATGTGTTATCGAATGTGTTGACTGATATTTTAAAGTCAGACACATTTAAAGAGAATTTCGATCGCATTGTGAAGCAAGCCAGCATTATCTACCGTAATATCAAAGATGAAGCAAATAATAAGGAAAATTAAACATTAAGCCAAATTGAATAAAGCTTATTATTGTGTGAATGTTGTATTTTCTGTACTATTCTAGTATAGTCATGTATTCTAGTATAGTATATAATAGTCTACATTTAAAAAAAAACTTGTGGTAGGTATATCATATTAACGTTAATGAAAACGAAAATATATTTTTTTAAATCTTTCTGTTGGGAAGAAAGAAAAATTTATTTGCTCATAAACATTCAAATTTCAATTTATTTACTTCTTGAAGCATAGCTTACACAAAAGGTGTTATACCAAGTGTAGGAACATCGACGTCACTGCAATATGTATTTCTGTCAAACTCAATAATCTTTATACTTATATAAAAAGGAATCGCGAAATTTGTTGGTAAGCGCATAACTCGAAGACGGCTGGACCAATTCAAGTAATTCTTTTATTTGTTCCTTGAACTCTACGGAAGGTTTTTATGGGGCAGCGGGAACGGGATCAGAAGTCAAGCATCGGGCACGGGATCAGAAGTCCACGCGGGCGGAGCCGCTGGCAACAGGTTAATATTCTCTAGTCACTTTCTCACGTCTAGGTTTTGTGTAAAGATACGTATGTCACTCCCACACTTTGTTTCTCTTAAGTATAACTTTATGGTTAGTCCAGACTATAAACTAACCTTGTAGGTAGTAAATTTCAATTGAATTAGTTTAGCTGTTATTGCGTAATTACTGATTTAGTAGCGAACATATAAACATTTTTGCAAACTTTCATATTTTGAGAAGTAGGATAGAACATTCTCGTATTAAGCTAACCTAGCTACCATTCAAAAGTTTAGAGATATCACCACTTATCATCCTAATCGCACGAGACCTCCCGCGACTTACTGACATTCCCGACTTTTTGAGACAAAAATGGCTGACCATCAAGGCTAAGGATTGATGTGTAAATTAACCTTCCAAATAGTTTGACCGATTTTTATGACCTTTTGTGTATATTTGGAAAGCAATAGTAGACTGAGAATAGGCTGTAGACTATTATTTTTTTACTCCAATAAGCCATAAATGGATGTTGTCCACTCCAATTTTTAATGATATAAATAAAAAAAGTCTTCAAAAATTTATTGATCTGAAAAAGGAAAGAATCGGAAATAAAAAATAAGTTTATAAATATTATCCACGTTTATTTTAAATTCTTGCAACACTGTACATTCGACGTACCACAGATAAAATAAAATTTAGCCAACAAAATAGGTTGATTAACTTATAAATTAAAGCACCAAATACTTAAGTACTATATTTACAATCGTAAGTGCGGCCAATACAACATAATGAAAAATAATGACTTCGAAATATATGCAGAATTCAATATAGGTACAATCCAATCTCTTACCCTAGGTCCGTTTTTTTTTGGTTTGTGGGCGAACCTAGACATTCATAATACCACGGTTACACAAAGGTTTAAAACAAAATATTTGACAAGTTGCAATAATGTGTTTTTAAACTAGTTTGAGATTGAAACAGTGTCAATACCTACATGTATAACATAAGTAATAGTGTTCTGACAAATCTTATACAAGTTTTTGATAAATCTTCAACTAGTTTTGTATCAAAGATGTGTAATAACTTGCTCTTGGTGTAAACGAGGAATAAAAAAAATGTTATCAACATCAAAGACAAAATAAACGTCAATTTTGGCGCCACTTTTGCCGTCATGGCCACAGTAAAATATAATTTGTTAATTTGAGAGATATGAAAAAGTGTTTTATACAATTTCTTGAAATTATACATATTTAAACAGTTGAGTTTAGTCTATTAGAAGTTCATTTATGTAAGTAATTTATCTTTTAGTGTATAGATAGCGCGCCATTTTATTTATTTTGTTCCACACAGCCAGATTAGTAGCCATAGAGATGGGATTGTTTATTGAATTCTGCTAAGGATACCCTATAAACCATAAAGTTATTATAACGTGAATAGAGCAACATTCTCCTAGTACGGCATTACCGAATTTAATATATCAAATGTACCTATTTAAATAGGTTGGTTTACCATGCATTTCACATGACAGCAGGCTAAATCTGACAAGTTGATAGATTATATATAAAAAAAACCTTTTTCGGTCTACTGTGTCAGTCTCTAACACATCTTATGTTATGTCGCTCGCACACTTTCTCCCTCTTTAAGTATTACTAATAACTTTATGCTATAAACATGATTAAAAAAAATGACAGCATACAAATAGGTATAAAGTAAAAATATAAATAAAAAACTTAAGAAAAAGGATTAAATTATTTTATGGCATTTAGATGAGAAATATAATTAATTCTTAAATACGAATAAGTATATAACTTACAACAATATTTACAGTTGGTCAGGTGAAAACCAGTTTATAATACGTCATCAAGAATCTGTCCCCTCCGGGGCACAAACAAGAAATAAAAAGCAAATGCGCACAGGCACTGCTATCGCTTAAGTGCCTTATAGGGCCTAAGTCCTACGGTGTAAGATGGACATAATGGAAACATAGGGGCCATCTCGAAAGCGTTATGCCCTTTTCACTGTTGAAAATTGTTCAAATTATGTGATATTACGTGAACAGATGGTACTTCTATTAAAATGGTTTTAAGTACCAAATATCACTAACACGATCGTGTGAATACAAAATCTATTAACCTTATAAATAAAGACTAATAAATTAAAATCTTAAAATCTAAAGAAAGTGCTATAAATGTGAACATAATTGAGTAATTGAAGTCTTAACACTCCATTTGTGTTGTGCCCTCGAGAGCACATTAAGCTGTAAGCCTCGGTTGTCATACGTAAATCGTTACGGGTAATTGGAGCCCTAAAATCAACAATTCGTCTAACTTCAATACTTCGATATCGCCAATAGTTTGTTGAGTTCAGTTAATAAAATCTCGTCGAAGCGAACTGTTCTCAATTTGTTATCAATAGATTACTTGACGCTGTGATTTTAATAATAAAAATGTGAAATAAAATATTTCGAGTTACAAAGATTCTAATTGCATTGAATTTCGTAGTCGTATTACAAATTTATGACTACGAATGTGTTAGCCAATAGAATGTCACTGTTTAAAGCTCAAGAAGCGTCACACTAGTACTGCTGACCTATTAGAAGCCTTCTAATCTTGAAGAGATGTTGGGGGAGCGGGGGTAGGTTAAAACCAGAAGAAAGAAAGAAAGAAGAAAACCAGAGCTCACTATACCCCTCCTTCCCCTCCCCTTCCTAGCCTCCCCACCCCTTCCCAGCTCTCCCCCTTTCCCTTCAGGGTGGGCAGCGCGTGTGTGAGTGTGTGACACCCTTAGTGTTGCACACGTTCATAGGCCACGGTGGCCGCTTTCCATCAGGTGGGGCGTGTGCTTGTCTGCCACCTACGTAGTATAAAAAAAAAACGTCTATGAACATGCATTTGGATGATAAACAAGCCTGGAAATGAGCTGTTCACTCAACTTGCTACTCAGCTTTGTATCTAGATTAAGTAAAAAGAATAGCCCGCTGAGTTTCTTGCCGGAGTCTTCTCAGGCCGGGGCCGCGTTTCGAACCGGTGGTCCATTTGCTCATTGATTTATAAAATGTTGTTATTGACGTTTTGTAAGTGCAGTTTACTGTTCTATACAGAATAAATTGTTTTTGATTTGATGTGTGCAGCTTTCGTGGTTATTATATTACCTTATGTTTTAGTATTTTAGAGCACTTTCTTTAAATTTTATATCCACAGATAAATATAACACATAGTAAACACACACAATTTATAAGTATTTAAATATATTTAAATTTCTTAAACAGTCTCACTCTCGCGCGTTATAGGTTAACACAGATTTAGCATAGACTAGATACCGGTCATAATATATGTTCGATTCTCGTTCAGTGATACACATTTGAATTGGTCTGGGTATTGCAATGTTACATACATTATACATCACTATCACTACATAGTATAAAATAAAGTCGCGTTTTCTGTCCCTATTTTTCTTGTCCCTTTGTATGCTTAAATCTTTAGAACTACGCAACGGATTTTGATGCGGTTTGTTTCAATAGATAGAATGGTTAAAGAGGAAGGTTTATATGTATATAACATCATGCTACGACTAACCGGTGCGGAGCAGGAATGAAAAATGTTGCAAAAACGGGGTGACGCAGACGAAGTCGCGCGGGTCAGCTAGTGTATTATAATCCGTTTGGTGAATTTTGATGTTTAATAAATATTCTTTTACTAAAAAATTAATAAAGCAACAGTCTCCTCATTACCGCGTTATTGAATTTCAAATATCAAATGAATATTGTATATCTTACAAGTTGAAAAGGTTTATAAAAGGCCCATTGTACATGCAACTTTACATTTACTACTGTACCGCTAACATTGTTCTATGGTGTACAATAAAGAATTATCTATCTATATCTATCTATAAAAACGTTTCACGGTTCATATATACAGACTGTATTACTTTCTGAGGTTTTGTATAAAAAATACATACACACTCGCACAATTTGTCTCTCTAAGTATTACTAATAACTTCATGGTTTTGTGTAAAAAGGCACATCAATATTCTTGACCTTTAGTTAAAAAACAAAAAAATGTTATAATGACATTGCGATTAACAGACAACTTAACGTGCTCTCGAAGGCACAATCAGACCAATGCAAATAGCCATATTCATGCATACAAATATTTAAGTTGTGTTTTAGAATGTGAACTTTCAAAATGTTCCCAGGTACCAAAATGTTGCTTTTTTAAATATTTTTAACGAGTTTCACAATCGGTACTTTAAAGCACCCCGACTCGGATAGCTTAGGTTAGAAGGGAATGGCGGGGTCGTTTGAGCGAGCGATTAGACCCCGCCATCCTTCTCGTGGTTATTTTTTTATAAAGCGACATTTTGGGAAAAGGGACATTTAACATTTTGAAAAGTTGATATTCTGAGCCACAACGAATATTTGCACTGAGAAAGGATCGAAGCCACATCTCCTGCCTAATGCGTTCACTAGCGAAAGAAGAAATGATATCTTTTGAACACTAAATCTATGTTGAAAACCAATTTAAAATCACTTTTCTTATTATTAATATACAGTTAATGTCGTAGCTATCGTAATAATTGTCGATATAAAAGTCGCCGGCGATAATAATGTCGCTCCGCAAGTAAGAATGTCGTTCGGGTACAAATTGGGTGGTAAAGGCTCTTCACCACCTTTGCAAAGTTCGCCTCGAGACTGAAATAGAAGGAGAAATATAATCTTATTATAGAATTAAGTAAACTACTATATAAAAATAAGTCGGGTTTTCTTTCCTGACGCTATAACTCCAGAACGCACGAACCGATTTCCACGGTTTTGCATTCGTTGGAAAGGTCTCGGGCTCCGTGAGGTTTATAGCAAAGAAAATTCAGGAAAAATTTCAACAGAAAAGCGGGAAAGCCATCAGGTTTGCTAGTTTTATTATATAATCGCTGTGGCCCGCGGCTCAGCCCGCGTGGATGTCGATTATCGCGTTGTACGACTCTACTTGATTCTCGCCTTAGGCTTTATGCCTCTATATACTACTTCTCCTGTTCTCTACTTATAAATGTACATAGACGGACTTAACGCCATTGGCATTTTCTACCAGTCAGGGTGATGCAGAGATTTGTCAAGGTAGGTGATTGAAGTATTATGGTGAGAAACGACCAGTACGGTATAAATAACTTTCCGTTCTTTTCCCTATTTTTTTTTAATTTTTCAATCTCCCCACTTTCCAATTTCCCTTATTTCACCATTTTCTGTTCGCAGATAGCAGATGGAGCTGACTGTGTCATCCTTGTAGAAGCAGACAGGCAGACTTCCGAGAGGCTTATCAAGAACGCAGGAATTTCTCCGGGTCAGCAAAGCATATGACGCGCTCACGCTGAGAAGGAGCGCTTCGGGATTCGGTCTGACCACAGCACGACCCTCCAGCTTTGAGGGTAAGGGTACTGTACCTTCACCGCGGCCCGCATCAAGTGTGAGAACGCTGTTGCTGTATTTCTCGAAATGTAGAAGGCCTTTGACAGAGTATAGCACGCGAGATTAATTTATAAATTGTCAATTTCACAGATGCCTCGTTGAGTGGTCAAGACAAATGCAATGTTCCTGTGAAACTGAACCTTCAGGGTCGCAATCGAGGATGCGACCTCAGCCTCCCACTGCATCACAGCGGGCGTGCCGCAGGGGAGCGGCCTGTCGCCTGTGCTCTAAAGCGGGTACATCAACGACGACCCCGTGGGCGAGGACGTCTAGCTGACCCTGTACTTCCAGCGCTTCCTGGACCTGCTGCCAGATTGGCTGGCTCTCTGCAGCTGTGTAGCCCAATGCCGGTAAGTCACAGGCGATAGCCACCTCACTTGACTGGAAGCCCCGTTCTCGTTGAAGCCCTGCCGCCATCGCTGCTGCCAGGCAGGAAACTGGCCACCTATTTCCGGGCCGATCCGAGCCCTCCTGTGCTCATCCCGAGGCATCGATGCCATTTTGTGGAAGCGCTGGTAGCGCCCAGCCACCTGCGTCGGGGAGCAACCCACCACTCGCACACGTCAGGGAGAACCCTGCCATCTGCGGGGGTTGCACCTCGCCACACACGTCGGGTAGCGCCCCGCCGCCTGCAATGGTTGCACCCCGCGCCCACACGTCGGGGAGCACCCCGCCGCCTGCGGGGGATGCGCCCCTCCAACACGTCGGGGAGCACCCTCGCCTGCGGGGGATGCGCCCCTCCAACACGTCGGGGAGCACCCTCGCCTGCGGGGGATGCGCCCCTCCAACACGTCGGGGAGCACCCTCGCCTGCGGGGGATGCGCCCCTCCAACACGTCGGGGAGCACCCTCGCCTGCGGGGGATGCGCCCCTCCCTCACGTCGGGGAGCACCCTCGCCTGCGGGGGATGCGCCCCTCCAACACGTCGGGGAGCACCCTCGCCTGCGGGGGATGCGCCCCTCCCTCACGTCGGGGAGCACCCTCGCCTGCGGGGGATGCGCCCCTCCAACACGTCGGGGAGCACCCTCGCCTGCGGGGGATGCGCCCCTCCAACACGTCGGGGAGCACCCTCGCCTGCGGGGGATGCGCCCCTCCCTCACGTCGGGGAGCACCCTCGCCTGCGGGGGATGCGCCCCTCCCTCACGTCGGGGAGCACCCTCGCCTGCGGGGGATGCGCCCCTCCAACACGTCGGGGAGCACCCTCGCCTGCGGGGGATGCGCCCCTCCCTCACGTCGGGGAGCACCCTCGCCTGCGGGGGATGCGCCCCTCCAACACGTCGGGGAGCACCCTCGCCTGCGGGGGATGCGCCCCTCCCTCACGTCGGGGAGCACCCTCGCCTGCGGGGGATGCGCCCCTCCAACACGTCGGGGAGCACCCTCGCCTGCGGGGGATGCGCCCCTCCCTCACGTCGGGGAGCACCCTCGCCTGCGGGGGATGCGCCCCTCCAACACGTCGGGGAGCACCCTCGCCTGCGGGGGATGCGCCCCTCCAACACGTCGGGGAGCACCCTCGCCTGCGGGGGATGCGCCCCTCCAACACGTCGGGGAGCACCCTCGCCTGCGGGGGATGCGCCCCTCCAACACGTCGGGGAGCACCCTCGCCTGCGGGGGATGCGCCCCTCCCTCACGTCGGGGAGCACCCTCGCCTGCGGGGGATGCGCCCCTCCAACACGTCGGGGAGCACCCTCGCCTGCGGGGGATGCGCCCCTCCAACACGTCGGGGAGCACCCTCGCCTGCGGGGGATGCGCCCCTCCAACACGTCGGGGAGCACCCTCGCCTGCGGGGGATGCGCCCCTCCAACACGTCGGGGAGCACCCTCGCCTGCGGGGGATGCGCCCCTCCCTCACGTCGGGGAGCACCCTCGCCTGCGGGGGATGCGCCCCTCCAACACGTCGGGGAGCACCCTCGCCTGCGGGGGATGCGCCCCTCCCTCACGTCGGGGAGCACCCCGCCGCATCAGCTCGCGGAGCGCGTCGCTCGGCGGAGACGACTACGCCCACCACCGCCCGTTACATAACGTCTACCAAAAATGGCCGCTTGTCTAGGACAGGGTCACTTCACTTATTAAGGCAGACTAATCAGAACCTTGTGAAAAATAAATGAATCGATAACTGAATGAGTGTTTTCATTAAATCAAATATTACTTACAATAAATTCGTCCCCACACATTTCCCTGCAGGGGGGGCACACCACGCCCCCTTTGTGGAGCCAGCCCTTTTTGATGATCCTCACTTGGAGCACCTGGCCGGCGTGGAAACACGTGTAGGAGTAGTTGCCGACCTGAATAGAGGAACAATATTACTAGCAGAGTCCTGATGATGATGGTTCTTACCACAGCTATCACGGCTTGCCCCGGATCTCTTTATATCCTGGTGGTGCCCACGGTTTTCAGGTGTATCTAATAGATTTGCTCTGAACACTAGTTAAATTGAAAACGGTTCGCTTCGACGCGATTCCATCAATAATGTCATTGTCTAGAGACCCAGTTGTCAGATTTCTTACAACTACCCGCATGTTGCAACTACCCGTAACGAACACAACCACGAGCAAGGGGTAAGCACATTTCGCCAGTTTATGTTTAGGTCCCAATGTAATAAGTGGCGAGCCTATTGCCATTAACCGGGCACTTATAAACCTGCGATAAATACACACATAACTTCGAAAAGTCATTGGTGTGTGCCATGGTAAAACCTAGGATCGAACCCGAGACCTCGTTTCAGCAGTCCATTACCCATACCACTAGGCTACCGCGGTACCGCACTAGTTAACTCACCACGATATGTAGTCTTCCACTTTCACATTTATATTTGTAGCAACCCGAACCCCAGTGTTGCCATTCTCGAATCTGAAAATTTAAAAAAAAAATTAGTTGGGCAAAGTAGAATTAGGGTTGCCGCTGCCTCTTTCGGCGAGCAAGTAATGCTCGAGACGGAGGCGGTGGAGTGAAACCGGAGGGACTCAGGACCTGCACAGCCCATGATGGTTCGGTGAGTCTTTTCTCTGCCGCACCATCAAGTCCTGGAATTCCTTACCAGCTCACGTGTTTCCTTCTTCCTACAGTCCCGGGTCCTTTAAGCGCTGCGTGAAAAAGCATCTGATGAGGCCGTCAAGCTGAGCGCCACCATTGTAGCACTGAACGTGTTTGTAATGGTGACCCTCTTTCATGAGACTTTGCCTTCAGCTTAACATCAGGATAGGTGAAGTCAAATTGACGTGCCATAGATGAAAAAAAATACCTGTCTACATGATTTCTGTTCCCACACTCTGTCGCTATGATCGAAACATTTTGAATGAGCACCATAATTCTCCAAAGCGAAGTTAACATCAGATTCTGAAAGATAAGAGAAAGAGATTAAGCCCGGCTTTTTATTAACCGCGGTATTCTGTAGTTAAAATTAAAAATCAATCTAGACCTTTAACTGTGATGCGTTGCGATGCGAATTCGCAAAACAGTTATTTCGATACATTTTTTCATAGATTTCGCATTACATGTTTGTGTACAAGCCCTAACGCAACGTCCAAACGTCCATAGGCCACGATAACCACTTTCCATCAAATGGGCCGCATGCTTGTCTGCCACCTAATTGTTAAAAAACAATTACATACATAAACTCATAAACTCATGCCTGTATCCCCGAATTGGTAGGCAGAGGTGCTAGCACCCACATTCCGCCGGTTTATGTTTATATCCCAATGTAATAGATGGCGAGCCTATTGCCGTTAACCGGGCACTTATTAACACATAACTTCGAAAAGCATCGAAAAGTAATCGGTGTGTGCCATGGTAAACCTGGGATCGAACCCGAGACCTCTTCTCAGCAGTCCATTACCCATACCACTAGGCTACCGCTGAAAAAAACTGTGGCGATACCACATGTACACAGCGCCATCTAGCGACAGCAAGAGTAACTACTACGTCACTACGGATCCTGCATCGCGAAAATGAAGTTCTCGCGCTGGTACAATATATATACAACAACCCAACGACAACCGTTGGGCCGCGGCCCGCCAGGCGTGATCACCTTGTCTGGTCGGAAGATCCTCCCTTTGTGTTGGAGGGACATCACATCCCATTCCTCTACAAAACAATTAAATAGAATGGCCACTGATCGCCACTACTATCCACGGATTGTGCGTGAAGCTATTGAAATTAAAAAATATAACAATTTCAATAGGGAAGATGGATTCAAATTATCCGGGACCTGAAATCCAGTGATTAAAATAGTGAAACCTAAAAACACAGTGCTGCCGATGCCGTCTAAAACTGACATAGTGAGTGTGGTGTGTCGCCAGCCTTACATTCAATATGAAAGTAATGGAGGGTAGGCACACAAAAAATGTTTCCTGCACACCGCGCGACGCTCGCAGGCCAGTCGAGTCGTGACCACGGGTGCTGCAACGCACCCGAAACGTCGACAAAAGTAAGTGTTCGAAAATATATCGCGTGAAGTCCCGAAACTTATAAACACTATAAATAGAATGGTTCAAAATACTTACTAGGCGTGTTCTCTTCATAAGAACACCTGCTGCCCCTCACCAAGATGCTCTTGTGTCGCCAGGTGAACTCCTGGAGATATGGGCAGTAGTCTGCCAGGGAGACAGACCCGCCGTAATGGGCCTCGTCACCCGGGGCCACGTTTGGTAGGATGTCAAAATGCTGAGAACAGAGAATTTTATGATCAATAAATAAATAATAATAAATATTGTAGGACCTTCTACGCAACGACGCGACGGTATCCCCGTCTTGCCTCCGGGTATGGGGAGGCTGCTTCAGATAGGGTGACAGGCAGCTCCACTCGTCACCCCGTCTTACCATAGGGGCACTCGAGCCACGTACCCAGGGCTCACCGCAGGGGAGACAATTTCTCGCACATCAACTTCAGAAAAAACGAAAACTCAAAACTATTCAAAAGGGCCTCCAAATTCTTGTGTGCTCAGGGCCCTTGACATAGGTTAAGACGGCTCTGAGCACAGGCCCGCGCTTATGAAGAAGGCAGGTTGATTTTTTTTTTATTTATGACACGTCAATTTGACAAAGGAAGGCAAAGTCTCATGAAAGAGGGTCACCATTACAAACACGTTCAGTGCTACAATGGTGGCGCTCAGCTTGACGACCTCATCAGTTGCTTTTTGATGACCCGGGACTGTAGGAAGAAGGAAACACGTGATCTGGTAACGAAATTAAATTCAGCGACCTCCGACGTCCGAGTCGCCTCCGCTCGTCGCGGGCTGTGCGGGTCCGGAGTATTCTCCGAACTCGTTCCGCCGTCTCCTTCTCGAGCATTACTTGCTCGCAGAAGGAGGCGCCGTAGCCCAACCGTTCGCGCACAGTACCCACGACATTAGGCTTACCTGATAAGCTCTGGGTAGTATAGTATCATGTCTGACTAGATTGCAGAGAACGACTGCATCCCGTCGGGTGGAACACTCAGTCCGTAGAGGATTGCCTTTAATCCTTTCACAAAATGGCGCCGGATTCTTGCGTCTGCAACATAAGAGGCATGGTTTTACGACCTCCATGGCGTGGTGGTAGTGAACGCAACGAAGAAGGCGTGGATTCGATTCCCGCTATCAAATACTATCGAATTCGTAATGTAAAGGTATCGACAGAACGGAGCATTGCGATTGGCGGGCTACACGCAGGTCCACAAGAGACAGACTGCCAATGCTCCGTTCTCTCGAAACCTTTACATTACGAATTTGATAGGCGTTAATGCTAGTGCTACAGTGCAAATATTCGTGTGCATGAATATGAATATTTGCATTGGTCTGGGTGTTTCTATGTATAATATGTATGTATTTATATAAATAAAGTATATAAGTATGTTTATCAGCATTCTAGAACAACACACAAGCTCGTTAAGCTATGTTTACCATGGGTCTAGGTGACGTTGTGTAGATTGTCCAACAACATTTATTTATTTAGAGATCTACTACCTCGTAAATAAATAAATAAATAATATGGAGAATAAGGGAGATATACAATGGCAGTCGTTACGAGTAGTTGGAGCTCTCAAAAGTCAAAAGTCCAACCAGTCTAATAGTCTGTTAGACTTCCCTGTAGACTTTGATATGAGGAAGGGATTACAAGAAATATATATTGGGTGAGGGAGAGGGGCCCACCAGCAGAGGAACTCCTCTCTGGTAAGATTTCTTTTACTTGCTTTGAAGAGGGCGGTTCGACATTCCAATGTATATTATTATTTATTATTGTTGGAGTGTTGAACCGCGGGTGATTGGTGGGCCCTCCTCCCTCCCCTAATATATATTTTTTGTAATGGATTTCCGCCAGGTAATTCCTACATCTATATCGTATGAGGAAGGGACGTTGAATAATCAACAAAATATAATTTTGATATTATTTTAATACTTACTCATTTTCTTTCGTCCGATTATTGCTTGGAAATAGACAAAAAATTTAATTCATACTCCATTTGTTGGAGGCAGGGCTTGAAACCGGTTTAGAAAATACCGGTTAATAAAGGTTAAACCTGTTTTTTGTAAAGGTTTCATTCAGAGCGAAACCAGAATGGGAACCATACTAAAACCTTAATAAACCGGTTTAATCCAGAGCGACACGTACCTACCCGCGTCGGCATCGCTTGAACTAAGCACGTCACAACTTGCTTGTAAATTGTAATTGTTCAGAGAGTGATGCATTTATTTAAACGATTGCTAACTTAAAGTGGGCTAAGTTATTGGTAATTTCGCAGCTTTGCTCCTAATTATTTTAGGGTTTTCAAGTAAAGAATGGGTCATAAGAGAAAGAACAAAATATATAGTTATTTATTTTGATTACTTGAACGAAAGAAATGTCTAATCGAAGGATGCGGCGTAAAATACGTTATAACTACTGGTGGTAGAAATTTGATGGAATAAATTTGTCATAAATTTTGACCGGGTGGGTAGCAACCTCGGTTGAATTGCGTTCAGGAGTCAGCAAGTACATAGCCGGGCAGAGGTGGTGGTAGTCGCAGCATTAGTGGGACCAGTGGGTATTGGCGTAGTTTGGTGGGGATGGTGCGGGGTGACCCGCCGAGCAGGGAGACCCGTAGAAACTGGTGTCGCGGGCCGCTCGCGGCATAGTAGGTACAGAGGCTCAACTGGGGCTAACCACCCTGGGAGACTGCCTCACCAGGCCGCGCATAATACTAAAATTGTTCGTCGTACAGGTTGGTGACCGGATGTGGGAACCCGCCGACCATATATTCAGGAGGGGAGGCACCTTCCGTTCGGCGCGTCGGCTCTCGCCATGCCTCACAACCACAGATAAAACCAATCTCCTGCGCTTTGTCACGCGGTGCTGCCACGACAATCACCTCTTTTTTCACGCCTTCTCTTACCCCCTACCATGGCAGTACATATCAGAGATTATGGCAACACAGCGGCTCTTTATTCTCCCACTAGCTCGCTTTTTGAGGTGGAGTCTACTAACATCTGTGGGCTCCATGCAAACTTCAACGCCGTCCACCAACAACTAGAGACGGCGAAACCAGCCACGCTCTTTCTGACGGAGACACAAATATGCCGCATGACGACACCTGCCTGCTCTACCCCGGCCATGTTCCAAAGGAAAATTTTCGTGCCAAAACCGGGGAGTGCGTGTTTGTTAGGGCGGATGTTTGTTGTCGTCGTTTGCGCTGCCTTGAGGACCCATCCTTTTCTGTCCCGTGGGTACACGTAGACCATAGCTGTACGAGACAAATCTATGTGTGCCGTTACCGTTGCCATACCGGAGATGCCGAGACCACACTATTCTTTGAATGTCTGAGTCAGGCGGCAGATGAGGCGAAGGAGCGGTTTCCGAACGCTGAGTAGGTATTTTTGGGGGTTCCAAGGGGCTTTTAATAGCACCCCACGACCAGTGCAGGGAAATCGGCGTCTCTGGCACTACTCGTCAGCGGACTGGGATGGACTGCGTGACTATTTTGCGTCTATCCTTTGGGTTGAGCGCTGTTTTGTAGGTAAAGACCCATTGGATAGTGCAACTGCTGTCGTCCGTGAGATCAGTTTTGGGTATGGAGTACTATATTCCATACACTGATGTCACCGGTGCCCGCGGACTGCGCCCTTGATTCGGGCGTGAGCAGAGGCTGTTTATCATAAACAGTTTGCGTTTCGCGCTTGGGTAAGGTAAGGCACAACGATTCCAACATAGGGTACAACAAAGCAAAGGGTCTGCAAAATACCCAGCGCATAGCACAGGTTGGTCAAGACCTAGTGGTGCATCCCACGGGCAGCCGTGGCTACTGGGTACTGGCCAGAGCCGTGCAAGCTAAATTCTACCAGCCCGGCAGCCCAGCTACCCTGCCCCCGCCCCTCCCCCGTCCCCCTGCACAACCCTGATGGATCCCTGGCCCATGAGCCGCAAGAGAAAACAATTTTTCTGGTTAATCTATTTACGACCAACTCCCGAATTGAGGACTGTGGTATGCAGCCACCGACCACCCAACAGTGACCACGCAATGCCTGATATCCGTATCAGGCAAGGCGACGTCCGTGCAGTACTGCAGTCACTCGATGTCCGGAAAACCAGTGGTCCGGATGGTATACCAGCGGTGGTTCTTCAAAAATGTGCAGCGGAGTTGTCTACAATGCTCACGCGGCTGTACTAACTCTCCCACATTTCGGGTACAGTAGTGCCGACGGCGTGGAAAGAGGCGAATATACAGCCGATTCCCAAGAAGGGAGATCGCTCAGACCCAGCCAACTATCGACCCATAGCCGTCACCTAAGTGCTGTGTAAAGTTTTTGAGCACCTCATCAACACACAGCTCATGCGTCACCTAGAGGATCACTGACCGGCAATAAGGTTTTAGGCCGAAACGATCTTCTGCGGTATATAACCTATCTTTGGGGTGAGGCTATGGACAAGCATGGTGAGTCACTGGCTATTAGCCTGGACATCGCTAAAGCTTTCCATAGAGTCTGGTACAAATCGCTTCTTAGCCAACTACCAACCTTCGGTCTGCCTCCAAGACTGTGCAATTGGGTTGCTAGCTTCTTGCAGGGGCGCCGCATTCGCGTTCCTTGTGATGGATGAGCTTCGGAGTTCCTGCAGGTAAATGCTGGCTCTCTACTTTCCTTCCTCATCGCACTATTCAGAGCACGCCACTGCCATTTCAGGATAACCTCAATATACTCGGTATGGATGTTCGCTGCAAACTGATGAACAAGAACTATATCGAGAGCATCATCAAAACAGCTTCTCGTAAACTCGGAGTCCTGAACAGAGTGAGACGTTTTTTCACGCCGAAGCAGCGGTGTCTTCATTACAAGACACAAATTCGCTCCTGCGTGGAATACTGCTCGCATCTCTGGGATAGCTCCGCAAAGTACTTATTAGATGCTCTCGACAAGTTGCAGCGACATGCGATCTGCATTATTGGGAGTCTTATTTTTATTTCATAATTAAGACACAGAAGTTGTGATTTAGTTTTGTTCATTATAAAATATCAATCAATCAGCCTATTGCAGTCCACTGCTGGACATAGGCCTCTTCTAATGCATCCAGTCTGTCCTAGCCGCCTTTTTCAAGTCATCAGTCCATCTGGCTAGGGGGCGTCCTACCTTCCGTTTGCCTTCTCGCGGTCTCCACTCGGGGACTCGTTTGCTCCAGCGACCATCGGTCCTCCGGCAGATGTGGCCAGCCCACTGCCACTTCAGCTTGGTTATTCTGCGAGCTATGTCTGTAACTTTAGTTCTTTGTCGGATGACCTCATTGCGAACTTTATCCTTCAAAGAGACTCCAAGCATAGCTCGCTCCATGGCCCGCTGAGCGGCTTGCAATTTGTAGACTAACCCCACCGTCAATGTTCACGTTTCGGCACCGTAAGTCATAATAGGCAGAACGCACTGGTCGAAGACTCTTGTTTTTAGGCATTGTTGTAGGGGGAGGAGAAGACCCGACGCAATTTGCCAAACGCTGCCCAGCCCAATTGGATCCTTCTGGCTAGATCTTTCTCGAAGTTGTTTCTACCAAGTTGTATGGTTTGCCCCAGGTAGATATATTGTTGAACAACTTCGAGTGTGGCCCCTTCGACGGCAATCGGTCTCGGTATAACGTGTTCATTGAACATAACCTTGGTTTTGTTCAAGTTTACACCAAGGCCGACGCGTCGAGAGGATTCGTTTAGGCCGTGCAGCATTTCGCCCAGCTGCTCCAGCGACTCCGCAACTATGACGATATCGTCGGCGAACCGAAGGTGGTTATAAAATATGCAATATAATAATTAAATAACTATGTGGGCTAATAATAATAATGAGTCAAAAATGAGTTGGTAATTGTCAAAAAATAAACCACGCGGGCGAAGCCGCGGGCAACAGCTAGTATTATATATAATTAAAATTATAGGGAGTTAATACATGCCATTATCAATAGAATTTTTACCAATATCATTTAGCAATAGAATATTTGATTAGAAAAACTGTTCTTTTATAATATTTTGATAATTAAAATAAATAAATTTTATTAAAAAAAATTGTATTAAATTGAAAATGGACTGCGCATACAGTCCACGCGACCGACGACGCTCGCACTACACTTTAGTGACCTTCACCACTCCTTTAAAATATGGAAGCACTTTAGCCCTACGCTTGAAAATTGAAATTTTGTACTAGTGGATAACACATGTAGTCCGCGCGAATTGAATGTGAATGGTGCATCGATGTTGTCGGTGAGAGCGAAATCAAAACCGGTAAATTGAGTTCAAACCAAAATGGTTTTTTATCGGTTAAGGTAGAGTCAAACCTAAATGAAACGCTCTTATGTACTTACACTGAAACCGGTTTGATACATTAACCGGTAAACAAGCCCTGGTTGGAGGATAAAATATGGCTGTTATAAAATCAAAGCTTATTTATGTGATAAACAAGTCATGAGTTGTTCACACAAATTGCTACTAAAACAAATTTCTGTATCTAGACTAAGTCAAATAGGCCCAAAAAAAGAGAAAAGAGAGAAAAGAGAACACCGAAATATTTTTCTGATTCTACAATTATTTCCTGAGATTTGCACGTTCAAACTAACAAAGTCTTAAGTTTTATAAAGTTGGTATAGGTAACTTACTCCATTGTAGAATTATCCGTGGTATTGCTTGCGAGAAAATAAACAGATTATATATAACATGTACAATAATAAATACAGTGTGGAAGTACAAGTGTGTTACCAATAATGTATAAGAAAGTAAACACATCAATATAATATTTCAACTAGTAACACAGTGGACAAATGTCCTTTGCGTTACTTGTTCAAGTAATGTTTACTAGCAATCTTTATATGTTACAATAGCTAAACATACCGCGTAAAATGGGGTGAATAGGGATCGAAGGGTGGATAGAGATAAAATGGTCAATTGAATATTTTAAATAATTTCTTTTAGAAATTTTTAACTAAGCACATTACCAGATATTTGATGATTCTGTGATTACAATGAACTAGTTCAAAGTTTCGCTTGAAAGAAAATAACTACAGAATTTAGCTGACCATTTTATCTCTATCCACCCTTCGATCCCTATTCACCCCATTTTACGGTTCAGTGGGCTCAAAAGTTTCTGAATACCTTAAGATCTATAATCCATTGACAAACTCAGTGTAATTCAAGTAAAAGTAACATACGATATTAATAAATTAAACTAGATAAATAAAATCATAAGGAGTCCAGGAACTTTTTGAGCACAGTGTATCTATTTATAATTTTACTTCGTGTAAATATTAGTATAGTAACAGAAATATAATTGCTTATTTATTCCATTAAAAAGTGTATTATTTACATAACCTATCTCAAATATCAGATGTTATCTGGATTTTCACAACACAAAAATTAACCACATTAACCCAAAGTCCCTTGTGTTACCAGAAAACATCCACTGTGTTACCCAAACTCACTTGTGTTACCAGCGAACGTCTAATGTGGTTCCCAAAGTCTCTTGTGTTACCAGCGAATGTCCACTGTGTTACCCAAAGTCCTTTAAGTTACAAGCGAACGTCTAATGTGTTACCGAAAGTCCCTTGTGTTACCAGCAAAAGTCCACTGTGTTACCCAAAGTCCTTTGTGTTACCCGCAGAAGTCCACTGTGTTACCCAAATCAGATTTAAACTAAAAGGGTTTTAAACTAAAAATGTATTGCTTGTATGACACGTAGACCAGTCCTCGTTACCAGAGGTGCCTTAGTATGTGTATGACATTATTGCTCTAATAATAATATTATAAATAGTGTGATATTTGCACAAACAATGAAGCCAAATTGGCTCAATTCCCTATCGTACGATCTAACCGAAGGCTTCATTGCCCATGTATCATGAAAGTTGTAGTCAATGGTGATTTTCAAGTGAACAAATGACATGTAATGTACTTTAGCTAATAATCAGGTGTATGTTATATCTAATTATAAAGCTAATTGTTGGTGAACGAATTTATTATTGTGAATGGCATGGTAAAGTTCTGATTATGTGTTAACTTTGATGACGCCCGAGCAAACAATGTCTCTCATGCATATTGTAATCGTATCTGGCACCCACAGGACAGGCTTTGCCTAGTGTGGGGTCACAGTATAAAACTCAACATTATTGTACATTTTTTGATAATAAACGAATTTTTATTTATTTATTTTATTTACAGTATGGTTTTCAAATATAAGTCTATCCCAAACTCCACTGTGTTACCCAAACGGAATGAACATGAAACTATGTCAGTCATGAACAGGCAAGAAGTGATTCCGTTAACGTCACTACTGGGGGCTTATTAAATGATTTTTTCCATCTTTCACCACTGGTTGTAACTGGGAACAAAAGAGTGACCACTCCCAATTATTGCCACCGCTGGTAACGCCACCAGTGATGGCAATTGGGACATTTTATAGAGAGAAAGTAGAAGCAACTGGCAACCCAACTCTATGTTACCAACATATGTCTACTTGGGGGAAGAGAATCATCTCAACAGAGATGTCCCCGGGTCTGCCGGGGTGCGAGAGATATGTCTTGTATAATCTCACCTCCGGCAATCAAGGACTCATGTACGGCGTGCGTTTTAGTCGGTTCGAGTCCGACATAAACACCTCCACCGGTTTTAGTGGAGGTGGTATCCGTGGGGATTTTGCGCACGATAAAAAAAAAGCATATATGTCTACTATGTTACCCAACTGCCCATGTGTTACCCAACCGCCCATGTGTTACCCAACCCCGCCCATGTGTTACCCAACCGCCCATGTGTTACCCAACCGCCCATGTGCTACCCAACCGCCCATGTGTTACCCGCCCATGTGTTACCCAACGGCCCATGTGTTACCCAACCGCCCATGTGTTACCCGCCCATGTGTTACCCAACGGCCCATGTGTTACCCGCCCATGTGTTACCCAACCGCCCATTTACCCAACCGCCCAGGTGTTACCCAACCGCCCATGTGTTACCCAACCGCCCATGTGTTACCCAACCGCCCATGTGTTACCCAACAGCCCAAGTGCTACCCAACCGCCCATGTGTTACCCACCCATGTGTTACCCAACCGCCCATGTGTTACCCAACCGCCCATGTGTTACCCAACCGCCCATGTGTTACCCAACCGCCCATGTGTTACCCAACCGCCCAAGTGTTACCCAACCGCCCATGTGTTACCCAACCGCCCATGTGTTACCCAACCGCCCATGTGTTACCCAACCGCCCATGTGTTACCCAACCGCCCATGTGTTACCCAACCGCCCATGTGTTACCCAACCGCCCATGTGTTACCCAACCGCCCATGTGTTACCCAACCGCCCATGTGTTACCCAACCGCCCATGTGTTACCCAACCGCCCATGTGTTACCCAACCGCCCATGTGTTACCCAACCGCCCATGTGTTACCCAACCGCCCATGTGTTACCCAACCGCCCATGTGTTACCCAACCGCCCATGTGTTACCCAACCGCCCATGTGTTACCCAACCGCCCAAGTGCTACCCAAAATCGGAATAAAAACCCATAATGGGTTTACCTCAACCTTTGTGTGTTTAGCCATTGTTTGCATGACGTCATCGCGAATCTGCAACCAAGTCCTTTGCCCCAGAGCAGGGGGGTAGCGTGTTCGTAATCTGCTCGGTACCAGCCCGTGTCTTCCATGAGGGCGAAGGTTATGCGGCTGAAGACGGAGTTCTGCGTGTGCGTTCCCGTCATGGCTTCATTCTGGAAATAGGTTTATATGATTTTTAGACAGTTTTATATGATTTTTAGACAGTGTTATATGATTTTTAGACAGTTTTATATGATTTTTAGACAGGTTTATATGATGTACTAGCTGTTGCCCGCGGCTCCGCCCGCGTGAACTTCTGATCCCGTACCCGCTGTCGAGCATTTTCATATTTATTCACCTTTTAAACCTTTTCCGGACTTCCACGAATAATTCAAGACCATAATTAGCCAAATCGGTCCAGACGTTCTCGAGTTTTAGCGAGACTAACGAACAGCAATTCATTTTATATATATAGATAGACAGGTTTATATGATGCATAGACAGATTTACTTATTCTAAAGACAGATTTATTCATTTTTAGACACATTTACTAATTTATATGCATCATGGAAGTTATTCTTATACATTATTGATAACACACTTGTACTTTGAGAATGCCGCAAGGCGAAACCGGTTAGGTACAATAATAAATACAGTGGATAAGTACAAGTGTGTTAGCAATAATGCCAATCATGCATAACAATAAGTTCCACTAAGTGCCATCAATCAACAGTATAAATAATTTATTTCAATATCTTAATTCACAGATATTATATAGTACCTAATATCATCACTACATAGTATAAAACTAAGTCGCGTTTTCTGTCCCTATGTCCCTTTGTATGCTTAAATCTTTAAAACTACGCAACGGATTTTGATGCGGTTTTTTTTAATAGATAGAATGGTTAAAGAGGAAGGTTTATATGTATATAACATCATGCCACGACGAACAGGTTGCGGAGCAGGAATGAAAAATGTTGCAAAAACGGGGTGACGCAGACCAAGTTGCGCGGGTCAGCTAGTGATAGATAAAACATAGAACTCACTTCAAAAACTCTCTTCTCCCAATGTGTAAGGGCTGTACCATCTCCTCCCTGGTCTTCTAGCTCTGCACCTTCCAGCTCTGGGCAGTTGAAGTGGTTTCGGACCTGGAAACAAGTATGACAATTAGTTCTTCTTCTGTTGAATCGACGGCATTTTTGAGTTGCCATCGTGGTGTAGTAATTTGTTTCACGGCAGCACCTCTACTCACGGAGAGGGCCCGAGCATAGGTTTCGCTCTTCGGGATGGCTTACTATACTCCATTTGTTTAGGCAGTTAAATAAAGGTAAACAATCTTGTGGCAACTTTTTATGAAAACACACATTAAACAAATAAACTAGACTAACTAACTGACTAACTAGTGGTTCGACACAGGTTTTTAGTCTTCAAAATGCGTTACTAAGTAGAAAAGTATTTTAATATTGAGTTTTAAACAAAACATATTAAAAAGATTCACAAGGCTCAGTTGCTCCAACTAACTGTTAAAGTTAAGGTTTCCGTCAAATTTAACAGTAACAGTAACATTCATTCTAATGGTTTGGCTAAATGTGTTGCACCAGAGTATTTAGTAGCTCTGTTATAGTTATCTTTTTGATAGCATTTGACGTTTGAGCATGGCCGGTTATACATAGTTAGCGTCAAGTTATGACGTCATTTTAACAATTGTCAAATGGTGCAACCAGTTTTATACCTGACCGGTACAGCACTGTTAATGTTAAAGTACGATCGTGCAACCCAGGCTAAGATTGTTTACGTTTTTTCAAGTATCTAAACAAATTAGTGATATTTTGCTAAATTCCTATCGATAGGATAGGAATTTTATAACATCATCATTCTCTGAACCTTTTCCCAACTCAGTTGGTGTCGGCTTTTCAGTCTAACTGTGATGCGGCTGAACTTCGATATTTTTACATGAAGCGACTGCCATCTGACCTCCACAATCAATGGTCTAATGACCAATGGCGATATCGAAGTTCCAAGTTAGACTGGTTGGACTTTTGAGGGTTCCAACTACCCGTAACGACTGCTATAGATGTTTGTATGACAACCAGGACCGACGGCTTAACGTGCTCTCCGAGGCACGACCAGACCAGTGCAAACAGCCATATTCATGCATACAACTTTTGGCACTGAGCGAGGATCGAACCTGCGCCCCGTGCGTAGCAGTCGCGTGCACTATCACCACGCCACGAAGGCTGTCGGTATTATATAGTAGGAATTTTATAACTGGGGAAGTACCTCCGCCCTACATAAGACCGCGGTCATAATAACCATCGTGTTGTGTTCCCACCGGTAAGTAGGGTAGCCAGAGCTCACTATACCCCTCCTTCCCCTCCCCTTCCTAGCCTCCCCACCCCTCTTCCCAGCTCTCCCCCTTTCCCTTCAGGGTGGTCAGCGCGTGTGTGACACCAGGAGTGTTGCACACGTTCATAGGCCACGGTGGCCGCTTCCCATCAGGTGGGCCGTGTGCTTGTCTGCCACCTAAATAGTATAAAAAAAAAATGGGTGAGTAGTAGGTTTTCCTCCCTCCCCCAATATATTTTCGTTACCTCATTGACAACTCTTGGGGTGACCATCATATGGAATGTCCTCTCCATGTAACCTCCACGGATCATCCATTTTTTTCTTGTGATGTTCCTGACCACGCGATCTGACCACTTGTGTATTTGGAGCCTGGAAGAGACAAGAATCCAGGAATTGAATAGAGAAATTGGTGAACACATTTAACTTAAACAAGATGCAAATCGAATCAAATCCAATCCGATCCGATCCGATCCGATCAAATCAAATCAAATCAAATCAAATCAAATCAAAAATCATTTATTTTGTATAGACCCGTAAACATAAAAACATAAACTGGCGAAATGTGGGTGCTAGCACCTCGGCTTACCCCTTTGGGGATATAGGCGTGAGATTATGTTACATATGTTATCGCATACATTGAACATTATATTCATCTCTCTTCTATTCCATTATACAAATCGATTACTAACTAATCTATCGCCATTACACTTACAGAGACCAACAACACGTTTCAATACCATAACTGCGAATGAAGGATTATTATTTACATTCAATAACTAAAATATTTTACAAAAATAAAATGTTATTAGTCTAAAAGAAAACATTTCTCAACTACTTTTGATTATAGGACGCCATTTTGT
Organism: Pelosia muscerda; assembly: GCA_963691645.1. Lineage (NCBI taxonomy): Eukaryota > Metazoa > Arthropoda > Insecta > Lepidoptera > Erebidae > Pelosia > Pelosia muscerda. The sequence goes on from OY829125.1 coordinate 2,913,019, forward strand.
ACCGGAAATTAGATAGGTACTTACTCTTCGTCGAGAGGAGGGTTTCCGGTGTCCGGTCGCCGATCTGTGAGAGGTTCACCGTTCTCGTCTCTGCAATGTAATAATAATGTGTTATATATATTTCTAAACGAAACTGGTATCTATCTTCACTACATAGTGTTAGCTTGTATCGGGTAAGTGAGCCTCAATGTACAATATTACTAGGTCACATAAATACTCTTTGATATTCTCCATTGACATTATGTTATCTATGGTATATTTTATTATTTTTACGCGCCAAAAATAAAATACACGATCTGACAGTTCGGACACAAACACGCACTAGGTTGTTAACTCTTAAGTGAATTTATTATTATATAATTGCATTTGATGCATAAAAGGATTAAATATAATACCGTAATAATAATTATATAAGAGGATTGAATATAATATAGTATACTTAGGGTTCATTGTCTAAGCATGTAAGTAGCGATACTGTAATGTGTAGTTGTGTGTATTTCTTGCGAAAGGAAATGGAATAAATGCATTCGTGTATGATTATGATGGAAGAATTCTTATTTATTAAACCCTGTCCCGAAGTGTGGCTAATTCTTAACGAATCTTCACTACATACGAGTAGTATAAAACAAAGTCGCGTTCTCTGTCCCTATTTTTCATGTCCTTATGTCACTTTGTATGCTTAAATCTTTCAAACTACGCAACGGATTTCAATACTGTTTTTTTAATAGATAGAGTGATTGAAGAGGAAGGTTTATATAAAAAGTTGCCACAAGAATGTTTAGGCGTTTTTACACCTTGGGTTAAGTTACTTAAGTTTTAGTAAGGATCCCTAATCTTTTCTAACAATAAATATAGCCTATGTTACTCACGGTGAATGTAGCTATCCAATGGTGCAAGAATTTTTAAAATCGGCGCAGTAGTTTTTGTGTTTATTCATTACAAACATACACACAATAATACAATTTCCTTTTTTTTATTCTAATTAGAACAATCTACACAACGCCATCTAGACCCATGGTAAGCATAGTTTAACTAGCTTGTGTTACGGGTTCTAGAATGCGGATAAACATACTCAGATACTTTTTTTTGTAAACAAATGCATATAATACATAGAACCAGCTCAGTGGCGTGGCGGTAGGGTACACGACTGCTACACACGGGGCGCGGGTTCGATCCCCGCTCGGTGCAAAAAAAATGTATGCATGAATATGGCTATTTGCACTGGTCTGGTCGTGCCTCGGAGAGCACGTTAAGCCGTCGGTCCCGCTTGCCATACAAACATCTATGGCAGGCGTTACGGGTAGTTGGAGCCCTCAAAAAGTACAACCAGTCTAACTTGGAACTTCGATATCGCCATTAGTCATTGGACCATTGGTTGTGGAGGTCAGATGGCAGTCGCTTCACGGAAAATGTCGAAGTTCAGCCGCATCACAGTTAGACTGGAAAGCCAACCCCAACTGACTTGGGAAAAGGTTCAGAAAATGATGATGATTATACATATGTAGAAGCACCCAGACCAATGCAAATATTCAAATTCTGAACTATTTTTATTTTATACTACGTAGGTGGCAGACAAGCACACGGCCCACCTGATGGTAAGCGGCCACCGTGGCCTATGAACGTGTGCAACACTAAGGGTGTCACACACCCGCTGCCCACCCTGAAGGGAAAGGGGGAGAGCTGGGAAGGGGTGGGGAGGCTAGGAACGGGAGGGGAAGGAGGGGTACAGTGAGCTCTGGCTACCCTACTTAGCGGCGGGAACACAACACGATGGTTATTATGACCGCGGTCTGCTGTAGGGCGGAGGTACTTCCCCAGTTGGACAGCTCATTTAGGACGGGAGATACCGTCGTGTCCTACCTCCGGTAAAAACTTATTGAAAAAACAAATCTCACCTATAAAACGCAAACAGAGACACGCTGAATCCTAGTGCGTGTAATATTTCGTGCTTGACCGTCGACAAGACTGAAGGCAGGTCTCGGTACTTGGTTGATAGCTCTCCGGGACAGAAGTTCGCATGCCCCGCTACGGGTCTGAAACCAAATATCGCCAGTTAAAATGTGAATCAAATTTGTTTAACGCCATCTATCGAAAACAATCAGAACTATTTAGAAATCGTGAATAGAGGATGGTGTTGCCATTGCAATTTTGGATTTAGTTGATGATTTTAGTTTGTATTTTTAGATTTATTATTTTAATTGGTGGTATTATATTGTGGAGGAACGGGATGTGATGTCCCTCCAACACAAAGGGAGGATCCTCCGACCAGGCAAGGTGATCACGCCTGGCGGGCCACGGCCCAACGGTTGTCGTTGAGTTGTTGTATGTATGTTGTACCAGCGCGAGAACTTCACTTTCGCGATGCAGGATCCGGAGTGTCGTAGTAGTTACCCTTGCTGTCACTAGATGGCGCTGGGTACATGTGGTATCGCCACAAAATATTTATATATTTTGTCTTGTATATGGTTTATATGTGCTGCAATTTTTGCGGAAATAAATACATTTTTCTTTCTATCTCTTTCATTCGGTTGTCATACTGATTTTGCATTTTTAAACACAGTCAACATGACTTGCAAACGTCCATAGACCACAGTAACTACTTTCCATCAGGTGGTATGTTTGCTTGTCTTCACTTAAGTGGTATAAAAAAAAATAAAACCGCACAACATCTTGGGTGTGAGATTGCCTAAAACATTTCCCTCGTACTTCAGCTGACCTAGGGCCATCGCGGGTCACGAAGGGAACTACAGTGTCCCCATCTCACCCCCGCAAAGAAAAGAAGGACGTCCATTTAAGCCCTGCACGTGTTTTCCCCTGTATTTAGGAGTTCTTTTTTTATTTATGTCACGTCAATTTGACTTCACTTCGCCTGATGTTAAGCTGAAGCCAAAGTCTCAGTACAGAGGGTCACCATTACAAACACGTTCAGTGCTACAATGGTGGCGCTCAGCTTGACGGCGTTCAGATGCTTTTCCACGCCGCGCTTAAAGGACCCGGGACTGTAGGAAGGAAAAAGTTCCTATCATTTCCACTACCAGCTCCCAAACTTACCTGTCTAACGCCGCCTCTTGTTGGCAATGGGACGCGTATGCCACGGTCAGACCACGTCGACACCTCTCTGTTTCCACAGCACTCACATACAACACGAAGGCCGTATCTAAAACCCCTGGGTACTCCACGTCATCTAAAGAACCTGTGTAGGGAAGAGTTTTTAATTTTTTTTTTTATTCATCACTACATAGTATAAAACATAGTCGCGTTATCTGTCCCTATATCCCTTTGTATGCTTAAATCTTTTAAACTACGCAACGGATTTTGATGCGGTTTCTTTTAATAGACAGAATGGTCAAAGAGGAAGGTTTATATGTATATAACATCATGCTACGACCAACAGGTGCGGAGCAGGAATGAAAAATGTAGTAAATACGGGATGACGCAGACGAAGTTGCGCGAGTCAGCTAGGACTTATAAATTATCTTTGGTACTATAAACGAGGTTGAACTAATCTATTTTTTCTGAAATTTCTTATACTATATGATGTATTGCTTACATTTTCTTTATGTTTATCACTATAGTAGTACTCTAATCATATCAAATATTCGATTTTTTATCCGCTGTATAGTATCGAATTTACTGCACCAAATGCCTTCTTTAACAATGAGGCACTCGGGACACGTGTCCTGTGCCTACCTTTCCTTTTTGGGCATCGAAGGAGCAAAAATTTCTTGCACACCAACTTAAGAACACTTTTCTTATAGAAAAAGTTACTGGAGTGGTTTGTTTTTGTTTTGAAGGCAAATTTGTCGGCGATCTACGCCCTCGGTTACAAAATAAACGAGCGTTCACATAGTATCTACTTTTTAAAGACGATACTAGTTAAAAAAAATACATTTCACGGTTCGTATACTCTGTCTCTTTCTCACGCCTAGGTTTTGTGTAAAGATATGTATGACCCTCGCACACTTAGTTCCTCTAAGGACAGCTTTATAAGTCAACCACATAACCTCTTAACTTCCCTACAGTCGATCACCAGTACCTTTTTTTTTTCGTGCGAAATATCCCCACGGATACCCCACTCCCCGCCGGGGCTGGTTGGAGAGGTTATGTCGGACTCGAACCGACCAAAACGCACGCCATCTTTGGGTCTTTAGTTGCCGGAGGTGAGATAGTAGTCAACATATCTCTCGCACCCCGGCAGACCCGGGGCCGTCTCTTTCGAGATGACCCCCGTCGGGTGTAGGGACCACGCTGTCCTCGTCTAGTCCCCGGGTATGGGAAGGAGCATTAGGCGCCGTCGCCGCGGCTTGCTCCTGCTAGGGTGACAGGCGGCTCCACCCGTCACCCGCAGGTCCACGCTCATAGAAGACAGAAGTCATTCGCCGTGAGCAATGCGGCGAGCAGGAGAACCCGCACTCCGATTACCTGTACCTGGTTTCTCACTGCCATCAGGAATGGCATTCCCGTTGATTTGTGGCAACCCATCATCTTCGAAGGGCTGTCGTGGTAACGCTCTGCAGTTGTGGCCGGTGCTGTTGCACACGTAGCATGGCTGGAATTAAAAAAAAACTAGTTGACAGTGACAACTAATTATTTTTTTTGGAGTTTTGGCGGGAACGCGAAAAGTGTCATAGCGCTGCAGTGTTTCATTTTCTAAATTTGGTGTGCATACGAGTTTTTATGTGTAAAAATGGTGGAGTTTTAGACATAACGGCTTGGACAAAGCACACAAGTGTAGGAAAGTGGAATATTGTAGTGAATAGTGATTTTTCGTGTTGGTGTCAAAATTTCCCTAAGAAAAGCTTCTAGTTAAGTAAGTAGTGGAGTACTTACCAGGGCAACTATCATCCGTCATCGTCATCATCATCATCATCAACAATCATTCCAACTATACTTATCACAAAATAAAAGGAAATTCCTAACTCGAAACTGGCAAGATTGTCCCCTAAATTGGGTTGATATGTTGCCATCTATGAAAAAAAGAAGAAGAAATATTTTTTTAATATTTCAAGTCTTTGCCAGTTGCTGTCATTACTACATACGTACATACATATGTTGACGCTATGATTTTATATTTCGACAACTATGATTATCGGTCCCACATAATAGAGGGCGAGGCTATTGCCGTCAATCGGGCACTTTGTAAAAAGATGGGTATGCCGAAAATCAATTCCTAACCGAAAATGTTGCAGCTAAATAAATTATGGAATATTTTTATTGACACGTATCCATGCAAGTAAATCGCAAGGATATTAATTACATGCTTGGCCGCACAAGCACTACCAATTAACGTATTTTAGAGTATTTGACGGGTCATGAATTTCAAGAAAAATAGCAAAGAATCATGGTTGTTGTATGAAGGCCATCTAAATATTTGTTTTATACTGTTTAGTAGTTTAGATCCAAGATGGCGGCGGTCAATAAATGACAGTCAGGATCGTGGGTACCCGTTGGATAAAGACCGCCTCCAACCGGTCCGATTGGAGGTCGATGAGGGAGCCCTATGTTCAGCAGTAGAGGTCCTATGGCTGAAATAATGATGATGATGAGGCCGTCAAGCTGAGTGCCACCATTGTTACACTTTACATATTTGTAATGGTGATCCTCTTTCCTGCGACATTGCCATCAGCTTACCATCAGGTGCGGTGAAGTCAAATTTATGTGTCTTGAATAAAAAAAACATGAGAACTGATGAGACATGCCTAGAAACAGTATTGAATAACGCATGGCTAGTTTTTACCCCATCCCGGGAATATATTCCCGTGATTTGCGGGAATCGAAACAGTAATTCACGAGGATGGAGCTAAGGGCATCCGTTACAAACTCATAAATCAATATCGCAATATTTGTAATAAAATATAAATAATAAAAAATCTAATATCAACATTGGAAATAGGTTTTATCGAAAATTGTCGATGTAAAGAAATGTTACTGCGAAATATTCCAGTTTTTTGTAAGAGCATTTAAATTTTTTATTCTTTTTTATAATAGTATACCATAGGTCACATTTCTTAGACCTTACTCGCGAGGTCCTAATGTTTTTTTATTTTTATTGCGAATTGGGCATTATGCGACTAAACGGACCTCGCGACTTTTTCCTCGCCGAAGGGCGTTATGTCGGATTCGAACCAACCAAAGTGATCGTCTCTGGACATCAGTTTTATAGCGTCGGTAGCTTAGTGTTTAAGGAGTCAGCTTTACGATCAAGAGGTCTTCAGTTCGAATCCTGGTCATTACACTAACGACGTGAATCCAGTTTGAGGGATTAGATTCGAAATTCTGCTATTTTTATTTCATTATTTTACTGTAAATGAAAAAGTAATAGGTCTTTATACAATATATGAAATTGCCGAATTTTTCTTACAGATTCATGAGTTCGTTATTCCTGTAATTTAATAGCTATTTCCATTATTTATATTTTGTTTGAAAGTTGATTTCAAGATTTTAGAACTCTATATTAAATTTTGTTTTATTGGCCGTTTGATACATAAATTCGATCTTCAAAAATAGTACTTCCTAAATGCTATCCATTTTGATGGTCAATTCCGTATTACTTTTTACAGCTGTCACTTTTCAAAAATGTAATAAAAGTTGCTGTTTGCTTAATGTTGTCTCATTCATACACAAAAAAAAATCATAAAATTTGGATTTGTCATTCCTAAAAAAAATGCAAAAATGTTAGTACTGAAAGTTGGGTTTGCTCCAATTTCTTCAAGAAAAACGGCAATTTCATATATAACTACCTAATATAAGGAATTGACGATCAATTTTTCCAATCTTAATATATTTCAATAACTTGTTTCCCAGGCCTCCATCTTCTATTATTTCTCCACACAAGTCGGTCCTTCGTCCTCCTAACAGCAAACATAGATGACGTAAAGAAAATTGCTAAGAAATTCGTTTCAGAATCTCTTGCGGACAAAATAGCATCTTTTATAGCTAAAGCCGCAGAAAACATTGCACATGGATCAGACGAAGTCCGCAAAGATGTATCAGAAGAGAATAGAAACTATAATGTTAGAGAAACCTCTTCTGTAGAACAAGACTTCGATGCTCACAAGAAGAAATCAAAGAAACACCACCATAAAAAAAGTAAAAAGAACTTTGAGGAAGATTCTTCATCAGATAATTATAGAAGCAGTCAACATAATACGAATGCTAAAAATGAATTCTCAGTTCCAAGAGCAAATTCTATTGAAGATAATAAAGTTGATGATAAAACACTTAATAAAACTATCAATGCTGTGTTTGATTTGAATTTGAAAGCTGAGAAAGATGAAGGACACGAGAAGAGAGCTCACCATCATAAGAATTCAAAGGTTCAGCTTTTAGCTACAAGCGGCAATATGGTGCTAACAAGAGTCGTAAATAGTAAAGAAGTTACCGAAAGTGTTAAAATTGATAAAGAAAATGGCGAGATCTAATAAAAAATGTTAAATTTAGTAGTGATTTTTTATCTGAATAGCTTAGAATAGTGACGGGGTGACGCAGACGAAGTTGCGCGGGTCAGCTGGTATTATATGTATATATGACTGCAAACATTTAATGAAATATGAATCTTTGTGACTGAAATTTCATTCTTAAAATCACCGCAGTGTCTAGTAATTTCACATTTATAAGAAATTGAAAACGATACTTTGTTTAGAGCCCCAGGGGCCTTACCAACATAAACTACGCCTATATCCCCGAAGGGGCAGGCAGAGGTGCTACCACCCACATTTCGTCAATTTATGTTTAGGTCCCAATGTAGCGAGCCTATTACCATTAACCGGGCACTTATAAACCTGCGATAAATACACACATAACATCGAAAAGTCATTGGTGTGTGCTATGGTAAAACCTGGGAACGAACCCGAGACCTCGTCCCAGCAGTCCATTACCCATACCACTAGGCTACCGCGGTTAATTTTGACGTAAATTGATATACATTATAATATTTTTGACAAATATAGGTACATAATTGTAAAACTTTGACATTCATAAGTGCTTTTTACGTGCCTAAACTGAATAAACGAAATTGATTCTTTGAATCCCAATCATCATTCTCTGAACCTTTTTCCCAACACAGTTGGGGTCGGCTTTCCAGTCCAACCGTGATACGGCCGAACTTCGATATTTTACGTGAAGCAACCGCCATATGACCTCCACAACCAATGATCCAATGACTAACGGCGATATCGATGTTCCAAGTTAGACTGCTTGGACTTTTGAGTGCTCCAACTACCCGTAACGACTGCCGTAGATGTTAGTATGGCAACCGGGACCGACGGCTTAACGTGCTCTCCGAGGCACGACCAGACCAGTGCAAACAGTCATATTCATGCATACAACTTTGAATACCAATAATATTAGAAACTAGCAAACCCGGCGAACTCAGTTTCGCCACCAGATGTGAAAAATGATATTCCCGCTTTTCTGTTGAAATTTTTCCTGAATTTTCTTTGCTATAAACCTCACAGAGCCGGAGACCTTTCCAACGAATGCAAAACCGTGGAAATCGGTTCGTGCGTTTTGGAGTTATAGCGTCAGGAAGGAAAACCCGACTCATTTTTATATAGTAGATTACTTACATTTAGATGTTCCTCAGGGACGCTCACTTCTCCACACATGGTTTCAGGGTTACACTTGTCAATGCAGTGAGATCTTCCACCTCTGACGAATACCTGTCTCGTCGGACATTTTCTGAAACAAAATATCAGGTTGTTAATGCTGTAGGTATGAATATCTGACTCGAGAGCACAACTATAGACCTCACTGCCAACAGAACTACTCAACAGAACAGGTGGGAGTAGACGATTAATTCGACAGGTAAGTACGAGTGCCGCAAACAAAGATAAATATATGTAACTTTTAATAGTGAAAACCAAAAACACAGTGCGCCGATGCCGTCTAAAACTGACATAGTGAGTGTGGTGTGTCGCCAGCCTTACATTCAACATGATAGTAATAAAGTAATGGAGGGTAGGCACACAAAAAAGGTTTACTGCACACCGCGCGACGCTCGCAGGCCAGTCAAGTCGTGACCACGGGTGCTGCAACGCACCCGAAACGTCGGTAAAAGTAAGTGTTCAAAAATATATCGCGTGGAGTCCCGAAAATTATAAACACAAAGATAATATAGCATGGACAGAATCCTTGGCAGATGTGGGCCCGCATTTAGTAAATGTTCTATGCTTAAGTCATCATGCCCAGGAGACTTACCACTTGTCATGATTTTAATAACCTACCCTATTTCTTTAGGTGTAACATTGATAGGATTGGTCAAGCTCATTTTGATAACCTCACTTGCAGCCTCCTGTACAGCCATGCCACCATGAATTGTCTTTTAAACATCTCCGCTATCTCACCAGGCTCAGATATGCCATGGTCCGCGCATTGGGGGAAGAGGGTCATCTCAACAGAGATGTACCCGGGTCTGCCGGGGTGCGAGAGATATGTCTTGTATAATCTCACCTCCGGCAATCGAGGACCCATGGACGGCGTGCGTTTTGGTCGGTTCGAGTCCGACATAATCACCTCCATCGGTTTTGGTGGAGGTGGTATCCGTGGGGATTTTGTACAAAAAAAAAGGCTCAGATATGCCATTAGATTGCCAATTATGTACGTCCGATTTCTTTTTGAAGAGATCTAGGTTCTTCCTTACATAAGACGTTTTCATACAAATATTATGAGGCAATTGTTAAAATTCAACAGGTAACTTCAGCGAGTCATGGGGTCCGAAGCAATAGATTGTTCGTATAACTCGTTTCTGTAACATGGATATACCATAGCAGTAGACCATATGGCATAACGTAACGTAACGTAGCGTAACGTAAATAACGTAATGTAACGTAACGTAACGTAACGCAACATAACATAACGTAACGTAACGATCATAGTTAAGCGGTTAGACTATACAAACATATTCTTAACAATACAAGAATGTTCTACTCTCTCATATCAAACTAAATTGTCGATACACCGCGATACTATAATACCTAGTACATTTATATCTCATTTCCCACAATCTTATCTGAGAGATAAAGAGTCATTTCGCCATATCTATCATTAGTTTCATAAAGTGCTATGTGGAAGTATAAAAATAATGAAGTAAATACAAGAAATATACGTGAAAATTAACTATTGTGAGTGATTTTGTGGTTCTTTAAACTAATATACCAAAAAAAGGTACGGTATTTTTAGGTTATTTGAAACTTTTTAACGTTATTTGTGGTTCGAATAACAATGATTATGAATAAAGTAAATGATTTCTCTGTCATTAAAGTTTGAATTTCGAATTTTTGTGTGGTTTGTGGTTCCAATAACAGTAGGCACCTACATGAATAGACAAACATTATTTTTTCTATTATTTGAGTTTAAATTTAGAAATGTCAAACGTTTTATTTTTGCATTAAAGCTAATAATATTTTAGGTGTTTTTGCGGTTCAGAAAACAAAGATGGCGGATTGTTTTGGTGATATTATTTAGAGAAAATTTCATAGGCGCCTTGGTTATGTTTTTTCTAAGTTAATGCGATGTGACAGCCGATGTCAAAGTGGCATTTCACTTTGAATTTGTAAATAACTTCGCTGGTTATTTATAAAATGCGTGAAGAATACCCCTTTTTTTGTTCATACTTATACTTTTTGACATATATGTATTTAGGTATCTTTTATTTAACATAATGATATGTCAAATAACTCAGACACACTCATGGGGCTCGTCTTTTATTTAAAAAATCCGGACTTGTACCCGATGTAGGTATATTTAGTTAAATATTTAAGTTTAATTTTGGAAGTCTTTTTTGGAATCATTTAGAATTAAAGTCAAATAATATAGAAATTAAACATTAAATAAATATGTATTTATTTATAAAAATAAATAATAGTTAAGTGTGCGTTTATTTTCTTGCTATATTTTTATTTTAATACATTTTTCTGAGTCTAAGCACGTAATTAATTTCCTTGCGATTTACACCGCATAGCAAGGAATCGGGTAATTTTTTCTTTCTTTAACTGCAACATTTTAGGTTAGAAATTTATTTTTGGAATACCCATTTTTTCCAAGTACCTACCTACCTACTCTTAGGCGGCTTTCTTTTTCATTTAACCTACCTCTTTTTAATTTGTAGTACCTATCTATAATAGAACTTATATTTGCGAGACATAGGAACTTCGTTTCCCACTGTCAAATGCATTGTTTTATTGCAAATAAAAGACAATTTAGCACGATTTCTACCATATCTCGTGGGAGGGGCGGACACACGGAAACAAATTTACTGGAATGGCTAACGTGGCTCTGGAAAACTTTCTTTAAAAAACTTGACATTGGCGACTCGCCGTTAATTTTATGTTACATTTTCAATATTTATTACATACTGTCAAAATATCTAACGGCGACTCTACTGCAGAAGCCATTTTAAGAAGGAAGGAAACACGATTTGACATTATTGAATGGAATTGTTTTTTTTTTTTAAGGGATTTTATGACACGGTAACTAGGACCTTTATGTCAAGTCTTATTTTATTTTATAACACTTTATTCACTTATCCAGTTGGAATGATTGTTGATGATGATAGATGACGATGACGGATGATAGTTGCCCCAGTAAAGCGGTGGAAACTTTACTAGAAGCTCTTCCAAAGGAGATTTTGACACCAACACGAAAAATCACAATTCACTACAATATTCCACTTTCCTACACTTGTGCGGTTTGTCTAAGCTGTTATATCTAAAACTCCACCATTTTTACACATAAAAACTCTAATTTACACCAAATATAGAAAATGCAACACAGGAGCGTTATGACACTTTTCGCGTTCCCGCCAAAACTCCGAATGGAATTGAAGGTTTTACTAGAATTATTTTTAGTAATGGCGCAGAATGTAGACTTCGCAAAATGTCCCCTGGTACCAAAATGTCAACTTCCCATAATGTCCCTTTTGCAAAAAGTTGCTTTTTTAGTAATTTTAATGAGTTTCATAAAACTGGATGCAATCGGGACTTTAGAGCATCTCGACTCGGACAGGTTAGGTCAGAAGGGGTTCCATTTTCCGTCCATCATCCAAGGAATACCTTTCGTGATTATTTTTTTTTTTTTTTATAAACCACCCATTTATATAAAGCGTCATAATGTGACATTATGGGAAGTTGACATTTTGGTGCCAGGGGACATTTTGGGAAGTTGACTTTTTGGTGCCAGGGGACATTTTGGGAAGTTGACATTTTGGTGCCAGGGGACATTTTGGGAAGTTGACATTTTGGTGCCAGGGGACATTTTGGGAAGTTGACATTTCGGTGCCAGGGGACATTTTGGGAAGTTGACATTCTGGTGCCAGGGGACATTTTGGGAAGTTGACATTTTGGTGCCAGGGGACATTTTGGGAAGTTGACATTTTGGTGCCAGGGGACATTTTGGGAAGTTGACATTCTAAGCCACACCGTTACTTTTAAACAACCACAGCTGAGCCAGACGGCCACTTGAAGCGTGAACGTATTTGTATCTCTTTATCAGTTATATTTATCTGATAAATATGTAATTCATGCTCTTAATATTAAGCGGTTTGTTTTTTCCTTAATTGTCCATATATATAATAAAATACCCTATACCCGCGGATCCATAACATAAACTCACGCCTATATCCCGGCAGGGATAGGCAGGGGTGCTAGCACCCACATTTCGCCCGTTTATGTTTTTAGGTCCCAATATAAATAGGTGGCGAGCCTATTGCCATTAACCGGGCACTTATAAACCTGCGATAAATACACATAACTTCGAAAAGCATCGAAAAGTCATTGGTGTGTGCCATGGTAAAAAAAGTACACAGCCCGCGACACGATAACGCTTGAATTATTTATTTTTAATATTTTCGAAATATTTTTTGACACGGGTTTTTTGTTTTCATTTTTTTATTCAATACCGAAGTATGTTATCTACGTTTATCGATTATCATTATTTTAGAGATTCCTTAGGATGTAGACGCTGATAAGGAAGCACGTTATCAAATATTAGATATATTTTATCTATATAATACCATTAGTTGTATTTAAATATATTTATGGATCACTATCTCAGAAACAGCTGTAACTAAAATGATATGCATACGTTCACTTAATTAAGTTCACGTCTAATGACGTCACTAATTATGACCAGTGACGTAACGTGACATAAATGTGGACACTGATATATACATACAGGATGTTAGAAAAACGTTCCCGAAGCCGAAGCCGACGCCGACTCGGACGTCGGAGGTCGCAGAATGACCTCCGTCCCCCATGAGCGCGGGACTGGGGATGACGGGTGGAGCCGCCGGTCACCCTAGCAAAAGCAGGCTACGTCGATGGCGCAAAGAGCCACCCCATACCCAGGGGCTAGATAGGGACATCATGGTCCCCACATTGGGGGAAGAGGGTCATCTCAATAGAGATGTCCCCGGGTCTGCCGGGGTGCGAGGGATATGTTGGCTACAACCTCACCTCCGGCAATCAAGGACCCATGGACGACGTGCGTTTTAGTCGGTTCGAGTCCGACATATCCTTCCCAACCGGCTCCGGTGGGGGGGTTCCGTGGGGATGTTTCGCACGATGATAAAAAAAAAGAAAAAAAAATACGAGCCATACAGAAATCTAATCTAATCTAATCTAATCTAATACCCAATCTTTTTAATTCCAGGCCATGTCCAAATATCAAGGGTACCCGTATGTGAACCCTATGGTGAATGATGTGCCCACCGTAGACCCAGCGACTGCGGCCAGATGGGCCAACCTCCCCAGGAAACCACTGCAGTTGGCGATACCAGGGGCTAGTGGGAGTGGGCAGGGAAGTTCTCGGGTAAAGTCTATTATTTAGTTTCATGTGTGTGCCTCTATGGTAAAGAGGGCATTCGGTGCAGTAAATTCGATACAATACGGCGGATAAAAAATCGAATATTTGATATGATTGGAGTACTACTATAGCGATGAACATAAAGAAAATGTAAGCAGTACATATAGCATAAGAAATTTCAGAAAAAATAGATTAGTTCAACCTTGTTTATAGTACCAAAGATATTTTATAAGTCCTAGCTGACCCGCGCAACTTCGTCTGCGTCACCCCGTTTTTGCAACATTTTTGATTCCTGCTCCGCACCTGTTGGTCGTAGCATGATGTTATATACATAAAAACCTTCCTCTTTAACCATTCCATCTATTAAAAAAAATCGCATCAAAATCCGTTGCGTAGTTTTAAAGATTTAAGCGTACAAAGGGACATGAAAAATAGGGACAGAAAACGCGACTTTGTTTTATACTATGTAGTGATAGTGATGATAGTGATGATAGTGATGATAGTGATAGTGAAGTCGGTGTAGGTATAGTTTTCGGTATACAGGGTGTAAGGGTAACACTCACGAAGTCAAAGACCCTAAAGGCCCTTAGGGTGAGTCCGACTCGCACTTGGCCGGTTTCTTAATAAAATAGTCAAAGACCTTAAAGGCCCTTAAAGGGCGAGTTCGACTCGCACTTGGCCGGTTTCTTAATAAAATAGTCAAAGACCTTAAAGGGCGAGTTCGACTCACACTTGGCCGGTTTCTTAATAAAATAGTCAAAGACCTTAAAGGGCGAGTTCGACTCACACTTGGCCGGTTTCTTAATAAAATATACCAACTGCAAAAAACAGTTATCACTACATAGTATAAAACAAAGTCGCTTTCTTTGTCCCTATATCCATATGTATGCTTAAATCTCTAAAACTACGCAACGGATTTTGATGCGATTTTTTTTAATAGAAAGAGTGATTGAAGAAGAAGGTTTATATATATAACATCATGATACAGTCAACTGGTGCGGAGCAGAAGTGAAAAATGTTGCTAAAACGGGGTGACGTAGACGAAGTAGCGCGGGTCCGCTAGTTAGTTAGAATCAATCAATCAAAGAATCAAAGAATCAATTTCGTTTATTCAGTTTAGGCACATAAAGAGCAAATGTCAAAGTTTTACAATAATTATGTACTTACCTACATTTGTCAAAAATATTATAATTTATAATAAATAAAATACTTGGCAAATAAATCATTTGAAAATGATTCTTTCGTTGGTTCGGTAGTTAAATCTCCTGAGAAGAGACCTGCAATAAACTCAGGTAGATTATCGTTATTCTTCATTTTCTTTTTAATATTTAGTCCTGTTTATTTATAATAACTGGGTGCAAGAGCAAGATATTATTATGACCACGCATTTTTATCTTCAAGATATTCGTCTACTTTATAATAGCTTTTTTTCATTAAACATCTTTTCACTACTATTTTAAACTTATTAATATAAAAGTATTTACAATATAACACTACTGGAACCTCCTTTCCAGGAGAATATTGCCTCTTCCAGCGGTAGCCGTACCCCAGGAACTTCAAGCAAGAAGGAAGATGACAACCCCGTGGTCTACATCGATCTGCCAGAAGCTGATGCGAGCAGTTCCGTGAGCGAGAGCAACGAGGCGATATCCAGAGAACCCGAATTTGTAAATGTAAGCTCATAATTTATTTCGTGCTGCCTACCCTGTAGAAACCTTCTAATGCCCTTCTTAAAGAACCCCATATTGTAGTCGCTTGGGAGAACCACGGCAGGGAGCTCATTCCACAGCTTGAGCGTGCGCGGGATGAAACTCCTTTCATACCGCACAGTGCGCACCGTTTCCGGTCGTAGTGTGTGAGGATGAACTCCCTCTCTATGGCGAGCGGTGCGATGATAGAAAGTAGGTGTGGGCATCATGTCAAACAATTCTTCTGAACACAGGCCATTATACAGGTGGTAGAACACACACAGTAAGGCTAAGTCCCTCCTGATGTTCAAAGGTTCCACACCACCTGAGAGTATGGGATTGTCGACGATCCTCAGCGCCCGCCGTTGTACCGAGATTAGTGACATGAACTGGACATACATGACGTTGAGTGTGGACGTAACAACTTGTGGCACATGGGCACACAAACTAGAGTTGTGGTGACACGACCACCAGTCGATCGATGGTTTCATTTAAGCTCAGCTATCACGCAGTTGAATACGCGATGGACACGCACACTGACACGTACTTCTGACACGGTCTCGGTGAAATGTCACGTAAATGTAGACGCGGCATAATGACATTTTAAAGGAACTTTTAAACAATGTTAAAATATGATTTTGATTACTTAATCTACTATATAAAAATAACTCGGGTTTTCCTTCCTGACGCTATAACTCCAGAACGCACGAACCGATTTCCACGGTTTTGCATTCGTTGGAAAGGTCTCGGGCTCCGTGAGGTTTATAGCAAAGAAAATTCAGGAAAAGTTTCAACAGAAAAGCGGGAAAATCATTTTTCACATCTGGTGGCGAAACGAAGTTCGCCGGGTTTGCTAGTAGACTATAAATTTAATTTTTATTTTGAGACAATAAAACACTTTGAAAATTAGTTCGAAAACCTATCATTAATATTCCCTTTAACCCCTCCAGTTAAGCTCACTGGCTTCTGTTCGTTTTTTTTTTTTTTTTTATACTACGTAGGTGGCAGACAAGCACACGACCCACCTGATGGAAAGCGGCCACCGTGGCCTATGAACGTGTGCAACACTAAGGGTGTCACACACGCGCTGCCCACCCTGAAGGGAAAGGGGGAGAGCTGGGAAGGGGTGGGGAGGCTAGGAAGGGGAGGGGAAGGAGGGGTATAGTGAGCTCTGCCTACCCTACTTACCGGCGGGAACACAACACGATGGTTATTATGACCGCGGTCTTCTGTAGGGCGGAGGTACTTCCCCAGTTGGACAGCTCATTTCGGACGGGAGATACCGTCGTGTCCTACCTCCGTTCGTAAGGCCGACTACTAAACCACTAAACTACCGAAGGTTTCCTACATAAGACACGACTAAATATTAGATCGTTATATATGTGAAATTGCCGTTTTGTTTGAAGAAATTGGAGGAAACCTAATTTTCAGTACTAACATTTTCGTATTTTTTTTAACAATGACAAATTCGAATTCATGATTTTTTTGTGTACCTACCTATGAATGAGACAACATTAAGCAAACAGCAACTCTTGTTACATTTTTGAAAAGTGACAGCTGTAAAAAAGTAATACGAAACTTATCATGAAAATGGATGGCATTTAGGAAGTACTGCTTTGAAGATCGAATTTAATTTATCAAGCGGTCAATACAATCGTGAAATCAATTTTCAAATCAAATATAAATAATGGAAATAGCTATTAAATTATAGGAATAACGAACTCATGAATCTGTAAGAAAATTTCGGCAATTTCAAAATTTATGTAAAGACCTTTTCTTATACGTTTCAGGACACAGTCCTCTACGATCCGTTTGACAACAAAAGGATTGTTGTGAGGAGTGATGATACAATATCAAAATCATCTTCAGACGCATCCTGTATCGAAGAGGAGTCACCCCACTCTAGTCGACCCTATGGATCTAACGATAGAGGTTATGGTGAGTTAAAAGATTCCAAAATATTGAATACTCCATCAAATTAAGTTTGTACCTCGCTGAAAGATATTAGTTACGCATTCTATGTATGCTTAACTTGACTGGGTTATAGTTTTATTTTTAATTTCGGAACACTCCATCAAATTAAGTTTGTACCTCATTGAAAGATATTATTTATGCATCCTATTCATTCTTAACTTGACTGGGTTATAGTTTTATTTTTAATTTCGGAAAAAAGTTTTAACTTAGATACGTTTCGTTTCAACACGAGACTAAGAATAATACTATTTTAGTAACAAAATTAAGCGTACCACCATGAATATTATGATAAAATATCACCAACATATTTACTTTAATTGATAGGTCAACGTAAAACTAATTTATAAATACATAAAAATTAGATTTTTTTACATTTTGTGTTACGCTCTATTCTGCGCGCGAAAACATAAAACCCGCGCGCAGAAAAAAAAAAGTCAGCGCTTAGGACGCCATTTTTAACCAACTTTCTGATTACTGTGAGCATTGTTTATTTGAGTACAAATAATTAATCAACAAGTTTTACTCGTAAGTGTGTTGAAAAAAGTCATATGATACACGTGAGGTTTAGTCATTACACTCTCGGTTTCCTTGCAATATCACCTCGAGTGTAATGACCAATATTCCACATTTATATCATAAATAACTATTATTAAATACCAACTGACCGTATACTGAGTTTCAGGGAAAATAAATGTTCCCGAAAAAAAGTGTAAAACAGTTTAATACTGTTTGGTTGGCAACCCTAAGTATTCCGCAAATGCGAAGAACAAATCTCTATACGAGGCATCTTCAGAAACTCTACGCTACGCTATAATAACAAACATACATAAACATAAACTCACGCCTTTATCCCCGAAGAGGGCCCCGTAGGCAGAGGTGCTAGCACCCACATTTCGCCAGTTTATGTTTAGGTCCCAATGTAATAGGTGGCGAGCCTATTGCCATTACCCGGGCACTTATAAACCTGTGATAAATACACACATAACTTCGAAATGCATCGAAAAGTCATTGGTGTGTGCCATGGTAAGCCTGGGATCGAAATCAAGACCACGTCTCAGCAGTCCATTACTAGGCTACCGCGGTTTTACGTTATAATAAAATGTCCTAAAATAGAATATTTCTTTTATTTCCAGGTGCACAATCTCCAAGTTCCTCAAGACCTAGCCAACCACCTCTTCCAAGTTTCATGCAGAAAGAATCATATATATACGGAGGTCACAGTTCAGATGGGTTTCCAATATCGCCAATACCGGTATCGGAGTTTCCAGAGCCTCCACCCGCGTATACGGAGGTCGCTGTTACTCCTACAAAACCTGTACAGGAGCAACCCAAACCCGTTGAAGAACCCCCTAGGACTCAAGTTATTTTACCTGTTACAGGTATGTTATTTAAATACTTTAGACTTTCCTTCTTCCTACAGTCCCGGGTCCTTTAAGCGGGGCGTGAAAAAGCATCTGATGAGGCCGTCAAGCTGAGCGCCACCATTGTAGCACTGTACGTGTTTGTAATGGTGACCCTCTTTCATGAGACTTCGCCTTTAGCAAATTGACGTGCCATAAAAAAAAATAACTATGACACAAAATGGCGGATTTAGCGCCAAATGCGTGTTTAAAAAAATGTGTTCGGAATTTTTTTTTAAGTTATATTGTGTGTATATATGTTGTGTATCATTCAGTATTATAGATGGCTCGTAGCTTATCGTGGTGAGGGAATTTATGAATAGTAACCATAATGTTGTCACGTAAAAATCTTTGAAAAAAAAAAAAATTTTACCAGGTATTTTTTATACTGGTCTTTAAGTTTGTTTCGGCAGCAGTCAGACCCGACGTACTCTTTAATTTTAGGGATCTGGTAGTCTCCCTTATTTATGTGATATACATAATTGCGTGATAAAATGTTTAATAGCTTTTACACGCCTAAATAAGTGTAATCCATCATAGATCCATAAGAGATGATGAGCTCAATGAAAAACTTTGAAACACTTTATCACGCAATTATGTATAATATCACGTAATAAGAAAGTTTGGCATGAAAAATTGCGATAGAATGCGTTAAAATATTTTATTTTCAACCGATTACAAATAGGAGTTACTCATAATGTTTGTGTGGTATTTGCATAGACTTACTACAATATTTATCATAAGAAAACTTGTGCGGTTTGGAGTTCCTTGTCAAAAACTAAGTTACCTTTACCGTTTTCCTTACGTAAACAAAAATAAAACTGACTTCAAATAGCTAACAGCACCATAAGCAGTCGCCAAATTTAATAGCAATGAATCATATTTATGTCTTTTGAATAGGATTTTTGAAGTTAGTTTTAAGCTGTAAAATTTTAATGGAATTGTTTGCACCGTATGCGAAAGATATCTAAACCATGTGCGTGTTGTTTTGTATAAAAAAAGGTGATAGTGAGACCCATTAGAAGTCCTAAGTTAGTGTTTAAAGACTAAATTTCAGCCGAGTGAAGCCGGGGTGGATCGCTAGTTACTTTAGGTATATTATACTTAATCAATAATAGAATAGTATATAAAATACAAAGACCTGTGAGGCCTGGGTAAGCGAAGTTTTGTAGGTAGGCCGGAGTGCGACTTAGCACTCTCAGACATCAGGATCTGAAGACCCAAGTGGAGCAATTATGTCAGACACGAACTGACTGAAAGTTTGTACAACCTTCGTAGGGCGAGACGGGGTTTGGTACACGAGGGGATATCTGTATCCAAAAAAGCGAGTACTTGTGATGTTTATTCTATCCTATCCTTTCCATCTACTAGGCCTTACCAAGTCCGGCCTAGCTTTCTCCTTTGCCTCAAATTAAAAAAAGAAATTTGTTCAGCTTATGTATCCATGATCATGTTATCACTCATGGGACTTTTGGGCGCCATTTTGGCCATCAAAATCAATACATAATGAATCTATTCTTTTTGCAGACTCACAAGACACGGGATCGTGCTGCAGGGTGTGCTAATATAAATAAATATATATACAAAATGAAGCTAACAAGTTTCTTTATTTAATTAAATATTGCAATCCTCAGTTACTTCTATGTAACCTACTAACTAACCAGCTAGCTAATCTGTTGCTAAGAAACTGATACATATCAGAAAAAATCAAACTTCTAGCAACAACCTCAATATAGTTTTGTACGGAACCTTCTGTGCGTGAATCCAACCTGATTGGTATTTTATAAGTAAAGTTATTACTTTTTTTAATAAAATCTGCATTAGTTCTTATCATAAATCTGTATGACAGCTACAAAAATTGACACATTGTAGCTGGTCAAGTAGTAGTATTTAATCGATATATTTTTTGTTCCGTGGGTACTCAGTTAATTTTTGCACGTATTTGTTTTGCTCTGGTGGGCTAAGCTCATTTAATTACGTGATAAAATATAATTTTGTAAATATACTGCCGGTAGGTTTGAATTTAGTATTTTAGAAACAAGGACAAGAATAGCAGTGAGTATAGAAACTTCTGGAATTATACTTAATTATTAAAACCCTGTAAACTTACTTTGACAATCACTTTAAATCCGTGATAACTGTGACAAAATAAAGATTAGTTCAGAAACGATACAATGTCAACTTATTTTAATTACAATATCACAAAGTTCATAGTGTTGACACAAACTTACCACATTTTTAAGTCAATACCTGTACTATTTCTATGAATATAATGATCATATAATATAGACTAAAACGCACGCTCTGAAATCCACGAAATATGAAAATTAGTTTCTTAGTCACACAGTTGTGTTGTCAGTCACACAGTCAATCTAAATTACCTTTTGCATAGGAAAATAAGTATTAATCTTGTTTCATAACGTCTGGGTCAAAAGAGTGTGTTTATTATTTACAAAGCAAAAGCTGCTAAACATTTTATCACGCAATTAAGTGAGTTTATCACGTAAATAAGTGAGTGTACTATACAAAGAAACCATTGTGAATTGAATGTTCAGAAATATCAATTTGGTACGTATTAGGCAAAGCAATATTATTTACAATTTGCAAACTAAATATTTATACACACTGATAAATACTCTTTTTTAATTGTATTGTATAATTAGAAAATAAAACAGACTTTTAATATACATATATAGTTATTTTATTAATACGAATGCATCATGATTTAAAAATAAATTAATTGAGACCTCTCCTATTATGAGCCATAAAGAAGGCAAGGACACTATGATACCTCCTGTCCGGGTAATCCAACTGCGTAACTATACCTCCGCCCTAAAGAATACCGCGGCGAAAAAAAAACCTTGTGGAGAACTTGTTCGAAATGAGCTGTCCAACTGGGGAAGTACCTCCGCCCTACAGAAGACCGCGGTCATAATAACCATCGTGTTGTGTTCCCGCCGGTAAGTAGGGTAGCCAGAGCTCACTGTACCCCTCCTTCCCCTCCCCTTCCTACCCTCCCCACCCCTTCCCAGGTCTCCCCCTTTCCCTTCAGGGTGGGGAGCGCGTGTGAGACACCCTTAGTGTTGCACACGTTCATAGGCCACGGTGGCCGCTTCCCATCAGGTGGGCCGTGTGCCTGTCTGCCACCTACGTAGTATAAAAAAAAAGCATCATAGCAAGAAGAACAGATGGCTAATTGGAGTCCTAAGGTTCTTGAATGGAGACCACGAACTGGTAGACGAGACATAGGACAGCTCCGCTATATGGACAGACGACATAGAGTCATCAACATCAACACTAGCATGAACTCCTATCGAATTCGTAATGTAAAGGTTTCGAGAGAACGGAGCATTGTGATTGGCAGTCTGCCTCTTGTGAACCTGTGTGCGTGTGTAGCCCGCCAAACGCAATGCTCCGTTCTGTCGATACCTTTATATTACGAATTCGATAGTATTTAGTGCTAAGGCTACTGATGCAGACCTCCCAACCGGTTCGATTGGAGGTTGATGAGGGAAGTCTATGTTCATCAGTAGATGTCCTATGGCTGTAATGATGATGAAGAGTACGTTCAAGGGTCTTCGAGAGGGGGCTTGACTTCATGCTACTGGGGCCACCTCGCCTGATGTTAAGCTGAAGGCAAAGTCTCATGAAAGAGGGTCACCACTGCAAACACGTTCAGTGCTACAATAGTGACGTTCAGCTTGACGGCCTCATCAGATGCTTTTTCACGCCCCGCTTAAAGGACCCGGGACTGTAGTTTATGAACTCAGAACGGCACGTGTACTGCCTTTGTTGATGATGATAGTCAGGTGATGAAATCGGCAGGTGAACCATCTAGCAGGTCAGGTTATATTTACAGCCAAGCAAGTCTATTAAAGACGTTGGAACTTCTTGGAATTCCTTACCAGCTCACGTGTTTCCTTCTTCCTACAGTCCCGGGTCCTTTAAGCGCGGCGTGAAAAAGCATCTGATGAACCGTCAAGCTAAACACCACCATTGTAACACTGTACGTGTTTGTAATGATGAACCTATTTCCTAAAACTTTGCCTTTAGCTTACAATCAGGCGAAGTAAATTCAAATTCATGTATCCTAAATTAAAAAAAAAAACAACCGTAACAGCTGTATCGCGCTTTGAGTGTGTGCGCGGCGAGAGGGGGGAAGTATCGACCGTCAGATTTGGTCATTCCGCATCCAGCGTTCACGGAGGTATGACGTACGCTCTCGACATATTTTATACTGATCCTTTCGTTCTCTCGTTCCCTGGTACACTGTGTGTATTCGGAGTTGCCTATACCTAGAATTTATTGTATTTTTTCGTTTACAGAACCAGGAACTCCAATTGGACCTATGAGTTATGGAAGGAAGTACGTCACTTGTCAGCATTGCAACGTGAATGTTCACACACTGGTGATCAAGGAGAACGGCTGCATGACTTATACAATAGCGCTTATACTGTTTTGTATAATGTGAGTATCACTACATAGTATAAAACAAAGTCGCGTTCTCTGTCCCTATATCCCTTTGTACGCTTAAATCTTTAAAACTACACAACGGATTTTCATGCAGTTTTTTTATATAGATAGAATGGTTAAAGAGGAAGGTTTATATGTATATAACATCATGCTGCAACCAACGGTTGCGGTGCAGAAGTGAAAAATGTTGCAAAAGCGGGGTGACGCAGACGTGCGTCAGCTAGTTTTATATAAAGTAGGCTTATTATTAACCTCCGATGTAAAAACGACGGGGTGTAAGTTTCACATGTCTGTGTGTGTGTGCGTGTGTGTGTCTATGGCATCGTAGCTCCTGAACGGATTACCCGATTGTGATTGTTTTTTTTCTAGTATCACTTATAACAAGTAAATTAGTCGGGAGTTATGTTTATACGCATTTTAGAACACGCCTATGAACTACACGCCGAAGCCTAAGAACCCACGCTTATTGAACTCGTATTTATCTTAGTCTAAACATGTTTATAACTCCAGTGTAGCGTGTTCAATATTATAATTCAATCAAATAGGGACGCAACCCACTTAAGCGCGCCGTCTAATGGAAGTAGACCCATTTAAAACCTCTGACGTGTTTCATATTAATGTATTCGCTGAGAATTACATATATAAATAACGATTTTGTCGTTTTTGAGAGGCAGCATATACCTAATAGTAATATAACTATCCTTGTGTGACAGAGAAAGAATCAGCACACAGGTGAGAAACTAAAAAAATATTCTTTCAATGTGATAAATATAAAATCTAAGATGGCTGTCATCACAAAATGGCGAATTACCTTTTTATACTTCATTAGTAACTCAATATGTATATCAAATTATAGGGCTTGATTAGGAGATCAATTTTAAAAGTATAAAATAAAAATTAAAAAACAAAAATACGACACGACAACGCGTGAATTATTTATTTTTTACTTTTTGAAGTTATTTTTTGTGTCGGGGGTTTTTTTTTCCAGTAGGTAGTAGCAATTATTTAAAACGCTTTCGCACTTAACTTTTTAATTGTTTTTCTTTTTCAGAATGCCGCTCTTTTTGGTGGTCTACTTTTGCGACGTCTTCAAGAATAAGAACCATTATTGTCCTAATTGTAACAAGCTTATTGGTTTCGAACTACCTCTGATTGGACAGAATATACATTTTGTCGATAAAATATGAATTATATATTAAATCTACGCCAAGTATATTATATAGTAGATACTATTTGCCGCCAAATAGATAAATAAAATAAATAAATAAAAATTGTAGGACAATCTACACAACGTCACCTAGACCCATGGTAAGCATAGATTAACTAGCTTGTATTATGGGTTCTAGAATGCGGATAAACATATTTAGATATTCTTTTTTTTTGTAAATACATACATATTATACATAGAAACACCCAGACCAATGCAAATATTCATATTCATGTACACAAATATTTGCATTGAGCGGGAATCGAACCCACGCCTCCTGTGTAGCAGTCGCGTTCACTACCGCCACGCTACGGAGGTCGTCAAATAAATCAAATATTGTCCACAGAGTAAAAAGAATTTGTCGCAGATAAATCACATTCGATTTATTACATAAATATTAATATACTCTAATAAATTATCGTGTGAATTATTAAATAATAGCCTAGAGTAACCTTGAAAATACAAATAAAAAATAGCAATGGCTGCTAGCGAATCACAAGTTTTATATAATGGTGAAACTTACATAACCAAAAATATTTAGACATAAGTAGTACCTAAGTATAATGAAATATAAATTAAAAATGTATATTTTTTAGATAAAAAATTTATTAAAATTTGCCAATTTAACCTGAAAACCCATTACATTTTTTTGTTATTTCTAAATAATTGTATATATTGGACGCATGTTTGACGTACGTCTGTCACTGTCAAATTGAAACTTATTTTTTTTTTAAGGGATTTTATGACATGGTAACTAGGACCTTTATGTCAAGTCTTATTTTATTTTATAACACTTTATTCACTAATCTAGTTGGAATGATTCTTGATGATGCTGATGACGATGACGGATGATAGTTGCCCCAGTAAAGTAGTGGAGACTTTACTAGAAGCTTTCCTAAGGGAGATTTGACACCAACACGAAAAATCACAATTCACTACAATATTCCACTTTCGTACACTTGTGCACTTTGTCTAAGCCGTTATGTCTAAAACTCCACCATTTTTACACATATAATCTCGAATTTACACCAATATTAGAAAATGAAACACAGGAGCGTTGTGACACTTTTCGCGTTCCCGCCTAAACTCTGTCAAAATGAAACTTAAAAATTTAAAACTAGTGTCGCCCCCTAAAATCCAACCACACGTCCTGATCGTCTACCTGATCTCGTGGGGGGCGAACACACGGAAACCAATTTACTGGCGTGGCTAACGTGGCTCTGGAAGACATTTTGAAAACTTGAAACTTGACAATGGCGTCTCGCCATTAATTTTATAAGACGTTTACATTTACTAGAGACTGGCAAAATTGCGGCTATTAGACGCATTTTAATTTTTCTCTTTCATTTGTTTGTTTATAGCTTTATTTACTAATGAACTTGTATATAATATTTGTAGATGTTATTTATGTTATAATTAAATAATAAATATACTTGCACTATTTCTCTTCAGTATTGTTCAAAATCGAATATTTTGCTTAACTTTAATTTATTATTTATTATAATAAATATAAGTGTATTATATTTACAATTAAATGAATAAATAACAATGTACTATGAGACGTTTTACTTCTTTACCCACTTATTTATACAGTAATATAGTCGGATAGCCATCGGTCATCATCATCTTCATCATTTAGACCATTATTTATTTAATTTTTTGTTCAAAAACTCAGTATAAACATACTTTTCTGCTTAGTAACGCATTTTGAAGACTAAAAACCTGTGTCGAACCACTAGTTAGTCAGTTAGTTAGTCTAGTTTATCTGTTTAACATGTGTTTTTATAAAAAGTTGCCACAAGATTGTTTACCCTTTTTTAAGTAGGTTAAAATATTTTTTTATACCACTTAGGTGGCAGACAAGCACACGGCCCACCTGATGGGAAGCGGTCACCGTGGCCTATGGACGTTTGCAGCACCAGAGGCGTCACACACGTGCTGCCTACCCTACCTAAACAAATGGAGTATATATACATAACATACTTCTTAAGCTCTTTTGTTACTAACAGTCTATGGGCAATGCCTGAATGAAATGATTTTATTTATTATTTTATTTTTATTTAAATAAACTTACCTATTCAATTTGATGGGACCGCCAGTTTTTCTGACTTTCAAAGCTTGCTCCCAAAACTTCACAGCCTCTGGAAGTATCGTGTTCTGTGAAAACAGAATAGTTTATTTTTCCAGTATCTAGAATAGTATATTATATCCTAATCATCATTCCCTGAACCTTTTTCCAACTCAGTTGGGGTCGGCTTTGCAGTCCAACTGTGATGCGGCTGAACTTCGATATTTTCCGTGAAGCGACTGCCATCTGACCTCCACAACCAATAGTCTAATGATCAATAGCGATATCGAAGTTCCAAGTTAGACTGGTTGGACTTTTGAGGGCTCCAACTACCCGTAACGACTGCCATAGATGCTTGTATGGCAACCGGGACCGACGGCTTAACGTGCTCTCCGAGGCACGACCAGACCAGTGCAAACAGCCATATTCATGCATACAATTTTTTGCCCTGAGCGGGGATCGAACCCGCGTAGCACTCGCTTGCACTACCACCACGCCACGGAGGCTGTCTATTCCTAATAAGTAGGAAATAAAAAAAATAACTTACGTTTATCATGTCGAATTTCTCGTCCTCTAACCTGAAAGAAAATAAAAAAATCATTAGTATTTCTACACTTCTACACTTATATTATAAAGAGGAAATAATAGTTTTTTGTTTGTTTGTTTGTAACGAATAGACTCCGAAACTACTGAACCGATTTCAATAATTCTTTCACTAATCTATAGCTACTAATATTATAAAAAGGAACGATGTTTTTTGTTTGTTTGTACGAATAGACTCCGAAACTACTGAACCAATTTCAATAATTCTTTCACTAATCTAAAGCTACAATATCTAGGAGTAATATAGGCTACAGGAGCACACACCATCCAAGGGAGCGAAGCAATAATCATAAATCTCAATAGATCCGGTAGATTTCTATACATTGGTGCTAATATCGATAACAATTTCCGTTTTCGTGACAACAATTGGGTAGGATGTACTAGAGAGAGACAACACTAAAAATGACGGAAGGAAAATGTACGGAAAATGGGGCAATTGGAAAGTATGGAGATTGAGAAATGAAAAAATAGGGAAAAAATGGAAAGTAGAGAAGGGGAGAAGTAGTAGTAGAGAGGCCATAAGAGAATCGAATCGATAATCGACTGTCACGCGGGCGAAGCAAAATAAATTTAGAAAAAATATTTGATCTGATTCCTTGCTATGCGATATTAATCGCAAAGAAATTAATTATGTGCTTAGCCGCATAAGCACTACCAATTAACGTCTTGGAGAGTATCAGACATATCAATAGACCTCCCTCCCTTATAACAGAAACCTTCAGTCCGACTCGCATTTGACCAGTATTTTTTTAATTAAAAAAAACAAACTCATTATTCTTAATCACTACATAGTATAAAACAAAGTCGCGTTCTCTGTCCCTATTTTTCATGTCCTTATGTCCCTATGTATGCTTAAATCTTTAAAACTACGCAACGGATTTCGATGCGGGTTTTTTAATAGATAGAATGGTTAAAGAGGAAGGTTTATGTGTATACAACATCATGCTACGACCAACAGGTGCGGAGCAGGAATGAAAAATGTTGTAAAAACGGGGTGACGCAGACGAAGTTGCGCGGGTCAGCTAGTAGATATTATAATGGAAACCAATATAAAACTCAATTAAAGTACAGAAACAAATCATTCAAATAACAAAATGATTGTTTTCCATACTTTCAAATTAAAAATATCAAGAATACATACATTGCTTTCGTAAAACAGGTATTCATTTCACATCTAATAAGACTTAAGTACTTTTAAAGGTATTGGTCTTACTAATGGCGAATAGCGAGAAAATAGCGAGAAGCGATTTAATCCGCTATTGTACTTCTAACTAATGTCCTTAAGCGGATTCGGTAATCGCGACAAAAAGTAGCCTTGATCATAAGCTGGTTAAGTTCAGTTAGAAACCTAAGATAGTTAGATTTTACACAACAACTACGGCAGATTTCATGTCAGACCTTTCTAATGAAGATGCTACATCCAAGTCTGGTCATTATTTTAATTATTACTAGCCTATGCCCGCGGCTCCGCCCCTGCGGCTGTCATTTATAACCTAAGCACCATCTGTGCAACATAAATTCTATATTACTAATCATAACTCTGGTTCTACTTAACCGATTGCAATTAAACAAGCGTAAGATTTTAAGTTGGATTAAAGCCCTTCAAACAATAAACCGCATCGAAATCCGAAAGACGAGATAGTAAGCAACATATCCCTCACACGACGGCCAATCCGAGGCCATATATATTCCACCTTCGGGTGTGGAGGCCACGGTGAGCTTATCTAGGCCCAGGGTATAGGAAGGCATGCATTACGCGTCCTGCTTCTAGGCTAAGGCGACAGGTAGCTCCACCCGTCACTCTCAGGCCGGCGCTCATAGAAGACGGAGGTCATTCTAGGACAGTGCGGGACAAGAGTGTCCTCTGGTACCGGTCCGCGTCTCCTTCTCAAGCATAACTTGCTCGCAGAAGAAGGCGTCGTCGGTAGCCTAAGCGCTTGCTCCATAACCGTGAACGTGAGAATCTGATCTCTGTTTCTGTACCAATTATATAAAGAAAAAAAAACCCCTAAATCCAGTCATTATTGAAACATTTCAGTTACATATTCATGTCATTCTCTGAACCTTTTTCCCAACTCAGTTGGGGTCGGCTTTCCAGTCCAACTGTGATGCGGCTGAACTTCAATATTTTACGTGAAGCGACTGCCATCTGACATCCACAACCAATGGACCCAATGCCCAATGGCGATATCAAAGTTCCAAGTTGGCTGGTTGGACTGAGGGCTCCAACTACCCGTGTATGGCAACCGGGACCGACGGCTTAACGTGCTCTCCGAGGCACGGCCAGACCAGTGCAAACAGTCATATTCATGCATACAACTCATGACATCACTGGTAGTAGGTTATTAGTTTTATTCAATTCAGACGTAATTCACAAGTCAATTAAGCAATTTTTTATTATAGTGCAAAAAATCCACACGAATACCCCGAGTGGGCCGATTGGGGAGGTTATATGTTTATCAAACAGTATAAAAGAAATTAAAAAAATAAACTTACCTATACACAGAATGGTCATAAACTATGCTTATTCTAAGGGGCTGGTCTATACTGCGTTTCTTGACTATGTGAGCTGGCTCAATATGCACACCTCGGACCACCTGAAAAAAAAAATATTATTATGAAAAATTTGATTACCAATGGATTAGGATAGACTGCAGCTAGGCGGTAGTGAGCGGGTTCATTCCCTGCTCAGTGCAAATATTTTTTCGCATGAATATGGCTATTTGCTTCCGTGCCTCGGTGAGCACGTTAAGCCGTCGGTCCCGGTTGTCATACAAACATCTATGGCAGTCGTTACGGGTAGTTATACCCCTCAAAAGTTCTAACAGTCTAACTTGGAACTTCGATTGTGGAGGTCAGATGGCATTCGCTTCACGGAAAATATCGAAGTTCAGCCGCATCACAGTTAGACTGGAAAGCCGACCCCAACTGAGTTGGGAAAAGGTTCAGGGAATGATGATTTCGTCATCTGAATAAGAATTTCACATACGAAACAAGTCGTAAGAGGCGACACACCGAAATAGAAGTAATTCCACGTGGGTGGAGCCGCAGACTTTAGCTAGTATCAAATAAATCCCAACAAAATCCGTTAAGTGGTTTTATTTCTATGAATCTTTAAAAAATTTAAATCCCCCGACACGTAGACTACCTTCAAAAAGATAAAAACATTAATAATTCAAGCTCTGACGTGTTGGGACTTTGTACTCTTGACATTTAAACGATATAAGGTTTCCCCTACTAATTTATCTACATTAATATTATAAAGATGAATATACCGCGGTAGCCTAGTGGTATGGGTAATGGACTGCTGAGACGAGGTCTTGGCTTCGATCCCAGGTTTTACCATGGCACACACCAATAACTTCGATGTTTTTCGAAGTTATGTGTGTATTTATCGCAGGTTTATAAGTGCCCGGTTAATGGCAATAGGCTCGCCACCTATTTAATTTTGATAACGATATTTAACCGACTTCAAAAAAGAGTAATAATATTTTAACGGTGTATGCTATAGATATAATGCCAAGCGACTAATGGGGTTCTTCAAAAATATTATTAGTAGATTTTTACGGTTCTTCAACATTTCGTATTAGTAAGTTGCAAACGTTTATAGGCCACGGTAATCAATTTACACCAAGTGGGCCCTGTAATTGTCTGCCACCAAGATTAAAAAAGAGTTCCTTCCTACAGTCCCGGGTCCTTTAAGCGGGGCGTGAAAAAGCATCTGATGAGGCCGTCAAACTGAGCGCCACCATTGTAGCACTGAACGTGTTTGTAATGATGACCCTCTTTCCTGAGAAGTTGCCTACAGCTTAACATCGGGCGAGGTGAAGTCAAATTGAAATAAAAAATAAAAAAACTTCAATAGTGTGATTCGGACTCATTGTCATCCATCGATATTTGTGTACTGTATCTTGTAAGACAAGTGTAAATTCTAACAAATTATGCAAATAAATGTATCCACTACAGTGAGAGATACTGTTTGACCCATTTTAACCATATAACTCTAATATCCCTGAGACTTTGCCTTCAGCTTACCATCAGCAGAAGTCAAATTGACGTGCCATAAATAAAATACCATAAATTTTCAGCTGTCTTTACGAGGTTGTTTATAGTTTTAAATAAATGTTTACGACTGTTGCCTCAGTGCAATATGTTTTTATAACAGTAATGTTTTCGGTTCAGTCCTGTATATGTTTTTATTCTTTATTGTGTAAGTTTTAGTATTAACAATTCAATTCTTTATTTATTTAACCATTATTTGCTAATTCTTACCGCACGATACATGATTACCGCGGTAGCCTAGTGGTATGGGTAATGGACTGCTGAGACGAGGTCTCGAGTTCGATCCCAGGTTAACATGGCACACAACAATGACTTTTCGATGCTTTTCGAAGTTATGTGTGTATTTATCGCAGGTTTATAAGTGCCCGGTTAATGGCAATAGGCTCGCCACCTATTACATTGGGACCTAAACATAAAATGGCGAAATGTGGGTGCTAGCACCTCTGCCTACCCCTTCGGGGATATAGGCGAGAGTTTATGTTATGTTATGTTTAACCATTATTTGGAGGGGACGTAGTAAGTCTTCCCGATGAGCGAAACCTATGCTCGGGCCCTCTTCGTGAGTAGCGGCGATGCCGTGAAACAAATGACTACACCACCACGATGGCCACTCAAAAATGCCGTCGATTCGGCAGAAGGAGAAGTAGAAACGTGGTTTGTGGTTCTTGGTGGAATAGACAAAGCGAGAAAGAGAGCAAAAGATGGGAAGAAGCGGAGGTAGAACATGACGGTATCTCCCGTCCTAATTGAGCAGTCCAACTGGGGAAGTACATCCACCATACAGAATACCGCGGCTAATAATAACCTTGTGTTGTGTTTCCGGTGGTTAGTAGGTTCAGCCAAAGCTCACTGGAGAGGTTTTGCTTTGTCAGTGGGAAACCGTTTCAAAAATACATCCTGAATGCCAGATTTACTCGAGCCATTGAATCGGAAAAAAAAGAAGAGAGATGAAAAACAGAGATGTCCCCGGTTCTGCCGGGGTGCGAGAGATATGTCTTGTATAATCTCACCTCCGGCAATCCAGGACCCATGGACGGCGTGCGTTTTTTCGAGTCCGACATAATCACCTCCACCGGTTTTGGCGGAGGTGGTATCCGTGGGAATTTTGCGCAAAATAAAAAAAACCTCCACCAGAGCCAGTTAGGGTAGTTATCTCAGACTTGAACCGACTAAAACGCACGCCATCTTTGGGTCTTTAGTTGCCGTAGATAGTAGTCAAAATATCCCTTTGCACCCCAGCAGACACGGGGTCTTCTCTTTGGATATGACACCTCCATCAGATGCAAGGACCACGGTGTCCTTGTCTAGCTGACGGCAATAGGCTGGCAACTAACCTTTGTAATATTAATATAAATTAAAAACTCTTTACAGTGACAAGCTTGTGCAACGAAGAAATAAGATCACAAAACATTTTCAGCGCAAACGAAAACGAAAACTTAATAAAATACAATGTTATATCTATGATTCAAAACAGAATGAACAAAGACACCATCAAAAAAAGTTTAGACGAATTCACTATGGTCAGAAGAAAAACACATTTCTCTATTCCAAGTAATATCGTAAATGGTAACATTATAAATAATAATACAGTTAATATATATAATTGTGGCAATATACTAGAAACTGCAGTCGTTAATAATGAAATAAATAAAAATAATAATGTTAAATTACAAGATCCAAATATAAATAAGGAAAAAGAAGATGATATAAAACAAAATAGAGTTGAATACGAAGATCCACTGGACATAACAGGTAAGAATGATATTGAACTTCTATATGATAAATTCAAAATGAATAATTACGAAAGTATACTAACCCCTGATCAAGAAATTGAACTTTTAAAAGTGTATAGTAAACAAAAAGAATTATTAAGAAATATCAAAGCAATTGATAATGAAAATAAGACAACTACTACGAAACACGTAGCTAAAACGACTACAAAAACTACCAAAGCGACTACCACTAAAAAGGCAACAACTATTAAAAAACCAACAACAAAAGCCGTTCTAAAAAAGACAACCGCAAAAGTAACAACAAAGAAAGATCAACCAAAAACATCTGAAAAGAAAGCTGTAGCTCAAAAAGATTTGAAGAATATCACTACAAAAGCAACCACAAAAGGAAAATACGTGAAAAGGGGAGAAATGAAAAAGGTAAACGGTTCCAACCAGACTCGAGGTAAAATACAAAAACTACTATTCACTATAGAATACACGACATCAAGAACAAGAAGAAGGCGAACCACAGAGAAGAGAGATGAGGCAGACTTTTACGATTTAGTTGCTGAAATTGAAAAAAAGAATGAAGTTGCAAAAACAATGCCTAATTATACACCTTTCACTTTTGAAACTACTACGACTACAAAACCGACTATTAAAACAACAACGACTAAAGCATCAACAGTATTGACTATACTAAATGAAGTTGATGTTCGTTCAGCTTTAAAAAATGATCCTTATGTCAAAAGAATATTGCAAATGGCGAATAGAAATCGGCAAAAATATATGAAGAATGCTTTAATTAATATTGTGAATTAGGTTATGATTCGTTTATATAAAATGGCGACTGCGATTTGCGGTTTTTTGAATGTTTTCTTTTTACGACAAAATTTCAATACGCGTGTGATTTATAAGTAATAAATAAAAATATTCTAGGACAATCTACACAACGCCACCTAGACCCATGGTAAGCATAGTTTAACTAGCTTGTGTTATGGATTCTAGAATACGGATAAACATACTTAGATACTTTTTTTGTAAATACATAAATATTATACATAAAAACACCCAGACATATACAAATATTCATATTCATGCACACAAATATTTGCACTGAACGAGAATCGAACCCACGCGTCCTACGTAGCAGTCTGGTGGGTGCTAGCACCACAGGCTACCCCTTCGGAGATAAAAGCATGAGTTTATATTTTATTATGTTATGTTATGAATTCAAATTGTGGAGGAACGGGATGTGATGTCCCTCCAACACAAAGGGAGGATCCTCCGACCAGGCAATGTGATCACGCCTGGCGGGCCGCGGCCAAACGGTTGTCGTTGGGTTGTTGTATATATATATCGTACCAGCGCGAGAACTTCATTTTCGCGATGCAGGATCCGTAGTGACGTAGTAGTTACTCTTGCTGTCGCTAGATGGCGCTGGGTACAGTCAGAGCTCATAAGTGCATTAGCACATCAAGGCTCAAAATGGTTTAGCGTGCGGCCGGCGCGCTTATATGTGTGTGTAATGTTACTATGCAATACGAGGCGATGCTGGCTTGTCTTAAAAGAAAAAGGTCACAAGTAGCGTTAGAATGTTGACGCTATAGTTGCGTAGGATTGCTACTGCACTTTTGAGTTCTACTGTACATGTGATATCGCCACAAAATCTTGAGTAAAAATCCTTTATACTTGTTTCAAGTACTATTTATTGTTTTACATTCCTTTCTATGACAATTAGTGATATTTAGCTATTGTTATAGTTGAATATTTTCCTGTTATGGATTTCCACCTTATAACGCCCACTTCTCTTTTATTTTTTTATAGTTGGAAAGTTCAAAAAGTCTGACTACATAATATTAATATCGCCAATTCATCTCATTTATTTATTTACTAAATAAGCTCCGCCCGCGTGGCTGTCATTATCGCGACCTAAGCGCCATCTGTGCAACTTAAATTCGATATTACTAATCATAACTTTAGTTCTACTTAACCGATTGCAATCAAATAAACGTAAAATTTTAAGTTGGACTAAATCCCTTCAAAATAAAAAACCACATCAAAATTCGTTCGCCACCTATTACATTGGGACCTAAACATAAACTGGCGAAATGTAGGTGCTGGCACCTCTGCCTACCCCTTCGAGTTCATGTTGTATATGTTACTAGCTAACCCGCGCGTCTTCGTCTGCGTCACCCCGTTTTTGCAATATTTTTCATGCCTGCGCACCTGTTAGTCGTAGCATGATGTTATATACATATAAACCTTCCCCTTTAACCATTCTATCTATTGAAACAAACCGCATCAAAATCCGTTGCGTAGTTCTAAAGATTTAAGCATACAAAGGGACAAGAAAAATAGGGACAGGGAACGCGACTTTACTTTATAATCAGTAGTCATAAAAGAGTATCATCACGACAGTTATATACGGTACTAGACTTTTATAGTCACAATTCTTCACAGTGATATTAAATTTTAGTATTGCCTAATGGATCGAGGTGGTTTCGCTAGAACGGCATAAAGATGACATGGTTCATATATTAATTACGTAAAGATGCGTTTACACACCTACTTATTATAAATAAACAGAACTATATATTAAAAAGAAAATAAAGGATAACGATAATCTACCTGAGTTTCTTGCTGGTCTCTTCTCAGTAGATTTAAGTACCGAACCAGCGAAAGAATCATTTTCAAATGATTTATAAGTATTTTATTTATTTCTAGCTCACCCGCGCAACTTCGTCTGCGTCACCCCGTTTTTGCAACATTTTTCACTTCTGCTCCGCTCCAGTTGGTTGTAGCATGATGTTTACATAAACCTTCCTCTTCAATCACTCTATCTATTAAAATAAACCGCATCAAAATCCGTTGCGTAATTTTAAAGATTTTAGCATACATAGGGACAGAGAAAGCGACTTTGTTTTATACTATGTAGTGATATATTATAATATTTTTGACAAATGTAGGTACATAATTATTGTAAAACTTTGACATTCAAAAGTGCTCTTTATGTGCCTAAACTGAATAAACGTAATTGATTCTTTGACATGAACAGCTGACCGGACAGTGTGACATCAAGACATGACGTTGAGTGTGGACGTAACAACTTGTGGCACATGGGCACACGAACTAGTGTTGTCCTGACACGGCCACCAGTCGATCGATGGTTTCATTTAAGCTCAGCTATCACGCAGCTGAATACGCGACGGACACGCAAAGTTCGTATGACAACCGGGACAAACCTCTCGTAATTTACAAAGCACAACCAGACCAGTGCAAAGAACCATAGGGGAAACTGGGGACACTAGATCCCTATGGGAGACAAGGTACACCAACATTTTTTGAATTACTAAGTGTATTAGAGTATTTTTAGTGTGGCAACACTAAGTAAACATTATTACCCTTAGTGTTACCACATTAAAAATAGTCTAATACGCTTAGTAATTCCAAAAATATTGGTGTACCTTGTCTCCCATAGGGATCTAGTGTCCCCAGTTTCCCCTACTTATTCATGCATAGAGCGGGAATCCAACCTGCGTCTCCTACAAAGAAGTCGCGTTAATATATCATGTACTAGCTGACCCGCGCGATTCGTCTGCGTCACCCCGTTTTTGCAACACTTTTCATTCCTGCTCCGCACCTGTTAGTCGTAGCATGATGTTATATACATATAAACCTTCCTCTTTAACCATTCTATCTATTGAAACAAACCGCATCGAAATCCGTTGCGTAGTTCTAAAGATTTAAGCATACAAAGGGACAAGAAAAATAAGGACAGAAAACGCGACTTTATTTTATACTATGTAGTGATTATATTGGTTTATTGACAAGCCTCGGCCGCCACACCTTACAATCAATTAGCCCAGGTTGCACGATCGTACTTTAACATTAACAGTGAAGTTAAAGTACCGGTCAGGTAGTTAGAGCAACTAAGGCTTAGTTGCTCCAACTACCTGTTAAAGTTAGGGTTTCCGTCAAATTTAACAGTAACAGTAACATTGATTCTAATCTTTTGGCTAAATGTGTTGCACCAGAGTATTTAGTAGCTCTGTTATAGTTATCTTTTTGATAGAATTTGACGTTTGAGCGTGGCCGGTTACAGTTAGCGTCAGGTTATGACGTGATTTTAACAATTGTCAAATGGTGCAACCTGTTTTATAGCTGACCGGTACTTTAACTGCACTGTTAATGTTAGAGTACGATCGTGCAACCCAGGCTTATCCTTAATAAATCTAAAAAAAACGCGTTATGCGCAGTTGAAGTACATTGTCAAGATATTTGCCGGTTAAATATCCTACTATCTACTCATTATGAGTTAAAATGCCGTAACTTGTAACATTATATAACTTTAACTGTTCATTTATTAAAATATTCAAATGTAAACAACAAAATGGCCGCTTATAAAAAAAGTAATAAATGATTTTGTAATCTATGGTAATGTTATTTAAATATAGCTTTCGATTTCAAGTCGCACACAAACGCTGAACCATTGGGGTCGATTCTGCTTTACATCATCACTACATAGTATAAAACAAAGTCGCGTTCTCTGTCCCTATATTTCATGTCCTTATGTCCCTTTGTATGCTTAAATCTTTAAAACTACACAACGGATTTCGATGCGGTTTTTTATAATAAGTAGATAGAGTGATTAAAGAGGAAGGTTTATATACATATAACATCATGCTACGACCAACACGTGCGGAGCAGGATTGAAACATGTTGCGAAAACGGGGTGACGCAGCGGGTCACCCCGTTTTCGCAACATGTTTCAATTATGCGTTTACTAAAATGAAGTTAAATCTGTTAATTTAAATTTCTTGTTTTAGAAAATTTCAAGTTTAAACTTTTTAAGACGCATTGGGTAAATTTTGTAGAACATTTATTGAGAGTGAAAAAGTAATTAAACTTGTACCGTTGGCTTTATAGACTGTGAAAATTCTCATATGACTTCACTGTAAGTATGTGTCTACATACTATTGGTCAAGTTATAATAAAATCATAGGAGGGCAGCACGTTAGTGACGCCTATGGTGTTGCAAACGTCCATCGGCCACGGTGACCGCTTCCCATCAGGTGGACCGAGTGCTTGTCTGCCACCTAAGTGGTATAAAAAAAAATAAAAAAAAGTTTTCACTTCTGACGAAACGCCATTGATTTTTTAAATCTATACTTATAATAAAACTGTAGAGAGGTCAATTCTGTACATTGAATATATTTACAAAATAATTATTGGGGGATGATTGGTGATCGATACTAATGCAAAAAATGAAATCAGATTTTTTTTTGTCTTTCTGTCTGTCTGTCTGTCTGTCCGTATGTGCACGCATGGATCAAAAACTACTGGAGGGATTTTGATCAAACTTAGTACGATTATAGTTCATAGTTCTGAGCAACATATAGGCTACTTTTTATACAAGCTGCTACCCGTGGCTTTGCCTGCGCTTCGTTTATAGATTGTTTTTGGTCATATCTCCGGTTCTACTTAACCAATTACAACCAAATATACTGCAAATTTTGAGTCTAAGCAAGACCTTTGTAATAAAAAAAACCGCATCAAAATCCGTTCAGTAGTTTTTGCGACCAAGGCATGCAAATATTACAGTAAAAAATTGCGTTCAACTCAAATAGCGTTATACCATTATTATAATGAAATTCCAACATTTATCAATAGATGGCGCTCCTCAAGTGACGTCATTTTACAACACTCGGTGTTAAGATTCTCCGTAAGTTAGTCACTACCTGCAGTTGTAATAGGTGTTGTATGCGATCTAATGATTAAGACAAATTTATTAGTTGCACCCACCGTGGCGTGGCGGTAGTGCACGTGCAACGTGCACGCAACTGCTACGCACGGGGCGCGGGATGCGCGGGTTCGATCCCCGCTCAGTGCAAAAAGTGGTATGAGATGTGATATACTTGCATAATCCTATACCAGGGCTTCTATCTAAGTACGAGTACATAAAAATACTAGGGTCGAAAACCAGGTTTTTAAAATACTTGAAAGTATTCAAATTTTTTTTTTTTTTTAATCAAAAACTATGGCGAAGTTGGCGAACGCGAGCAAGTGTCAAGCCGTGAGGGCGGCGGCCGTCCATATTTGAAAATACTTGCATAGGAATTTGAGCCCTATTCCATGTCGTTGTAATAAAAATTGTGTCATAATCGTATAACTAAAAAAATACTTTTTGATGCTCAACGTATTTTTCATTCAAAAAATTAGATTGTGTTTCTTATTCACATTGCGGTACAGATCGTTTTCCTTCCTATTCTATGCTGCTTGCGAACGTGAGGAAAGTATTCAGCCGCGGCGGCGCGGCGGCGGCGCCGGCGGCGTTAATATTTGAAAATACTTGCATAGAAATTTGAACCGTATTCCAGGGTCATCGTATTAAAAATCATGTCAAAATCGTATAATTAGATTGTGTTTCTTATTCACATTGACTTACAGATCGTTTTCTTAAGCAAGTATTTTTATGTGCACTGTTTCCAGTTCTTAGCGCATCCGACTAATAGCACATACTTTCATACTTGCAAGTATTGTTTGTTCGTACCAGGGCGCCGTACTTTGAAGCGAAACCCTGGTAACGTAAATACGTCTCATCTCTAAACAGCCATATTCATGCATACCACAGACTGTGGTATGCATGAATATGGCTGTTTGCACTGGTCTGTTCGTGCCTCGGAGAGCACGTTAAGCCGTCGGTCCCGGTTGCCATACAAACATCTATGGCAGTCGTTACGGGTAGTTGGAGCCCTCAAAAGTCCAACCAGTCTAACTTCGAACTTCGATTTCGCCATTGGTCATTAGACCATTGGTTGTGGAGGTCAGATGGCAGCCGCATCACAGTTAGACTGGAAAGCCGACCCCAACTGAGTTGGGAAAAAGGTTCAGGAAATGATGATGATTGTTGCACCCTTACTAAACTGCAGATTATTCTGAATGATTATTCTGATGTTGTTTTCAATAGTTTCTTTTATTTCATATTTTATTTATACTTATAATATTTTTTTTTTATTAAATGCTTTGTTTCTCTTGCTTAGCAGTTAACGCAATTAACACTACAGAATAAACACATCAAAAAAAGTTTGCGATCACTTTGAAAAACTGAAATCTTTTTTGTTACTGTAGATTATATTATGATTTATTCTTCTTTTTAGATTCTTTATTTCTAAATAAAGAATTAGAACACAAAACAATGACACCGTTCAATTGTTTTTTCTTACAAAAAGGCTTTCAGTCCTAGCTTACGCTCATTCACTAACAACAACGTACTTTTTAGCTCGACATCGCATCATTCATTCATAGAGCATTAATTATTCTTTTAATCCATACTAACTCATTTTCTTCTTTATGTATATATATAACAGGCTTATATATATTAACATGCCACCTAAAAAAAGAACTTCTGTATCCCAAAATTCAAGAAACTCTAAAAGAATGAGATATTATGCGCGTTCTCAAGAATCGACAGAGGAAAGAGCTGAACATGAACTGTCTAACCATGTTACTCAAAACAAAAATTTCAATTAGAATAAGTAAATGTTTGTAAATAGACCAAAAAACAGCCCGCTAAATTTCTTAGCGGAGTCTTCTCAGAACAGGGCCACGTTTCAAACTGTAATTGATAATGCTAATTTGCTAAACATAAATTTTATATTTTTTTACGTTTTCTAAGTGTCGCTTTAATGGTCAATACAAAACAGGTAAATGATTGTGACTTTTATTTCATTACTGCTAAAATTGTACACAAATCTATGTAGGTATAATATATTTTTACAGTAATATATGCTATAAAAATATGCTGTAGATCGTTTTCGACCTGAAGCGATGACACGCGCGATCCGACTTCCACGCGGGCGGAGCCGCGGGCAACAGCTAGTACATAATACATACATAACACCTAAAAAAGGTGACAGAACAGATCCGTCCCATTACAGGCCTATCGCTATAACCTCCCTCCTCTCGAAGGTAATGGAGCGTGTTATAAACACACAGCTCCTGAGATACCTTGAAGGTAACGATTTATTGAGCGACCGTCAGTACGGCTTCCGTCATAG
Source organism: Pelosia muscerda (assembly GCA_963691645.1). NCBI lineage: Eukaryota > Metazoa > Arthropoda > Insecta > Lepidoptera > Erebidae > Pelosia > Pelosia muscerda. The sequence continues at coordinate 2,954,069 of OY829125.1, forward strand.
TCGCTCAACCGGTGACCTTCTTGTGTATCTCACAAACCGCTGGGCGCAAGCCATCGAGAGTCAGGGTGAGGCACTGGCTGTCAGCCTTGACATAGCGAAGGCCTTCGATCGGGTCTGGCACAGAGGTCTCCTAGCGAAGTTGCCATCGTATGGACTCCCAGAGGGATTATGCGGATGGATTGCCAGCTTTTTGTCCAACAGAAGCATTCAAGCCGTCGTCGATGGCAGTTGCTCGGACCGCATGGACATAAACGCTGGTGTCCCACAAGGCTCCGTCCTGTCCCCGACCCTGTTTCTGCTGCATATCAATGATATGCTGTCTGATGACGCCATTCATTGCTATGCGGACGATAGTACCGGGGACGCATATTACACGGGCCGTGCAAACATCTCTCGCTCTAAGGTGGAGGAAAGTCGCGAACAACTTGTGTCTGAAATCGAGACTACTCTCACCAGAGTATCCGATTGGGGACGACTAAACCTGGTCCAATTCAACCCCACCAAGACACAAGTATGTGCATTCACCGCTAAGAAAACCCCATTTATTGTGGCGCCCCAATTCCTGAACACACCGCTCACCATCTCCTCGAGTATCGGGATCCTTGGAGTCGATATCTCCAGCGATGTCCAGTTCCGCAGTCACTTGGAGGACAAGGTTAGGCTGGCCTCAAAGAAACTAGGAGTGCTCAACAGGGCGAAGCAGTACTTCACTGCGGAGCAAAGACTCCTTCTTTATAAGGCACAGATTCGGCCCCACATGGAGTACTGCTGTCACCTCTTTGCCGGGGCGCCTGCATGCCAGCTTGACCCCTTTGACTCGGTACAACGGCGGGCGCTGAGGATCGTCGACAATCCCATACTCTCAGGCGGTGTGGAACCGCTGAACATCAGGAGGGATTTCGCCTCACTGTGTGTGTTCTACCGCCTGTATAATGGCCTGTGTTCAGAGGAATTGTTTGACATGATGCCCACATCTACTTTCTATCATCGCACCGCTCGCCATAGGGAGGGAGTTCATCCTCACACACTACGACCGGAATCGGTGCGCACTGTGCGGTATGAAAGGAGTTTCATCCCGCGCACGCTCAAGCTGTGGAATGAGCTCCCTGCCGTGGTTTTCCCAGGCGACTACAATATGGGGTTCTTCAAGAAGGGCATTAGAAGGTTTCTACAGGGTAGGCAGCGCGTGTGTGACGCCTCTGGTGTTGCAAACGTCCATAGGCCACGGTGACCGCTTTCCATCAGGTGGGCCGTGTGCTGTCTGCCACCTAAGTGGTATAAAAAAAAAAAAAAAAAAAAAAAATAATATTATTACGACATGCTGTTTACAGTTAATGTCAATTTTAGAAAGATAATCGAATTATCTTGAATTCACCATAACGTTTTTTTTTTGTTTACGGAAATTGGACAACAGAATAGACGCCATAGATCTTAACTGTCATGGAAGTCGTTTATGAATGGGATGGGAAATAAGATATTGAAAAACATATCGATGTTTTATTTATGCACCAAGAGGTGTTCCCTTTTGACATTTCAAATTCAAATTCATTTCATTGCGATAATGGGTACACAGTTGTTACAATTTATGCGTTAGATTCACCATATTTCAGCTAAATTGACATACAATTTACTTAAAAAATTGATATGCTGGTTTTAGGGCTACAAGGTAATGATTATTACTTACATAGGTAAAAATCTCAATACCCATTACTATATAACCTACCCAAATCGGATATATAATATATGTGTACGTCAATTTATTAAAGTACACATATAATTACATAACATAAACTCACGCCTTTATCCCCGAAGGTAGTAACACCCACATTTCGCCAATTTATGTTTAGGTGCCAATGTGGTGAGCCTATTGCCATTAACCGGGCACTTATAAACCTGCGATAAATACACACATAACTTCAAAAATTATCGAAAAGTAATTGGTGTGTGCCTGTAAAACCTGGGATCGAACCCGAGGCCTCATCTCAGCAGTCCATTACCCATACCACTGGGCTACCGCAGTTATACAACGAGTATATATAATTGCATTCCAAATTTACATACATACAGCATAAAGCAGGGCTTGAAACCGGTTTAGAAAATACCGGTTAATAAAGGTTAAACCCGGTTTTCAGTAAAGGTTTCATTCGGAGCGAAACCAGAATGGGAACCATACTAAAACCTTAATAAACCGGTTTAATCCAGAGCGACACGCGCCCGCGTCGGCATCGCTTGAAGTTTGTTTTGTTTGAACTAAGCACGTCACAACTTCAGAGATTGATGCATTTATTTAAACGATTGCGAACTGTGGGCAAAGTTATTGGTAATTTCGCAGCTTTGGTCCTACTTATTTTACGTTTTTCAAGTGAAGCATGGGTCGTAAGGGAAAGGACAAAATTAATAGTTATTTGGATTTGGAGAAAGAAAGAAATGTGTAATCGAAAGATGCGGCGTAATATACGTTATACTGGTGGTAGAAATTTGATGGCACAAATTTGTCATAAATTTCGACCGTGCACATGTGCGTAGAACGCTTCATAGTAATTCAACCTCGGTTGCATCATAAGTGGGACCAGTGGGTCTTGGCGTAGTCTGGTGGGGAGAGCCCCGGGTGACCCGCCGAGCAGGGAGACCCGTAGAAACTGTGGTGCCGCGGGCCGCTTGCGGCATAGTACAGGGGCCCAACTGTGGCTAACCACCCTGGGAGGCTGCCAGGCCATGCATAATCCTGATATGGTTCGTCGTGCCAGTTGGTGACCGGACGTGGGAACCCGGTGACTATATTCGGGGGAGGGGGGGAGGGAGGAAGGGGGGGAGGGGGGGCTGGCTTCGGTTCGGCGCGTCGGATCTCGCCATGCCTCACAACCATAAATAAAACCAATCTCCCGCGCTTTGTCACGCGGTGCATTTCGGCGACAATCACCTTTTTTTTCACAACTTCTCTTACCCCCTATGGCAGTACATATCACAGATTATGGCAACACAGCGGCTCTTCATTCTCCCACTAGCTCGCTTTTTGAGGTGGAGTCCACTAACATCTGTAGGCCCCATCATGCAAACCTCATCGCCGTCCACCAACAACTAGAGACGGTGAAACCAGCCATGCTCTTTCTGACGGAGACACAAATATGCCGCATTACGTCACGACCTACCTGCTCTACCCCGGCTATGTTCCTAAGGAAAATTTCCGTGCCAAAGCCGGGGTGTGTTTGTTGTCGCCGTTTGCGCTGCCATGAGGACCCATCTTTTTCTGTCATGTGGGTACACATAGACCATACCTGTACGAGACAAATCTCTGTGTGCCTTTACCGTTTCCATACCGAAGATGCCGAGATAACTCGACTCTTTGAATATCTGAGTCAGACGGCAGGTAAGGCGAAGGAGCGGTTTCCGAACGCTGAATTGGTATTTTTGGGGGACTTTAACGCGCACGACGATATCTGGTTGGCTTCACCAAAACAGACCATGCGGGAAGAGCTGCCCATGCGTTTGCTCTGGCTCACAGCTTAACTCATCTGGTACACGAGGTCACTAGAATACTAAGAGGGTCGGGCCTAGCACCTTCAGCTGACGAGCTACCCAGACCAGTACAATGTTTCGGTGCAAGCCGCCTTAGGCAACTCCGACCATTGTCTAGTCTGTTCCAAGGTGCACGACCAGTGCAGGAAAATCGGCGTCTCTGGCACTACTGGTCAGCAGACTGGAATGGACTGCGTGACTGTTTTGCGTCCATCCCTCCGACCCAGAGCGGATGCCCAGCTCATAGCACAGGTTGGTCAAGAACTAGTGGCGCATCACACGGGCAGCCGTAGCTACTGGCTACTAGCTAAAGCCGTGCAAGCTAACTTCTGCCAGCCTTCGCTATTATATATTCGTATCAGGCAAAGCAACGTCCGTGCAGTACTGCAGTCACTCGATGTCCAGAAAGCCAGTGTTCCGGATAATATCCCAGCGGTGGTTCTTCAAAAATGTGCTGTACCGACTCTCCTACACTTCAAGTACAGTGCCAACTGCGTGGAAAGAGGCGAATGTACATCTGATTCCCAAGAAGGGAGATCGCTCAGACCCAGCCAACTATCGACCCATAGCCGTCACCTCATGGGTCACCACACAGCTCATGCGTCACCTAGAGGATCACTCCCTAATTAATGACCAGCAATAAGGTTTCAGGCCGAAGCGGTCAACAGGTGATCTTCTGGCGTATATAACCCATCTATGGGGTGAGGCTATGGACAAGCATGGTGAGTCACTGGCTATTGGCCTGGACATCGCCAAAGCTTTCGATAGAGTCTGGCACAAATCGCTTCTTTGCAAATTACCAGCCTTCGGTCTGCCTCCAAGATTGTGCAATTGGGTTGCTAGCATGGGCGCCGTATTCGCGTTTTTGTGAAGCTGAGCTGAGATTCGGAGTTACTGCAGGTAAATGCTGGCGTGCCGCAGGGGTCCGTCTTATCAACCACTCTCTTTCTTCTGCATATCAATGACATGCTGTCCACCGGCAGCGTCCATTGCTATGCAGACGATAGTGCTGTATACGAGAGTTACCACGGACATCCTGCGACCAAGCAGTCTGATATAGCCGAAAAAAGGCAGCTTCTTGTCACTGGGCTTGATCGGATCCTCAATCACATTTCCCAATGGGGATCTAAGAACCTGGTTGAGTTCAATGCCAAGAAGACGCAGGCATGTGCGTATACAGCAAAGATATCTCCTTTCCTTCCTCATCCCACTCTTCAGAGCACGCCACTGCCATTACAGGATAACCTCAATATACTCGGAATGGATGTTCGCTGCAAACTGAACAACAAGAACTATTTCGATAGCATCATCAAAATAGCTTCGCGTAAACTCGGAGTCCTGAACAGAGTGAGACGTTTTTTCACGCCGGAGCAACGGTGTCTTCTTTACAAGACACAAATTCGCTCCTGCGTGGAATACTGCTCGCATCTCTGGAATAGCTCCGCAAAGTACTTATTAGATGCTCTCGACAGGTTGCAGCGACGCGCGCATTGCTCACGGCGATGGTACGATGCGCAAACGCTTGGGCTGCCGGCGCCTCCTTCTGCGAGCAGGTAATGCTCTAGAAGGAGACGGCGGAACGACCCGCACAGCCCGCGATGAGCGGAGGCGATTCGGACGTCGGAGGTCGCAAAATGACTTCCGTCCTCCATGAGCGCGGGCCTGGGGGTGACGGGTGGAGCCGCCTGTCACTCTAGCAGAAGCGCGCAAAGTGCGCCTCCCCATACCCGGGGGCTAGTTGGGGACACCGTGGTCCCTACACCCGGCGGGGGTCATCTCGACGAGAAGGCCCCGGGTCTGCCGGGGTGCGAGGGGGGAATTTTCGCACGATAAAAAAAAAAAAAAAGGTTGCAGCGACACGCGATCTGCATTATTGGCAGTCTTATTTTTATTTAATAATTACAGAAGTTGTGATTTAGTTATGTTCATTATATTTGCTTGATAAAACTGTTCTTATTATATTTTTATAATTAAAAAAAAAGAATATTAAAAAAATTGTATTCAATTGAAAATGCGATGGGCTACGCATTAAGTTCACGCGACCGAAGCACGCACGACACTTTAGTGACTCCATTCAGTACTCCTTTAAAAGTATCTCGAAGCAAAGCAAAAAAATTCAAGCCATGCGCTTGAAAATTGAAATTTTGTACTAGTAGTTTACACATGTAGTCCGCGCGAATTGAATACGAATGGTGACGACGATGTTGTCGGTAAGAGTGAAATCAAAACCTTTATTAACCGGTAAATTGATCCAAACCTATATAATTTCGCTCTTTAAGAAAAGAGGTTTTTTAGCGGTTAAGGTAGAGTCAAACCTAAATGAAACGCTCCCATGTACTTGCACTGAAACCGGTTTGATACATTAACCGGTAAACAAGCCCTGGCATAAAGTACATATAATTCTTGGTTTTGTTAGGATGTACTGCGTATTTTTGTATATATAAAATGCACAGTCCTTCTATACATAACTTTGCGAAATCTTATAAGATTAAAATAAGCTTGCAAATAACAAAACATGTCAACTCATCCATTGAAATCTAAATGAGTGTTAAACTTATATATAATACACTAGCCTATTTCCGCTTATACTAGGCTGTCAGTTATCGCGACCTAAGCGCCATCTGTATAACTTAAATTCTATATTACTAATCGTAACTCTGGTTCTACTTAACCGATTGCAATCAAACAAAAGTAAGATTTTAAGTAGGACCAAACCCCTTCAAACAAAAAAACCGCATCGAAATCCGTTCAGTAGTTTTTGCGTCCATCGCGGTCAAATATAAACTTTTTACAATTATATAATAGTATAGATTCTTCCTTCGCGTTTGAAAGTTAAATTCGAAAGTCAAAATTGTAATCATCATAAAAGACATCAGTATATCGCACTATTTATTACTATAACTATAAAAATATACGAGTACATTGTAATTTTGCAAGCAACTGATGTAACAAATCTATGCAAATTTTTTACGTCTTATAAAATTCTTTACATAGCGATATTTAGCCGCATCTTAGACTAAAAGGCTTCACTGGTCTGGTCGTGCCTCGGAGAGCACGTTAAGCCGTCGGTCCCGTTTGCCATACTAACATCTATGGCAGTCGTTACGGGTAGTTGGAGCCCGCAAAAGTCTAACCAGTCTAACTTGGAATTTCGATATCGCCATTGGTCATTGGATCATTGGTTGTGGTGGTCATATGGCAGTCGCTTCACGTAAAATATGGAAGTTCAGCCGCATTACAGTTGGACTGGAAAGCCGACCCCAACTGAGTTGGGAAAAGGTTCAGAGAATGATGACCGGCAAGCAACATCACAATAGGACAACGCATGCAGGGCTTAGATGTCACCCACATACGGTACAAACAAATTCCATCAAGAACTAAGCGGTTCGGCGACTCTTTTCTATGTCGCACCATTAAGTCCTGGAATTCTATACCAGCTGCCACATGTACCCTTCATCCTACAGTCTTGGGTCCTTTAAGCGGGGCGTGAAAAAAACAAATGTCGAGGCCGTCACGGTAGGGACATGCCGTTTAATGTTTTGGATTGCATCCATGTTTACCATGAGGCGAGGTGAGGATACATCATTTGATGACTATACGGAGCGACGATGGCGAAGGCGCGACACTCAATCAACTACCCATACTAATATTATAAATGCGAATGAACTCTGTGCGTTTGTCTGTTACACTTCCATGTCTAAACCACTGTACCTGTTTTAATGAAATTTGGTACATAGATAGATGAGACCTTGAGATATAGCATTTGGTCGTTTCAATCAACATACACGCGGGCGACAGCTAATAGGCCAATATTTAACCAATCAGGAGATCAAAGGGCTCGCATCATTGGTCGTCGGTCCTTTTGTTAGGTTGTTGATCCGAGTCGATATCTATACTAATATTATAAAGAGGAAAGATTTGTTTGTTTGTTTGTAACGAATATGCTCCGAAAATACTTGACCGATTTCAATAATTCTTTCACCTCTAAAAAGCTTCAATATCTAGATGTAACATAGGCTATATATCATCACGCTACCATCCAAGGGAGCGGAGTCTTAATCGATCCGGTAAACTTCTATACATTGCTAATATCGACAGCAAGGAAAAGTAGTATAGAGAGGCAAGTAGAGAATCGAGTAGAGTCCTACAACGCGATAATCGACATCCACGCGGGCGGAGCCGCGGGCAACAGCTAGTTTGTATGTAAAGTTATTTTAATATCGATAACTATAATATTTTCGATTTAATGTCACATCCCTATTAAAATTTCATCGGTTATATCATCGTTCGACTAGTTTTAATAAGACATAACATAACTCGCTTGTTGACATTTTTCGGTATGAGGCAAAGGTCACACATGCATACGGCCTTTGGTGATGTAATACTTTCTCTGTGGTATTTAACATTGCGTTTGAAAGCCAATGGATATTCTTTTAAATAATTTTTATTATCTAACGTTTGAATAATGAAATAAGTAGGATTAATGACGATTTTGTAATTTGTATAGTCGTTAAATAAATGTCATTATGAAAAATTACAACGACACTGTGCATATCAGTAATTGGGTTATGTACTAGATATAAGTCCATAAACCTAGTATTTAAGTTTGAAATGTAATGTACATAATCTGTTGATGTGCCTAATAAATAAATAAAAAATAAAATAAAATAAAATATATCGGCGTTTGACATTTCATCTGAACCCTCACCATTGCTTTCTAGCTGCTCAACGTATACAACAGTGAACAATCGTTCACTAAAATATTACAAATAGTCCAAGCAGGTCAACCGCCAAACGCCGTTGTCATTTAAGGAAAGATAAAGGTAATGTAAGAAAAGACATTTTCTTGCGTAATTTGGGAAAAGAATATGTGTCAAGGAAAGGTTCAATACAACCGAGTGGAAATGAAAGCATAACTCCTCAAGGAAAAATTGTTACCGCTACATTTGATTTTCAAAAGATTCTTAATGCACCGCATGGTCAATTAAGTATCACTAAGGTAGCAGACAAGCACACGGGCCACCTGATGAAAAGTGGTTACCGTGGTCTACGGACGTTTGCAAGCCAAGGGCGTCATACTCGTGCCGCCAACGCGGTGGAAACCTTCCAATATCCTTGAAGTAACTAATCAAAGCAAGGAGTCTAACAATAGGTACATTAGCGCCGGGTAGCGGCTCCATCTGAAAACCAGCGCTGCACAGACTCTTGTGTTCGTAGCATTCAATGCAGAGATGGAGCCCCATTTGGTTTCACACAGTGTGAAGGTTATGTATAACCTGCATCACGAATTGTTGTACCTACAGGAGAAACACATTGTGATGATCTAAATAAAACTTTTTTCTTTCTTTCTTTCTTTCTTCTTTCTTTCAAAAGGCTATAAGTATTAAATAATTTCGCGAGAGTATGAGTCCTTGGTTATGCCCATTACACCATAAATTTAGCAATAGCACAATTATAAGATGCATTACGAGTATTATAACCCACTGGTGGGACCACGGAGCTTCTTCAGTGATCCCACTGCAATGTTGTGGAGCTCATAACCTGCCCACTCTCCCACTCCATTATTGTTTGAATAGGCTCTCATAATATTCATGTGAGATCGACAGCATGCATGGAGCGGAGGGTTAGGATCAATTTCTCCAGAAAGGGCAGTGACTTTTTCAAACCATTTTGAATCATATCAACTTGAGAAAATGTTCCTACTGCAATGTAGCGGAGCCGGGATTTACTCATGACCTGTCCACTCTCCCGCTCCATCATGCTTCATTCATACGGACGCTAAAAAATGTGGCGAATAAAGTTAGTTTATAGAAGCTCAGGCCTTATGCCCTGCGACCAAAGTTTAAAATGCAAACTCGTCTAAAAAAGACGTCGCGTTTGAAAAGCGCTGACGTTTCAAAAAGCGCAATTATATTTTGTCTATTCTTCAATAAACTAACTTTTTTAACGCGCCGTTTTCAGCGCCCGTGTGTATTTAGCCTTATTGTTTGAATGGCTCTCATAATATTCATGTGAGATCGACTGCAAGGAGCGGAGTGTTCTCAGTATGTTAGGGTAATTAGGATCAATTTCTACAGAAGAGGCAGTGGCTTTTTCAAACCATCAGCTCGAGAAAATGCTCATAGTCAAACAGACAAATGAGAAACAGTGGGCGGTCTGTCACCGCAACAATAACTCCCTTGAAAATATTTATAAGAATGAACTCCTTTTAACTGTAAGTACTAACCAGTATTAGGTACTATAACTTGGTACGATTATTAGAAGGAAGAAAAAATAAACTCGAGAATAAATGACTAAAACATCATTTATTTAAAGAAAAGTATAAACCTAATTTTTGGTAACAAAATGCAGACCATCTGTTCACTTATCTCTATATCAACGCTCATATCACAAAACATAATATTTAACTCGTCAAGTCCTCTTTGATTACCTCAAACCCTAATTCTCGAACTTTCTAACTACTTGCTTTACTTTCTTCTTCATTTTTATCTTCTTCCTTCTCATCTTCTCCCTTCTTATGTTCCACCTGCTTCTTCACCGGACCAGTCTGCACAATAGGCACCACTCTTTTATTCGCCGCAACCTGAGGTGGTTTCAACGGAGCGACATCAAAAATAAAGAAGTAAATAAACAGAGGCCATTATTATCTTATATTTGAATTTAAAATTTGACTTAAATGTATTTTTTTTATAATGTCACGCCTATATCCCCGAAGGAGTAGCAGAGGTGCTAGCACCCACATTTCGCCAGTTTCATATTTAGGTCCCAATGTAATAGGTAGCGAGCCTATTGCCAGTAACCGGGCACATATAAACCTGCGATAAATACACACATAACTTCAAAAAGCATCGAAAAGTCATTGGTGTATGCCAAGGTAAAACCTGGGATCGAACTCAGACCTCGTGTCAGCAGTCCATTACCCATACCACTAGGCTACCGCAGTTTTTATTATATTATTATTACAACTGCATATAATTAAAAATATTTAACAAAATAAAACACGTTGCTACTTTCGAACTTTTCGAACTCTGATAATGAATCCTCACCTTAAAAAGACATATTGAAATATTGAAAATAAAATACTAGCTACTTTGGGCAATTTAATAAAATATTTCTGTTATAAAATGGCGGCCATCTGTAAATGTTTTTATCGTTCTCATTTCAAGCGATGAAAGATAAATCTTTTGTAAATACTTTTTCAGCTGAAGTCTTTTCAAAGAACAGCATAAATATATTGCTTTCATAATTTTAAAATACTGGCCAAGTGTGAGTTGCACTCGCGATCGAAGGGTTCTGTACCATTCATTCATCTCTAATGCATCTCTCGCAAATGTAATAAAATATGTAATAAAGTTTCTCAGGATTTGGCTGAACTGGCTCTTAATAAGTTTGAAATAGAAGTGAAGAGATGATTAATGAAAAAAAGTTATTATTAAGACGGATATCTTGATGATAAAAATGCATGGTCATACTAATCTCTTGCTCTTGCACCCATAACTTCTTAATATTATAAATAAACAGAACTAATTAAAAAGAAAATAAACAATAACGATAATCTACCTGAGTTTCTTGCTGGTCTCTTCTTAGTAGATTTAACTACCGAACCAGCAAAAGAATCATTTTAAAATGATTTATTTGCTATTTAATTTATACTATACCTATAAATTATAATATTTTTGACAAATGTAGGTACATAATTATTGTAAAACTTTGACATTCATTAGTGCTCTTTATGTGCCTAAACTGGATAAACGAAATTGATTCTTTGATTCTTTGAACGGACCATTCCTTGGCAGTTGTTTTGTAAAATGTAATAGAATATAATGTTCTTATTCTTCTTCTTTTCTTAAAATGGCTTCTGCAGCAGAATAGCCGCAATTTTACCAGTCTCTAGTAAATGTAAACGTCTTATAAAATTAATGGCGAGACGCCAATGTCAAGTTTCAAGTTTTAGAAAAGTCGACCAGAGCCACGTTAGCCACGCCAGTAAATTTCTTTCCGTGTGTCCGACCCCCACGAGATCAGGTTGTCGATCAGAACGTATGGTTGGATTTTAGGGGGCAATGTATGAGATTGACACATATTTTGACGGTAATGACATTTATGACAGGTGTGAACGAATGACAATCATTGATCTATTTCATTCTCACCATTCACTTGTAGCTGTCATTGAAATTAGGTTAGATACTTTGTTATTTTTTGTGCGAACATGCGAAGAATCAGTAGTATAGTATGTTACAGAACGTGCGAATATTGAAACAAGTAGGCAGCTATATTATATAACGAAGAAAGTGTTCCAACGAGTCATAGACACCGATTTACTTTTTTATCAAGCCGCGTGCGACGACGTAACTATTCCAGGAAACAGTGCTCTATGGTTCCGCGTTTCTGAGGCCTTACCACCTTAAAAGTACATACATACATACATATGGTCACACCCATAATCCCTGAAGGGGTGGGCAGAGGTGTATTTAACACCCACATTTCGCCAACTGTGATTTTCGGTCCCACGTAATAGGGGGCGAGCCTATTGCTGCAAATCTGGCACTTTGTAAGAAAATGGGTATGCCGAAAATAATTTCCGAACCCAAAAAAGTGGAAGCTAACGTAAAATCGCAAGGAAATTAATTACGTGCTTAGCCGCACAAGCACTACCAATTAACAGAGTATCAGACGAATGGAGAATATAAGACTAAACCTTAAAAGTAATATTCTACTTCAATCTTACTCCTAGGTTCTAAGTCCTTTAAGCGCGGCGTGAAAAAGCATCTGATGAGGCCGTCAAGCTGAGCGCCACCATTGTAACACTGTACGTGTTTGTAATGGTGACCCTCTTTCGTGAGACTTTGCCTTCGGCTTATCATCAGGCGAAGTGAAGTCAAATTGACGTGCCATAAATACAAAAAAAAACTAGTCTAACGGTACTAACTGTGATAGTAGTAATCATTCTAGAACACATAACACAAGCTAATTTTAACTATGCTTAGATCTAGGCGCTCTTGATTGTCCTAGAATATTTATATAGAGTGCCGCAACTATAGTATACATAATAAATTTGTCTCTGGCCGTAGATAAAACGTGGAACACAGAATATTTTATTAGCATTTTCTGACAGAGAGCTCCGAGCGCTTTTCAATAGGATTCATTTGTGAAAACAGAATTACAGCTTGATTTCATTACTGTATCTGTTCATACTGTTCTCAATATTATTAAATATTATACTGAATGTGGAATATTTAAACACGGAGCGTGATAAGAAATGAAATTCTATCAATTTGACTTTTAGATTATTACATAACATAACATAAACTAACGCCTATATCTCCGAAAAGGTAGACAAAGGTGCTAGCATAAATTTCGCCAGTTTATGTTTAGGTCCCAATGTAATAGGTGGCGAGCCTATTGCAATTAACCGGGCACTTATAAACCTGCGATAAATACACACATAACGTCCAAAAGCATCGAAAAGTCATTGGTGTGTGCCATGGTAAACCTAGGATCGAACACGTGACCTCGTTTCAGCAGTCCATTACCCATAGCACTAGGCACTACCATAATGTGTGTATTTATCGCAGGTTTATAAGTGCCCGGTTAATGTCAATAGACTCGCCACCTATTACATTTTGACCTAAACATAAACTGACGAAATATGGATGCTAGCCTAACCCTTCAGGGATATAGGCGTGAGTTTATGTTATATAATAACGTAAGAAATATGAGAAATCCTTCTAAAATTGTATAAGAGTCAAATAGCCTATTGAATTGATAACCTCCTTTTTATAAAGTTGGTTAAAAATGCCATTCAATTAGCATAATGCCCTTGTACCCAGTCCTAGGGATCGTTAGCGTTGGTCATCCATTAGAGGTAATCGTTTGTTTCAGGATTAATTACATATTATTAGTCGGAACTTGAGACCCCCGAGTCCAATGAGCTACATATTAGCCGTTTGCTTGGCGTTCAATAAATTAATTAATACAAGGATTATTTATGGTAGGTCTTAATCTATATACCTATATAACTAGCTGACCCGAGCGACTTCGTCTGCGTCACCCCGTTTTTGTAACATTTTTCATTCCTGCTCCGCACCTGTTAGTCGTAGCGTGATGTTATATACATATAAACCTTCCTCTTTAACCATGCTATCTATTGAAACAAACCGCATCAAAATCCGTTGCGTAGTTCTAAAGATATAAGCATACAAAGGGACAATAAAAATAGGGACAGAAAACGCGACTTTTTACCCGACTGCGCGACGCAAAGGAGGGTATTGTGTTTATCAGTCTATGTATGTATGTATGTATGTATGTTTGTTTCTATGTGGCGTTCTAGAGGCTAAACGCATAGACCGATTTTGATGATTCTTACGTCAATCGATTCGTCTTAACCTTGCGAGTGTCACTAAAGACATGACAGTAATCAAAATTCACCACAGCGACCACCAGACACCATATTGTCAAAATGAAAAAAAAAAAAATTCGATGAACTATGTCAAGTGGGGTGTCGTTGAATAGGTATTTTAAAATCATATTTAGGTTCCTTTTACCAATTTTCATTTTAACTAATAGTTTAGGATATATTTAAAGTTGTTTAACAAAACATTAATTCTCACTAATTTTCTTACTTCAAGGATAAACGATATAGGTACAAACAAAAATAATATTTTGATAAAAAAATAAATTTTAAATGAATCGTAACTAAAAAGTATAAAATAAAAAAAATAATTTAAAGAAAAACAAAAATCCCGACTGCCTAAAAACTAATTTAAAAAATTACGTGAACAAATAACAATAAGAACTAAAAAGAAAGAAACAAGCCCAGTAGTTAAGATTTCATACAATACTCACAGTCGGGGCCCCTTAGGAAGATGTGATTGGTAAAATTTAAATGGGCCCCGACTGTGAGTATTGTATGAAATCTTAACTACTGGGCTTGTTTCTTTCTTTTTAGTTCTTATTGTTATTTGTTCACGTAATTTTTTAAATTAGTTTTTAGGCAGTCGGGATTTTTGTTTTATACTATGTAGTGATGATGAAAATGAAACCCGTTTTCCGTTGTCACGACATAACATGAAAACGGCTTGACCGATTTGGCTGATTTTTTTTTGTAGTTTTCTAATACTCTGTACAAGGTTCTTACGGAAAAAAATATAAAGAAAATGTCTCAGAAAGATTGAAAAATATACATCAAAGCTACGCTAAGGCGGTACGAAGTTCGCCGGGTCAGCTAGTTTGTTTATAAAAATACGTTACTTCATAGACGTAAACTGTCAAAATTATCATGCTAAATTAGACAGAGTATAATGACTTTGACTCCACCCAGCATTTTTTTTTTATTTATGGCAAGTCAATTTGACTTCACCTAGCCTGAAGTTAAGCTGAAGGCCAAGTCTCATGAAAGAGGGTCACCATTGCAAACACGTTCAGTGCTACAATGGTGGCGCTCAGCTTGACGGCCTCATCAGATGCTTTTTCACACCCCCACTTAAAGGACCCGGGACTGTAGGAAGAAGGAAACATTTAATGTCAAAGTAAAAAAAACTTTTTTATACCACTTAGGTGACAGACAAGCACGCGGTTATCTGATGGAAAGTGGTTACCGTAGTCTATGGACTTTTACAACACCGGGGGCGTCGCATTTGTGCTGCCGACCATAAAAAGAAGAGGGGGGAAGGCTAAGAGAGCCTCTGTGCTCCTCGATACAAAAGACCAAGAAGGATTTCTCTATCTTCACACTGACAACACAAAAACCTCTCCAGTGAGCTCTGGCTACCCTACTCACCGCGAACACAACACAAGGATATTATTAGGCGAGGTATTCTGTAGGGCGGAGGTACTTCACCAGTCGGAACTCACTTAGGACGGGAGATACCGTCATGTCCTACTTCTGTGAACAATAGCATCAGACTTTTCTCTGATTGAAGTTCAGAATGTAGTAAACCTTCTAAAAGAGCGAAACCTATGTGATTTCCTCGTTCTCATTTCAAACGTTTAAACAGCATAGTAATAACGAAATACTGTCAATCGCCATATTGAGGGTATATGGTAAAAAAATATTAACGACGTTATCATTGTTCTTATTTTAAAAACTTTACGCAGCACAGTAACAGAAAAATATACGGTCAATTGAGGGTACATTGTAAAACAATTTTAAAGGTGATATCGTTGGTTTCTCATCATCCAACATCGCAACAGCATAGTAAGGCAAAGTACACACTCAATCGCCACAATAAGGGTATTTGATAAAACAAATTTCAAGATAATATCGTCGTTTTCAACACCCATTATCGCTAAGTTAGTTCAACATAGTAACAGCAATTTGAATACCCTGACTATTCAATTAAAATTGAATTCAATCTCGAATTTAAAGTCACACAAAACAGCATAGAAATTAAATGACTCACCAGATTGAAACAGGACAACCCCAGACACGTTGACCAGACATAGGTCTGTACCCCTTCCACACACCACACCTATAGCCTTAGCACGAAATACTATCGAATTCGTAATGTAAAGGTATCGACAGAACGGAGCATTGAGATTGGCGGGCTACACACGCACACAGGTTCACAAGAGGCAGACTGCCAATCACAATGCTTCGTACTCTCGAAACCTTTACATTACGAATTCGATAGGAGTTCATGCTAGTGGTACTGTACACTTGTCACTTTTACTCGGGTTTACTGCTATGAATTAACTTAATTACTAGCTATCGACAGCTCAGAAGGTTCAAATCGACATTTCAAACGGTTCTATTTCCACTAAATCACGATGGAAATCGGATGGGAGGGTATTTCGAAAATGAAGATTATATTCCCGTACACTATACTTTGTTATCACACAAACTTTGTTACGCGAAATCACTGTGGATTGATACAATATTTAAGGATTTAAACTACACTTAAAATTCACACAATCAGTCACACACAATCAATTCACACAGTAGAATGCAGTGTGTTTAGCGTCAAATAACCGCTACGCGCCGCGTCTAAATCAAAACTACCGCCCTTTTCGGCGCGAACTATCATTTACATCAAACGTCACTGTCAACTGACATTTGTCACAAACAGTGTTGCCACAAACAACAAATTTTAATTGAAATAATTATTACTTGGTATTTGTAACATTCAAATACTATGCTTTTCAACATATCACTACATAGTATAAAACAAAGTCGCGTTTTCTGTCCATATGTCCCTTTGTATGCTTAAATCTTTAAAACTACGCAACGGATTTTGATGCGGCGGTTTTTAATAGACAGAATGGTTAAAGAGGAAGGTTTATATGTATATAAGATCATGCTACGACCAACAAGTGCGGGGCCAGAATAAAAAATGTTGCAAAAACGGGGTGACGCAGACGAAGTTGCGCGGGTCAGCTAGTCAATCAGAAATAAGACAAAGTACCCGCTGATCGACAAAAGGCTTGCCTCAAATTACGTGGCACTGAAAACCTCGGTGGGAAAATGTGGTTAGAATGCACCACTTCGGGGAAACCTCTGAAGTGGCGTATTTTATCGCTAGTAAACCCTAGCGTAAATATGTATGAACGCAATTATAACTTTCACTGTATTTTATGCGTTACGCAGTAGCCACGGCGAAAGTTTAACTGTCTTTGAACCTTACCACTAAACATAAAAACATAAACTCACGCCTATATCCCCGAAGGGGTAGGCAGAGGTGCTAGCACCCACATTTCGGCTGCTTATGTTTAGGTCTCAATGTAATAAGTGGCGAGCCTATTGCCATTAACCGGGCACTTATAAACCTGCGATAAATACACACATAACTTCGAAAGGCATCTTCGCTTCGTCATTGGTGTGTGCCATGGTAAAACCTGGGATCGAACCCGAGACCTCGTCACAGCAGTCCATTACCCATACCACTAGGCTAAACAAACCTCAACAACCATTTACGTATCGTAAATACGACGGGATAATAAAAGTTGTGTGTCTGTGTGTGCGTGTGTCTGTGGCATTGTAGCTCCCGAATAGAAGAACCGATTTTGATGTAGTTTTTTTTCTTTGAAAGGAGAATTATTCGGGAGTGTTTTTAGCTATGCTTGAAGAAAATCGGTCCAAGATGGCCGTCGCAACAAGATGGCGAATTAGGGTAATCCATCCAATCGTTAGCACTACTCCAATTATTGGCACTTTAGAGTTTAGTACAAAAAAATAAGGAAACCATAGATTATTCAAGTTTAGTATGCCTTAAAAAATAAAATAGTATTATTGATATCTTCTGTGCCAATAATAGGATTTTCTATAGTCTTTCGGATTTAAGTATAAAATTGTTATTTAATACTATTCAATCACATAAAAATGATTATAAAAACAAAGATTAAAGCATTTTCTTTAATTCTATGATATGTTTTGTCTAGTAGATTTTGTAAATAAGATTTTATGGTAGTTTCATTTTAGACCGACACAGTTCACCCTTAAAGTGCCAACAATTGGGTGGTTTACCCTACATAAAATATTATCATCACAAGTTCCTCAATATGGGGTGTCAAATGAAAGGGCTTGACTAGTACAATACGAAACACTATGACAAATTTCAATTCCAAGATGGCTGCCACCACAAAATGTCTAAATACCTCTTTATATTTCACGATTCCCTTAATATGGGTATCAAATGAAAGGGTTTGATTAGTAGATTTACTTAAAAAGGAAAAGTAAAAATAAAATTTTCATAAAATACTTTGAAAAAGAAAAAAAATAGCTCAAGGATTGTCGCGAAGCTTGGATCTTTTCGAAAAATATATTGTAGTGCTTAATCAGTAAGAAGTCCAACATGACAACGCTTGAGTAATTTTTTTTAATATTTCTAGGATTTTTTTGTCAGGGCTATTTAAAATTTTTCGTATTTTTTTATTTTGTTCCGTACCTACCTACCTAAAATACTAGTGACCATATTTATGTTACGTTCTAGGTCTATATAGAAGTCTTTGGATTTCAATTTGACATTTACTTCCCGCTAGAATGCTGTTCTCAATCTACAAACCAAAAACATTTTATACTTGTAGATTTGAAACACACCAAAATATGGCCGACCGCACCTGTACAATTTTGAATATATAGATCAATTTATAAGCCATTTAAGGTAATGTTATTAATATTTGAATAACTATTTGAATTTTTGGGACATTTACGCTTAGTTCATTAACTACCTGTTAAAGTTAAGGTTTCCGTCAAATTTGACAGTAACAGTAACAGTGATTCGAATGGTTTGGCTAAATGTGTTGCACCAGTGTATTTAGTAGCTCTGTTATAGTTCTCTTTTTAATATAATTTGACGTTTGAGCTTGGCCGGTTACAGTTAGCGTCAAGTTATGACGTCATTTTAACAATTGTCAAATGGTGCAACCTGTTTTATACCTGGCCGGTACTTTAACTGTACTGTTAATGTTAAAGTAAGATCGTGCAACCCAGGCATAAATAGTGAGGAATGGCATATCTAGAACATAATGGTATTTGTACAAGACGCCGCCATTTTGAAGTTAGTTTCGTCAGAACTACTTGTCATATATGACAAGCTATTAGCTACACTATACGCACTATTAACTGATTGTGTCGCAAGACTGCCTTGCTCCTGTGGTGCAACATATCGTAATGATAATGTACTAAGCTTGATTCCTCGACCGAGAAAAATAACATACATAACATAAACTCACGTCTATATCCCCGAAGGGGTAGACAGAGGTGCTAGCACCCACATTTCGCCATTTTATATTTAGGTCCCAATGTAATAGGTGGCGAGCCTTTTGCCATTAACCAGGCACTTATAAACCTGCGATAAATACACACATATAACTTCGAAAAGTATCGAGTCATTGGTGCGTGCAATGGTAAAACCTGGGATCGAACCCGAGACCTCGTCTCAGCAGTCCATTACCCATACCACTAGGCTACCGCGGTTTTTTTGTTTGTTGTTTGTTTCATCATCTACTACCTATATCCATTAAAAAGTTTATAAATCGTTTCTCTTATCAACGTTTGATATAGGATGTGGAAATTTGTCAAATAAATGACAGTTCGGCCACCAGGAAACTTAATTGCTCGTGGCCAAACCAGTTTGGCAATTCAGTTTGGCCTGGAGGAAAAATTCGCTTTTTCGAGATGACCCCAATACATACTAGCTACTATAAATATAAAATTAGTTTTGTTTGTACATTGGATATGTCGCCTCTTTGCTTCTATAATGTGTTATCTCGAAAACTGTGATTTTACAGGAGAGTGATTTTAAACTTACAAAATAAAACTGTGACAAAACTAATAACTTTTTTACTGTCGATCCTCAATTTATTATTTGATATGTTAAATAAACTATCGAAGTAGTTCTTAAAACCCTGGCAATTTGAAATTTTAACGTGGAATTAGCATCAATTTAAAAAAAGGGGAACATATATCACGTTTTTCTTGCAAATAGTGAGTATTATGAGTGTTACAACCTGAGTCGTCACGTTGTTGATGATATTACGTTTCTTATGACACTGAGTTTTGCCACAAACAATCATTGTTGAAATAAAAACTTTTGGTTTCGAGAATATTTTTTTATTAGAAAGAGGGAAACTACAACCACACTTAATAATTAATTCTATAAAAATTAAAACAAATTAATACTATAAATAATCACAATTGGTAGGCCTAATGAAAATCGCATTTGACTTCTATATTACAGCATATTTAGGTTAATATAAAATAGTTATACCTAAAAACAATCAGTCTTCGGCAGCAATAGTTTCTAAAAAATCTAACAATTATAACATTCATCATCATCATCCTTGCGTTAGTCCCGGTCATATTCGAAGCCTTCGCCTCGGCGTCCGGGGTCTGCTTTCCGGCTTTTTCTCATCCACTAGGCACGGTCTGGCGCATCCATGGTGGTGAGTCCATTGGCACGCATGTCATCCTCTACGACGCCAAGCCAGCACTGCTTGGGTCTATTCCTCCTACCGGGACCCGGTGGAGGTGTCATGGCCAGACATCTGTTACCCACGTAGCCGGGTGGTCGTCGCTGAACATGGCCGTACCAGCGAAGGCGACTCTCCTGCATTTTGTCTGCAATGTCATGGAAATGGAGGCGGCCCCGGATGCGAGATGCGAATCCACCAGGGCGATGTCATCAGCATACATGAACACCCACGGGGGCTGCTCATATGAGTTTCTGATGCTGTCCGACAGAGCGTCTACCACCACGCTGAGCAGATACGGGCTAAGAACAGATTCCTTGGTGTACTCCAAGGTTGATGGGGAGGGGGTTTGGGTCGCCAACAGCGGTCTGGACCGGAATTGTAGTACATTTTTCGGATAGTGTCAATATAGAACTCTAGAATCCGCAGTACCCACCAGATCACCGCGTGAGGAACACAGTCGAAATCCTTCTGCATGTCTACAAACAGACAGTGCAGTGGCGTATTCTTCGTTCTGTTTTTCTCCGCGACAATTATATCCTGTGCCGCTTTGACCCTGGAACGCGCCAACTTATAGATAAGCTTGCGCCCCTCAGGCGATTCCAACTTATCATAGAGAGGTTGTAAGTGGTCTCGTCTGGCTCTGGCTACAGCTTTCTTAGTGGCGCGCTTTGCTTCATTGTACGCGTCACGGTGTTAGGGAGACCTGGACACTTCCTACTTTTTAAAGAGGGCTTGACAATAGCATCATAAGTGTTAGCAAACAAAATACAAAATTAAAAAAATACTTAACCAACCAATATTGTAATACAAATGTAACGGACTAGACTTAGTCAAAACATGAATACAAAATAGTCCTTTGGAAATAAGTAGGTAATCAAATTAGAATAAATCTACTTTTAAGTTAAGACAAAATTACAAAATTAAAAATCAATAATGATCTTACACAGTAATCAGAGATAGTCTTGGTATTATTTGGCGCAAATATTAATAATCAGTTTTCATAGCAGCCTATATTTTTATAAAATCACCCCCGCTACGCTTAATGAAGAGTCGTTTTCTAAAAATAAGTTTTATTATTTTAAATATTTGCTAAGATAAGTAGTTTCTTATTAAACTAAGATACAGCAAATAGTAAAAAGTATGATATTCACTTGTCACTTGTCTCACATCTAGATTCCATCTGAAAAATTTAAGTACCAACGGCTATTACTTTTAGTATTTACAACGGACTATATTAGAATATTCCTAAATAAATACATTTGTTTTTGTTCAAAAACGAAACATCTATAATTATCCATCGCTTGAATTTTAATTTGGAAAAAGTTTCATCACCTACAACGTTACATCCTAAGTTAACTCCAAATAAAACCTTCATACTTTCGACAGCAATGTGACATGTACGGTATG
The DNA here is from genome assembly GCA_963691645.1 of Pelosia muscerda. NCBI lineage: Eukaryota > Metazoa > Arthropoda > Insecta > Lepidoptera > Erebidae > Pelosia > Pelosia muscerda. Next base: position 2,975,903 of record OY829125.1, read on the forward strand.
TAACAATTAACATTCCACACTATTTTTCAGTAATAATGTGTCACATCCATATATCACATTATAAAATTTAAAATCATAATTGAATTAAGACTTATCTTTACAATCAAAACGTGATAAACACGTTATGTCACGTTTTCGCAGAAAATCAAGAGCTCCTTCCTCTGTAAGTGCGTAGTGGTTACTGTTATGTTACGTTCTCGCAAAAATACTTGATGCAGTAAGAGACAGTGCCATATTGTGATCTGACACAATGACGCTATCTCTTTCGCCCACAGATTCGCTATTTACCGCGTAAAAAATACCACGTTTTTTGAGAAAATAAAATCGATCACGGCGGTTTTAATTATCAAATAAAAAAAAAAACAAAATTTCGGATATGTCACATTATAGAAGCAAAGAGGCGATGTGTATTTGCCGACTATTTAAGGGAAGAGGGTGAGACAAAGAGTAGACGAAGGAGGCGGTTGCTGGGGGCTAGAGGATGAACGTTAAGTGTGTTGAAAAAAACTATCTGAGCAAAAAAAAACAAAAAAAAATTATACTACTTAGGTGGCAGACAAGCACACGGCCCGCCTGATGGGAAGCGGTCACCGTGGCATATGGACGTTTGCAACACCAGAGGCGTCACACACGTGCTGCCTACCCTGTAGAAACCTTCTAATGCCCTTCTTGAAGAACCCCATATTGTAGTCGCTTGGGAAAACCACGGCAGGGAGTTCATTCCACAGCTTGAGCGTGCGCGGGAGGAAACTCCTTTCATACCTTCATAATATTTCTTCTGTTTAGCTATTGGTGCACAAATTAGCAGCAAGGGCCTTCATTACATTCCAGTGAGTCAATAAGACACTACATACCCTACCCATATCAGATAAACCTTAACCCATACGAGTTTGAGTGGGACTGCATACCCTAATGAAACGTCAGCCGTATGGAGTTCTTCAAGAGGGGCATTAGAAGGTTTCTACAGTGTAACGCCCTGGTACAAACGTCTAAAAGCCTCGGTGATCACTTTACATCAGGTGGGGCGTGTGCTTGTCTGCCAACGAAGAGAAGAAGAAGAAAGCTGTCCAACTGGGGAAGTACCTCCGCCCTACAGAAGACCGCGGTCATAATAACCATCGTGTTGTGTTCCCGCCGGTAAGTAGGGTAGCCAGAGCTCACTATACCCCTCCTTCCTCTCCCCTTCCTAGCCTCCCCACCCCTTCCCAGCTCTCCCCCTTTCCCTTCAGGGTGGGCAGCGCGTGTGTGAAACCCTTAGTGTTGCACACGTTCATAGGCCACGGTGGCCGCTTTCCATAAGGTGGGCCGTGTGCTTGTCTGCCACCTATGTGGTATAAAAAAAAGTGGTACCTATAATAAAACGTCACTTAACCGGTCTTCATAATAAAGCGTTAAACCGAATCAGAACCATTGGCTGATCGGTTCCATGTCAACAATTATAATCACAATGTCAGTGTCGTTACACTTTATTAAAATTGTACCGAGAAATGAGTTTGTTCCGCTGAACGGACTTGCTTCATTTCACTTTGTTCCGATTTGTTATAAGCAAAGGGGCGTCGTAAACGTGGTGATCTGATCGAAGACCAGTAAACGGCACTTACAAAACGTCAATATCAGCAATATTTAATCAAATGCAAATGGACCACCGCACCAGTTCGAAACGCGGCCCCGACCTGAGAAGACTCCGGCAAGAAACTCAGCGGGCTTTTCTTTTTTTTTTGGTCTATTTACAATAATTTAGTCTAGATACAAAATTTAGCTGAGTAGCAAGTTGAGTGAACAGCTCATTTCCAGGCTTGTTTATCATCCAAATAATCCTGGATTTTATAATAAGCTCCCGCCACGCCACGGAGGTCGTCAAACATGATACAACATGACAACGAATACGGAAACAATATCACATAATATCCGCAGCAGAAGTACCTAAAAACGTGAGCGGCGCGCGCGCAGTGTTAATGACCTTAAAAATGACACTTCAACGTCACGGCCCAGGTACTGGCGTGCACACAAGTGTATTGAGAAAGTGTCTGTCAGTCACGCACCTGTATAAAACCTCATTTATATTATTACTAGCTGACCCGCGGAACTTCGTCTGCGTCACCCCGTTTTTGCAAAAATTTTCACTTCTGCTCCGCACCAATTGGTTGTAGCATGATGTTTAAACCTTCCTCTTTATTCACTCTATCTATTAAGAAAACCGCATCGAAATCTGTTGCATAGTTTTAAAGATTTAAGCATACAAAGGGACATACGGACAGAGAACGCGACTTTATTTTATACTATGTAGTGATAGTGCAGTTTTACTGGAGTAGAAAAATATTTGATTACTAGCTGTTACCCGGGGGTTCGCCCACTTGGATGTCTGCTAAACCAAATACCGGCAACCCGGAGCCTGCGCGGTGGACTGCTGAGACGAGGTCTCGGTTTCGATCCCAGGTTTTACCATGGCACACACTAATGACTTTTCGATGCTTTTCGAAGTTATGTGTATTTATCGCAGGTTTATAAGTGCCCGGTTAGTGGCAATAGGCTTGCCACCTATTACATTGGGACCTAAACATAAACTGGTGAAATGTGGGTGCTAGCACCTCTGCCTGCCCCTTTGTGGATATAGGCGTGAGTTTATGTTATGTTGGAACCCTACGACCCTCTCTTAAAAGATCGTAAATCGTAAATGCTCTGCCAGCACACGTATTTCCTTCATCCTACAGTCTCGGGTCCTTCAAGCGGGGCGTGAAAAAATAACTGTCGAGGCCGTCAGGGTGGGGAACGCCGCCGTTGTAAGGACTGCACCTGTAATGGCTGCCACCATATTCTGGACTGCGTCTCTGCTTACTAACAGGCGTGGTGCAGTCAATTTAACAACCTAAATATATATAAAACTAGCTGACCCGCGCAACTTCGTCTGCGTCACCCCGTTTTTGCAACATTTTTCATTCCTGCTCCGCACCTGTTGGTCGTAGCATGATGTTATATACATATAAACCTTCCTCTTTAACCATTCTATTTATTAAAACAAACCGCATCAAAATCCGTTGCATAGTATTGAAGATTTAAGGATACAAAGGGACAAGAAAAATAGGGACAGAGAACGCGACTTAATTTTATACTAAGTAGTGAGTAGTGATGGAGTTATACAGGTCGAAGCCGAAGGCCCCTGGTAGTACTCCTGGTACAGAACATATTGGCTTGAAAAAAAAATACAGCAAAGTATTTTTTTTTATTTTTTTTTTGTGTCATTGTATTTGAGATTAGAAATGTCCAGTCACATATGCAAACATGTGACTTGCTCAGTGTTATCGTATAATAATTGAACCAAATTGACCTTAGATAATGGTTTTAAATCACTGGTAATGGGAAAGTCCGTAATAAATTTATTACGCATTTATTATTGGGACAAAGGCGGGGAGACGATGACTATAGTATACGATATAGATGGCGGAAATCCATTACAAAAAATATTTATAGCCCAATACAGCGCCAGAAACCCGCAGCTCCGCTCATTCGCTTGAAAGCGCTCCTGAAGATGCCTCGTATACAGGCGAAACACGTGTCGAGGTTTGTCCTTCACACTTGCGGAATATTGCACAATAAAATACAACATCTCTCCTCTGGTAAGAAGTCTTCTACTTACTTTGAAGAGGGCGGTTTGACATTCCAATATAATTATCCCCCCCTCCCTCTCCCCCAATTTATATTTTTGATGACTATAGTGTATATTCGTCAAGAAAATTAAATACATTTTAGTTCGTAATTCATTTATTCAAATCTTGTCGATGTAATCTGGTCACGTGCTGCCCTTGTCCTATTTTATTAATTGGATATTTCTCCTTATAGATCATCTAAATCCATCCCAACCCCCGAACTGTACGCACATTTTATTCCCACACGCAATGTCGATAGCTTGTCAAAGTTTGTCAAATCTCGTACAAAGAAGGACGCCATTTTGAACTTTCCAGTATAACCTCGTTAATTAAGAATTTTTCTTCCTGGCCAAACTGATTTGTCAAACTGGTATGTCAAATAAGTTTTCTGGTGGCAAAACTGTTATTTATTTGACAAATTTCCACACCTTATATCAAACGTTGCATAATTCAAACTATTTACACTAATATTATAAAGAGGAAAGATTTTTTTTTGTTTCTGTGATACGGCTTTGAAACTACTGGAACGATTACAATAATTCTTTCACTTAAAAGCTACAATATCTACTAGGAATAACATAGGCTATATATCATCACGCTACTATCCAAGGGAGCGGAGCAATAATCATAAATCGCGAAAGACCAGTAGCACTAGCATGGACTCCTATCGAATTCGTAATGTAAAGGTTTCGAAAGAACGGAGCATTGTGATTGGCAGTCTACCTCTTGTGAACCTGTGTGCGTGTGTAGCCCGCCAATCGCAATGCTCCGTTCTGTCGATACCTTTACATTACGAATTCGATAGTTCATGCTAGTCTGTGAAAAAAAAAAAAACATTTATTCAAATCAATAACTTTTCTAAACGATTGTACTTCAATACACATGGCGAACCGGTTGACCCTCCACGTATATTGACCATAAAATGTAGTTTTTTTTTTAAATGCATTTGCACCAGTATCTTTTTAAAAGAGGCTGTACAGTAAAAAATATAAATAAATATGCCATTGACCGCTATGTAGAGGGCGATGACTATCTCGCTATTACTTATTTTGTACTATTATTTATTTTGATTAGTACGTACTATGACTTATATGTATATTAAGTACTACACTATACTAAGTACTATAACTGTGTATGTTTTATATACTTTTGTTCAGCAAATAAATTATTATTCTATTCTATTCTATTTTTTTTTAATACATAGCGGTAGCCTAGTGGTATGGGTAATGGACTGCTGAGACGAGTTCTTTTTGTTCTTTTCGAAGTTATGTGTGTATTTATCGCAGGTTTATAAGTGCCCGGTTAATGGCAATAGGCTCGCCACCTATTACATTGGGACCTAAACATAAACTGGTGAAATGTGGGTGCTAGCACCTAGGGGATATAGGCGTGAGTGTATTTATCATTCTTTTTTTTTGTATAATTTGCAATTCAGACTCGATATTTTTGTACGCCCCTGGCGGAACGTAGCTGTACTTTTTTTTAGTACAAGATAATTTGACTTCACCCCGCCTGATGATAAGCAGAAATGTGCGTCCTGAGCAGTGCGTCCAGATTTGTGAGTAATATAAGAATTGCCGTAGTGTGTAACATAAATAACTCTATGTATAAGTCTATGGCTCTCCTATTTTTTTTAAGAGCATCGATAGTCAATTTTTATTTTTAAACTCACTAATGAACATACTAATATAAGGTCTCGATCATTAGCAATGATTAACTTCCATATTTATGACACAACTAACAAATTTATTAGCCCACAAAACGTCTGTAAATTTACATACTTAATTATTGGCGATATTTACGTTTAACTAGCACGATGAAACTAGTTTATCGAACTATTTCATAGTCATAATTGTGTTATTTACCATCGCACGCAGCTATTCTCGAAGTTTCACTTTTCTTGACAGTCGAATATAGACCAGTGGAGGTTTTGGCGGGAACACGAAAAGTGTCATGGCGCTGCAGTGTTTCATTTTCTAAATTTGGTGTGCATTCGTGTTTTTTATGTGTAAAAATGGTGGAGTTTTAGACATAACGGCTTGGAGGACACACAAGTGTAGGAAGAGGAATATTGTAGTGAATTATGATTTTTCGTGTTGTCAAAATCTCCCTAAGAAAAGCTTCTAGTAAAGTCTCCCACTACTTTACTAGGGCAACTATCATCCGTCTTCGTCATCAACAATCATTCCAACTATTATCACAAAATAAAAGGAAATTCCCAACTCGACACTGGCAAGATTGTCCCCTAAATTGGGTTGATATGTTGCCATCTAAGAAAAAAAGAAGAAGAAGAATAGACCAGTCAATTAGTCTTCCAATATCGGATATTCCCAGTAGTACTACTGGGAATATTCTTCCCATTAGACTTACCGATAGTAAGACTTACATGTTTGGGTTGGTACGTACGGTCACCTGCAATGGCTGCAATAATATGTATACACTTTGGAACCTTGTCACAATAATAAGTGACAAGTCAACATTATGACATGAAACGGTAAAATTCGACAAGTTTAATGTGAAAAAGTTCTAAAACGTATACATATTATTGCAGGTGACTGTACAGGGTTTATTTCGAGTTTACCTTCTCTCGCAGTGATATTGTCTGCGAATTTTTTGCCTTTTACGATATCCCTAAGATAAGATTTTTTTTAGTTTACTTCACGTCAATTTGACTTCACTTCGCCTGATGGTAAGCTGAAGGCAAAGTCTCAGGTGGGGTGGTGACTGACGAAGCTTCTTAGAAAATTACTAATGTGGGGTCAATTATGCAGAAAATTGAATGGAAACTTAGTGGTAAAAATTTTAAAAAAAAGTTAAGGTCGTACAAAAATTGTTCTATATATGAAACTAGTATAGACCCGCGGCTTCGCCCGCGTGGCTGTCGGTTATCGCGACCTAAGCGCCATTTATGCAACTTAACTTCTATATTACTAATCATAACTCCGGTTCTACTTAATCGATTGCAATCAAACAAACGTAAGATTTTAAGTTGAACCAAACCCCTTCAAACAAATAAAAACCGCATCGAAATCCGTTCAGTAGTTTTTGCGTCCATCGCGGACAAACATAAACTTTTTACTATTATATAATAGTATAGATAGAAGATATATAGATGTACACTGTACAGACATTCAAGTACCTATACTTTGTCTAATATAGGATGATACTTTTGACAGGTCTAAGTAGGGTACCCCATACAGTACAATCGTTAATGAATCTGTTCGATATTCGATTATCGTTCCCGTAGAATATGGTATCGATGTTACATAAATTATAAAACATTTATTTCTTATTATTTTATGTACTTAGGGTATTATAATTTTATAAATATTTGTTTACTTAAGGTAAACTTCATTATGTAGTGCGGCGCGGCATTACCTAATCGCACTGTACTGCAAATATAAATTTATAATTGCTACAGTTACTGCCATTTATAGTATAATATTTATATTTTATATTATATCTAGTTAATTCTATTACCAAAATTGCAGTAGATAAGTACTTAAACATAAAATTATTTTCATAAATTAATAGATTATGTTCGATTTATTCGATTCGTTTTTCTACAGTCAATTATGCTGTGTTCTTGCAAGGCACTACTCTACGATAAGTGGGCGGTACTTGTCTATGAATTACGATAATTTTAGAGGTATTAATTTGTTTATAAAAATACGTTACTTCATAGACGTGAACTGTCAAAATTATCATCCTAAATTAGACAGAGTATACGTAGATATTATTGCCTGCTCTAAGAACCTTCACAAATATTTAAGAAGGATAAAAACATTACAGAAATCGGGAAGTCGTTGTCAAATAATGTCATGATCAAAGAAAATACGGATTACATTTTTATAGTTAGATTTCATTTCGCGCGCTACGAAGAAACTTTCTTCACAATTTCATAAATAGAACGTGAAGCAAATGTCAATTTGAATTATCTATGGTATAACACAGCGTTGCGACTTTTTTTGCGGTAGCGTGTTAAAAAGGATTCTATATTTAAAAAGTATGAGAGAAATGAGGTTGTATTGCCATTTGTGAGCATAGAATGCATAATGATACGAGTACCTACTTAATGATACAAAGACAATTAGGTAAATAAAATCAGTTCATTTCTGTCCCACTCAGTAAAACCTTATTTCGTGCGGAAATTTATTCTGTATACTAACATCGAATCTTGCCTATACGTTTATTATAACACTTATACCTATGGCTAACAAGTGTGCCCACCTGATGGAAAGAGGTTACTGTGGCATATGGACGTTTGCAATACCAGGAGCGTCACACTCTTGTTGCTGGCCATATAGAGGGGAACCGCGGTATTCTTCGCTTCCCCAGTCGGACTGCTCAATTAGGATGGAAGATGCCGTCAAATATTACTTCCGTCGAGGTACGGAGTTTTGGCAATAGTTTTTTATAATTATTCACTGAACCTTTTCCCAACTCAGTTGGGGTCGGTTTTCCAGTCTAACTGTGATGCGGCTGAACTTCGATATTTTCCGTGAAGCGACTGCTATCTGACCTCCGCAACCAATAGTCCAATGACCAATGGCGATATTGAAGTTCCAAATTACACTTGATTTTTGAGGGCTCCAACTACCCGTAACGACTGCCATAGATGTTTGTATGGCAACCGGGACCGACGGCTTAACGTGCTCTCTGAGGCACGACCAGGCCAGTGCAAACAGCCATATTCATGCAACTTTTTGCACTGAGCGGGGATCGAACCCGCGCCCCGTGCGTAGCAGTCGTGTGCACTACCGCCACGCCACGGAGGAGTTTTTTATAATATATTACACAAAAATATCATGAAACATCTCTTATAATATAAAACCATTCAAAACTTGAGGATGGCCGCGACCGATGAATGAATTCACGAACGAACGAACGAGAATGTAGTGAACCGAATGAACCTTTTAACCAAATTACTTACACATATTTTCTTTCATAAGCTTTTTTATTTGTTTAATACAAAGAACGAGTGAAGCGAATGACTTTGGTATTTATTTATGTTATTTATGTTATTTTCTTTTCTGTTATCATCTTACGAGTAAGAAAGATATATAAATAATATTTATTGGAAAAAGATTACACAGTTGCGTAATTACATATAAATTTGAAGCATTAGACATTCTTCAGAATACATCGAATAATATGTATATCGCTTAAAAATTGACAAACCTGAACCTCTAGACAAATGTGTTACTTAGTGTGTACTTAGTCGTGTTTTACGACACCCTTCGGATAAGATAGGGTGGTGATATTGTATTTTCGTCACTACACGGATCTCAGATGGAATTTTGAATAGCATATTGAATTTTTTTTATCCTAGAAATAGGTTCCTGTTGTTTACAGCATCTAGATAGGCCCACGTTGCAATCGAAGCTCTTGATCTGCCAAAGTTACTTACCTGTAACAAAAAATAATTAATTAATTGATTAAAATCAATGAATGATTGAATGAACGAATGAATTGGGATTTAATTTTTAATATTTCGTATGCCTTTGGTGGAACATAGCTTATTACTAGCACCAGCAACTTCACGGAATAAATAAATCTGAATACGAAATTTGATTTTGAATAATTTATAAATTCAATATGGCAGACTAGCTGAATGAACTTAAAAGTTTGTAACATTGCTAGAATACCAAAAACTGACCATCAACTTGCTAACTAGTATACCAATATTTTAAAAATACATATTTAATTTAATTTGATACTTTAAATTTGATAATGCGGTAATGAGAAGACTGTAAGTTGATTATTTAGTATCTGCGTTCTCTACTAAATTCGAAATACAAAATTCCCGCCACAAGTCAGGAACACTGTGACACAACTTTTGTTCTAAATATCTCATCTAGAAACACCTATACAAGAAAATCATAATCATAACTCATTAACCCACTGATCTAGTCTCTGCATCCCGTAAAAGCGACAAAATTAATCAAACACATTATCCGTGATGCTGTAAGAACAGCCTTCGACTTATAAAACATTTTTACGACACCGCAATGAAATAAAATGTTATTATGATGAAATAATTATCTGTGATCTAATTTCCGAACGGAGTTGAGTCTGTCAATGTCAATGTCATTTAGACTTTCTCTAATCAAAGACTGGGAGCTTTTTGGCGGCACCGCAAAAAAAAGGTCTGCATTAGTGTTTCATTTTCTAAAATTGGTTATAATTCTAGTTTTTAATGTGTAAAAATGGTGGATTTATAGACATAATGTTATGTAGGTATATTACGAAAGCGGCATATTGCTTTGAATAATGGTCTTCTGATGGTTCCAAGTCTTCATAGAAGACTCTAATAAAGTCTCCACTACTTTTATAAAGTATGACTATGACTGTGACTTTGTCTAGACTATGGCGGACTTGACTTGACTTCGACGGTGACTAAATAACGAAAACGCTGCGGAATATACGTATAATTTATATGTCATATCTAATTACTTGACACTGACAAATACTCAAGGAGCGAGCGATATTGAAGAAAATAAAAACTAAAACCCAACTACAGCAAAAACGACGCTGAAAAAGTATGAAACAAGACTTCCAGTTCAATGGATTTTAGTCTTCAAAATGCGTTTCTATTTTAAATAAAATATATTAAAAAGACACACCAAGATTGTTTGCGTTTATTTAAGTACCTACTAAACTTCCTTCCTTCCTTCTTCCTACAGTCCCAGTCCTTAAAGCTGGACGTGAAAAAGCATCTGATGAGGACGTCAAGCTGAGCGCCACCATTGTAATACTGTAAGCGTTTATAATGATGATAATTTTTCCAAAGACTTTGTCTTCAGCTTATCATTAGAAAACCATCAAATTGACGTGTCTTCCTAAATGAAAAAAATGCGTGAATTGAAACTCAACATTTGCTATCATCTTTTTTGAAATGTTTTTTTGTTTAAATGCTGTTTTTTTATGTTCGGTAGACACGTGTTTGACCACTATCTCATCTTGTAAATGCAGATGCGGTCGACTGTGGAGCACTCTTGGCTAGAAGTAACCTATTCACTTTAGTCTTGAAGATTTTCAAGATTTGTTATTATTTTATTTGGCAACACTATCACTGTATCCAATCAAACCTAGCAACACTACCTTCAGGCTGGAAGACGAAGTTCTACCTACTATCGATGTATAAATTACTTTCATCAATTACTTCACTCCCCGGTGAAAACCTCTGCCTTTAACTGAAGATTTATCCATACGTACCTAAAAGTACCAATCGTCTCAGAAATTACGTAAAATCAAATTAAAGATTCACTTAATAACTCAAAGTTGATATATTTTCAACAGTGAGTTCAAAAGACAAGAATAAACGGTGAGTTTCTAAACGAAATTGTTAATTAATCAACGTCTGAGAAGAGAAAATAATTAGGTTCGCTTTCAAGTTCAGAAACTTCAAAATAATATACTCAAAATGATATATCGTATGTGTTTTACATATAAATGAAGTTATTTAATTTGTTGGAAATATAGGCACACTATCAAACCAAAAACAAAATATACAGAATAGAATTTGGAATTCTTTACCACCTCATGTGTTTCTTTCGTCACCATTGCAAACACGTTCAGTGCTACAATGGTGGCGCTCAGCTTGACGGCCTCGTCAGATGCTTTTTCACGCCCCACTTAAACGACCCGGGACTGTAGGAAGAAGGAAACACGTGCGCCGGTAAGGAATTCCAGGACTTAATAGACTTAATTTTTTTTTATTAATCAATTTCAATAATCTTAATTTTATTCCATTTTGTTTGATGAGTGATGATGTGAGTTGATTATTTAATCACTGTTTGAGAATCGTTTAGTTAGTCGCCATTTTGCGAAAAGAAAGAATTTATATTCTACGAATACATAATTATATTGAAATACTCTTGAAAATTCGACAATCGTCTCAAAATAACTACGTACAGGCATTTCGTTGAACTATTCGAGAAATTCAGACGATCGTTAATATTATGTTACACAAAAATCTCCAATTACAAAAAGGATAGGTACATATAATAAGGTAATTTCGATCTTCAAACAGGGTTGCCAGATTTTTGGGACTAATTTGATTTGTACCGATATTGTATTGTCTGGAAGTCTGACTAAAATACAAAAGCGAAACAGTCTCCGTCAAGCCGAGCACTACCATTGTGATACGGTACGTGTTTGTAATGGTGACCCTCTTTCCTGAGACTTTGCCTTAAGGTTACCATCAGGCGAGGTGAGGTCTAATAGACGAGCTATAGGTTAAAAAAAGCCATTCGATCCACGCCCGGTGCAAATATTTGTATGCATGAATATGGTTATTTTTATTAGTCTGCCTAAGAAAGGACGTTAAGCCGTCGCACTATGGGACGAATCGGCATTTTTCATCTCAAAAATCGATAACTCTGTTGTTTTGAGGTGTTTCTCCTTGAATTTTTTTTCACGTATTAATGAATGTCTAGGCAATAAAAAAAAGTAAATATCATCATTTTAAGAATTATATATTTTTCGTAAAAAAATGTCAAAAATAAAGTTATACGAAATTACATACATAAATTATAATGTTTGAATAAAATAGCATTAAATGTTACACTTTTACTTAAAATAAGCTTAAAACTAAATTATTATTATTATTATTATTACTAAAAATTACATTATAAAAATTTAAAACAAATTAGCGCTTAGGTATCCTGTTCATTATTTTCAATTTCCAACAATTCTTTAGCTTCGTCAAATAATTCTTTGGATATTAAAAAACTGGGTTTATTTAAACTAGGTATATATGGATCAGATGTATATAACAAAATATGCAAAACGTCTTCGTTTGTTGCTGATCTAGAACACTTCCTAGCATGATGTAACCTATATTTCTTGTAATCTTTATTTCGGGCTTCCTGGGCATCTTCGGATAATTGTCCTATAGGCAAAACTGCATAATGCTCTATTATTTTAGCACCATGTATAAGTACTTTATGGACCGAAGATGGCATGTAGTACCAGTTATATTTGCTTACATACAATTGCGCGGTTATCAATGTGTACTGGCCGAATTTTTCTGCGTTTATAGGGAATCCCGATGACATGGTTTGAAGAATCACATATAATCTCTTAATTAATTCTTCATCTATTCCGGTTATCCCTGCAGAACATTGGTAGTTTTGGAAAAATCTCCTTGCCGTATTACCGTCATTGCTATTACCGGAACCTTGACGTGGTTTATCAATGTGCAAACCAAGCACTTCTCGAAAACGTTTTTGGACATATTTTTTCTTGTCTTCTTTAAGTTGCTTGTTTTCTGGAGTTGTTGCAGACCACTTCTCAAAACCCAAATTGTAAGAAATATGGAGAATTGTCTCCATAAATCTTATCCATGCGTGTAGTGTCGATAATCCATATTTAAATGCATCTTCATTTTCAACTCTTGTTGTAACTTTTAAAAGATCATTCATTTGTCTGGGGGTTGCTCCACAAACAGTGCAGGTAGCACTGGATGCTGTGTTCGTTAACACTTGAGCAACTTTCCCATCAATCATTGTCATAAACAGTTCATGTTTAACTTCGATGACTTTGTCGTCTATTGCCACAAGAGTTGAAATCAATTGATTAATTTTGGCCTCAATTTCACTGACAACCGATGTAGTTTTTTCGGGTGTTTCTTTTGCAAATTCTAATGAAATTGGTCTGCAATATCTAACAGATGAGCATGTAGTGTTCTGCCATATAACTGCAGAAGTTTCTTCGTCTACTAGTCGCAGTGGTACAAGGGACACTATAAACAAATTAGCATCCGATATTTGTTCATTTTCTTCCGGTAGAGTTTGCTTATACTCACTTTGCCCAGAGGATCCATCACATCCCCATTTAGTGAACAGCTTCAGACGATTGTGGTTTATTGATCCTGACTTTGTCTTTATAATACGGCAGACTGTATGGTCTAAGAGGTCTTGCAGATTTATTTTTGCGCTTATATTTGTCACCGTTATGCTAGATGCAGGCGGATAGCAAGCCTTTTTTGCTTCACTTAGTATTTGATACGAAGGCAATACAGAACTTAAATTCTTATCAACGAGCCTTTTTCTTAGGTATGCATATTGGGCTTTGGTTAGATCTGTTTCAACACACATACTCAATGCCTCTTCTTTTGTAAAAGAAAGTGCATTCTCTGGATTGATTATGTTTTGTAAAATTACTTATTTCTGATAATAGCCACAATGGACGCTTCGTCATTTCACCCACAGATCGTAAACCTTGCACATAAGCGTTACGGACATGTCCCATTCCATACTCCTGGACCAGTTCCATATTTTTTCGTTTTTTTGTATTTTCCGAACACTCATCATATGGTTTTGTTGGTCTGCCACGATCACCAGAAGTATTCAAGTCAGAATTTTCCGATGTTGAGGTACTGCAAGAATTCAATGGTACTTTAAACTCACCGTTTAACCAATTTGAGTATAGACTCTCAAACCTGTCTGACTTTCTTTGGGCTTTCTGCCATTTCTGGTTGCAAATCGATGTTAGATTTTTTTGAATACTCTCTATTACAGTGTTAACGTCAGTTTCTGATAATTGAAAGTTGTTCAACAAATATTGTCTGAGGTCTGAAGTACTTTTTCCTTTTATTATTTGATCACAAATATCGCGTCGAAAACAAACGAATTCACTCATTGTTAGATACTGTATGTTTTTTGTCTGTTAATTGATATTGAAACTAAGTATCTGAACACTTTGATGAACTGTATGATGAAAACACGGATATATAAAGGACCAATATATTGGTGCCTTGTGCAAAAACCGTGGGACAATTGATTATGATAGTTCTCATCGAAATATGTGAAATCAGTACCGATTGTAATAAATTACCACAACAGATAAATAGAACTTCCGTAGTAATATAGTTTATCATACTTGTGGTTAAGGTACGTAAGGTAAGGTGCGTAACAAAAGTGCCAAGGGAACAGTCTTGTAGTCTATTTATTTGTTTTTGTATGCTTACATCAAAATACAATAATTGAATTTAATATTTCATAGCAAAAAGGAAAAACCGTATATTTTGGGATTTTTTCCCCCGATTGACATATTGCTTCTAAATCACCTCTGGCGCAAAAAACGCGCACCTGTTTTTTTATTCCTCATATTACTGAATAGGTAAGGTCATTATTAGAGTGATTAACTTAACACCGGCTGCTTTCGGTAAAATAGAAAACTCCAATTGAAAGAAACAAAATCGATTTTTTCTCTACTTCACTAAAAAAAATCAAAAAAAATAAAAGTGATCCTTTTTTTTAGAAAAGCTGAACGTATTTGCAAAGTGTACATTCTAAGCTATCTAATGATGTATAAAACTAATATGCTTCCTTGGAAAACTTCCGAATAATTTTGTGTTAAACTTCCTTAACGGTAATTTAATTTTCATGAAAATGTTTATGCCCAATGTTTGAGGTTCAATTTATAAATGTAGACCTAAGCAATTAAATTTTTTGTGTAATTATTTTACAAGTTCCATCCTTTGAGAGTATAAAACCATGAAAGGATCTATGGATTTACGACTTTCGTCAAAACCATTTATGAGATGGAAAATGCTGTTTGGTCCCATAGTGCGTCGGTCCCGGTTGCCCTACGAACATCTATGGCAGTCGTTACAGGTAGTTGGAGGCTTATAAAGTACAACTGGTGTAACTGCAATGCTTCGATATTAGCAATGGACTGTGGAGGTCTAATGGCAGCCGTTTTATGGAATATATTGAACTTCAGCCAAGCAGCGTTTTCAGAAATGCAAGTTTCGGATGCGACTGAGATTATCTCTATGATAAAGAAGATAATTTCGTTAGTAAAAACAGTAAAAAATTGCGTTTGTACTAGGAGTTTACTTGTCTATACTTTACTTTGGTTTACTTGTTATATTAAAAAGAATATAAAGGATAACAATAATCTGCCTACGTTTCTTGCTGGTCTCTTCTCAGTAGATCTAACTACCTATATTATAAATTATAATTTTTTTGACAAATGTAGGTACATGATTGTAAAACTTTGACATTCATAAGTGCTTCTTTATGTGCCCAAACTGAACAAACGAAATTGATTCTTTGATTCTTACAAGCGATTAATTTAATAACACTGATTTATTAGTATATATTTACATCAGATCTTATATTAAGCCGTTCGTTACATTAAATTAATTTATAAGTAAAAATAAAGCACAAAAGCGGATTTAATGCCATGGGATTAAACTAAAAATAAAATAACAATGAAACAAACCAAAGACTCAAAGAATCAAAGAATCAAAGAATCAATTTCATTTATTCAGTTTAGGCACATAAAGAGCACTTATGAATGTCAAAGTTTTACAATAATTATGTACCTACATTTGTCAAAAATATTATAATTCATAATAAATAGGATACTTAGTAAATAAATCATTAGAAAATGATTCTTTCGCTGGTTCGGTAGTTAAATCTCCTGAGAAGAGACCAGCAAGAAACTCAGGTAGATTATCGTTATTCTTGACTTAAATTAAAACGCTTTGTGGAATTCCTCCGCATCGCATGCCTCTTGTGGTAAGGTTCCCAGAAGACTGGCAGCATTGCCACGTTGTAGGCAATACTTATTCTCTGTTCTAAGAAAAAAACAGCCTTTTAGTCTCGAAAAGCATCGACCATACGCTACACAATCTCCCTAAAGAGATGACGTTTTTTTTATTTTGTCCTCATATTTTGAAATTCTCATATGGCAACCCTACACTCACATGTGTAGGTAAAGACAAATTATATTTGAAGAATTTTCCCTTCATTTTATCATTGTTTTTTCTTGCGTACCTGTTGTGTTTCTGATGCGAATATGCGATATTCGCGTAATAATTACAAAACATAACGGAATATGATTAATAAAAAATTGCAATAAATTGTATTCCCGCCATTTTCATCTGTCAAAACACGAAACAGGTTAGTTAGGTAACCTAACCTGTTTCGTTATTGTAAAACAAAATTCTTTAGCCTACCGCAGTCTAATGCTGGACATAGGCTTCTTCCAAAGGTGGAAGGCTTTAGGTCTTCACGTTGACCGGGCAAGTTGGAAGGTATAGAGTTTTATTTCAAGTTCACCTTCTCTCGTAGGGATATCGATTGCGTATTTTTTCTGTTAGTCGCCTCGTACCACAGATGAATAAATAGTTACCACGCTCTTACAAAAGTCTTTGAATGAAATGAGTAGGTAGGTAGACGATATTGTTTCTCCGATAAAATGTACACAATTAAAATATATTTGACATTATTGAAGTATAATGGTGGCCTCACTAAGTTCTCGAAAACCTACGAAAACTTTAATTTCACTATAACTACCTTTGCCTTTGTTTTAAGCAATAACATAGACAAAAATAGAATATTATTCGTCTGTGGTATCATTTAATTAATTTAAACGAAACCGTACCTTTGTCCTACTTTTGCACGGTTGACCAAAAATATAGACTTACCTAATTTATTTGTACGCCATGTTTAAATATATTAAGGGCACTAATTAGTAGATAGATATTACGAGTAGCCTGTTTAAAATATTATATTCTTCCTACAGTCCCGGGTCCCTTAAACGGGGCGTGAAAAAGCATCTGATGAGGGCCGTCAAACTGAGCGCCACTTCTTAAAGGACCCGGGACTGTAGGAAAAAGGAAACACGTGCGCCGGTAAGGAATTCCAAGACTTGATGGTGCGGCAGAGGAAAGACACACCGAACCGTTTGGTTCTTGATGGAATATTCTGCACCGTATGCGGGTGACATCTTAAGTCCTGCACGTGTTGTCCTGTTTAGGAAAGGAGAGGGTGGGATTAATTGGATGAGCTCATCAGAGCATTCACCATGGTAGAGACGGTAAATTACAGCCAATGATACAACATCTCTGCGCATCTGCATAGGCTCAAGGGTATTCGTGACCTCAGGCCTCCCAATAATGTGTTAAGCGAGGCTCTCTTTAAGTAGTTAAAACATTACCAAAAACATCATTTCATTGGTAATACATACTAATTATATAACATTGAATAAAGAAATGTTACGGCCATCACTCCAGTGCAATACTTTAAAACGATGTAGCGTGAAGGTTGTTTAAATGAATAATACATCTTTTATGTACATATGTACGACAAATGTATTGTTTTATTGTTGCTACACTTCTGGCAGCTGTCATTGCCCGCCATCTTGTTGTGATGTCATAGATTCTGTACAAATTTAGAGAGTTGTATGCCCCCTAAAATCCAACCATATGTCCTGATCGTCTACCTGATCTTGGCTAACGTGACTCTGGAAGACTTTTTTAAAACTTGAAACTTGACATTGGCGTCTCGCCATTAATTTTATAAGACGTTTACATTTACTAGAGACTGGCAAAATTGCGGCTATTCTGCTGCAGAAACCATTTTAAGAAAAGTAGAAGAAGAACAAGAGTTGTATGTACCATAAAGTTATCCTTAGAAAGGAAAAGTTCGTGTATCTTTACACAAAACCTAGGTTAAAACCATATTGTTAAAACTTCCAATATTTTTTTTTAAGGTCTATGAAGTGTTCAATGAGATTCTGGCCATGCAAAATTTAATTATTGTATCTTTTTTTGTTTTCGCGCGGCATCTACTAATATCAGAATAGGATTTTGTTTGATTCGCTTCGTCATTCTAGTTAAAAAAAAAAATTATTTCAGGTGAAATTGGCTTACCCTCTTTAATTCATCTATATACATGCATAACTTTTGCATTTCTAATAGTATTAAGGCTTAGTTGCACCACCTACCTGTTAAAGTTTAGCGTCAAGTTATGACGTCATTTTGAGTATTGTCAATTAATGCAACCTGTTTTATACCTGACTGGTACTTTAACTGCACTGTTAATGTTAAAGTAAGATCGTGCAACCCAGGCTTAGTATTCCAATATAGAGTTTTCAAACTTAAGTGTACAACTTAATTGTAGCACTGAACGTGTTTGTAATGGTGACCCTCTTTCATGAGACTTTGCCTTCAGCTTAACATCAGGCAAGGTGAAGTCAAATTGACGTGCCATAGATAAAAAAAAAGAATATTTTATGCATATTTATATATTCAGAGCGTATAACTGACAATATAAATGCCAGCAGACTACTGGACCGTGCCCCTCCTCGACGCCGCGTCGCCCGCCATTTTGTAGTTCTGTAATATTAAGCGTGGATACCAACTGATGCAGAAAGTTTTAGCAATATGAGTGCTCAATAACTACCAGACCGGCTGTAAGGAATAAAATGGTATCGCAAAAGACCACAACACTAATTTTATAGCTGTCATTGTCATGTCATACAAATGACATAAGAAAAGGCGCGCTATGCTTCAGTCTATGGCGCTGTGTCTACGGTAATAGCTGTCCTTCATTTCTGAGGCCTGTACCAAATTCGAAATATGTAGCAACTTTTTAGGATTCCGATTTCGAATATGTAGTAATTTATTACTCACTGTTCATTGAACCTCTTGTTATAATAAAATCAGACACAAACCATAGACAATACCTACTTAAAAAACGTAAACAATCTCTTAGTGTGTCTTTTTAATAAATTTTGTTTAAATTAAAAACCAAAAAAATTAATATTGTAAATGGAAGGTATAATAAATAAATTAATTCAACATCATTAAAGAAAAAGACACGGCAACGGCAAGCATTAGTATAGTGGATTAAAATATTAGACAGGTAATTAACATTGGGACATTTGTACTTAAATTTGTATAAATTACTAGCTGTTGCCCGCGGCTCCACCCGTGTGAGCTTCTGATCCCGTTCCCGCTGTCGAGCATTTTCGTATCTATTCACCTTTTAAATCTTCTCTGGACTTCCACAAATAATTCAAGACCATAATTAACCAAATCGGTCCAGACGTTCTTGAGTTTTAGCGAGACTAACGAACAGCAATTCATTTTTGTATACAGATATGAACGAAAGTACAATCAAATAATATAAAATACAGACAGATTAAATACAGGCGGTAGGACATGACGGTATACCCCCGTCCTAATTGAGCAGTCTAACTGGGGAAGTACCTCCGCCCTACAGAATACCGCGACTAATAATAACCTCGTGTTGTGTTCCCGGTTAATAGGGTATCCAGAGCTCACTGGAGAGGTGTTATTTTGTCATTGGGAAGACCGAGAAACCCTTCTTTGTCTTCTGTATAGACAGCACAGAGACTCCCTTAACCTTCTTCCCTCCCGCTACTTCTCAATATGGTTGGCAGCACGAATGCGACGCCCCTAGTGTTGCAAACGACCAAAGGTCACGGTAACTTTCCATCAGGTGGGCCACGTGCTTGTCTGCCACTTGAGTGGTATAAAAAATCCTCAGGGATAACCGATGAATAATCACAGAAGTGAATAGTCCACTCTCATAAGCCAAACCGCGGTAGCCTAGTGGTATGGGTAATGGACTGCTGAGACGAGGTCTCGGGTTCCATACCAGGTTACCATGGCGCACACCCATGACATTTCGATGCTTTTCAAAGTTATGTGTGTATTTATCGCAGGTTTATAAGTGCCCGGTTAATTGCAACTGGCTCGCCACCTATTACATTGGGACCTAAACATAAGCTGGCGAAATTTGGGTGCTAGCACCTCTGCCTACCCCTTCAGGGATAAAGGCGTGAGTTTATGTTTATGTATGTATGTATGTGTGTAAGCCAAACCACTTTAAAAGTTTCAAACCAAACCAGTTATCTATTCTTTATTCGTAACGTTTGGCTTAAAAGATGGACTTTGGAACCTTGTCACAATAATAAATGTCAAGTCAACATTATGACATGAAACGGTAAAATTCGACAAGTTTAATGTGAAAAACTTCTAAAACGTATACATATTATTGCAGGTGACTGTACATTACTTATGTAGTTCTGTGAAATCTTTTAAATATTTTATCACGTAAGTAAGTGAGTCATAATTTTCCAAGTATTTTTCCCTTTGAGATACGACTGAACTTCGATATTTTCTGTGAATATGTGAGTTTAGTTACATATACAGACTTTATACTCAAATACATATAAAGTCCATTCTCTGAACCTTTTCCCAACTCAGTTGGGGTCGGCATCCCAATCTAACTGTGATGCGGTTGAACTTCTATATTTTCCATGAAGCAACTGCCATCTAACCTCCACAACCAATGGTCCAATGACCAATGGCGATATCGAAGTTCCAAGTTAGAGTCGCGTGCACGGGGCCTGTCCGTATACACATAAAGTATCAAGAAATAATATGCTTTGACAGCTTACGTCATATTTGACAGCTGTCAAAAAATATAATGGCCAAACATTAATAAGTTGTACGTAACGAATGACTTACCTTGTTAATGATAGGTTAATATTTATAACGAATTACAATAGATTCACTGGGACACAGTTTGTTTTAACCTAGCAGAACACTATATGTAGTAATCTATTCCTATACTATTAAATAAGTTTCTGTTCAATAAAGGATGCGAGTGACGAGTTCATTATGGTGGAAAACTTACATCATTGTAGATTTCTCTTTAGTATAAAATGAAGTCGCGTTCTCTGTCCCTATGTCCCTTTGTATGCTTAAATCTTTAAAACTATGCAACGGATTTTGATGTGGTTTGTTTTTATAGATAGAATGGTTAAAGAGGAAGGTTTATATGTATATAACATCATGCTACGACCAACAGGTGCGGAGAAGGAATGAAAAATGTTGCAAAAACGGGATGACACAGACGAAGTTGCGCGGGTCAGCTATTATAGTTCAATATATTTTCTACAACTGTTAACAATGAGGAGAAATTCTCTCCGTCTCTCTCTGTCTACTGATCTGATATATATTTTCTAATCCGTTTATAATCAATTTGCGCACAATATTCGCTCCACATAACATAATGAGATGAAAATCTGCGATAGAACACGCAATATGAGAAATCGAACAACTAAAGCAATGGCCGACGCTCGCCACTTGGCGCGAAAGTTGATGAACTTAATAAATGTCATGTTTGACACTTTAACTTTTTTTTGTGTTATAGTAGCAATCTATATTGTCTATGAATAATGATAAGTTTAAAAAGCACACCAAATGTGATGGGATATGTTTATTTATATAAATGATAATTTATTGTACACCATGGTAGGTACAATAAATAATGTTTATACATATAAATTAATTAATTCGTAAAAAAGCCGCGGTAGCCTAGTGGTATGGGTAATGGACTGCTGAGACGAGGTCTCGAGTTCGATCCCAGGTTACCATGGCACACCAATGACTTTTCGATGCTTTTCGAAGTTATGTGTCTATTTATCGCAGGTTTATAATTATAAGTGCCTCGGAGAGCACGTTAAGCCGTCGGTCCCGGTTGCCATACAAACATCTATGGCAGTCGTTACGGGTGGAGCCCTCAAAAGTCCAACCAGCCTAACTTGGAACTTCGATATCGCCATTGGTCATTAGACCATTGGTTGTGGAGGTCAGATGGCAGTCGCTTCACGGAAAATATCGAAGTTCAGCCGCATCACAGTTAGACTGGAAAGCCGACCCCAACTGAGTTGGGAAAAAGGTTCAGGGAATGATGATGATGATATAAATTAATTAATTGACGGTATTAAGTACCTATCTGATATTTTTGATATTTATGATATTTGACACCTTCATAATGTTCTGAATGTTCTGATGCTAGTCAGGATGTGGATTTGGGGCTACGTATCAATAAGGAAGGGTTCGTGGCAAGATAGGGACACCATCTTGAAAAAAAGATGGCGGGGTGCAAAGGAAATACCTCAATCACCTTACATGTCGGCTTTAGATGAGACCCAAAACAGAAAGCTGTAGTCGGTTTGAGTCCGATATAATAGTCCCCGCCCGCCAACCTACATCCATGGTAATATCCGCGCAAAATAAAAGGTCCCATTAACTAACCTCACGTTTCCAAAACGCATGATTTCAATTCGAGTAGAAAGACAAACTACCTTCAACAATAGATAATGTAAGTTACTGCAGTTTTTAGGTTACAAAGTACGTTTTCTAAACGAAAATATCAATTTGTATATAGAAAAGGATCGTTCAACGTCTTTAAAATAACATGACAATGTAAGTTTTATATTTATTCTACGTTTTACGTCGTAAAATCAATAATTGCATTTTATGTCAAGACCCATTGTGACACTCTCTAAGACAAATACCTCTTGGCAGTGTGATATTAAAATAGGATATTTATTGTCTATGGAAAAGTTTTTAAACGATTTGAAACATGTCAGTGTCATTACACGAGTGTAACCACAAAAACTACGACTTGCCAATCCACACTGATATTATAAATGCGAAAGTAAATCTGTCTGTTACAGTTTCACGCCTAAATCACTGAACAGATTTCGATAATATTTTGATACAAAGATAGATTAGACCTTGTACATACTAACGAATAATTAATGCACATCTTTCTTACAATGCGCCATCTGGTGGAGGCTTTCTTTGAATCAAATTTGAACAACATTTGAAAAGAGAAATATGCAGAGGGGCTTGAATCTAGAACCAGTCTCTTACAGGGAGTGCTATAACCCCTGAGCCACTGGACCACTTCTATAGGTAACATTAAAAACAATCGTTATGTCTCATAGGTAGATGAGATAAGAAAGATGGTTGTATAGGAGATATTATATGTGGTAGCCTAGTTAAGTGGTATGGGTAATGGACTGCTGAGACGAGGTCTCGGGTTCGATCCCAAGTTTTACCATGGCACACACCACCGACTTTTCGAAGTTATGTGTACATTTATTGCAGGTTTATAAGAGCCCGGTTAATGGTAATAGGCTCGCCACCTATTACATTGGCGAAATGTGGGTGCTAGCACCTCTGCCTACCCTTTCGGGGATATAGGGTGTATAGGAGAATTTTGGATGCTTCAGACGTGTCTTCGTAGCGGTCAGAGCATTCCCCCTGTAAGGAAAAGATCGTGGGTTTCAATCCCATCGCATTCAGTTTTACGATCTAAATTTCATTTGAAACAGTTAGTTATTGCTTTATTTAATTACAAATATTGATTTCCAAAATGTTGTTTCATTATTGTTGAAATTTGAGTTGAGTTTACAAACTTCTTCGGACTAAAAGTTAATATTATTTCAATAACAGATAAAAATCACCTTGTCTATGGTTCACAACAACTTCAAGGTTGAATTACTACACGGTAGAAATTGTATCTTATAACAATAGAACTCTGTAATTCCGAAATCGCTTGTTTGGTTTTTGCACAAGGTTACCAGGGAAAAATTTCGTGTGAAGTGATATTTAATTAACATTTTTTGAGTTTTCCACAATGAATGGGAACGGCACAGAACGGCGGGAAACTAGATGTCATTTTGACATTTGATTGAACGGAATGTAATTTCGTTTCGTAATGTAAGACCTTCGTTTTATTTCCTGTGGTTTTACTGTTTGGATTTCACCTCAGAATGATCACAGATAACAAAAAATTTCTTAGCGTGAAACTAAGAAAATTTGTTAATTTCTTGTACATATTGGCTGCAGTAGAATTATTAACAAGCACTCTAATGAAATTAGAGATTCGCTTATACAAAAATTTAAAAATTTAATTAAAAGAAAGTTATGCCAAAAAGACTACTACAAAATACAGGATTATTTGGATAAAAAAAGCCAGGAAAAGAGCTATTCACTCAAATTGCTACTAAGTAACTACTGTATCTAGAATAAGTAAATGTTTGTAATTAGACCAATGAAAAAATATAATATCATAATTTTATGTTTATGCGCGATACTCCAGTTCCACTAACCAGCGACTTAACTCACTTTTTAGTTGTCTAATGTAAGTATGTAATGTATGTAATGTAAAGTATGTAATGTATCTAATGTAATATGTCAGTATGACGGAGGTAGGACACGACGATATCTTCCGTCCGAAATGAGCTGTCCAACTGGGGAAGTACCTCCGCCCTACAGAAGACCGCGGTCATAATAACCATCGTGTTGTGTTCCTGCCGGTAAATAGGGTAGCCAGAGCTCACTATACCCCTCCTTCCCCTCCCCTTCCTAGCCTCCCCACCCCTTCCCAGCTCTCCCCCTTTCCCTTCAGGGTGGGCAGCGCGTGTGTGACACCCTTAGTGTTGCACACGTATATAGGCCACGGTGACCGCTTTCCATCAAGT
Source organism: Pelosia muscerda (assembly GCA_963691645.1). Taxonomy (NCBI): domain Eukaryota; kingdom Metazoa; phylum Arthropoda; class Insecta; order Lepidoptera; family Erebidae; genus Pelosia; species Pelosia muscerda. The sequence goes on from OY829125.1 coordinate 3,000,664, forward strand.
GGGCCGTGTGCTTGTCTGCCACCTACGTGGTATAAAAAAAAAAAAGTAGGGACTCAGATAGCTAACAGTACCTAACTAACGTTTATCTTGTCTTATCATTGGGGTGCGTGGTCTGAAGCAATCGCTGTCAATTCGATCATTTTAGCTTAATTTTCTTTAATATTCTATTTTCTTTCTATTTTTCTTTAAAATTCTTTAATTATATTGTTCGTAAATTTTCTTATATAGTGCCATGTACTTAGGCTTACGAACGCTGTGCATATCTGTAATTGGGTTATGTACTAGATATAAGTCCATAAAACCTGTTATTTAAGTTTGACATGTAATGTACATAATCTGTTGATGTGCCTAATAAATGAATAATAAATAATAATAATTTTGGATGACAATTGACCCCTACGTTTGAGGAGGGATAGCCCTCCCTTTAGGTAGTTATTCCTCCTTATCCTGTAATCTGATGGTTTGCCGATAACTATACAATTTAAATCAATCTCATCTCCATGTTTCAATCTAACCATCAATCATAACTCCCACATATTTTGATATTATCTTAATTATATTTCCAAGAAATAAATACAATAATCACGAATTACTTATCATCGTAATTTATAAATAATCTCTTTTATGTTTGCCCAGTAATTTGCGCGGGAAACTATAATGTTGTCTTTGTTTGACATTTGACCTGTACGCCGCCATATTGGTTTTGAAATCACATCACGACTTCACGACGAATAGATTTAAGTACTTAATAATAATAATACCGATTCAGTTCTAAACATAACATTATCCTTTGAGGAGCAAAGTGTAGGAGTGACTCCGCACCTGTTGGTCGTAGCATGATATTATATACATATAAACCTTCCTCTTTAACCATTCTATCTATTAAAACCGCATCAAAATTCGTTGCGTAGGTAGTTTAAAAGATTTAAGCATACAAAAGGACATGAAAAATAAGGACAGAGATTTTGTTTTATACTATTGTAGTGATTGTGATAGAAAGGAATGTCAAACCGCACTCCTCAAAGCACTCCTCAGTACTAATCTCGACACATATTTCGCCTCTATACGAGGTATCTTCAGAAGCACTATCAAAAGTATAGCCCAATTCAGTGGACCCTTGTTTTCGTTTTAGGAGCGTTCCTCTAACACGCTGCTATATTACTATTATAATCTTATGTCACTAGCTGACCCGGCAAACGTTGTTTTGCCTTATAAATTATTTCTAGAGGTATCAATTAGGGGTATGGAAAATAGATAGTAGCCGATTCTCAGATCTATTGAGTACGTATATAAAATTTGGCAAAAATCGGTAAAGCTGTTTCGGAGTACGGTAACTATACTTTGTAAAATGTAGCTTGGGTCCTATGACAGCTGTCAGTGAAATCCCGCACATGAAGTCTTGAATTTTCTAATAATGAATGTAGTAGCTGTCAATGTCATACTTTATGGGCACACCGAGCTAATTAGTGATGGGCGATAAATCATCGTGACCACATACTATAAACTATCCATATTTTGAATAAAGCTTAATTTAAAATTGAAATTAATATCAGAAAAAATAATTAGAATTTAATCTTACTGCTTAGGCATTTGAATAACATAATAATATTTATATTTCAATATACTTGATCGTAAATAATATTGAGGAAATAAAATCCTACATTCAATCCATCAACGCCCTGAACCTGTTTTTGGATTTTGTAAGAAGACACGCCGCGTTTGGCTCTTGGGCCATGATATAGGCATAAGATACACGCGCCAACATCTTGTTAGATATGAACCTTCACTGATACCAGAGGCGGCTCGTGACCAAATATTATGGGTGTTCACTAAACATAAAATGTAACGCAAAATTGTTAGTGGCGTTAAAATTTGATTTCGGTAAACAATACGTTGTACCTATGACGACATCTGTAGGGTTTGGGGGGAACTTTTCATCGATCACCAATTCGGTATTGATGAATGGTTTCCCAATCTGACAACAGATGTCGCTAGTATGTTTACCTATTTCAAATAGAATAATAATATCTTGATAGGTTAAATTATTTGTGATATTTTATTCAATCATATAGCTTAATGTCTTTAATTTCAAATTGTCATAATCTAAATTCCTTGTTGCCCAAATTAATTAATCACGGCAAGAATGTCGATAGTTTATGCTTGTAGTTCTGTATGATCTGTGGTATATTTTTTTATTTGTTCCGCGATTCGATCAGGTGAACGAATAATTCGTGATATCAGATTAATTTACTAGAATATTCCATGAAAAAGGATATAAATACACCCCTCCCGGTGGATGCGAACACCTCTGATAATTACTCTGAAGATTAAGCACGAAACTCTGTTCGTATTTCATTGATTTTTCTGATAAGTTGGAACTCTGAATTATATGTACCTACCTACATATAAATTAAGTATCTTAGATTCTGTGCATCCTTCCCGGACTTCTCTGGTAAGATATGCTGATTTGTCTTTCTCTAGTAGTGATTTCTTTATATCTGTGTCGTTCGTTTGCGTCAGTGATATAGGCTTTTTGTACTTTTGATGCAGGGTCCCAAGGTTTAGCGGACAATATTAGTGACCTATCTACATTGTTGTGATTCCGTTGTTGGAGTCCCTGTTCGGAACAGCTGTCCCTTCGTTTGGCTCGCGGCAGTGCGGGCGGTGGCTAGCAGCAGACCTGCCTACGCAAGCCGACAACCGACGCCAGGGGAACCATCCGAAGAGGAGTGCCAAAAGGTCACGTAATCTTAACTTGTACAATAACTGTAACCTCATATACCCGCTACCTTGAGTTGTCATTACGAGATCAGCTGTGTGCTACGAGGGAGGCGCATAAGCATCTTATATTGTATTTACATTTCTATATCTCTGTGCCTGTGACCATTCTACTTTATGTATAACTGTGTATCCTACTGAATATATGCATGTATAAAATCTTAGTGTTGTTTCATTAAGGGTATCTGGAGCACGCACCCACTATCTCCACTCTGAGATAAAAGGCGCCCAAGAGTCTCTTTCGAAAGCTCTTGCCTGGGTTAGCCGGTGGAGTAGCTGGGGAATTTCCCAGGTTACACAGTGGCGCGGCCAACGTACGGGCAGTTCAAGAATTCCAGTACCCACTGGATTTCTCTTGGTTCTGTGTGTGTGTGTGAAAGACGCCTTTAATGAATTCAAACCTACTATCCGTCTGATACTCTCCAAGACGTTAATTGGTTGTGCTTGTGCGGCTAAGCACGTAATTAATTTCCTTGCAATTTACACCGAATAGCAAGGAAACGGGTCAAAATTTTTTTCTAAATTATAAATAGCTGCTACATTTTCGGTAAAATTCACATTTCGGCATACCTTCGTATTTTTTTTCTTTTTTTCTTTTTTCTTTTTTTACTGGTTGCTGGTTGGGTTGGATATATCATCTCAGTTTGTCCCGAATTTTAAATAAAATTAATATACATGCATATGTTCAACTTTGTGTTTTTTCTGAATTTAACTTTTAATTGTTATCGACATTTTCTATAAGTGCCGATATATGTAACTCTGTGTAAGGTGGTTTCCATTCGGAATTACCATTTTTTTTTTCTTTTTAACCTTGGATCAGTATAGTAGCCGGTACTTATACTTGCTACCGTACATTTTGCTCTTAGCCTTTTAACTGTTTTTTAATTTTTTGTAATTTCATTTGTACCTATACGTACGGTACAATTTTTTTTGTGTATATTTTTTCAATATTTTAGTAATTGTCTGCAGGGCGGTACATCTCGGGTACCTACCCGCTATTGGAGAATTATTCTCAATTGGAAATTTTTAAATAATTATATTATTAGGAATTGTCTGCAGGGCGGTACATTTTAGTTACCTACCCGCTAATGAAAATTGTTTTATGCTGAATTTTTTTATACCTATATTATTAACATAGAAGGGTACATTTACATACTGTCCGTTCAATTGAATACCCTCTTGGACTTATATCCATTTAAACTTTCGTTAAATAACGGAATTGTTAGTTAAATTTTATTTTATATTCTATTCACTTAAAGTTCATTGCTTATAAGATGGCAAAAATGCACCAGTATGTAAACTATTTAAGAAAAGATGAGCTGTCTAATGAGTTGTCTTACATGGGCATTTCAGCGGATCCTGAGGCTACGGTTGTCAGCTTGCGTAACGAATTGAGGACGGCATATCGGCTAGTTCGCCGTGGAAGTCTGAAGCCTAACACCACGAAGTCCACTGATGCTGCAACTGAACGCACTGTCTGCGAGCCAAAAGTGAAGGAACTCGAGGATTTGCTATCGTCAGGTGACTTTGATGCCGATAAAAATAGTCGCACTAGGGCTGCTGTTAGGGCTAATTATCTCTTAACTAGGCTAGCTCGTTGTGGGTTAGATTGTTCTGAACTTGTTAGTATTCGCAACAGATTAGTTAAGATTGTGTCAGTAGCTGAATCGAATAGTGACTCAGAATCTGAGGTGTCAGATAATGATGATCGCGCTTCTCGTGTCCGAGTTGAATATACTTCACCTGCGATGAGAAATGAACGCTCGATGCGGGGTAGCTCGCAAAACATTAACTTAAGCAATGATAATTTTATTTATAGGGAACGCCCTATTAATTTGAATAGTTTTAATTTAAAATATGATGGATCTACTTGTGTGCGTGTCTTCATTGAGAGACTGGAGGAACTCCGGTGTGCTAGGGAAGTCTCCAAATCAAAAGTTCTCCTGGCTTTCTCTGACCTATTGGACGGACCAGCTTTGTCTTGGTTCCGCACCAATAAAGCTAACTTTATGTCTTATGAAGACTTACTAATCGAATTAAGAGACACCTTTGATATTCCCGATTACGATTATCGTTTACGGAATGAGATTAGGCAACGTACCCAAGCCCGTACCGAGTCCTTGGTGAACTACATCTCCACAATGCAGGCCATGTTCTCTAGACTAACTTGTAAAATGCCCAGTGAAGAACAACTGGACATTCTTATGCATAACATTAGACCTGACTACATGAAGGAACTAGCCCTTCATGAAGTCAACACTATTGATGATCTAAGAAGGTTAGGAAAGCGTTTGGAACTTGCGCGTGCTAGGGCTGAGGCGTTCCACGAGCCAGTCTTGGACAAATTTGAGATCTCCTCTGACTTACATTCACAGAAAGCAAAGTGCACACCAAAAGCTACCAAGCAGGTCTCTGCGGTGGACAGCTCGGCAGCCTCGCACGAACGCAAATGCTTTCGTTGCGGCGGCAGCGATCACACTGCGTATAACTGCTCACAATCAAGGGAGTTGGTGTGTTTCCGATGTGGTCTCAAAGGAGTCAAGTCACCCGACTGCCCCAAATGTACGTCGAAGTCAAAAAACGCGTAGGCCAGGGCCTTATTAAGACATTCTCAAGCTCTGTGTCTGAGTCTTCTTCTGATAAGGTCCTGTTTACTAAACGGGATAACGATGTTAGACCGTACTTAGTTGTTAGGGTTTTAAATTTAAATGTTCTTGGTCTTCTTGATTCCGGTGCCTCCTGCTCCGTGCTAGGAAAAGGTGCGCACCGTAGCTTCTTAGATTTAGGGTTTGAACTAGAAAGTGTCAACCCAAATTTTAAAATTACAACTGCAGACAGTTCACATTTGAAATGTCTGGGTTCTATGTCCTTACCCTTAGAATACAACTCTGTTATCAGGGTACTTAAGTTTTATGTTGTACCAGAAATAACTACCTCAATGATATTTGGAGTAGACTTCTGGCAACAATTTCAATTAGGTGATAGATTAATTTCTCAAAAAATTAATATGAATAATTTTAGTGATAGCTGTCCTATTGAATCTTTGTCTCTTCACAGTGGTCTCGAGGATTACAACAACCTGACCGAGGATCAGCGGTGTGTAATGAACGGGATCATTGAAAAATTTGAGTCAATTAATACGGATAAGGTGGGCTTAGGTCGAACTACGCTTGTGCATCATGTCATAGACACGGGTGACAGCAAGCCGATCAAGCAGCGGTATTACCCTCTCTCACCTCTCAAACAGAAGGCTCTGGAGACGGAGTTGGACCGGATGTTGGAGATGGGAGTGGTGTCACCATCACAATCCGCGTGGAACTCACCCGTGGTTATGGTGGAAAAGGCGAACGGTGATCTAAGGCTGTGCTTAGATTCACGTAAGCTTAATGCTGTTTCCAAAAGTGATGCTTATCCCTTACCGTACATCAATCAAATTTTAGACCATCTTAATAATGCTAAATATTTGTCCTCTATTGATTTAAGTGCAGCGTATTGGCAAATCCCGTTCGACTCTGCCCAGTCTGCTGAGAAGACTGCGTTCACGGTGCCGAGGCGGGGTTTGTTCCAGTATAATGTAATGTGTTTTGGTCTTGTCGGAGCTTCAAGTACGATGCAACGACTGATGGACCGCTTATTCGGCCCGGAATTCGACAACAGAGTGTTTTGCTTCCAAGACGACATAATCTGTGTGGCCAACACCTTCGAGGAGCATGTGGATCTCTTAAATAGAATCTATCAGCGACTCAAGGATGCGGGCCTAACGATTAATATGAAGAAATCACACTTTTGTCGAAGTGAATTAAAGTACCTTGGTTACTATGTGGATAGGCATGGACTACGTACTGACCCCGGTAAAGTCGAGGTCATCCTCAACTATCCCACACCTTCTAACTCGAAGGATGTCAAACGTTTCCTAGGTATGGCCGGCTGGTATCGTCGTTTCATTAATAACTTTTCTAAAATTAGTAAACCTCTTTGTAAACTCACCTCTAAAAATGTAAATTTTATTTGGACATCTGAAGCTGAGGAGGCTTTTAACCTTCTCAAGTCAGCTTTGGTCTCTGCTCCTATATTGAAAATGCCTAACTACTCTTTACCGTTCCGTATACTAAGTGACGCGTCAGCTTACTCAGTTGCTGCTGTTCTGACCCAAACACACGATGGTGTGGAACACCCCATCGCCTATTGCAGTCGTTCTCTTAATAAGAACGAGGTGAACTACAGCACAACCGAGCGAGAGCTTCTGGCCGTGATTTTTGCGCTGGAACAGTTCAGACAGTATGTGGAGGGACAGAAGTGCACTGTTGTCACTGATCATGCCTCACTACTGTGGTTTCACAAGCTCAAAAATCCTACAGGTCGTTTAGCACGTTGGAGTATGCGACTCAGTCAGTTCGACTTCGACATAGAGCACCGTAAGGGAAAAGATCATGTAGTACCTGACGCTCTATCTCGCATAAAGATTGACTCCATCGATGCGAGCTCCACCAATGACCCGTGGTATCTTCACACCATGGAGTGCGTGCGTAGGAACCCAAGGCATTACCCTAACTTTAATATTCGTGAAAATTTGTTATATCGATTTTCTAAAAATAAATATTCTTTGACTTCAGATTTTGATTGGAAGTTAGTGGTACCTCAAGAGGACAGGCTAGCACTCCTCACCAAATACCACGATGACACGCTTAGTGCCCATGGTGGTGTTTGGAAAACACATAAGAGGTTGTCTTTGAATTACTACTGGCCAAAGATGTACAATAGTGTCAAAGACTACGTGGGAAATTGTGAGGTTTGTAAGATGTATAAACCCGTAAACACTTCGCGTCCTGGTCTAATGGGAAGTGCGAAGCGTGTATCTAAACCTTTTGAAGCTATTTCGTGTGATTTACTTGGACCTTTTCCAGTGTCAAGCAACAGAAATATTCATCTGATCGTTGTTTCGGACTACTTTAGCAAGTATGTCATGCTGTGTCCTATAAGGATTGCAACAGGCGCTGCAGTAGCGAGATTCATCGAGAAGAAAGTGTTTCTAGTTCATGGAGTTTGCAAGACTATCTATATTGATAACGGTCCTCAGTATGTGAGCAAGCAATTTAAAGATATGTTAGCTAAATATAATGTTCCAAACGTATACTATAGCCCGCGTTACCACGCTCAAACTAATCAAGCTGAACGAGCGATTCGAAATGTTGTTCAAGCCATCTCATGTTATGTGAAGACTCAGCACAAAAAGTGGGATGAACATCTTGTTGAGCTGCAGTGCGCTCTAAACACTGCAGTAAACGAGGCCACTCGATTCTCTCCCTATTTCTTGGTACACGGTAGGGAATTTATAGGTGATGGAGTTCTATATAGACAGTCCGACATAACCTGTCATCCGGACTTAGTCTCCATTGATGAGCCCTCAGCCTTCGGTGCCAAACTGAAAGAAATGCAACACATTTACGATCAGGTGAGGAAACATTTGATTTCGGCTCACCAGCGTAATGAGAAGTATTATAATTTCAGGAAAAGGCATGTCGAGCTGAAAGTTGGTCAAATTGTTTACAAACGGACTCATTATTTATCTAATAAAGCTAAACATTTTACCTCTAAACTCGCTCCTAAGTTTACTAAGTGTGTAGTGTCTGCTAAACGTTCCTCTTTAGTGTATAGGTTAGCAGATTTGGATGGTAAGGACTTAGGCGAGTATCACATCAAGGACATTTTAAAATACACTGATGAGAATCAATCTGCGGTACCTTCTCTGCCTAGCGTCAGCGCTATTTCATTTCCGTAGCACTGTCGATTTATACTTACTTTACCGCGACTCGATGAAGTATGACCTTGTTGCTGTAGCTTGGGTGTCCTCGTATGGGACATATTATTTGTTAGGTACACCTCATCGAGTTTTCGTTTCTCATCCTCCTTTTCTCTGTAGTTGTGTTGCATATGCAACCATTTGACTATAGCGGTTAGGGAGAGCTTTCTTTCTAGTGGTTTAGGGCATTTAGACTTAAAGTAAAAGAGTCTGTGTCAATATTTGCCTCTAGTTAGTTCTTAGTAGTTCTGTTTTGTTCTTTGATTTGTTCTCTTTTTTATTCGTTCTATATTTAACTTGTTAGACTTTTGACTTGTTTTATTCTGTTGTGTATTCCTTGCGTTACTTGTCTGTCCACACAAGTAATACTTTCAAGGGGGGGGATTGTGTAACGCAAAATTGTTAGTGGCGTTAAAATTTGATTTCGGTAAACAATACGTTGTACCTATGACGACATCTGTAGGGTTTGGGGGGAACTTTTCATCGATCACCAATTCGGTATTGATGAATGGTTTCCCAATCTGACAACAGATGTCGCTAGTATGTTTACCTATTTCAAATAGAATAATAATATCTTGATAGGTTAAATTATTTGTGATATTTTATTCAATCATATAGCTTAATGTCTTTAATTTCAAATTGTCATAATCTAAATTCCTTGTTGCCCAAATTAATTAATCACGGCAAGAATGTCGATAGTTTATGCTTGTAGTTCTGTATGATCTGTGGTATATTTTTTTATTTGTTCCGCGATTCGATCAGGTGAACGAATAATTCGTGATATCAGATTAATTTACTAGAATATTCCATGAAAAAGGATATAAATACACCCCTCCCGGTGGATGCGAACACCTCTGATAATTACTCTGAAGATTAAGCACGAAACTCTGTTCGTATTTCATTGATTTTTCTGATAAGTTGGAACTCTGAATTATATGTACCTACCTACATATAAATTAAGTATCTTAGATTCTGTGCATCCTTCCCGGACTTCTCTGGTAAGATATGCTGATTTGTCTTTCTCTAGTAGTGATTTCTTTATATCTGTGTCGTTCGTTTGCGTCAGTGATATAGGCTTTTTGTACTTTTGATGCAGGGTCCCAAGGTTTAGCGGACAATATTAGTGACCTATCTACATTGTTGTGATTCCGTTGTTGGAGTCCCTGTTCGGAACAGCTGTCCCTTCGTTTGGCTCGCGGCAGTGCGGGCGGTGGCTAGCAGCAGACCTGCCTACGCAAGCCGACAACCGACGCCAGGGGAACCATCCGAAGAGGAGTGCCAAAAGGTCACGTAATCTTAACTTGTACAATAACTGTAACCTCATATACCCGCTACCTTGAGTTGTCATTACGAGATCAGCTGTGTGCTACGAGGGAGGCGCATAAGCATCTTATATTGTATTTACATTTCTATATCTCTGTGCCTGTGACCATTCTACTTTATGTATAACTGTGTATCCTACTGAATATATGCATGTATAAAATCTTAGTGTTGTTTCATTAAGGGTATCTGGAGCACGCACCCACTATCTCCACTCTGAGATAAAAGGCGCCCAAGAGTCTCTTTCGAAAGCTCTTGCCTGGGTTAGCCGGTGGAGTAGCTGGGGAATTTCCCAGGTTACAAAAAACGAAAAAAATGATAAGGCGAATGTTTTTTCACTTTTATTGAAAAATTCCCGTAACCGTCCATGCCGATTTACCACTACTGCCGGCTCCATCGCCAAATACCAAACACGGGAAACAAAATTTGTTCTGATTTAAACACACGCGTAAAAGGTTTGCTTTTTTGTAGTACATTTTTGAGAAAGAGCCGTGGCGGCTTTCAGTTCGAGACGCATCTCAAGAGTCTTTTCACAATGTTTAATAAAAGATACACTGTATTCTTCCATTTTTACACAAGGTCACGCACAAACAACTTTCTTAATAATTATTTAAGCTAAAAACCCCAAAACAATCACCGGCGCGTACGCGTCACGTGTTACTGTGTTTTGTTTATTTGAAAGAAAACATAAGAGCGGCAACAACGTAAATTTGTCAATCAGATTGCATAATGACCATTTGGCAACAGGGTGCGTGAGCGGCGCTCCAGGATCAGCTAATTTCTCCTATGAAATCTTTTGTTTCACGTGTCGGGACAGTACGATGTTTCTCTTTCGCACTCATTGAATTCAGTACTGGGATTTGTACTAAGATTTGTTTCATAGGAGCGCAATCGCTAGCGCTCCTCCCGTAACCCGGCCGAGTTAAGTTGCATCTCGCTGCAATGCGATTCTCTATGCGCTAGGTGTACAGTTAATTTGATCGGGTTGTATGTTTGAAAACGTTTAACTTTATAGGTATAATAGAATGTATGTTGTTGGTATTAAGTAGGTACCTATACTCTAGGATGTACACACATTTTTTTTGTGGGAGTGCACTGCACCAGCGCTCTTTAGGACGAGCCGCCTCTGACTGATACACTCCACTCATTCTCATCAGTACGAGTGCCGACGCCTTGTATGCTACGTATATTCCGTTCTCATTACAATTAAATACATATATACAATTAAATTAAACCTAATTATATGTAACATGCATCAATAATAGCTGGTAGTATCGATATTTTCATCGAATTTCGGACATCCCTCTGATCCTCATTTTGACATCTGTCATACGACCCAAGCTATATTTTACAAAGTATAACATTGTGACGTGGAAATTTTATATATTAGATAGGTTAGTCATTTGATACTATCCAAGACGCTAATAGGTAGTGCTTGTGCGGCTAAGCACGTAATTAATTTCCTTGCGATTTCAAGAAATCGCGTAATTTTTTTCAAATTTATTTGTCTTGAAGGTTTTTAGTTAGAATTTTATTTACGGCATGCCCATTTTTTACAAAGTGCGCGTTTGGCGGCAATATTCTCGCCGATTCTCGCCGACTTGCATTACGTGGGACCGAAAATCATAGTTGGCGAAATGTGGGTGTTTAAGACACCTCTGCCTACCTCTTCGGGGATTACGGGCGTATGTATAATTTGTAACAAAATTAAATTGTACACAAAGTTTTTATTGTATAAATGCTTAGGTACTTACTGACAAAATTAATTTTATGCTACATTATATTTATTCCATTCCACGCCCACGCGTCCCTTTGGACCCTCGCGCCTCAAGCCACGTGCCTAGTTATGCCTTTAAAATAAAATTTAACTTCATTATTAAACTGTCCAATTGTAAAAGAAGCAATTATATTTCTTCTGTACCAATTAGGTACACAACACAAAGTTATTATTAGCCGCAAGGTATTCTGTAGGGCGACGGACTACTCAATTGGAACGAGAGATACCGTCCCTTAAATCACTATCACTACATAGTATAAAATAAAGTCGCGTTTTCTGTCCCTATTTTTCTTGTCCCTTTGTATGCTTAAATCTTCAAAACTATGCAACGGATTTTGATGCAGTTTCTTTTAATAGATAGAATGGTTAAAGAGGAAGGTTTATATGTATATAACATCATGCTACAACAAACAGGTGCGGAGCAGGAAGGAAAAATGTTGCAAAAACGGGGTGACGCAGACGAAGTTGCGCGGGTCAGCTAGTATATAATATATATCTCGACCTTTTTTAAAGTGTGCGAAATCCCCACGGATACCACCTTCGCCAAAATCGGTGGAGAAGATTACGTCGGACTCGAGCCGATAGATTTGTAACATGAATAGTGGACCGGTCAGCGTGGCATCAAGACATGACGTTGAGTGTGGACGTAACAACTTGTGGCACATGGGCACACAAACTAGAGTTGTGCTGACACGGCCACCAGTCGATCGATGGTTTCATTTAAAAGCAGCTGGGAGTTTTTGGCGGGAATGCGAAAAGTGTCATAGCGCTGCAGTGTTTCATTTTCTAAATTTGGTGTGCATTCGAGTTTTTATGTGTAAAAATGGTGGAGTTTTAGACACAACGGCTTGGACAAAGCACACAAGTATAGGAGAGTGGAATATTGTAGTGAATTGTGATTTTTCGTGTTGATGTCAAAATCTCCCTAAGAAAAGCTTCTAGTAAAGTCTCCACTACTTTACTAGGGCAACTATCATCCGTCATCGTCATCATCATCATCATCATCATCAACAATCATTCCAACTATACTTATCACAAAATAAAAGGAAATTCCCAACTCGACACTGGCAAAATTGTCCCCTAAATAGGGTTGATATGTTGCCATCTGCTTTTCTTCTTCTTCTTCTTCTTTTCTTAAGCAGCTGAATACGCGACGGCCCCCCACTCGCTCTCAAACATCACAGTAGCACATACATTATATTGTCACCTACCTACAATCAAAAATATAATATTGAGTTAATTACGAGTCATTGTCATCATTTCAACAACAAACAACCACGACTCCTTTAGACTTCTTGGCAGCCCGAACACACGGTCACGGTAAAATGTTACGTAAATGTAGACGCAGCATACCTATGGCTTTGATTGCCGTAGGTGAGATTATACAAGACATATCTCTCGTACAAATATGTCGACCCCAAAATTACGCAGTACGCAGTTTTGGATATCTTTTAAGGTTATTAGTGAATCATTTCAATCACTACATAGTATAAAACAAAGTCGCGTTCTCTGTCCCTATTTTCATATCCTTGTGTCCCTTTGTATGCTAAAATCTTTTAAACTACGCAACGGATTTTGATGCGGTTTCTTTTAATAGATAGAATGGTTGAAGAGGAAGGTTTATATGTATATAGCATCATGCTACGACCAGCAGGTACGGAGCAGGAATGAAAAATGTTGCAAAAACGGGGTGACGCAGACGAAGTTGCGCGGGTCATCAAATAAATCCATATATTAGAACCTCATTTCTCTGGTGACTGGTTCAGATAAATGCTGATAACTATAAATACCTTGCACTTATCACGGCTTGCAAATCTATTAGAATATAAACTTTCTTTTGTGCGCTGAAAGCAGGTATCATGTCGTTAGATCAATCGCTCTCGCATTCTAGTTTGTGAGCATGTTGTCCGCAGTTAAAGATCTAAGATATGGTACAAACTACGCATACTGTCGGCAGTAGACGAGGTTTGCTGTTTATTAGTTACTAGCAGACCCGCGCAACTTCGTTTGCGTCACCCCGTTTTTGCAACATTTTTCATTCCTGCTCCGCACCTGTTTGTTGTAGCATGATGTTATATACATATAAACCTTCCTCTTTAACCATTCTATCTATTAAAACAAACCGCATCAAAATCCGTTGCATAGTTTTGAAGATTTAAGCATACAAAGGGACAAGAAAAATAGGGACAGAAAACGCGACTTTATTTTATACTATGTAGTGAGTAGTGATAGTGATTTGAAATCATAAAGATATTTATCACAGGTTTATAAGTGCCCAGTTTTTTTTTTATTTATGGCACGTCAATTTGACTTCACCTCGCCTGATGTTAAGCTGAAGGCAAAGTCTCATGAAAGAGGGTCATCATTGCAAACACGTTCAGTGCTACAATGGTGGCGCTCAGCTTGACGGCCTCATCAGATGCTTTTTCACGCCCCGCTTAAAGGACCCGGGACTGTAGGAAGTAGGAATTATACTCCTAGCACCTCTCTCTAGCTACCCTTTCGGGGATATAGGCTCAGAGGAAGAAATATGCGAGAATAAATGTGCGAGTGACATACGTATCTTTACATAAAACCTAGGCGTGAGAAAGTGACAAAGTATACGAACCGCAAAACATTTTTTTCGAAACCATTATCAAACATACATACATAACATAATATAAACTCATGCCTATATCCCCGAAGGGGTAGGTAGAGTACACACATTTCGCCAGTTTATGTTTAGGTCCCAATGTAATAGGTGGCGAGTCTATTGCCATTAACCGGGCACTTATAAACCTGCGATAAATACACACATAACTTCGAAAAGCATCGAAAAGTCATTGGTGTGTGCCATGGTAAAACCTGGGATCGAATTCGAGACCTCGTCTCAGCAGTCCATTACCCATACCACTAGGCTACCGCAGTTTTTTACCCTTAAAAGTAGAGCCCAATAATATTTATCTCAAAGAAATGTATTTGTGTATGTTTTTACAAAATATGTTTACGTTAAGTATTTACAAAGGATTGGTTTATTTATCTCCGGTAGCGATATTTAAAAGGAAAGGTTCGTCATCAAAAATATTCTTAGATAAATAACAAGTAAAGGATTGAAACGAAACATAAATTTATTGAAATGTACTCCCCAGGGACCTTACCTTGCCTGGGGGTGAGGGGTGGAACCGCCTGTCACCCTAGCAGAAGCAGGCCGTAACGGCGCAGTGCCATCCCATACCCAGGGGCTAGATGGGGACACCGTGGTCCCTACACCCGACGGGGGTCATCTCGAAAGATACGGTCCCGGGTCTGCCGGAGTGCGAGGGATATGTTGACTACTATCTCACCTCCGGCAACTAAAGACCCAAAGATGGCGTGCGTTTTGGTCGGTTCGAGTCCGACATAACCTCTCCAACCACCTCCGGCGGAGAAGGGAGGCTTCCGTAGGGATTATTGGCTCGAAGAAAAAAAAAGAGAGGATGTCCATTATCGCGTTGTACGACTCTACTCGATTCACTACTTGCCTCTCTATACTACTTCTTTCTTCTAGCTGTCATGACAACGGAAATAGTTAGCGATAGCGCCAATGTACAGAAATCTACCGGATCTATTGAAATTTATGATTTTTGCAGCGCTCCCTTGGATGGTAGCGAGATGATATATAGCCTATGTTACTCCTAAATATTGTAGCTTTTTATAGGTGAAAGAATTATTGAAATCGGTCCAGTAGTTTCGGAGCCAATTTAACAAATGTTTCCTCTTTATAATATTAGTATAGATAGGGTAGTCAAGTCATTACATTAACATTACCTCTCCTTGTTTCGGCATAACATAACATAAACTCACGCCTATATCCCCGATGGGGTAGCAGAGGTGCTAGCACCAACGTTTCGCCATTTTTTATTTATTTAGGACACATCAATTTGACTTCACCCCGCATGATGGTAAGCTCACTCAGGAACGAGGGTCACCCTTACAAACACTTACAATGTAATGTAATAGTGCTTCGGCAGTAGGGTAAAATGCCTTTTGCTGCACCTATACCTACTAAAAGTTGAAAAGTGTATCCCAATTAAAAGTTGCTCGTCTACAAAAGTCATTTCATAAACAAGAAGATACCATAAACTTGAGAACGGAGGCCAAATGGTCTATAATTAGTAATTACTATTCAAATATTTCGAAATTAGACGAAAGGCAAAGATCGGCAGCTTTATAATGAACAGCTTCCAACTATCTATCTATACTATTATATAATTGTAAAAAGTTTGTTTGTCCGCGATGAACGCAAAAAATACTGAACGGATTTAGATGCGGTGTTTTTTGTTTGAAGGGGTTTGCTCCAACTTAAAATCTTACGTTTGTTTGATTGCAATCGGTTAAGTAGAACCAGAGTTATGATTAGTAATACAGAATTCAAGTTGCCGCGGACCGCGGTAGCCTAGTGATATGGGGTAATGGACTGCTGAGACGAGGTTCTATCCCAGGTTTTACCATGGCACACACCAATGACTATTCGATGATTTTCGAATTTATGTGTGTATTTATCGCAGGTTTATAAGTGCCCGGTTAATGGCAATAGGCTCGCCACCTATTACATTGGGACCTAAATATAAACTGGCGAAATGTGGGTGTTAGCACCTCTGCCTACCTCTTCGGGGATATAGGCGTGAGTTTATAGTTATGTTATGTAATTTAAGTTGCACAGATGGTGCTTAGGTCGTGATAACCGACAGCCACGCGGGCGGAGCCGCGGGCATAGGCTAGTGTTTTAATAATAATTTAATTCATTTCAGGTCTCATTACCATCTTTATGTTAGCCAGTAGCCACGGTCACGTCGATGACCGTGAGACGAGACCAGTAGCCTATAGCACGAAATACTATCGAATTCGTAATGTAAAGGTATCGACAGAACGGAGCATTACGATTGGCGGGCTACACACGCACACAGGTTCACAAGAGGCAGACTGTCAATCACAATGCTCCGTTCTCTCGAAACCTTTACATTACGAATTCGATAGGAGTTCATGCTAGTGCTACTGTCTGTGGTCCGCTTTTATTCTCCACTACGCACGGTCTTCTTTGGTATTAATTAATTTATTTATTAAAGCTTATGCACATATATTATGTACACAGGCGAACTTAAGGGCCCAGATTGCCCAGACGCAACATCGATTTCGCGCGACCGCAGCGCTACTGTTTACTGAAACAACCGACCGGGGCGGGTGAATGACCCAGAGAGAGCCACCTTTTTGTATTCTACTTACCTAAAATTCCAACTATGTATTTATTTGTAATTTTACTACCACAGTTTATTCTTATTTCGTAAAATATTCATTCAATAACATAATTGCAAATTCAGTAGCAAGTACGGTCGAAATAACATCGAGCCTTTCCTCGCTACTGTTTATCTATACGCAAGGATATGTGCCTATTGGATAAACTCAAATAATTACTTACTATTTGTTTACGATCACCTTGATATCTTAAAAATCTCCTAGGGTTTTACAAAAAAATATCAATAAATGAAACACAAGTATAAAAATGATTCATATAATTTAAAAGTAGGTAAACAATAACAAATATGAGTCGCCAAGCGTGCTAGGGTTGTGCAAAAATTTGTAAAACAAGTTTATAAATTATTAATATACAAATTAAAAGTAAGTAAACAATAACAAAATTTGAGTTCAAAATTCTAATGTTTAAAGTTGTTTAAATAAATTACTGAATAAATTCTGATTTCTGCTAATTTGATTATAAAATCAATTGCTATTGCAAAACCTATCAGAATGAAAATGTTACCAGATGCCCGATTCACGTAATAAAAACCGTAGCGTGGTGACTTCAAAATGTCACTTTGTTTTTTTGCAAACAAACCCTTTTAACCGACTTAAAAAAAGAGGAAGATTCTCAATTCGCTGTATTTTTAAACCGATTTTGATGATTCTTTACACCAGGTAACTCTTCAAAATTGTATAAGAATTGTACAGTAATTGATTTATGACAATCCAAGACTAGATAAGTAAGTGCGTTTAAAACAGAAAACCATAAGGCGATTTCTAAGTTAAAACAACTTTTGGATGCACGTGAATCGACCGGCTGGGTAGTTAAGTTACCTCAGTCTATTTCAAAATCCTTAGGCGTCCTTCTCTTTCAAAACACGTAAAGTTCTTTCTTTCCTCTCTTTCGTAGCCTCTATGATACTGGAACTGGGCGCGTCACGAATTCGCTTCGTGACTGCCGAGGATCAACTAATTCTGGAAGTAGTCAATCGTAATAAAACCAAACTAATTTCATCTCCATTTGCTCCTTCCAAAATTTGACACTGACACTGCTTACTCTGCTTCTTCCTTGACAGCTTCTGCCATGGATAGTGCTCCTGTCTTTTCCCATCAATCGCAAACCGTATTATAAATTTCATTATATAATGAAGGTGACATAATTGGTAGGGCAGTTAATGTTTTTAACTGAAAGTAGCTCCCACCAGATGATATGATACCAGATACAATTTGATGATTCACTTCCATGCTATCTTCTTCCTTTCAACCAAACACACAGTAAATTTCATATTACACATACTAATTACACATACATTTCATGATGAGTTTTGAGTCCCGACCAACTTTTACTTCACCTATTATACTGAGGATACAATCCATTGGACCGCGGTCCCCTATGGCCTGAACAGCTTTTAAAAAAAAGAAATATCTGCTACTCTACGCCCAACTTCCACTTCAACCACCTTTCCTTCTTGACGGTTTTCAATTACTAGTTCCTGTAAAGAAAGATAATGGCTTGATTGTTTTTTTATAAAAAATAATAAATAAAGAATGGGCCAAATTTCTTCAAACATAGCTAAGAAGTCCCTTAGAATACATCTTTGAAACATATAGATCAAAAACATAAACGTTTTGTATAAAATGTAAAGTCGGTTTAGGATAATAATTTTACGGGATAACATTATAATATTATTCTCCATCGCTTGTTCCATGCTCTTGCTTGACCCTAACGTGACATAATGTGACACTTTTTCGTGCATGTTGCCTTTGTTCATCGATTTATAAGACATTATCACGTCAAAAAATAAATAAATCTGACTACATATATTATAAATTTCCTTTACGCTATAGGTGTTGGTTTTTTATGACGTCACCTACTCTATGTCACTCGGGCTTAGAAGACAATTCTAATGATTCTAAAATCATCAAAATCGGTTAAATAAATATTATTTATTATACCTACATACATAAAATATGGGATTTTAACGAGAATTTTCTTTTGAGAAAGCAATTGAGAACTATTTAGGTACTAATGTGTTTGTCACCCAATGAAAATAATAAATATTGCAAGAAAAAAATCTATAGGTACTGAGATTTTGTCTTCGCCCATCACTAACTAGGTAGTTCGTTTGTGTCTCCCAATGAAAATAATAAATATTGCAAGAAAAAAATCTATAGGTACTGAGATTTTGTCTTCGCCCATCACTAACTAGGTAGTTCGTTTGTGTCTCCCAATGAAAATAATAAATATTGCAAGAAAAAAATCTATAGGTACTGAGATTTTGTCTTCGCCCATCACTAACTAAGTAGTTGGTTTGTTTGTTTATGTAACAAGTCTAATTACGTATAACAACTTACCTCTATACAGCGCGTAGCAGTGTTGCTCGGAGTCTCGGCCTGAAGGTTTTCTTTATTTTCAATACTGGAAATATTAATCATCAATAGTATCCACTTTTATTTATTTTATAATTTTTGTACAACCCTAACCCTAACCAGACTCTAGGCGCGGTGCGCCGCGCGCGTCTTTGACGGCAGCGAAGTATGTACGCCCATGCTATTTCAGATAGGAAACATACCTACTTCCACAATCTGATATTTAGACAATATGATGAACATGAAAACGAATATTTAACTATATTATGTAATAAAATTAATTATTATGAGAATATTCCTATAGAAATCGACTTTATTACTTATAATACAAACCAATATTTACATGCAACAACAACAACAAATGCGAATATATTATTATTAGTACTTAGACATGATAAAGCACTCAAATAAAACTAGAATTTTTACATGACACTTTCACACAAATCTCGTAATTTTTTTCCTCGGTATTTATACCTACTTTACAAGGTTCATAAAATAACCTCCTCAACAAACTACGTACCTATCTAAATAATTTTGTATTTTTTACGATTTATATCTAGTTCCATCATGGTTTTCTTCCAGACATTCATTATATCGGTACTTCCTACTTACTAAAAGTGAATTAGTTATAAAAATGTTATACTTACAGTTTTTCACAAAAAACACAAATTCACAACACGTAATATTGCTGGCGCATCCGACACGCGTGGTGTCACCTTGAACCCTAAAAACGTACTGCCGATCAGTAGCGATGCGGGTTACTAAATCATAATATCGGGATGCGCGTGATTTTTCATACATTTTTCTATGGAGAATTTACGTAGAACATATCTAGATTTTAGGGCTTTAAAAGAGGAAGTCTTTGTTTGTAAAGGTACAAAAAAAAGTACATAGGTTTAAGTATTGGTTTCTTCAGTGTTCAAAAAGTGTTTCTTTTTATCAATTTGTGTTGATTTATTGGGTAATATTTGAAGAATACGAAGGCATGTTTTTGCATTTTTGTCAAATTTTGTGCGTTTGTTGACGTTTATTATATAGCAATTATTAGGTTTTAAGGATTTAATATAAGACTAACATATATTTTGGTCTTTGATTGTAATATATACAAATTATCATTGATATCAATCATATCTAAATAAGTTAAATATGAAAAATCGTAACACTCTTTTCGGTGATTTTCACGATCTGGGCCCTTAATGCCTTAGGCATTCTCTACCCTTACCATATGCACAACCGTATACTCCGGGTGGCTCACTTTCCCCATCCCAAGAAAAAAGCACATTTTGAGTCCACAAGTCAAGCATATACCTAATAGTGAGATCATTTCGTAAACTGTGAATCCACGCGAGTGATTTTGTGCCATTTGGTCGGTATAATAATACCTAGGTCATTTAATATTACAATAAAAATCTCACAACACACCTTTAAAAATCTAAAATCTCTTAATAATAAGCTGTTATAAGTAATCGTGATTGACATTGAACTTGACACTGCGTTTAATTAACGATAGAAGTTGGCGCCAATTTTAATGTCATTGTGCTGTCAATAAAAAAAGTTAATAGTTTGTTTTTTATTTGTTACGTTCGGTATTACGTAGATACTGCCTATTTTGACGTATATAGTTTGATTTAATTAAAGTTAGTTAAAATAGAAGTCACCGTTTTAGTATTTGATTAGTTAGTTCATAGGCTACCACAGATTGCATAATAACTATTATTGCATCGTCAGAGTTCGCTCGCTTAGAACTCCCATATTGTGACTTTAGGAACACAATAATATTGAACTTTATTAGTTCTTGAAACTCTGCTTCAAGAGTAATATACACTGACATATATATGAGACGTGATGCAAGGAAAATATTAAAAAGTTTCCTACTTAAGTATTATTTGAAATGAAAGGTTTTGAAGATGTTTGAATATTTGTTTAAGAATAAGAATAATTTATTTGCCTTTAAACATGGTAACATCTTACAATATTATGATAAAGCACAGCATGTTTAGCCGCAGACTGCAGCATTTTTGATTAAGTACAATTTTCACTTTTTATAATTACATAGATATCTTTCTTAAATAGCGATATTTAAATAGCGAAACTGCTGTTGGTAGTCATAAAAAAACGATTATTAAAACACAAAAATATACAACTATACTAATCACAAAATAAAAGGCCCGTTTTGGCATTTGCCTTCCTGACGTAACTAGGTATGTAGCAATACGACTGGGTACTCGATACTCATGATGAATCGAATCCAGTTTGCATGGGCATTTGATCGATTGGAATATGTATGTAAAGCACATTGGATTAAAGTTCTGATTAGAAAAATTAGCTTAACCTTTGATATTGTAGATATTATAAAATGATACAATATTATGAATGATCAATTTGCTTTTATTTAATATTTTTCTTACAATAACATTCACTCAATCACAAAAAAAAGAATATCAAGAACAACAAAAAAATCTGGTGGTAGAAATTTGATGGCACGAATTTGTCAAAAATTTCGTCCGGATGGGTACCATCATGCACATATGCAGGAAACCCTCCATAGTAATCCAACCTCGGTTGTATTGCGTTCAGGGGTCAGCAAGTGCATACCCGGGCAGAGGTGGTGGTAGTTGCAGCACAAATGGGACCAGTGGGAACGGCGCGAGGCGACTCGCCAAACAGAGAGACCCGTAGATACGCTGTACAAGTTAAATCCCTTTACCGGAGCCTCGGTAGTATTCGAATTCGAATTCGGTAGATATTCGAAAATTCGAGTTGTCTCGGCATCTCCCAAACCGGAGATGTCGAGACAACTCGACTCGTCGAATATCTAAGTCAGAAAGAAATAATTCAAAAGCATAGCCAAGTCAGGAAATATTTATTATCAACAAAACAAACGTAACGTACGCACAGTCAACTTCACAAGATAGCGAACATACGCGTATGCCTCTTGATCAGAGACAAGTCATTTTATAGAAATCTCTCCAAGCTCATAATTTTCAGTACCTAAAAGATTTACACAGTGAAGTTCAGTTTTAATTTGGGTCTAAACATTAGTTTAAATAAATAAAAATCGGGCTTGAAAAACATATCTTACTCGATATCTTTTTTCCTTAAATGATTATTAATAGTCTGTGGACAACATAATAAAAATCGTTATGGACAGCACTAAGTCGAGTGGGCGGTACCTGTCAATGAAAAATGTAATTACCTTAGAACATTTCAATTGGTAAAAAAATTAAAACTTCATGGGCGCGAACTGTCAAAACGGGCCTTTTATTTTGTGACAACTATAAATACATTCAAATACAACATTTACAGACAGACGTCGATATATATTATAAAAATTACATGGGATTCGTTTGATTTTTTACGATTTACCATTCAGCGTGTCTCGGAACTAATTGAAGTTTCGCACTCCATTTTCTACACATACGTTACCATGGAAACTGAAAATGGAAATACAAGTTTTTCTGTTCTGTGCACGGTACATTATTATTTTGAAAAAAAGATAACTCTAGGTATTGGAGTTGTTATGTCAGATGAAATCGAATGCCTTTACGGGTCTCAATTACCTGGTAACCCTTACAAATTGGTGTGGCAATTAAGAAGCATGGTAACCCTCATCCCTGGAAGGGGAGGGTGTTATGGTTACTTAGCCTTAGGCTCAGAATACAGTTCTGAGGCCTAAGGTAACAATCTGAGTTAAATTTTTTTGACAAACAAAACTTTCTGTGGTAAATGCACAACGCGGTAATTTTTGATTCAAAAACAGATTATTATAATTAAAAACTGTAAATTTACATCATAATTATTCATATTAATAACGTTACGTAATCGCGTAAGTAGTACCTGCATAATTTTGAATTTAAATAGCAGATTATTTTATTATATGTAGATTTACAAATTAAATTCATATTATAAGTCTTTATCAAACAATTTTAGGTTATGTATCTCAATAAATTAGACTATTGCAGTAGTAGTTAGTAGTCATGCTTAATTTCAAATTAGGAACAACTCACCACGGACCCTTATAATACATAAACACAACTCGCACTTGACCAATTTACTAAATTATTCGCATAATGCTAAATTTCTACAGTTTCTCTCATCAAAATCAGACTAAAAAACCAATCCACAATAATAATAACGAGACCACCATTCGCATTTTTATTTTGCAAATCACTTTCGCTGTTTGACGTTCAATATGGCGCGAAATCGTATATCACAGATGATGTTATGCAAGCAAACGTAACGTTTCGTTTCATCTTTAACGAGTGAAAGTATTTGTCTAGATCTTATTGTATGTGCATAATTGTTGTAATTCGGTTGTAATTACACATTATTACGTTATATTTCGCAATGTATACCAAGAAAGTTTGTTTTGCTGATAAGACTTGTTATAAAAACTGTAATTTTATAAAACTAGACATTATAAGATTTGCTATTGAACACGAACAATGCAAAAAATGGCGCGCATGTTCTTTTTTTTAATAACATCACACTGTGAAGGTTGTGTAAGGTCATTATAACTTGTGCATGGAAGTATGATATAGAGGAAAAAATAGTATTTTTCTGTGTATGTTTGTAATGAATATACTCAAAAACTACTGGACCGATTTCAAAAATTCTTTCACCATTGGAAAGCTACATTCACCCTGAGTAACATAGGCTATATTTATTGCTAGAAAATATTAGGGATTCTTACTAAAACTTACGTATCGTAACCCAAGGTGTAAAAAAGTACCCTAAAACGTCTTTCGTTGCATGCGCTGCGGAAACTATTGATTATAGAATTAAGGGGAGAATGAGAAAACAGACAGAGTCAAGTAGAAAATAGTGTAGAGCGCTAAAATTCACAACACTGAGCGATAATCGACATCCATGCGAGTGGAGCCGCGGGCAACAGCTAGTATTTCAATATGGGTACACCCACGTGAATAAACATAATTGACTTCCCAATTCCCAACGCATTGTCAACGGAAAGTCTTCGCTGTCTCTGCATCCTGTATTGAATTGTAAATCTAATGTTCGTCTTCGTTCCGCTCAAAATATATCCAAAAACATACATACTGCGCAAATGTTACACACAATAATATATAGGACACTAATTTTTTATTAGGGCACGTCAATGGTAAGCTAAAGGCAAAATCTCAGGAAAAAGGGTCATTAAATTCTTTTTCACGCTCTGCTTAAAGGACCCGGGACTGTAGGAAGAAGACAACACAACCATGGTCATAATTTAAAACTAAGATATTGCCCGAAGTATATTCCAATTATGAACTTCGAACAAAATAAAAAAGAAAATAACAAGCTCTCTATATTTTATGGTAAAATTTCAAATCATTAGTGTTCTGAAACTTGTTAACTTCGTTCGGAAATCAGAATCCTTGTATGTTTTTTTTACTACAATACCATTAAAAACCGGCCAAGTGCGACTTGGAATATACCATACAATATTTAACTTTTTTTTTTCAATATGGTAAGGTTTCGAACCATATTTGACAATAAACTCTCAAATATATTCCTTTTTTAATTTCACATGTTCCGTATTGAAATAAACCAAAAAACACACGTTTTTCGTGTTGGATTTTTCCTTATTTTTTATTTTATTCTGTTTTAATATCTGTTAGTAAATTTTCTGTGAAAATTTCTGCTATCTATCTACAGACACAGATGACTACCTTTACTAATTAAGTACCAAACCATAATTTATAAATAATTTATTACCTCAAAAACATGTTTAGAACAAACATGTTTTTGTGGTATATGGCAAGATAAACTAATTAATTAATTTCAGTCACAAGTAATATTATATTTCCAACGTAGGTAAGCATATGAACTCATTGTTTATGGTTTCGTAGATGCTTTGAATGTCTTATAAAAATAAAAAACTTGCAAGGAGGTTTTAGCTTTGTACTTTTAATAATGTTCAAACTTATATTTTTAAATAATTATGGTCGAATGAATTCTACCACATGACTTTTAGTTATTTATTACCTACTTAGTAAATATCGCGACGTATTATTTTATGTGGACTTTTTTTTATCGTGTGCAAAGTCCCCACGGAAACCACCTCCCGCCGAAACAGGTGTAAGTGATTATGTCGGACTCAAACCGACCAAAACTCACGACGTCCATGGTCTTTGATTGCCGGAGGTGAGATTATACAAGACATACCTAAAAATTCACGCGGGCGAAGCCGCGGATAACAGCTACTTTTTATTATCATTTATGTGAATTAAATTTTAAAAAAAGTCGTTGACGAACAATAAAGATATGTCTAAATCTACTTAAAAGTCTTTGACATTATAACTATCTTAAAAAGACCTATTTTGCATACAATTGAAACATATAATCTAGGTTACACAAATAACTCACAACCAACAATTAATATAATGAATAGCTTCTATGTAAAATGCAAATGGCTACTTTTGTTATAGACCCAGAGCCAGTGAACGCCAGACCTAAGTCATTTTGGCGACTCGAACGTCGGAGGTCGCAAAATGACCTCCGTCCCCCATGAGCGCGGGCCTGGGGGTGACGGGTGGAGCCGCCGGTCACCCTAGCAGAAGCAGGCCACGGCGATGGCGCAAAATGCCACCCCATACCCAGGGGCTAGATGGGACACCATGGTCCCCACATTGGGGGAAGAGGGTCATCTCAACAGAGATGTCCCCGGGTCTGCCGGGGTGCGAGAGATATGTCTTGTATAATCTCACCTCCGGCAATCAAGAACCCATGGACGGCGTGCGTTTTGGTCGGTTCGAGTCCGACATAATCACCTCCATCGGTTTTGGTGGAGGTGATATCCGTGGGGATTTTGCGCACGATAAAAAAAAACAAAAACCTAAGTCATTTTATGAAAGTGGAATATTTGTCAACGCCTGCTCCCAACAAAGGTAATTACGGTAAGTAGAACTATTCCTACGGAAGAACTATTTACGTGTGTGTGTAAATTGTCTGAAAAGAAAAAGGTCACAAGTAGCGCTAGAATGTTGACGCTATAGTTGCGTAGGATTGCTATAACTGCACTTTTGAGTTCTACTGTACCTAACATTATAAAAAATGGGTTATAGTGGTTATGGCAGGTTACCAAAGATATCTGTAAAATACAGATCTAAATTGTCAAAAAAGCCAAAAAATCAGAAGAAGGGTATTAGACGGTTCCCTCAAGGAGGCAGTGGCTCTCGGAGGCTAGTCCTGTGTATTACTCGGACTTTGTAGGCGCAATCCAAAACTTCGGACGGCATTTTTTTTTTATTTATGGCACGTCAATTTGACTTCACCTCGCCTGATGTTAAGCTGAAGGCAAAGTCTCATGAAAGAGGGTCACCATTGCAAACACATTCAATAGTGGCGCTCAGCTTGACGGCCTCGTCAGATGCTTTTTCACGCCCCGCTTAAAGGACCTTTGTGCGCGTTTGGCACGAGAGGCGCAAACGAAGTTCGTTTGTGTAGCGTGCTGCCCCAGAAAGGGGAGAGAGCGAAAATGGTAGGGCACCAAAAATAATAAGTAGGGAGTCAAAAATGCGCGCCCGAAAGAGAGCAGACGCCAGTAGGGCGCGCATCTCCCAAGATTTATTTATTTATTTATTCATTTATTAAGTAAGGTACATCAAGAGCATTCGGCCCGTTATAACCAAGATGGTTGGTAGGGCCATGGGAAGGAGGTGGGATCACGGTGGTTCCTTCAAGATTAGCAGCAAAATTGCGATGCCTCTCATATTACTTACATCCATAAGCGAAGTTAACCACTTTCTATCAGGCAGACCGCATGCTTGTCAGCCAACTAAATAGTATAAAATGTATTTTCTCCAAGACATTTTTATAAATCCCTTCATTCATTACCAGACAATTATTATGGTGGCAAATCCTTGCCAGATACCCTTTGTGTTCAAATAAATGTAATTAAAACTTACCATTTACTCTCAATAAATTACATCGTTCTTACCTTTGTTAGAAGCATACGCTGATAAATTTTCAGCTTTGATAAACTGGCGTGGGTCTAACATCCACAGACTCTGGGTCTATTAGTATTCACATGAATTAGCAGTTGGAGGAACGGGATGTGATGTCCCTCCAACACAAAGGGAGGATCCTCCGACCAGGCAAGGTGATCGCGCCTGGCGGGCCGCAGCCCTAACGGTTGTCGTTGGGTTGTTGTATATTATATACTGTACTAGCGAGAGAACTTCATTTTCGCGATGCAGGATCGTTGTGACGTAGTAGTGACGTCGTAGTTAGTTACGTAGTAGTTACTCGTGTTGTCGCTAGATGGCGCTGGGTACATGTGGTATCGCCACAAGCAGTTCTGTCACCATTTTTCATATTATTGGCAACATGTCTGAACTGGCCTTGGAATTTCAAGAGATATCTCTACCAGTGTACTTAATCTATTCAAAAAATACTCTTATTTTAGTCAAAAAATAATTATCTTATTACTTTTGGTAACTTTAATCTAGTTATCTGAAAAATTTACATAATATTTGAGATTTTAAAACAAGAATAGGTTTTTTTTTCTTCATCACTACATAGTATAAAATAAAGGCGCGTTCTCTGTCCCTATGTCCCTTTGTATGCTTAAATCTTGAAAACTAAGCAACGGATTTTGATGCAGTTTGTTTTAATAGATAGAGTGGTTAAAGAGGAAAGTTTATATGTATACAACATCATGCTACGACCAACAGGTGCGGAGCAGGAATCAAAAATGTTGCAAAAACGGGGTGACGCAGACGAAGTTGCGCGGGTCACCGCGAAGGTGGTCTACTACCAAAGTTTATAATAGAGGCTATGTTTTCGAATATCAATAATTCTGGTAATAAAAATATGTTTAGAACTGCGGTAGCCTAGTGGTATGGGTAATGGACTGCGGAGACGAGGTATTGGGTTCGATCTCAGGTTTACCATGACACGCACCAATGACTTTTCGATGCTTTTCGAAGATATGTGTGTATTTATCGCAGGTTTATAAGTGCTCGGTTAATGGCAATAGGCTCGCCACATTTGGACCTAAACATAAACTGTCGAAATGTGGGTGCTAGCACCTCTGCTTACCCCTTCGGTGATAAAGGCGTGAGTTTATGTTATGTTATCTTATAAATAACAATAACCAGTGGTGCGCAAATTTATCTGAACATTTTAATTAATTAAACATTCCGATTTACGGCTTGTCGTTAATTAGCACATCAAACAACATCAAACGAATAAAATTGTTTTGTTTGTACAAGTGATGGTGTGTACTTTCTGGACTGGAAAGAAACGAACCCTGGACTGCTAGGTGACAGCTGAATGAACGAAATGAAAGTTTCAAGTTTTAAAGACTTTTAAGGGCTCCAACTACCCGTAACGACTGCCAAAGATGTTTGTATTGTGTGTGTACTGGAGACAGCAGAATATTATGTACAACCAAATTTGTAACAACTTTTATACAATATTCTTACAAATAAATGAATCTTATCTTATCTTATCTTATCTTATGGCAACCGGGACCGACGGCTTAACGTGCTCTCCGAGGCACGACCAGACCAGTGCAAACAGCCATATTCCTGCATGCATACAACTTTTTGCACTGAGCGGGGATCGAACTCGCGCCCTGTGCGTAGCAGTTGCGTGCACTACCGCCACGCCACGGATCTCACTATGAAAGTAAAATAAGATTAAAATAATAATACTTTTAAGAAATAGTGTTAGTGTCCCAGTAAGTTCAGAGTTTCCCGATTACAATTAAACAAACCTTTCCACTATATTTATTATAGCATATATTTATGTAAAATAAGTATGTATTTACAAAAAAAAATGTATTTAAGTATGTTTATCCGCATTCTAAAACCCGTAACACAAGCTAGTTAAGCTTATTATGGGTCTAGATGGCGTTGTGTAGATTGTCCTAGAATATTTATTTATATATGTTATATAGGAAACGGTGCGCACTGTGCGGTATGAAAGGAGTTTCATCCCGCGCACGCTCAAGCTGTGGAATGAGCCCCCTGCCGTGGTTTTTCCAAGCGACTACAATATGGGGTTCTTTAAGAAGGGCATTAGAAGGTTTCTACAGGGTAGGCAGCACGTGTGTGACGTCTATGGTGTTGCAAACGTCCATAGGCTACGGTGACCGCTTCCCGTGGGGCGTGTGCTTGTCTGCCACCTAAGTGGTATAAAAAAAGCATAGAGGAAACTTCACAAAAGGGTATTTGAATATTACTTCCGCGCCAATGAACGTCTAATGGCGTCCTCAAGATAGTTATATTACCTAACAGCGATATTATGATGCAACGTAAATAGGAACGCATTTTTAACAATAGTACACAAAGTTCGTGAGAAACTCAATATGAACTGTTAAATACTCAATTGACCTTAATTATTATTATAATACGCACCGCGGTAGCCTAGTGGTATGGGTAATGGACTGCTGAGACGAGGTCTCGGGTTCGATCCCAGGTTTACCATGGCACACACCAATGACTTTTCGAAGTTATGTGTGTATTTATTGCAGGTTTATAAGTGCAAGGTTAATGGCAATAGGCTCGCCACCTATTACATTGGGACCTAAACATAAGCTGGCCAAATGTGGATGCTAACACCTATGTCTACCCCTTCGGGGATATAGGCGTGAGTTTATGTTATGTTATGATAGTAAGCTGTAGAAAAAGTCTTAGAAAAGAGGGTCACCATTACAAACACGTACAGTGTTAAAATGGTGGCGCTCAGCTTGACGGCCTCATTAAATACTATTTCACGCCCCGCTTAAAGGACTCGGGACTGTCACTTAATTACATTAACTGCTGGGGAGAGAGATATTCATAGATGCTACGTGAATCTATGAATCTCCATAAAAAGGGTAATTGAATCTTATTTCCGCGCCAATGAACGTCTAATGGCGTCCTCAAGATAGTTATATTACCTAACGGTGATATTATGATGCAACGTAGATCGGAACGTATTTTTAAACAATAGTAGTCTAGTTCCTGAGAAACTTGGCAACAAACTTCAGTAATTAAATGTAACTGAGACGTTCTTGTGAACTTACTATACTTATGAGATCGTATTAATGATACTGAGTTTAGGAGTATTTACTTATTATTATTTGCTGAGACTTTGCCTTAATTTTTTCTTTCTTCAATATGGCTCACTTGTTGGGTATTTGCCAGTGTCGAGTAATTTGATATATCATATTAATTATCTAGTTGGAATGATTGTTGATGATGATGGATGACGATGACGGATGATAGTTGCCCCAGTATAGCGGTGGAGACTTTACTAGAAGCTTTTCTAAGGGAGATTTTGACACCAACACGAAAAATCACAGTTAACTACAATCTTCCACTTTCCAACCCTTGTGCGGTTTGTCTAAGCTGTTATGTCTAAAACTCCACCATTTTTACACATAAAAACTCGAATTTACACCAAATATAGAAAATGCAACACGGGAGCGTTATGACACTTTTCGCGATCCCGCCAAAACTCCTGGCTTCAGTTTCCCATCAGGAACTCAAATTGACGTGCTCTAAATTTAAAAGTATTTTTTTTAATGTAGTCCTCAAGTTTCTTTCAAATCAAGGAGGTTGTATATGTCTGTAAATAACTCATTTTTTACTTTTCCAAGCATTTTTGTTTTAAATGTCAGTTATACATTTTGTTGTGTTGCCAAGTGGCGCAAAGTAGCCTGTATCATTAGTCATCCTAAAATGCCGGTAAAGCTGAAGGGAGAGTCTACAAAACCATCATTACACCTGTCATTCTACACGGCTTTAAAGAACACACATTTAATGCACCCACATTTCGCCAGTTTATAGATGTGCGAGCCTATTGCCATTAACCGGGCACTTATAAACCTGCGATAAATACACACATAACTTCGAAAAGCATCGAAAAGTCATTGGTGTGTGCCATGGTACGTAAAACCTGGGATCGAACCCGAGACCTCGTCTCAGCAGTCCGTTACCCATACCACTAGGCTATCGCTGGTATTCACAAGAGACTGCATCTGAGTATTATCTGAAAACCCAAGATGGCGTGTGATCTTTGTCGGTTCGAGACGCACGAACAAAAAAAAAAAGTCGTCAAAGCAGGTTCACTGCTAACCGAAACAGTTGCAAATTACATAATAAAAAAAAAATTGTTTATCATTTTCTCTATGGTGCGTTCTCACGGGCGGGAAACGCAAGATTGTTTTGCAAATAATGACA
This sequence comes from Pelosia muscerda, assembly GCA_963691645.1. Classification (NCBI taxonomy): domain Eukaryota; kingdom Metazoa; phylum Arthropoda; class Insecta; order Lepidoptera; family Erebidae; genus Pelosia; species Pelosia muscerda. The sequence goes on from OY829125.1 coordinate 3,032,138, forward strand.
GTGTGTTTACATATTGACCCTTCTATAAACTCTTGTTTGTTTATGAAGGTTGAAAATCTCAAATACGGAAACTTGTGTTATATTTCCGTATAATATCGATCGAATAAACATTCGTTTTACTCCATTTGAAAGGGTAAAATTATGTAAACACGACCCTAGCGTTAGTCCCGGATGTATTCCGTTTAAATATTACGTAAGTAACTGATTTTTCGGCCATTTTGGTAGCGATGTTGGTAACCTTATGGTTGTGTTGTAATCATAGATATTAATATTATTAGCGTAAGTAAACCAACAGACTGCTTCATTGAGTTTTGGCGGGAACGCGAAAAGTGTCATAGCACTGCAATGTTTCATTTTCTTTGGTGTGCATTCGAGTTTTTATGTGTAAAAATGGTGGAGTTTTAGACATAACGGCTTGGACAAAGCACACACGTGTAGGAGAGTGGAATATTGTAGTGAATTGTGATTTTTCGTGTTGGTGTCAAAATCTCCCTAAGAAAAGCTTCTAGTAAAGTCTCCACTACTTTACTAGGGCAACTATCATCCGTCATCGTCATCATCATCATCAACAATCATTCCAACTATACTTATCACAAAATAAAAGGATTTCCAGAATTCCCAACTCGACACTGGCAAGATTGTCCCTAAATTGGGTTGAAAAAAGCTCAAAGAAAAAAAGAAGAAGAAGAAGACTGCTTCATTAGTAACTTGTGGCTTTTAGTGTAGAAACATTGACGTCGCGTCACTGCAATATATATTTCTGGCAAAGTTATTCTTCTTCTTCTTTTCTTAAAATGGCTTCTGCAGCAGAATCGCCGCAATTTTGCTAGTCTCTAGTAAATGTAAACGTCTTTTAAAATTAATGGCGAGACGCCAATGTCAAGTTTCAAGTTTTAAAAAAGTCTACCAGAGCCACGTTAGCCACGCCAGTAAATTCGTTTCCGTGTGTCCGCCCCCCACGAGATCAGGTAGTCGATCAGGACGTGTGGTTGGATTTTAGGGGGCTGTCAAAGTTATTAACTTGGTTTATAAAAAAAACGTTTCGCGGTTCGTGTACTCTGTCACTTTCTCACGCCTAGGTTTTATGTAAAGATACGTATGTCACTCGCACACTTATTTCTTTTTATTGTTGTAATTTACTGACGGACAGGGTTGTTCAGAGGCCTTATCATACTTCATATTACTTTCGTAGTGAGGTTCGTCTAACAAATAAAACAAATAAATGTATACTACAGACTGTTATGATATACTGGAGTCGGCTTTCCAGTCTAACTGTGATGCGGCTGAACTTCGATATTTAACGTGAAGCAACTGCCATCTGACTTTCACAACCAATGGTCAAATGACCAATGGCGAAATCGAAGTTCCAAGTTAAACTGGTTGGACTTTTGTGGGCTCCAACTACCGGTAACGCCTGCCACAGATGTTTGTATGGCAACCGGGACCGACGCTACGGCTTAACGTGCTCTCCGAGGCACGACCAGACCAGTGCAAACAGCCATATTCATGCATACAACTTTTTGCACTGAGCGGGGATCGAACCCGCGCCCCGTGTGTAGCAGTCGCGTGCACTACCGCCTCGCCACGAAGGCTGTCCGTGCAACCTATAAAATGAGTTTATTAAATCTTAGAAAATCTATTGAATCTCACTCAATTAATAGAAAATCAATAGACGTTTTGCATTCAGCCTTGTAGTAGAGCAAGTGTAATGGTGTATTTTTGGATTGTTATACAAATACATTTAATTTTATCGTATATAATGGCGTAGAACGAATGTTTACGTTAACAAACACGATTGAAGTACAGTTAGTATTAGATGTATGAACAAAGAAATAGTTCCTTGCTTTTAGTTTGTTAGTCTGGCCGAAAAGAAGGCTCAGACGCTGAATGTCCACTTTTCGAAATGTCCACTGATCACAAAATGTCCTTTTCTCAGAATCGATTCAAACAAAAAGTTTCGTATTACTTTTTTACAGCTGTCACTTTTCAAAAATGTAATAAAAGTTGCTGTTTGCTTAATGTTGTCTCAATCATCTGTACACATGTTTTCAGCAAATAAATTTATCTTTATCTTTATCTTTATCATACACAAAAAAAAAACATAAAATTTGGATTTGTACTTCGTAAAAAAAATGCAAAAATGTTAATAGTGAAAATTGGGTTTCTTCAAATTTCTTCAAACAAAACGGCAATTTCATATGTACCGACCTAATATATTAGAAGTCAATTGAATGAAAGTAACGTATAGCCCTGTTAATAATTTTTTATATATTTTTTTCTTTAGGACATTAATATACCTTCAGTTAAAAGAACATAAATAATAAATAATAATGCAATAAATATTCTAGGACAGTCTACGCAACGTCACCTAGACCCATGGCAAGCATAGCTTAACTAGCTTGTGTTACGGGTTCTAGAATGCGGATAAACATACTTAAATACATTTTTTTTTAAATACATACAAATTATACATAGAAACAACCAATATTCATATTTAATGCAGATAAATATTTTCACTTAGCGGGAATCCGATCGCCCTGTTTATTTTTTTTAATATATTTTTTTTAATATAAATGGCAATGATAACCGTATACAAAGCCGTTATTGTAGTTTTGAAGTTAGAGTAGAAGCGGAAAGGTCATGCTCAGTCAATGACTTCTCCAAACACGGCTAGTTTGACCGTATGGTACAAAAAACTTGGTAATAACGCCATTTCCGTTAAACGCGCAACTTTTACAACATGTATAGCTGTATTTAATAATAAATAAAATGTATTAACCAGAAAAAGTACACGGTATACATACAAACAAGGTTGGATTATGGAATAAGTTGACACCTATCTTGGATAGAATAGGCTCCGGAACTACTGGACAACCTCCGATGGCGTGGCGGTAGTGAACTCGATTGCTACGTAGGAGGCGTGGCTTCGATTCCCGCTCAGTGCAAATATTTGTGTGCATGAATATGAATATTTACATTGGTCTGGGTGTTTCTATGTATAATATGTATGTATTTACAAAAACAAAGTATCTAAATATATTTATCCGCGTTTTAGAACCCGTAAAACAAGCTAGTTGAACTATGCTTACCATGGGTCTAGGTGACGTTGTGTAGATTGTCCTAAATTATTTATTTATTTACTGGACCGATTTCTATAAATCTTTCACCTATAAAAAGCTACAATATCTTGTAGTTGGCGTTTTTTTGCTGTACAATAAAGGGTTATTATTAATAATCCTTTATTAACTTTCTTCTTCTTCTTCTTCTTTTCTTAGATGGCAACACGTCAACCCAATTTAGGGGACAATCTTGCCAGTTTTCTTGCGAGTTGGGAATTTTCTTATATTTTGTCATAAGTATTGTTGGAATGATTGTTGATGATGATGATGATGATGATGATGATGATGATGATGATGATGATAATGATGATGATGACGATGGCGGATGATAGTTGCCCTAGTAAAGTAGTGGAGACTTTTCTTAGGGAGATTTTGACATCAGCACGAAAAATCACAATTCACTAAAATATTCCACTCTTCTACACTTGTGTGCTTTGTCCAAGCCGTTATGTCTAAAACTCCACCATTTTTACACATAAAAACTCGAATGAACACCAAATTTAGAAAATAAAACACAGCAGCGCTATGACACTTTTCGCGTTCCCGCCAAAAACCTTTATTAACATTTTTATATGTGAAAGAAGAATTATTAAAATCGGTACAGTAGTTTCGGCCTATTCGTTACAAAAAAAAAACAAATAAAAAAAAAATTTTCTTCTTTATAATTTAAGTGTACATGTAGATAAGTGTAGATAGATATTTCAAACCTTTGTGAAAACGAGGGTTGACCAAACTACAAATCAATAATATTTAGTCACCCCTGGTATTCCCAATACGTCACAAAGTTACCCTCGTCTACACTGCGGGACATTTAATTCGTGCACCCCTACTAATAATGAAATGTGTATGTTTGTTACTTAATTGTGCTTAAACTGCTTAACATATCTGGCTGAACTACTACGTCACTACGAATCCTGCATCGCGAAAGCGAAGTTCTCGCGCTGGTACAACATACATACAACAACCTAACGACAACCGTTGGGCCGCGGCCCGCCAGGCGTGATCACCTTGTAACTTTTAAACTATCGCGGCGTTTACTCATAGTGTTTATAAGTATCGGGACTTCACGCGATATATTTTTTTTTTCGCGTGAAGTCCCGATACTTATAAACACTGTGATCACCTTACTAAAGAAGAGTCCTTTTGTGTCGGAGGCACATATCTCCTAGTTCCTTCACACTCAAAGGATTACGATCAAAGAAATGACAGAGAGATTGCTTTTTTGATGCATAAGGGCAATGTTTGGTCTTAAACTCACAGACAGCTGTAGACCGTACTTCATCAGGCATGGGATACTAACACTACCGTCACTATATATTTTTGAAATAGCCTTATTTGTAAGACAAAATGCTCATTTGTTTCCTCGTCTATCGGATGGTGTCCAGCGTAGCAGACGGGATAAAGACAGACTACGCATACAGAGCGCCAAAACAGCACTCATGTGGAAGAGTATGTTTTGTTTGGCGCCTAAAATCTATAATAAAGTACCAAATGCACTAAAGGACCTACCTTGTAATTTGTTTAGAAAATAACTAAAGAACATATTGATCTCAAAGTGTTATTATGACATCGATGATTTTGACGTGACAACGTCTTATAAATTGGCTTGCCGGGTGACACTTCAAGAAACTGCGTTACGCTCCGCTCACGTTATGCGCTCACAATGAGAGCGAGTGAGAGGCACGCGTCCCTTCCACTCGGGCATGGTTAGCCCGCCTAAGAGCGAGAGAGACAGACATAAAAAGTACGAATGAATATTCACATTAAAATTATTTTACCACTCAAAGTCGTTGTCACGTAAAACTTTCGCCCGTATACCGACTTTACAGGCAACCAATTTTTTTAAATGATAAAGATGTTTGACATTTAATCTTAATATTAATTGAATTGTAACTAATATGAGTGTTATTGACAAATTCAAATTTGACTTAGATAGACTATGACATTGAATGACAATATTATTTAAGGGATTTTATGACATGGTAACTAGGACCTTTATGTCAAGTCTTATTTTATTTTATAACACTCTATTCACTAATCTAGTTAGAATGATTCTTGATGATGGTGATGACGATGACGGATGATAGTTGCCCCAGTAAAGTAGTGGAGATTTTACTAGAAGCTTTCCTAAGGGAGTATTGACACCAACACGAAAAATCACAATTCACTACAATATTCCACTTTCGTACACTTGTGCGCTTTGTCTAAGCCGTTATGTCTAAAACTCCACCATTTTTACACATAAAAACTCGAATTTACACCAATATTAGAAAATGAAACACAGGAGCGATATGACACTTTTCGCCGCCGAAACTCTTGAATGACAATAATATTGACAATTTCTTTTTTTACTTATTTTTTTATGATAGTATTTGACATTAAAAGTAGGGTAAACCACCCAATTGTTGGCACTTTAAGGGTGAACTTCGTGTCGGTCTAAAATGAAACTACCATTAAATCTTATTTACAAAAGCTACTAGACAAAACATATCATAGAATTAAAGAAAATGCTTTAATTTTTGTTTTTATAATTATTTTTATGTGATTCAATAGTATTAAATAACAATTTTATACTTAAATCCGAAAGACTATAGAAAATCCTATTATTGGCACAGAAGATATCAATAATACTATTTTATTTTTTAAGGCATACTAAACTTGAATATATATATATAGCCAATAATTGGAGTAGTGCTAACGAAGAACCCTACATAGTAAATTTTGACATGATAATCTATATTAATATAATTTGAAATGTTAATAACAGGCATGAAATTGATAAATCTAATGTAAGTAATTAATTTAATGTTGACGTTTTAACTATAAGTATTATTTGTACACCACAAATGGCAGAATATGCTGAGCCACATCACATGTTATTATTATTTCTGTAAACAACCATATAATAAATATTATTATTATTATTATTTATCTTTCTTTTTTGTAAAATCTCCCTTTTGGTTAGGGGGTACAATATCAGACACACGGGTCACGACCAAGTGTGTAAGAAGAAGAAAACAGGAGAACATTACGGTGATGTTGGTGATGCTAGAAATTTACGGGTCAGACGGCATGTATTGAGTAGGGTGGCCTTCTGTATGAGAGTAAGGGTAGATTTGGGCATTTACAGTGTGTTGAGATTGAATTGGAGAGTCTTGGGGACTACTCCAGTAGTAGATATGACGATAGGTACAATTTTGACTGTTATTATTATTATAGAAGATTCAGACCAAGACCTAAGAAAACCACATCAAAAACCATTCAGCAGTTTTTACGTCATCGCAGACAAATTCAATCATCAAATTTAGACGCGGGCGGCGTCGCGGGTATCAGCAAGTGCAAAATAATGTACAAAGATACCCCCCTCGCTCAGACTGGCGGACGTTTAGTTCGTGCAATCAAATTGTATGCAGCAATTAAATAACATATTATTCCGTTTTCTGTGAGGTTATTTTAATGATGGTCTCAGTCGTGAGATGACTCATCTGGATCCGACCATGACCACGGGAAAATCACGATTGTTCCGTCGAATAGCGAATAATTTTAGTGTCGAGTTTGTGAGTTGTCGGATATCCGGAGATATTATTAGCGAGAGAAATACCGCGGTAAAAACCTAGTGGTATGGATAATGGACTGCTGAGACGAGGTCTCGGCCTATTACATTGGGACCTAAAACATATAAACTGGCGAAATGTGGGTGCTAGCACCTCCGCCTACCCCTTCGGGGATATAGGCGTGAGTTCATAAAAAAAAAGACGATTCTATCTCTGTTTTCCAGGTTACTCGATCAAGCACCCAGATGCATAAGTAACTACATAATTTTCTAATGCAAATTCACTTGAATACCACCCCCGTGTCCGTCGGTTATCTTACCGACGGCGCCGCGCCGCCTCCGGTGAGGCTGAAGGAAATTTTTTATTTTGTGCGCAAAATGGGGTTTTTTTATATCGAACTTGAACTGACTAAAACGAACGCCGTCTATGTGTCTTTGGTTGCAGGGGGTGAGACAGTAAGTAACATATCATTGTATCCCAGACGACACGGAGTCAATTCCTTTGGGTGTGGGGATCAGTATCCTGAAGTGCCTGTCACCCCAAGCCTGAGCACGGGAAGCTAGCACGCTCTTTATCTGTTCTCTACTGTTCTTTGCTAGTTGGAGGGAAACAAAGATACCGTCTACAGGGCCGATTTCGCTACAGTCGATATTGGCCGTATTCAGTAATGTCTCCCTCATGATAGAGGAGCGCTTCCATCTCCGATACCCAAGGTATATCGCGTGAAAGTTCCAGACAAAGGACCCATTCGATATGTTAGCTACTATCTCACCTCTGGCAAGTAAAGACCCAAAGACGGCGTGCGTTTGAGTCGGTTCAAGGCATTGATATACAAAAAACCAGCCCGACACAGTGTCGAACAAAAGTAGCATTCGAATCTGTCCGCAATCACGCATAAGTAGTTATATTATGTTATAAACATATTTTTTTACAAATTCAACCTTACGAACATGGCTTAAAGCTCTTTTTACAAAGCAATGTACAAATGCGTGTATGAACACGAGCGATGGAAGACTATTTGAAATGAGCGCTAATTTCGAATTGAGCGCTCATTTTATGCGGACAGTTTTGACACCCTAACTGTGCATCTTGGGTTTTTGTATATATATCAATGGTTCATATCCGACAAAACCTCTCTCAATAGCTCCGGTGAGATTGGTACAGTGGGGATTTCGCGCACGAAAAAAAGAAGTATAATTGTGGTAAAATTACCAACTGAGAAATAAAAATCCTGTACCGTGTCCGTCTGATACCCTTCAAGACGTTAATTGGTAGTGCTTGTGCGGCTAAGCACGTAATTAATTTCCTTGCGATTTACACCGCATGGCAAAGAATCGGGAGAATTTTTTTCTCCAATTTATTTAGCTGCTACATTTTGGGTTAGGAATTTATTTTCGGCATGCCCATTTTTTGTACAAAGTGCCCGACTGGCGGCAATAGGCTCGCCCCTATAACGTGGGACCGAAAACATAGTTGGCGAAATGTGGATGTTTAACACCCATCTCGGGTGCCCATAATTATGTATGTATGCGAAATGAAAATTCATCAAACAAATTACTTTAATCTTCACACTGCCGCAATGTCTTGAATTGCGAATGTAATTAACATTTTAAATGCTTCAACATTCATTTTAGTCTGTTAATATGACGTTTATGAACATCAACATTATGAAGACGTTTACTGTCAAGCACACAAAGCAATTATTTAAACTTGCCAGAGAACAAAAAACCGGCAATTTGCGGCGTTATTATACGGTGAACGAAACAACAAAAACCAACTTGACAAGCAATTTCGAAGAGTATTAAAAAAACAGCTGTAGCCTAGTGGTATGGGTAATGGACTGCTGAGACGAGGTCTCGGGTTCGATCCTAAGTTTTACCATGGCACACACCAATGACTTTTCGATGCTTTTCGAAGTTATGTGTGTATTTATAGCAGGTTTATGAGAGATCGGTTAATGGCAATAGGCTCGCCTATTACATTGGGACCTAAACATAAACAGGCGAAATGTTTAATCTCACCTCCGGCAATCAAAAACCCATGGACGGCGTGCGTTTTGGTCGGTTTGAGTCCGATATAACCACTCCAGCAACATTGGCGGAGGTGGTATCCGTGGGGATTTTGCGCACGATAAAAAAAGGTGGGTCACTTACTTGTCTGCCACTTAAGTGGTATAAAAAACCTATTTCTCTGTTGTCTCCAATGTACGGGTACAACTAATTTACTATTTTATAATCGTATATATGCCACCGTTAAAGTCTTACATAAAAAGAAAGTACATACATTAATTATTTTTGACCATTTATGTAACTACACACGGTAGAGAGCGCATCTACTACTTATACACGCGTTCATAGCGCATGCGCATACGAACGCGTCACTACTGCGTGTGATTCACTAATAATCACTATCACTACATAGTATAAAACAAAGTCGCGTTCTCGGTCCCTATTTTTCATGTCCCTTTGTATGCTTAAATCTTAAATAACAGCAGAATAACCTCTGTCCTCCATGAGCGTCGGCCTGGGGTGACCACCCCTCACCCTGTCAGCCTAGCATACCCATACCCAGGGGCTAGATGGGGACACATATTAGGGGAAGGGGGTCATCTCAAAAGAGATGTCTCCGGATCTGCCGGGGTGACAGAAATGTTTTGTATAATCTCACCTCCGGTAATCAAGGGTATATAGGCGGCAAATCAAATCAAATTTAAAATCCTTTATTCTGTATATACCATTAAACGATACTTACGTCAATATCAACAATCACTGCATAGTATAAAACAAAGTCGCGTTCTCCGTCCCTATTTTTCATGTCCTTATGTCCCTTTGTATGCTTAAATCTTTTAAACTACGCAACGGATTTTGATGCGGTTTCTTTTAATAGATAGAAAGGTTAAAGAGGAAGGTTTATATGTATATAACATCATGCTACGACCAACAGGTCTGAAATGAAAGGTCAGGCAGGAATGAAAAATGTTGCAAAAACGGGGTTTTCATACGGAGTTTTGTTTAAAAACTCCGTATAAAAATATTATTCTGCTTAGAAACGCATTATAAAGACTATAAACCGTTATAGAACCACTAGTTAGTCAGTTAGTTAGTCTAGTTTATTTGTTTTTATAATTCTATATTTCCTTCTTCCTACAGTCCCGGGTCCTTTAAGGGGGGCGTGAAAAAGCATCTGAGTAGGCCGTCAAGTTGAGCGCCACCATTGTAACACTGTACGTGTTTGCAATGGTGACCCTCTTTCATGAGACTTTGCCTTCAGCTTAACATTAGGCGAGGTAATGGTAAGCTGACTGAAGGCTCACCAACCAAACAGTAGCGTTCAATTTCAAATCATCAAGATGGCGGATTCCGAGAATTGGTTTGAAATTCAAGTTGATGAAACTCAAGTCGAATGTAAGGACGGGTTTTTCTCATAAATGTCTTGAAAAAATTACTAATTCTATAGTTCCCGCCAATTGAACCACAGATAAAGCTATACTTACCTATTCCACAAACAATAGATACTAAACGAAACAGGAAATTAATTTTCGGGGTGCGTATACAATTATGAAATTTGTAATTTTCTCAATAACTAGGGACCGTAGCGAGGCGCGAGAGGTACCCACGGATAGGTCCCGACGTACTCCACAAGGTGGTGTAAGCAGTTGTACAGGCCTCCTTGGAAAAATTTAGAATAAATACTGAAAAACGTGAAATTGTACCTACTTAACTGAGACTAAAAGTTGTTTTTCAGGAGAATTACTCTTCCGGTAACGACAGGAGCGGTACCAACGGACGCGGAGCGCCCGCGTGCACACGTCTGAAGAACCAGGAGTACAGGTTTGTTTGATCCGAGGACCAGAAAATGCAATTTTTGTGTAAATTTAGGAGGTCGGCCTGTTGCTGATGATGATTTCGGATGTTATATACCCTTGCGGGGCGTCGACAGGTAGGTATTAACGTCGCGCACTTGATGGTATAGCAATATCGCTATGCGTCCGTATAAAAAACAGATTTTAGGCGTGTTTGACTGAAAACAACGTATGAAAATTTTAGAAAATCTATGAAAAGTCGAATTTTCTATATGGAAACTGTCAAAGACTTTTATCGCGTCGTGTAGGCGACGGCGTTACGTTTCCAATGATATAATATACTCTGTTAAAGTAGGGTTGCCATAAAAGAAAACTAATTAGGTCGGTATCTATTACGTAACCGCAATAACAAGGGTTCTGAATATAATAGGCTAAGAGCTCGTAAGTGTCAAACCTACGTCATCTTGAACGTCACAGAATTAAAAGTATCGGTAAAGATCTTAAATAATAATCAGAACGTACTGCCAAGTACGAGTCAATCGATTGACGAGGATTTCGTACCATTCTGCCAAGATGGGTTAGCCTTATTTTTCGCTCGTAAATTTTTTAATCTACACTAATAATATTATAAAACGGAAAAACTAGTATTTTTGTATGTGGGTATGTTAGTAATGAATAAACGGAAAAACCACTGTTCTGATTTCGAAAACTCTTTCACCATTCGATAGTTACCTTCACTCTGAGTAACATAGGCTATATTTATTGTAAAAACGATTAGGGAGCCTTTTTTATACCACTTAGGTGGCAGACAAGCACACGGCCCACCTGATGGAAAGCGGTCACCGTGGCCTATGGACGTTTGCAACACCAGAGGCGTCACACACGCGCTGCCTACCCTGTAGAAACCTTCTAATGCCCTTCTTGAAGAACCCCATATTGTAGTCGCCTGGGAAAACCACGGCAGGGAGCTCATTCCACATCTTGAGCGTGCGCGGGATGAAACTCCTTTCATACCGCACAGTGCGCACCGTTTCCGGTCGTAGTGTGTGAGGATGAACTCCCTGTGGTAATGGCAAGCAGTGCGATGATAGAAAATAGGTGTAGGCATCATGTCAAACAATTCTTCTGAACGCAGGCCATTATACAGGTGGTAGAACACACACAGTGAGGCGAAGTCCCTCCTGATGTTCAGCGGTTCCACACCGCCTGAGAGTATAGGATTGTCGACGATCCTCAGCGCCCGCCGTTGTACCGAGTCAAAGGGGTCAAGCTGGCATGCAGGCGCCCCGGCAAATAAAAGCCTTAATAAAACTTAAGTGACATAACCAAAGGTGTAAAAAAGTGTCCAAAGAAGTGTCGGGCGGAACCACGGGCAACAATCTAGTGATGATTGTGATGAATCAAATATTTAATTTGAATATTACGTAGGTCTAACATCCACGAGCTCTTAAACTATAATACCGGCCATACATAACATTCATTCGGGTTAAAATACATTTGAAATTCGAACGGATAAAGTTCAATATCACAAAAGACCTTTGTTGTAAGTACTATCGGTTTAGGTAGGTCATTTATAACCTGTTTGGTGTGGTACCATCGGAATTGTCTATGTTTCATGTTTAGTTTAAATTAAGAATGATTTATTCTAAATCCTTGTAACTTAAGTATATGTTTATCGTCGTAATTTTGCGTAGAGATTTAGTTTTTATTTTCTCATTGTACTCCTACCTGACTCCTAAGGCATTTCTGTCCCTTCAAAAGTAAAACTATCTAACTATAACTGCACGGGTCTTGAACCAAGCCGCGAGAGAAACATAGCCCTGGCGCACGCACTTTTGATAAATAAATAGGTCTTTACATTATGAAATTGCTGAATTTTTCTTACAGATTCATGAGTTCTTTATTCCTGTAATTTAATAGCTGTAATTTCCATTATGTATATTTTCTTTGAAAGTTGATTTCAAGATTTTACAACGCTGTATTCAATTTTGTTTTTATTAGCCGCTTGATAAATTAAATTGGATCTTCAAAAACAGTAGGTACTTCCGAAATGCTTGCCGGAGTGTTCTCAGGCCGGGGCCGCGATTCGAACCGGAGCACAGTGCGTTGAATGTATAGGAAAGTGGGTCAAAAATCATATATCTATTTATATGTGGTAAAAATAAATATTTATTATTGAAACAGTATCTATTAGCCATAATCTAACAAAAAAACTAATTTAATGATTTAGTGTTAGTCTGAATCTGAAGATTCTTGATCAATAGGTAAGTCGATATCCAAGTTGTAGGAAGTGGATGCTGCATCTCTTAAGATGACATATATCAGAACCTCTGGATCATTTATGGCCGGTTTTTTTTAATAATTTTCCTTTATAATAATAATAATGCTTCAACAAGGTCAGATTTTTTTATTAAACTGCCACTGTTTAAAAAATAAATAAAAAAAATGTAGCAAACAAACGCAGATAAATGAATGTAAATATGAAACTACATTTCATATAGAACGAATTAAAAGCAAAACAACACAAACGTTTTTTTGACGTTTTCGTTTAAAACCTTTATCAAACTTGTATCATGTAGGAACATATTGAAAATCAATTTAAGCCTTATTTATATTACTATTTGAAAGCACATACCTTGACCTGTAATCTCCATAATCAGTTATCTAATAATGAAGAAATTTCCGTAAGATATGCGTTTCGTGTAAATAACAATTATTAAATGACAATGAAGTGTTTCTTTTTTACAATTCATATTACTTACTGAGGGTAATTAAAAACTAAGTAAATATGTAAAGACACAGATTATTAACAGCTTGAAATTTTGTTACATATAATAACCTTTTAAAAAATAAACAACGTTGCGTGGAAATAGATAATCATGTTTTTTATTTTTGTCTTCATCTCAATGCACTGTGCGGAGGTCCATTTGCTCACTAATTTGTAAAATATTGTTGATGTTGACGTTTTGTAAGTGCCGTTTAATGGTCTAATACAGAATAAATAATTTTTTATTTTGATTTTTGAACAGCTTTTTTTATACGACTTAGTACGCAGACAAGCACGCGGCCCACCTGATGGTGGCCTATGGGCGAGTGTAACACCAGAGGAATAACACTCGTGCCGCAACCCCTGTAAGAACTTAGACATTCTGTGTCGTCAGCGCAAAAGATGTAGGATAAGCCTTTGGTTTTCCCACTGACAACACAAAACCTCTCTAGTGAGCTTTTAAGGAACTTGTGGTTTTAGGCAGTTCGACTCAGATTTACGTCACCCGGTAAGGACATAATATCCGTGGGGGTTTCCACGCGCTAAATAAACTGTGACGAGGTCTTATTTGCAACCGCAATCAGTCGCAATACTGCCGCGTGAGTGTGAAGTGACTATTGACAAGTGTCATCTGTGTTTCAAAACATTGAAACATAACAAACACAACATAAACTCACGCCTATATCCCCGAAGGGTAGCACCCACATTTCGCCAATTTATGTTTAGGTCCCAAAGTAATGGCGAGCCTATTGCCATTAACCAGGCACTTATAAACCTGCGATAAATACACACATAACTTCGAAAAGCATCGAAAAGTCATTGGTGTGTGCCATGGTAAACCTGGGATCGAACACGAGACCTCGTCTCAGCAGTTCATTACCCATACAACTAGGCTACAGCGGTATTATGAAATAAAATATCTATAAAACCTAATCTCTTTTATAAATTTGAAGGCTTAGTGGTTAAGAAGTCGGCCTCACAATCGAGAGGTACCGGGTTCGAATAAATCTGTCTGTTTTATTTGTGAAATATCAATTTGGCTGCGCCTCGCCTGATGGTAAGCTATTCCTAGCACAAGGCATTGAGCCTAGCTTGAGAGGTAGGTACTTCTAGTGGGGACGCCGTTGACTCCGATGCTACATTCGCAATCGCTTTGAAAATGTATGGGAGTGACATTTGTTGTCGGAATCGGATCACATGACATTCCGACAACAAATGCCACCCCCATTTGAATATTTAATTCTCGTTAATAATACCTATCGTTATGTTATAACAAACAGTCTTTTATTTTTTATTCTTCCTTTTCTATGGCCAAACAGTGTTGACAAAGACCAAACAAATAACAAGTCATTAAAATTTTAATTAAAACAGCGTCAGATGCAATTAACATAAAATAATCGATGAATAACAAATATCTTCTAATGAGTATAATGACGACATTCACCGGTATCGTAAACGAATAGCTATTTATAAGTAATCAAGTTTCAATGATTGAAATAAGACTTACTTGAAAAAAAAATAACATTGAAGTCTATCTTTCCTTATTCGAGCAATATTTATCTGATTCCAAAATGGTAACATCTCTTAAAGAATTATAATATACTAGCAAACCCGGCGAACTCCGTTTCTTCATGTGAAAAATGATTTTCCCGCTTTTCTGTTGAAATTTTTCCTGAATTTTCTTTGCTATAAACATCACGGAGCCCGAGACCTTTCCAACGAATGCAAAACCGTGGAAATCGGTTCGTGCGTTCTGGAGTTATAGCGTCAGGAAGGAAAACCAGACTTATTTTTATATAATATATATTTTAGACTCACAGTTTAGCTTACTTAATGAAAAATGAAAAAGTGAAATGGCGGATTTCACTTTTTTTTAAACATAGTAATCACATAACTAATTAGAGGCAAAGGAATTCAGCGTGTTATGCCAATACAACTATATTATACTGTGTACCGATTACTTAAGTATTAAGTACATAATCATACATTTTTGAGTCTTTCTAGGCAATAATGTACTAAGCAACGTGAAAAGATAAACTGCACTCATTTGAATCATTCACTTTAATTGAATAAATTGCGTAGGTACCTACTCAATATTGCATATTTTGCGTGCCGCAGACAATTAAGTTTACTTTACGAGAAATGCATTATAAAATTGGTAAACCGTTTTTTCTTTTATTTTACTTCTTAATTTGTCTTATATGTTTTCAAAACCATCAAAGACGTGCAACCTACTTGCTGTTTCATTGATGCAATATGTAATGGGACCGATAATATACATCCTATTGTAATGTGCCTTTCAATGCAATACAGTTTGTATCAGGGCTTGTTTACCGGTTAATGTATCAAACCGGTTTCAGTGTAAGTACATAAGAGCGTTTCATTTAGGTTTGACTCTACCTTAACCGATAAAAACCCTTTTATGTTTGAACTCAATTTACCGGTTTTGATTTCGCTCTTACCGACAACATCGATGCACCATTCACATTCAATTCGCGCGGACTACATGTGTTATCCACTAGTACAAAATTTCAATTTTCAAGCGTAGGGCTAAAGTGCTTCCATATTTTAAAGGAGTAGTGAAGGTCACCAAAGTGTAGTGCGAGCGTCGTCGGTCGCGTGCCTCCGGCCACTTGGATCGTGGACTGTATGCGCAGTCCATTTTCAATTTAATACAATTTTTTTTAATAAAATTTATTTATTTTAATTATCAAAATATTATAAGAACAGTTTTTCTAATCAAATATTCTATTGATAAATTATATTGGTAAAAATTCTATTGATAATGGCATGTATTAACTCCCTATAATTTTAATTATATATAATACTAGCTGTTGCCCGCGGCTTCGCCCGCGTGGTTTTTTTTTGACAATTACCTACTCATTTTTGACTCATTATTATTATTAGCCCACATAGTTATTTAATTATTATATTGCATATTTTATAACCACCTTCGGTTCGCCGACGATATCGTCATAGTTGCGGAGTCGCTGGAGCAGCTGGGCGAAATGCTGCACGGCCTAAACGAATCCTCTCGACGCGTCGGCCTTGGTGTAAACTTGAACAAAACCAAGGTTATGTTCAATGAACACGTTATACCGAGACTGATTGCCGTCGAAGGGGCCACACTCGAAGTTGTTATCTACCTGGAGCAAACCATACAACTTGGTAGAAACAACTTCGAGAAAGATCTAGCCAGAAGGATCCAATTGGGCTGGGTAGCGTTTGGCAAATTGCGTCGGGTCTTCTCCTCCCCCTACAACAATGCCTAAAAACAAGAGTCTTCGACCAGTGCGTTCTGCCTATTATGACTTACGGTGCCGAAACGTGGACATTGACGGTGGGGTTAGTCCACAAATTGAAAGCCGCTC
Source organism: Pelosia muscerda (assembly GCA_963691645.1). NCBI lineage: Eukaryota > Metazoa > Arthropoda > Insecta > Lepidoptera > Erebidae > Pelosia > Pelosia muscerda. The sequence continues at coordinate 3,048,751 of OY829125.1, forward strand.
AGCGGGCCATGGAGCGAGCTATGCTTGGAGTCTCTTTGAAGGATAAAATTCGCAATGAGGTCATCCGACAAAGAACTAAAGTTACAGACATAGCTCGCAGAATAACCAAGCTGAAGTGGCAGTGGGCTGGCCACATCTGCCGGAGGACCGATGGTCGCTGGAGCAAACGAGTCCTCGAGTGGAGACCGCGAGAAGGCAAACGGAAGGTAGGACGCCCCCTAGCCAGATGGACTGATGACCTGAAAAAGGCGGCTAGGACAGACTGGATGCATTAGGAGAGGCCTATGTCCAGCAGTGGACTGCGATAGGCTGATTGATTGATATTTTATAATGAACAAAACTAAATCACAACTTCTGTGTCTTAATTATGAAATAAAAATAAGACTCCCAATAATGCAGATCGCATGTCGCTGCAACTTGTCGAGAGCATCTAATAAGTACTTTGCGGAGCCATCCCAGAGATGCGAGCAGTATTCCACGCAGGAGCGAATTTGTGTCTTGTAATGAAGACACCGCTGCTTCGGCGTGAAAAAACGTCTCACTCTGTTCAGGACTCCGAGTTTACGAGAAGCTGTTTTGATGATGCTCTCGATATAGTTCTTGTTCTTCAGTTTGCAGCGAACATCCATACCGAGTATATTGAGGTTATCCTGAAATGGCAGTGGCGTGCTCTGAAGAGTGCGATGAGGAAGGAAAGTAGAGAGCCAGCATTTACCTGCAGGAACTCCGAAGCTCATCCATCACAAGGAACGCGAATGCGGCGCCCCTGCAAGAAGCTAGCAACCCAATTGCACAGTCTTGGAAGCAGACCGAAGGTTGGTAGTTGGCTAAGAAGCGATTTGTACCAGACTCTATGGAAAGCTTTAGCGATGTCCAGGCTAATAGCCAGTGACTCACCATGCTTGTCCATAGCCTCACCCCAAAGATAGGTTATATACCGCAGAAGATCACCCGTTGACCGTTTCGGCCTAAAACCTTATTGCCGGTCAGTGATCCTCTAGGTGACGCATGAGCTGTGTGTTGATGAGGTGCTCAAAAACTTTACACAGCACTTAGGTGACGGCTATGGGTCGATAGTTGGCTGGGTCTGAGCGATCTCCCTTCTTGGGAATCGGCTGTATATTCGCCTCTTTCCACGCCGTCGGCACTACTGTACCCGAAATGTGGGAGAGTTGGTACAGCCGCGTGAGCATTGTAGACAACTCCGCTGCACATTTTTGAAGAACCACCGCTGGTATACCATCCGGACCACTGGTTTTCCGGACATCGAGTGACTTCAGTACTGCACGGACGTCGCGTTGCCTGATACGGATATCAGGCATTGCGTGGCCACTGTTGGGTGGTCGGTGGCTGCATATCACAGTCCTCGATTCGGGAGTTGGTCGTAAATAGATTAACCAGAAAAATTGTTTTCTCTTGCGGCTCATGGGCCAGGGATCCATCAGGGTTGTGCAGGGGGACGGGGGAGGGGCGGGGGCAGGGTAGCTGGGCTGCCGGGCTGGTAGAATTTAGCTTGCACGGCTCTGGCCAGTACCCAGTAGCCACGGCTGCCCGTGGGATGCACCACTAGTTCTTGACCAATCTGTGCTATGCGCTGGGTATTTTGCAGCCTACTCAGCGTTCGGAAACCGCTCCTTCGCCTCATCTGCCGCCTGACTCAGACATTCAAAGAATAGTGTGGTCTCGGCATCTCCGGTATGGCAACGGTAACGGCACACATAGATTTGTCTCGTACAGCTATGGTCTACGTGTACCCACGGGACAGAAAAGGATGGGTCCTCAAGGCAGCGCAAACGACGACAACAAACATCCGCCGTAACAAACACGCACTCCCCGGTTATGGCACGAAAATTTTCCTTTGGAACATGGCCGGGGTAGAGCAGGCAGGTGTCGTCATGCGGCATATTTGTGTCTCCGTCAGAAAGAGCGTGGCTGGTTTCGCCGTCTCTAGTTGTTGGTGGACGGCGTTGAAGTTTGCATGGAGCCCACAGATGTTAGTAGACTCCACCTCAAAAAGCGAGCTAGTGGGAGAATAAAGAGCCGCTGTGTTGCCATAATCTCTGATATGTACTGCCATGGTAGGGGGTAAGAGAAGGCGTGAAAAAAGAGGTGATTGTCGTGGCAGCACCGCGTGACAAAGCGCAGGAGATTGGTTTTATCTGTGGTTGTGGGGCATGGCGAGAGCCGACGCGCCGAACGGAAGTTGCCTGAATATATGGTCGGCGGGTTCCCACATCCGGTCACCAACCTGCACGACGAACCATTTTAGTATTATGCGCGGCCTGGTGAGGCAGTCTCCCAGGGTGGTTAGCCCCAGTTGAGCCTCTGTACCTACTATGCCGCGAGCGGCCCGCGACACCAGTTTCTACGGGTCTCCCTGCTCGGCGGGTCACCCCGCACCATCCCCACCAAACTACGCCAATGCCCACTGGTCCCACTAATGCTGCGACTACCACCACCTCTGCCCGGCTATGTACTTGCTGACCCCTGAACGCAATCCAACCGAGGTTGCTACCCACCCGGTCAAAATTTATGACAAATTTATTCCATCAAATTTCTACCACCAGTAGTTATAACGTATTTTACGCCGCATCCTTCGATTAGACATTTCTTTCGGTCAAGTAATCAAAATAAATAACTATATATTTTGTTCTTTCTCTTATGACCCATTCTTTACTTGAAAACCCTAAAATAATTAGGAGCAAAGCTGCGAAATTACCAATAACTTAGCCCACTTTAAGTTAGCAATCGTTTAAATAAATGCATCACTCTCTGAACAATTACAATTTACAAGCAAGTTAGTTCAAGCGATGCCGACGCGGGTAGGTACGTGTCGCTCTGGATTAAACCGGTTTATTAAGGTTTTAGTATGGTTCCCATTCTGGTTTCGCTCTGAATGAAACCTTTACTAAAAACAGGTTTAACCTTTATTAACCGGTATTTTCTAAACCGGTTTCAAGCCCTGGTTTGTATACATACGTATGTACAGATTTTATTAAGTATACGATAGCTACGTAGGCAACTAACAATGAAACCAATACACATTTTGTAACAGTCGTAAACGAAACCAACCTTTATTATCTTTCTGACTACTAAAGTAGGTGCTTGGCCGAATGTTAGGCAACTTTTGCCAATTTGGAAACTAAACTTCTGAAAAAAAAACATCCTTTCTTTTTAGTTCAGAAACTCGCAAGATCAGATTCTGTTGTTATTAAATTACAGTGGCTAAGAATAACGCAGTGTTAATTAACTTTAGATGTCAAACCAGCATTTATTTAATTAGTAAAACAGTGGTCAAGAAAGTAATCGATGAAAACTAGGTATAAAACTATTCCAATTGGAACTATATCGTACGAGAGGAGTTCGACATAACCTAACAGATTGTTAAAATGTAGTGTTATGTAGTTTTTCTTTATAAATACTTACTTCATCTGCTTTTGGATGTTCATGTGTACATTGTACATGTTGATGTTCACTTATTGAATAACAAAACACGCAGATAAAACACTGTATCAGCACTAAACACAAAAAAACTGCACTGTTGGAATGCATTTTAGCGATTCTAAGAGATATTTCACTCACTAAATATAAGAAAAAACTGTTTGTTTACATTTTAAAAACAGAGAAACTAATTACACGTGTATTCTCCAAGAAATTCGCGACGAAACTAAATAAATATAAATGAATGAACATCGAACATATTGAATAGTAGATACACGCAAAGTGAAGTTAGGTACATTATAAACAGCTGATGCCAACCGCCATATTGCCGATGTTTTGTCTCTCTCTTTCAGCTGTTAGATAACAGTGAAATGAAAGAGAGGGACGATTGAAATGTCGGTCAGTTCATTAAAGTAGGGACCTATGGATCTTTGAAACAAGTAGTATTTTTGTAAAATTCATTGATTTTTGTTTAAGATATTACGTTTTATTATTAATTAGATCTTTTGATATGCCTTCCGGATTTTTTTGAGGTTAATTTCAGTTGAAGCTTAATCCTAGACTTCTAAGCAAACATTATAAATAGAAAATCAGCAAGTTGTTAGCGGAGCTGGTTTTTAATCGATGTACAGTGGGCAACAAAAATTTTTGGACAATTAAAAAAAATTGTATGTCTTTGTCTTTACACAACTACTAGTTTTGCGTCCTGCTTCTGTTAGGGTGATAGGCGGCTCCACCCGTCACCCCAAGGCCCGCATTTACGTTCGAGTTGCCTCCGCTCATCGCGTGCTGTGCGGTTCTGGAGGTGATGCAGTTAAGACTGGAAAATGCGGGCCCCGGACCGTAGTACCTATCTATTTATTAATCTGTGCCCCAGATTCCGGGGTGACCAGGATTAACGCACGTATTACTTATACGGTACGGATTTATATAATAAAACTAGTTGTTGCCCGCGGCTCCGCCCACGTGTATGTCGATTATCGCGTTGTACGACTCTACTCGATTCTCTACTTGCCTCTCTATACTACTTATCCTTGCTGTCATGACAACGGAAATAGTTAGTTAGCGATATTAGCGCCAATGCATACCGGTTGATTTTATAGTGGTTTTGGAAAAAAAGATTTTGGCCACAATTTCGATAGTAAAATCGTAAGGAAGTCCTAATTTGTTGAAAAAAATTTTTTTTTTACACTTCCCATACATTTTTCTGTTCACCTGCACATTATTGCCATACATAAAGTGAATTTTTTTTTTCTTAAAAATTAAAACTTCCAGTCGATTTTGCTACCGAAACTGTGTGTGAAACCAAATATTATTCTTTTTCCAAAACCACTATAAAATTACCTTGTATACCGGATCTATTTTTTTTATTTATGGCACGTCAATTTGACTTCACCTCGCCTGATGTTAAGCTGAAGGCAAAATCTCATGAAAGAGTTTGCAATGGTGACTCATTGCAAACACGTTCAGTGCTACAATGGTGGCGCTCAGCTTGACGGCCTCATCAGATGCTTTTTCACGCCCCGCTTAAAGGACTCGTTGAGATTTATGATTATTGCTCCTCTCCTTTGGACGGTAGCGTGATATTATACAACTCATCGATATTGTAGAAATTATTGAAATCGGTTCAGTAGTTTCGGAGCCTATTCTTAACAAACAAACAAACGTAAAAACAAATCTTTCCTCTTTATAATATTAGTGTAGATTACTTATTAAACATCTGCGCTTTTATTTCTAAATAGACCGATAAGGCCAGACCTTGAATGCTTCGATTAGCAAAACAAATCGCAATACCTACGTGTATTGAAAATATATTATTTGTTTTAACTTTCAGACATACATAAAATCACGCCTATATCCCCGAAGGGGTAGGCAGAGGTACCCACATTTCACCAGTTTATGTTTAGATCCCAATGTAATAGGTGGCGAGCCTATTGCCATTAACCGGGCACTTATAAACCTGCGATAAATACACACATAACTTCGAAAAGTCATTGGGGTGTGCTATCGCAAAACCTGGGATCGAACCGTAGACCTCGTCACAGCAGTCCATTACCCATACCACTAGGCGGTAAAAAAAAAAGTAAATGTGTTTTACTCTGGACACCGATGCTGTAATATTTACAGTCGTTGTTATTCAACACTTGTAAGCATAAGGTTTAGTGTCACAAATGAAGTACCTAATTAAATATTAAGATCGCGTCCGCCATATTGGAAAAATTACGTCACCACTCGTGTTTAGCGTTCAAATTAATAGAAAGTGTTTATATGTATTGTGTTAACGTACAGTTATGTGTTGAAATATATTGTTCCAATTGTTATTAACACTTAAGTAAAAGACAGTACTTTTTATTTTTTATTTATGGCACGTCAATTTGACTTCACCTCGCCTGAAGTTAAGCTGAAGGCAAAGTCTCATAGGGTCACCATTGCAAACACGTACAGTGCTACAATGGTGGCGCTCAGCTTGACGGCCTCGTCAGATGCTTTTTCACGCCCCGCTTAAAGGACCCGGGACTGTAGGAAGAAGGAAACACGTGCGCCGGCAAGGAATTCCAGGACTTAATGGTGCGGCAGAGAAAAGACTCACCGAAACGCTTGGTTCTTGATGGAATATTCTGTACCGTATGCGAGTGACATCTAAGCCCTGCACGTGTTGTCCTGTGTAGGAAAGATATGGTCGCAGAATGATCCCTGTTCTCCATTGACCGTGGGCTTGGGGGTGAGCACCCTAGCAGGCCCATACCCGGGCACTAGATGCTTCCCATATTAGAGGAAGGGGTTCATCTCTTTTGAGATGTCCCCAGATCTGCCAGGGTGCGAAAAGGTGCTTGTATAATCTCAGCTTCGGCAATCAAGGGTAGACGGCGTGCGTTTTAGTCGGTTCGAATCTCGGATTATATTCTATATTTTCCGTGAAGCGACTGCCATCGAACCTCCACAACCAAATTGGCGATACCGAAGTTCTGTAGTTACGCTAGTCGGACTTTTGAGGGCTCCAACTACCCGTGACGACTGCCATAGATGTTCGTATGGCAACCGGGACCGACGGCTTAACTTGCTCTCCGAGGCACGACCAGACCCATGCAAATAGCCATATTCATGCATATAAATATTTGCACTGAGCGGGGATCGAACCCACGCCTGACATAGAGGCTCATCATCATCGTCATCCTTTTTTTATTGCCAGTAACAGTCGTTATATCGGACTCGAACCGACTAAAACGTACTCTAGTCTATCTTCGGGTCTTCGATTGCCGGAGGTGAGATAGTAACATATCCCTCGCAGCCTTGTCGACCTGGGATCATCCCTATTAATATGGCTTCATTCAGGTGTTAGAGAGTCCTGTTTACGAGGCCGTAATACATGTTAATTTGACTTCACTTCGCCTGATGTTAAGCTGAAGGCAAAGTCTCATGAAAGAGGGTCACCATTACAAACACGTTCAGTGCTACAATGGTGGCGCTCAGCTTGACGGCCTCATCAGATGCTTTTTCACGCCCCGCTTAAAGGACTCGGGACTGTGGGAAGAAGGAAACACGTGCGCTGGTAAAGCATTCCAAGACTTAATGGTGCGGCAGAGGAAAGATTCATTCTTAGGTTTGTACGATCACAAACGGTTGTCGAACCGCTGATATGAGCAGAAGTCTATACTATTCCTTCCTTGCCGGCGCACGTGTTTCCTTCTCCCTACAGTCCCGGGTCCTTTAAGCGGGGCGTAAAAAAGCATCTGATGAGGCCGTCAAGCTGAGCGCCACCATTGTAGCACTGAACGTGTTTGCAATGGTGACCCTCTTTCATAAGACTTTGCCTTCAGCTTAATCAGGCGAGATGAAGTCAAATTGACGTGCCATAGATAAAAAAATAATAAAAAAAATAGTATAACAATAAAAAGATAACTGTTAAATAATATATAATTTATTTTTCATTCACTTATTTTAATATTTGCAACTCCCGAATACCCATAATGTTGGTAAACATAAAAGAAAAATTTGTTTCAACTGCAACGCAACCAACCAACGATATTATTAAAAAAAACATAAGTACACGGAATATATTATATTACTAGCTGTTGCCAGCGGCTCCGCCCGCGTGGAGTTCTGATCCCGTTCCCGCTGCTCCATAAAAACATTCCAAAAAGGAACAAATAAAAAAGAATTACTCGAATTGGTCCAGCCGTTTTCGAGTTATGCGCTTACCAACATATTTCGCGATTCATCATCATTCCCTGAAACTTTTTCCCAACTCAGTTGGGGTCGGCTTTCCAGTCTAACTGTGATGCGGCTGAACTTCGATATTTTCCGTGAAGCGACTGCCATCTGACCTCCACAACCAATGGTCTAATGACCAATGGCAATATCGAAGTTCCAAGTTAGGCTGGTTGGACTTTTGAGGGCTCCAACTACCCGTAACGACTGCCATAGATGTTTGTATAGCAACCGGGACCGACGGCTTAACGTGCTCTCCGAGGCACTTATAAACCTGCGATAAATACACACATAACTTCGAAAAGCATCGAAAAGTCATTGGTGTGTGCCATGGTAACCTGGGATCGAACTCGAGACCTCGTCTCAGCAGTCCATTACCCATGCCACTAGGCTACCGCGGCTTTATTTCGCGATTCATTTTTATATAATAGAGATTGAGGGGGGGCGGATGATAAAATTAAATAAATATTGCTGGGAAAGAAGGAAATCTCTAAATTAAACCCTGTACCAACTAGTCTAGCCAGCGTGAAAACAGTAGACCAATGCTTCCTAATATCACTACATAGTATAAAACAAAGTCGCGTTCTCTGTCCCTATTTTTCATGTCCTTATGTCCATTTGTATGCTTAAATCTTTTAAACTACACAACGGATTTTGATGCGGTTTTTTAATAGATAGAATGGTTAAAGAGGAAGGTTTATATGCATATAACATCTTGCTACGACCAACAGGTGCGGAGCAGGGATGAAAAATGTTTCAAAAACGGGGTGACGCAGACGAAGTTGCGCGGGTCAGCTAGTTGGGATATAAGCCCAGCAGTGGACAAACTAACTGATCGCCTTTTCATTTTTAACTCAAAGTGGACACATCTGAACATGATAAATAAAATTAATACCGCATGAATTCACTAATGAAAATATTCAAGTGTTGGTTCACTTTAGGCATGGTGGCTTTCACTCTAAATTATAAACTGATTGAATATTCATTTAGATTCGGTCATTTTATTTCAAATTCTATAGCAAAAGGTGTCACTTTGATTTTTAACAATTCCAAGACGTACGACCTTATTGGACGGCACACCCCGCCTGATGGTAATCGTCGTCAGCTACTTTAAGCCGTATGAATATAGAAATAAAAAATAATAATATATAATATACAGGTACAGTAATATTATAAAAAGGAAAAAAATGTATTTTTGAGTGTGTGTGTATGTTTGTAATGAATAAACTCAAAAACTACTGCGCCGATTTTAAAAATTCTTTCACCATTGAAAAGCTACATTTACCCTGAGTAACATAGACCATATATTTCAATGCGCGATAACTGACATTATTCACGCGGGCGGAGCCGCGGGCAACAGCTAGTAATAAATATTGTACAATTTTCAGACTACAACCAAGACCTATAGTAAGCATATTATGTCAAATAATTATAGGTTCTAGAATACGGATAGACATACTTACATACATTTTTTTTGTAAATAAGTATCAAAAGAGGCGCGGGTTCGATTCCCACTCAGTGTAAATATTTGTGTGCTTAAATATGAATATCTGCATTACTCTGGGTGTTTCTATGTATAATATATATGTATTTACAAAAAAAATGTATCTATGTATGTTTATCCGCATTCTAGAACCCATAACATAAGCTAGTTAAGCTATGCTTACCATGGGTCTAGGTGGCGTTGTGTAGATTATCCCAGAATATTTATTATTTAAGAAAAAAAAAACCATTTTTCATAGATCGAGATAGAATTTTGAACTTAATCTTATTAGCAGCCATCTTGAACATGGCCATACTCCATTTGTTTGAGTACTTAAATAAAGGTAAACAATCTTGTGGCAACTTTTTATAAAAACACAACATGTTAAACAAATAAACTAGACTAACTAACTGACTAACTAGTGGTTCGACACAGGTTTTCAGTCTTCAAAATGCGTTACTAAGTATAAAAGTATTTTTATACTGAATTTTTTCATTCATTAACATAAACTCACGAATATACCCACATTTCGCCAGTTTATGTTTAGGTCCCAATGTAATAGATGGCGAGCCTATTGCCATTAACCGGGCACTTATAAACCTGCGATAAATACACACATAACTTCGAAGAACATAGAAAAGTCATTACTTTCACAAGACCAGTACTTTAACTGCACTGTTAAAGTTAAAGTACGATCGTGCAACCCAGGCTAAGATTGTTGCCGGAGATATGTCTTGTATAATCTCACCTCCGGCAATCAAGGACCCATGGACGGCATGCGTTTTGGTCGGTTCGAGTCCGACATAATCACCTCCATCGCTTTTGGTGAAGGTGGTATCCGTGGGGATTTTGCGCACGATAAAAAAAAAGGTTAAGATTGTTTACGTTTTTTAAGTACCTAAACAAATGGCCTATAGTATAACATAGGAGTCTTTGCCTCTATGAGGCGACAGTAGCCACTGGTTCTGACTCATAATCGCTTCTGCATAACTTCCTGAAGAATTCCTTTGATGACTGGCATCTTGCGCTCACGCAGTGTGGACACCTGTAATGATAAATATTAAGAGTTTAACCGACTTAAAAATGATAAGGTTATCAATGGGCTTGAGTTTATTAACCCCCGACGTAAAAAAGTACGTGTGTGTGTGTCTGTGTGTGTGTGTGTGTGTGTGTGTGCGAGTGCGTGCTTGCGTGCGTGCGTGCGTGCGTGCGTGCTTGCGTGCGTACGTGCGTGCGTGCGTGCGTGTGTGTGTGTGTGTGTGTGTGTGTGTGTGTGTGTGTGTGTGTGTGTGTGTGTGTGTGTGTGTGTGTGTGTGTGGTGTGTGTGTGGCATCGTAGCATCCGTACGGATCAACCGATTTCGATGTAGTTATTTTTGTTTGAAAGCTGCGAGAGAGTTCTAAGCTATGTTTGATAAAACTCGATCTAAGATGGCCGCCGCCACAAGATGGCCGACAACATATTTTTACACAAGTGCCTCAATATGGATGGCAAATGAAAGTGCTTGACTAGTAGAATACGATACACTACGACAAATTTCAAATTCGGACCTCTTGGATTATCTATATATATAAAAATGAATCGCGAAATATGTTGGTAAGCGCATAACTCGAATACGGCTGGACCAATTCGAGTAATTCTTTTTTTTATTTGTTCCTTGAACTCCACGGAAGGTTTTTATAGAGCAGCGGGAACGGGATTAGAAGGCCACGTGGGTGGAGTCGCTAGCAACAGCTATATCATTACATAGTATAAAACAAAGTCGCTTTCTCTATCCCTATATCCCTTTGTATGCTTAAATCTTTAAAACCACGCAACGGATTTTGATGTGGTTTTTAATAGATAGAATGGTTAAAGAGGAAGGTTTATCTGTATATAACGTCACGCTACAACCAACTGGCGCAGAGCAGAAGTGAAAAATGTTGCAAAAACGGGATGATGCATACGAAGTTGCGCGGGTCAGCTAATAGTATATAAATTTTTTTTTATATATGGCACGTCAATTTAACTTCACCTCGCCTGATGTTAAGCTGAACGCAAAGTCTCATGAAAGAGGGTCACCATTACAAACACGTTCAGTGTTACAATGGTGGCGCTCAACTTGACGGCCTCATCAGATGCTTTTCCCGCTTAAAGGACCCGGGACTGTAGGAAGAAGGAAACACGTGCGCTGGTAAGGGATTCCAGAAAAGATACTATATGTATGCTTACCTAGTTAAGAACTGTTTGGATATAGTTTGATTGCTAGTTAAATGTTTGGCCACGACGTCTGCTAACGCCGCTATAAACGTGGGATGATCGTTGGGGGTCGCTGCCCTTTCAATTTGTAATACACCCGCCTGTAATATAACATTATATTTAGGGAAAGGTACTCAAAAAACAGCGGTAGCCTAGTGACGAGAGACGAGGTCTCGGGTTCGATCCCAGGTTTCACTATGACATCAATGACTTTTCGAAGTTATGTGTGTATTTATCGCAGGTTTACAAGTGCCCGGTTAATGGCAATAGGCTCGCCACCTAAACATAAACTGGCGAAATGTGGGTGCTAGCACCTATGTCTACCCTTTCGGGGATATGGGCGTGAGTTTATGTTTATGTACTCAAAGATCGTTGTAGATGTCGCCAGTATCGAGTTTGATATTATTATAGTACATTATGTTACGAGTGTGTAAAGTTAAAGTGTGTAAACGTTTTTCAACACACTTACGTGTGAGAAAAATAATACTAAAAATAATTATAATTTCAAAAGTGAAAACGAGTTGTTAACAATTTTTCGCAATGGCGGGAAAATCGTCATTCTCTGAACCTTTTCCCAACTCAGTTGGGGTCGGCTTTCCAGTCTAACTGTGATGCGGCTGAACTTCGATATTTTCCGTAAAGCGACTGTGATCTGACCTCCACAACCAATGGTCCACTGACCAATGGCGATATCGAAGTTCCAAGTTAGACTGGTTGGACTTTTGAGGGCTCCAACTACCCGTAACGACTGCCATAGACGTTTGTATGGCAACCGGGACCGATTGCTCAACGTGCTCTCCGAGGCACGACTTCAGACAGCCAAATTCATGCATACAACTTTTTGCACTGAGCGGAGATCGAACCCGCGCCCCGTGAGTAGCAGTCGCGTGCACTACCGCCACGCCACGGAGGCTGTCGTTGAAAATATCGTCGAGAAATTTAAAGTAGGTTATAAAAAAAAGTATTGAACTCACTTCCTTGGCGATGTCGTGACAGTATTCGATGTCCAGTTCGTGCAAAGTCTCTATGTGTTCATTCACAAACGCTATCGGTACCAGGATTATATGTTTCTTGCCTTGTTTTGCGTATGCCTGTAAACAATAGTATTTGTTTTATAGTAGCCACACACGTCACGATATACTTGCGCAAATTTAGACTTGCACAAATATATTGTGACGTGTTGGAAGATATTTGGGCAAATGTAGGCTTGCACAAATATATTGTGACGTGTTGGTAGAAATTTGCGCAAATTTTGGCTTGCACAAATATATTATGGCGTGTGTTGGAAGATATTTCCGGAAATTTAGGCTTGCAAAAATATATTGGGATGTGTTGGTAGAAATTTGCGCACATTTAGGTTACACAAATATATTGTGAAGTGTTGGAAGATATTGACGCAAATTTAGGCTTGCACAAATATATTGTGACGTGTGTTGGAAAATATTTGCACAAATATATTATGACGTGTGGTGCAAATTTAATTAACGTATGTTTCATACTACGTAGGTGGCATACAAGTATAAATATAATATAAAAAAGGGTGTCACTTGCGACCCAACTTAATAAAAAAAATTACACGGTACCAAACTGAACAGAACCAAAACTTTATATTGATGTAAAATCTAACTATGACATCATAACTATGACGTCATAGTAAGATTTTACCGTCCCGATAGTGCCACCGATGCCGTCTAAAACTGACATAGTGAGTGTGGTGTGTTGCCAGCCTTACATTCAATATAAAAGTAATGGAGGGTAGGCACACAAAAAATGTTTCCTGCACACCGCGCGACGCTCGCAGGCCAGTCGAGTCGTGACCACGGGTGCTGCAACGCACCCGAAACGTCGGCAAAAGTAAGTGTTCAAAAATATATCGCGTGAAGTCCCGAAATTCATAAACACTATATCGCATGTTTTATACTACGTAGGTAGCAGACAAGTATATAATATAAAAAAGGGTCTCACTAGAGACCCAACTTAATAAAAAAAAATTACACGATACCAAACTGAACAGAACCAAAACTTTATATTGATGTAAAATCTAACTATGACGTCATAACTATGACGTAATAGTTAGATTTTACCAACATACCTTGATAGCATCGTCCGTATAGGGTTGTAACCACGGCAGGGGTCCAACCTTAGATTGCCACACCAGTCTGTGGGGGTTTCTCGTTTGAAGTTGCCCCATCGTAGCCGCTACCGTGGCGGACACTTCGTGGGGGTAAGTGTCGCCGCGGGACACAGCCTGTTAAGAAAAAGAAACAAAATTAAAAAAAAACAAAGTAAACGATATACCAATTCTAGAAGCTGCCCTTCCTCCTACTCCCCTCCCCACCCCTTCCCAGCTCTCTCCCTTTCCCTTCAGGGTGGGCAGCGCGTGTATGACACCCTTAGTGTTGTACACGTTCATAGGCCACGGTGGCCGCTTTCCATCAGGTGGGCCGTGTGCTTGTCTGCCACCTACGTAGTATAATAAAAAAAAAAAGTTGGGAGGTTTTTTGACACCCGGAAAAATTAGTAGTATTTGGAAAAAAAAATGGCGATCGGCCATAGACTAAAATAATGAAGTTTCTTTTTTTTTTGGTGTTTCGACGCATTATACACAGAAAGAAAAAAATATAATTTGAGTGATGTTCTGAAATTTCTTTTATATAATTACTACTAGTTGACCCGCGCAACTTCGCCTGCGTCACCCCGTTTTCACAACATTTTTCACTTTTGCTCCGCACAAGTTGGTTGTAGCATGATGTACATATACCTTCCTCTTCAATCACTCTATCTATTATAAACTAATTTGTGTACTTATTGGGGTGTAAATATACAATTTAGGGTGTTATAGTGGTGTATTTTATTTCATTTAATTATTTATCTAGGCACTTCAAACATATTAACAGTGTAACACAAACATTGCTCTGTGTTATGGGGTCTAAAGATCCAATAAACACAGTTTTCAACCTCTTATTGGGGTCCTACCTTCAAGGGCAGGCTGTGCGCAGTGAAGAGTATTAGCACATCGTCTCTGATCCTCGGGTCGAAGAGTTGCAGCTTTTCCTCAATCCTCTCGGCGAAGACCTTCGCCAGCAGCGGGTGAGTGGACCACCGCTCTATCATGCTGAACTGAATATTGTTGGGAATATTTCTGGAATAATATTTGATTAATGAATAATATTTAATGATGGTAAGCTGAAATAAAAATCTCAGGAAAGAGGGTCACCATTACAAACACGTTCAGTGCTACAATGGTGGCGCACAGCTTGACTTTTCCCCGCTTAAAGGACCTGGGACTGTAGGAAGAAGTTAAGCCGTTATGCCGGCGGTCCCGGTTGCCATACAAACATCTATGGCAGTCGTTACGGGCCCTCAAAAGTCCAACCAGTCTAACTTGGAACTTTGATATCGCCATTGGTTATTGGCTCATTGGTTGTAGAGGTCATATGGCAGTCGCTTCACGAAAAATATCGAAGTTCAGCCGCATCACAGTTGGACTGGAAAGCCGTCCCCAACTGGGTTGGGAAAAGGTTCGGAGAATGATGATGATATGTTTAAGTTGAATAAGGTTTCGATTTCGAATCGAACGTGCTAGAACAAGAACAAAAGTCAAAAAAATGTACATTACCTATTTTTATAAAAATCAGCGATAGCGTTCAAACTAGAGCCGGTGGTGGCGCAGCTGTACTGTGGGTACTGCGAGAATATTACCGCGCGTTCGATTCCATCTCTGAAATAAAAAAAAAAACTGAATCAAATACTATGGTCTATGACAGGGGTCACAAATTAGGTATCTACTTTTTATTTTTATTTATGGCAAGTCAATTTGACGTCAACTTTCCTGATGGTAAGCTGAAGGTGAAGTCAAAACTTTGAATTAGTATATAGAATGCGTAAATAATATAATATCTTTCAGCGGGGTACAAAGTTAATTTGATGAAGTATAAAATAAAATTCTATTGTGATTAAGAAAAAAAAAGCACAAGTGTTTAATACCATGGTTTATAAAACAAGGTTTCGAGTTCCATCCCAGGTTTTACCATGGCACACACCAATGACTTTTCGATGCTTTTATAAGTGCCCGGTTAATGGCAATAGGCTTGCCACCTATTACATTGGGACCTAAACATAAACTGGCGAAATGTGGGAGCTAGCACCTCCCCTTTGGGGATAAAGGCGTGAGTTTATGTATGTATTATGTTTATGAGTGTAAAAGTCATGTGATAATAACCAATTTATGAGCAAAGGTGTTGACCACGTCTAGTGGGATGAAAAAGCAATTCAACTTACTTTTCAATTTGTTCGAATGTATCGTGCGTATACGGCGGTACATATCTGAAAGCCACGTAATGCTTGAAAGGAGACATCGTCAGGAACATCTGGTCCAGAGCAGCAGTCAGCAACTCCCCTGTAAGCATACCATCATCATCGTCCAGTTCATTCGAGACCCCAAAATTAGATATTTGAACATGTAGAACAGATCTTAAAAAAACAGGTAGATAGATATACACGGTGATTTTATAGTGGTTTCTGAAAAATAATATTTTGTTTCACACACAGTTTCGGAAGCAAAATCGACTGGAAGTTTCGATTTCGAAACAAAAATACTTTATGTATAGCAATAATGTGCAAGTGAACAGAAAAATGTATGGGACGTGTAAAAAAAAATTTTTTTTCGCCAAATTAGTACTTCTTTACGATTTTACTATCGAAATTGTGGCCAACATCTTTTTATCCGAAACCACTATAAAATCAACCGGTATAGATAGGTAGATAGATACATAATATAACATAAACTCACGCCTATATCTCCGAAGGGGCCGAGGTGCTAGCACCCACATTTCGCCAGTTTATATTTAGGTCCCAATGTAATAGGTGGCGAGTCTATTGCCATTAACCGGGCACTTATAAACCTGCGATAAATACACACATAACTTCGAAAAGTCATTAGTGTATACTATGGTAAAACCTGGAATCGAACCCGAGACCTCTTCTCAGCAGTTCATTACCCATACCACTAGACTACCGCGGTCAGTTAATGTAGCTTTTTAATTTTTTTTGTAGATGAAAGAATCATTGAAATCGGTCCAGTAGTTTCGGAGCCTAATCGTTACTAACAAACCAACATAAAAACAAATCTTTCCTCTTTCCTATATTTTTTTATTCATGACACATCAATTTGACTGACACTGAATTTGTATACCTTGTCTATTGGTCCATTTGAGGATAGGAGAACCCCCACCGATCTCCGTGTATTTCTTCTGAACCTCCTGCGTTCTTCTGGCCGCTATCCAGGGTCCCAATTTGCTTTGCACTGGTAACTGTATCATATCACGATCGGTCATAATGCGGAGAAGGTAGCCACCCACCTGAAATAGTAAAGGATATGTTTAAATTAGTATTCTTATTCTTATGAAATGAAAAATAATTAATATTGTTATATAAAAAAACCGTGGTAGCCTAGTGGTATGGGTAATGGACTGCTGAGACGAGGTCTCGAGTTCGATCCCAGGTTTTACCATGGCACACTCCAATGACTTTTCGATGCTACTCAGACACCCATACCACTAGGTACAAAGCAAATAATCACTACATAGTATAAAACAAAGTCGCGTTCTCTGTCCCTATTTTTCATGTCCTTATGTCCCTTTGTATGCCTAAATCTTTGAAACTATGCAACGGATTTAGATGCAGTTTCTTTTAATAGATAGAATGGTTAAAGAGGAAGGTTTATATGTATATAACATCATGCTATGCGGAGCAGGAATGAAAGAAATGTTGCAAAAACGGGGTGAGGCAGACGAAGTTGCGCGGGTTAGCTGGTTAATAATGTAGTATGCCTATATCTATTGCATTGATTTTTTTTTAATAATCACTTATCAGTGAAGTAGATAACCTTATAAGATAAGAATAACACTTCAAAATGTTACTCAACTAGTCATTATTGTATATTACTACGGATGACTGAGCATTATGTAACCCCTCCTCAAGTGAAGATCCCCAGGAATACCCCTGTCAAAGCTGGTTGGGGAGGTTATGTCGGACTTGAGAAGACTAAAACGCACACCTTCTTTGGGTCCTTAGTTGCCGGAGGTGAGATAGTAACCAACACATCACTCGCACCCCGGCAGACCGAATTTAATTTATCAAGTGGCTAATAAAAACAAAATTTAATACAGAGTTGTAAAATCTTAAAATCAACTTTCTAACAAAATATAAACTGCTGCTGAGACTAGGTCTCGGGTTCGATCCCAAGTTTTACCATGGTACACACCAATGACTTTTCGATGCTTCATAAGTGCCTGGTTAATGGCACCTATTACATTGGGACCTAAACATAAACTGCCGAAGAGTGGGTGTTAGCACCTCTGCCTATCCCTTCGACGATATAGGCTTGAGTTTATGAATATGTGCATAAAATCTCAAGAAGGCCCCTCCTTACCTCTTCCGTAGTCTCAGGTCCACCCATGTTAAGCATAATTATGGCTGTCTTTGGTTTCCACGAAGACATTGTTGTACTGAATGAGGCAGCCATCCTCGGCGCCATTTGTATGTTTGTGCGACCTGGAATAAAAAAATAAAAAATATTTAACTGACATTACCCACTAGTTGGTACACACATATCTAAATTCTAGAGTCAATAATAGCCGTGGGCACCATGGTCTCTACACCCAAAGGGGGTCATTTCGAAAGAGAGGGCCCGGGTTTGCTGGGGTGCGAGGGATATATATCTCGCCTCCGGCAACTAAGGACCCAAAGACAGTGTCGGTTCGATTACAACTTCTTTGGTAGTTCCTTTTTGACTGTGGGTATATTTAAGTACATTATATTACTGGAATGGCCTACAAAAAAGAGCTGTCATATCACTAGTAGATTTTGGAGGTCTGATGGCAGTCGCTTTGTGGAAAATATCAAATGAGAAAGTTTAAATTTTGAGCTTAGATTTTTGCCCCAGGTTTTTCAAGAAAGAATTTGAACCCAGTAATCACAACCACAACCAACCAACTCCATAACCATGCTTCTAAACGCATTAGGAGGTTCCTACAGGGTAGGCAGCAAGAGTGTGACAACCCTTTTTTTTATTATGTGCTAAATCGCCACAGATATCACCTCTGCCAAAGTTGGTGGTTGGTGGAGTCTATGGGTCTTTGATTGCCGGAGGTGAGATTATACAAGACATATCTCTCGCACCCCGGCAAACCCAGGGTAATTGTCTTTGAAGTGGGCTTTACTATATATGTCCACGATATGAGGGTCGGGAGGGGGTGGGGAGGGGGGAGGGGGGGTGTAGAACCTCCCCTATGAAGGAAAAATTGCGGACGCCCCCCCTTTTTGAGATACGAGTTTTTTTATATTCTAACCTAACTTCCGCATTTTCTCGTATTGACATCGATTTAAATATCGCAAAGGGGTACCGAATAAAGTAAAGGGGTTAAAAATATTGACTCACCTAAAGTTCATCATAAAATACGACTGATTTACGGTTATGTTTATGACCTTTTTCGTTTTCGATTCGTTTCTGGCACTTCGCCGGCCGCTACCGCGGCACGCTCGCTTCGCTCGCTCGGCTCGTGCGTTGTGTGGTCACAATTCTAACCTAACCTAAACCAAGAACTATAAATATGACCGATTCGTTTCTGGAACTTGGCTGAATGACCGCAGATTTACGTTTAGTTTCACTCAATAATAGGCGGTAAAAGTCGGTAAATTATTATAAGTATAAATTTAATAGCATTCAGTTCAATCAGCGAAATATACGTATTTAACATAATAATATGATGGATAATATAACTTAGTCAATAAATATACGTATTTATTTAATTATTTAAGGAAGTAAAACATTTTGGTGCGCTTACCTTTGATAAAACGAAACGTTTAATGATGAGACGAAATGTCAAAAGCATTGAAAGTATGTGTTCTGTTGTCAAAAGTGATAAAATATTGGTACATTTTTACGATTTTGATTATGTTTTTTCTCGTTAACGATTGATCTCCGTAACTTGAAACTTTATTGTGGAAGCTTCTATTAATAATAGCTTAGTGTAAAAAAACTATGGACTGTGAACTCGTGGACCTATATAAGAAAGCTTAGCCCTAGAATCAACTAGTGTGACAACCCTGTAGGGCTAGCATGGCGCGAAGACAAAACTCCCCGGGGAGTGGAGAAAAATTTGTCTTTCCCTCCTTCTCTCTCCCTTTAGCTAGCATGGCGTCGAGGAGAGACTAGTTTGTCACCGGGGAGAACGTTTGTCCACTCAATGCTACCAATATACGAAAAAGTATTATTCGACCAAATTGATAAAACCTAGCAAAGTGCAACATTGACTTTTTAAATTGTCGGTGTTATTTTAATTTCATATAATGTAGATATAGCTAAGTTAGTAAGTAAGTATTATTACCTTGTAATGGGATGTATTGTGTTACGTAATGTGTCGTAATAATATAGGATTATATGTTTGGATTTTTTATACAACTTAGGTGGCAGACGAGCACACGGCCCACCTTTTGGAAAATGGTTACTATGGCCTATCGATGTTTGTAATGCCTAGGAGGGTGTCACACTCGTACTGCTGACCGCTGTAGGGGGGGGGGGGGGTCCCACTATGACCGGTTGTAGAGTTCATATATAATATAGGTATATATATATATATATACATATATACATACATATATATATATATACATAATTAATTAATCAAATTCAATGTATTTATTTAGCGGTTACGATTTTTGTCCCCACCTCAATAGTTCGGAGACTAATATCTCTCTATAATCTGTCAAAAAGAGACATATCTGGTCCACTTTACGGCCGCCGTGCTAAGCAAGTGGAGAAGAAGTCCCTTGTCTACGTCACAGCGAGGGACATAAGTTATCTCCTTCGACGCCATGCTAGCAATTAGGGACAAACGCGTTTGTCCCCGTCAATTTGACATAAGCGGTGGAGAGAGATATTTGTCCCGCGCCCGTGTTAGGCCTGCTGGTGTACTTGTTTGCCACAAAAGTGACATAACAAAAAACTGAAAGGTAGTCTACAATAGACCTTGTGAACAGACTAAAATAATAAAACTCAAGTATTAAATCAATCATTGGCTTACAAATTTCTTGGTTATTAACTATTAATCGAATACACAAAAACTCCATGAAGGATATGATTTTCTATTGGTTTCCTTTGCCGATTTCAATTTTTTCTTTTTTGCCGAATTGCAAAATTTTATGTAACTTCGTGTACATAAACGGTAATATTTCATGTATGCGCAATTATGTAAATAAAAACATACGTCAGAGGAAGACATGTGCGTGTGGATGATATTAATTAACATAAATAAATATATTTTAAATTAAACTAATTTCTATTTAAAGATATTTAATACTTACATATTAAAGACAGCATACTGGCAAATTATGTTAAATAGGAATGTTAGAATTACTTTTTTTATTATACACCTAAATCATATGTTATAGAAATAAATAATTTTACAATAATTTGCACTTTTTTCACATATTCACACGCTGAAAATTGAAGTTATTGAACTCACACAATTTGACATTTGATACGATGACATGACAGTAATGACAGTATCATTGAATGAATTGTACATATTAGTTCATTCTAGGATTTTCGAATATCTAAAGTTCATTAATTAACTTATACTTAGAAAATATAAAAGTAGTAAATAACTGATAACTTCAAATTGGTAAATAGTATACAAACCTTTCTTATAAGCTATAATTTTAATCGTATATTACTTATTTGACTACGAAATCAGTTTTATATTTTGTGCTTCTAAAGTGTTTGTTAAAAACAGTCCTTGCAAACGCGCACAAATAAATAGATGAACTGATGAACAATTATACCTATAGAACGAGATCGGTTGGGAATGAATTGTCAAAAAAGTACTGTATAATATTTACATCCGACGTTGAGTACTATTTCTTGTGATTAACAAAGTAATCTTGTATTGCTTAGTGTTGTTTCAATATTTTCAATAACAAGCGTGTGAAATATGTCTTGTCGCAACGCTTCACACGCTGGTAGCTGGTATACGGAGAATGGTAAGTCCAATCAAAAGTTCTTCTTTGTTTATTTTTTGTTGAAAATCTTTCAACATCTTTGTTGGAAAAATATAAGGTAGGTGGATTTGGTTATTGACCTCTCTCGGGTCAGAAAAAGAAAGTGTCAAGGGGTATGTCTTGGAAATTGAAAAGTCAAAAGGTTATTGACCTTTTACAGTTCACGCTATGTACCTAATAATAATTTCTTTTGTCTTACAGTGCAATAAATGAATTTGTTCACATAACTAGCAAACTCGCTTGATGGGTATAGATTTTGTAGTGGAATAGGCATGTAAACAAAAATATATACTTGTAAAGAAAGTTGTCTAATACCATTTATTTTTATATATATAAAATATTTTAATTGTTTCGAGTAATGAGGATATGTGATACGAATATAATTTAAATTGTAATTAGTAGAATTATTTGAACGATTATGCCATGCATTATGTAAATTCTTTTGGTTTAAATGAAAAAAGTGTTTAATTTGACCTATTGTTCCAGTCTTTGATTGTAATGTTACGTTCAGAAATCGAAATACGAATTAAATTACATACTACAAATATAATAAATAGCAAATATAATAATGTAATATACACACTTCAGAAATACAAGAATAGTTTTGGAATAAATTGCGCTTTTATTTGAAATAAAATTTCTTATTTCATTTTGGCTTCGTAAGTTTACAATTTCAGAACGAAACCAAAAGTTTCGGTTACCAATGTTACCATGACAGCTATTTAAAAACAAAATAACAAACGTCGAGTTCAGTGAGACTTGAAAATTTTCTCTATTCTATTCGTAATTTTATTATATTATCGTTTTTATAATATCATAATGGCTGATAGAACGAAATCAGCAGCTATTGGAGCTAAAACGGTCAAACCAAAACGACCGTCAACAACAACCGTCGCTACATCATCCCGAACGAAATTACTACCAAAAGAAAAGATTCCTGTATCTCGTCCGAAAAAAGTTGATCATGATACCACTATTTTGAATAAAGAACCAGCGCTTCCGGATTTTGATGGCGAATACCGCCAAATTGCCTATGGAAGATTCATGCGCGCTATGTTAGAAGAATGTTTAGTTGAAGAGAAAATTGAGAGGGAAGAGACACAGATGGATTTGCAAATGGCACAGCTAGCAGAAAGGTTCAAACGGACAATGGATCAGTTAGATAAAACGAATCGAAGACTGAAAGATATATCTTTTGTTGTAGAACAACAGAGGTTAGTATTTTCTTGTTTTTAATGGTATAAACTACAAATGTTAGTGTAATATGCAATGAATTAGTCTCTTGCACGATACTATCCGAAGTTCTCGCGAAATTAACTACATAATTTGCCATAGAACCCATAAGAAATGGTTTTATTATGGTAGCCTGTGGCAGGCCAATAGTAGCTTTTAATAGTTGTATGATCAAGATGAAGATCTATATGGGTGAACTGAACAACCCTTGGAGCTTACTCACGTTTAGATTTTCGCTTTGCATTATATATGATTAGTGAAACCTGGGTAGGAGAACATAGTAAGCCTTCTCGAAGAGCGAAATCTATGCTCGGGCCCTTTCCGTGAGTAGCAGAGCTGCCATGAAAAATATTACTATACCACAATGGCAACTCAAAAATGCCGTCATTTTATCAGAAGAAGAATGCGAATTTGTTGATGGTTTCGCTAACCATATATCAGTGCATACTACAGAGGTTTTGTGTTGTCAGTGTGAAGATCGAGGGCTCAAGTTGACACTGCTCTGTGATGGTATGACGCACTGCTTTGTATTCTACACTGACAGCACAGGATATTCTTCTAAGATCCACATGTCCCCGCCTGCTCTCTACAGGGTCAACAGAGTGAGTGTATTGTCCCTGATGTTGCAAATATCCATAGGTCACAGTAACCACTTTTAGTCAAGCTGGTTGCAAGTTACACATCCTGTAGCCCATTCATATTTACACAGACCCTGGACTCTGAGATTTTGGCATCTGGTGCTACTTTTTTTTTTTTTAGATTAGATTCATTTATTTGTCAGAATATTGTATAAAAGTTGTTATAAAATACTACTGTAATAATACTGTAACTGATAACCTTTTCATAGATATAAATAATTATTATTTCAGGTTATACGACCTCAAGAACACTGACTGCGAACAATTCTATCAAATGACAGACAATTCAAATGCGGAGCCACTACTTCGAGATCTATCTAATGCAGAACAACCAATCATAGATAAAATAGAATTACGTAACGTCGACTTTGGATATGACAAAATTTCAGGTCATAAACAACTTTTAGATGCTGTCAACGACGCTATAGATGGTTTGGCTAATATTAAAAAAGAATGTAAGCTAGACGCACCCAAATTTGCAGAGTACGACCGTTCTAAAGAGAATATAGAACAATTGGACAGCGATAGATTTGATTTGGAAAGTCTAAAGTCTGAATTTGAGGCTAAGTTCCCGAATTTCAGTGAACGTTTGATACAGGAGGCGTCTGAAAAGATAGCGAGTATGATTGAATTGGATGATGAAGGGGACGATGATGATGACTGATGGATGAATAACACCATGTGATAATATTATGGTGTTTTATTTGGAACCTGTATATATTAAAGTGGGTCTCAGTATTCTATAGGGCTTCTTAACACATTCTTTTGTAAATGGTTGACTAATAACAATCCAGTCCAAAATTGTCAACAATAGATGCTATCCATCTTCTCAATGGCTGAGAAGAATTTTTTTTCTTTTCTTATTGTCCTCCCACCTTTTTCCTGTTTCCCATTCCATTTCCTGTTTTCCTTTCCATTTCCTCTTACTCATTTCCTGTTACCCTTTACACTGCCGCCTACCCCATTTCCTGTTTCCCTTTACACTTCCCCCTACCTATTTTCTGTTGTCCTTTACACCTCCCCCCTACCCATTTTCTGTTTTCCTTTCCACCCAATTCCTGTATTCCTTTCCATCTCCCCATGATATATTATTTCACAAATTAGGTATCTGTCTTCGTACGATTTCTTGCTAAATCTCAAGTATGTAATTAATATTCAGTAAATAAATGAATAAAAATGTATTATTTAAGTGTTTAGGTGTTGAAATTTACTTTTTATTTATAATTTTTTAGGTTATATACTTGAAATAAATGTTGTTTAAAATAAAAATATTGATTTGTTTTTTTATTTATTTTTAACAATGTATACATGGATATGCTACTAGTCTGACTGTACTGGCGAATAGACCACCCCAGCTAAAAATGGGGTAGGTCTGACAGTAAACATGGCTGTGACATAGGGCCACATGGTTCTACCTCTGTCTATGGATAGACCAAAATATATACAAATATATAAATCTAAATTTACATAAATAATCAAAATAAATAACAAATACTTTGTAATGTCATACGTAAGAATTATATTATCATTGAGGAATCGATTCGCCTCGTGACCGTTAAGCTAGGGGCCTAGACATAATTTTAATGCATTTCTATTGACTACATCGTCAATAGAAAGGTCAAAAATGTATGGGAGTGACATTATTATTATTATTATTAGTTGTCGGAATGTCATGTGATCCAAACTTTGATTTCAAGATATCGCTAGCTAGTGCCTCTAGCACGAACCACTATTTAATTCGTAGTGTGAGGGTTTGGAGTCCTCGATACAATAAAGGGGTTTTTGTCCGTGGTACGGGGAGTAATACGGTTATTACGGAAGTCGGACACTTTCTACTTGCTAGCAAATCTAGTTCCTTTTTCGAAAGATAAGGAGGACAAAGGAGACGGAAATCGGTGGGCCCAAAATGGAATAAGTTGAGATATGATCTAAAAAATCAGTCATATTTTTGTGTCTTAGAATATGAAAAATCACCTCAATCCTCAGTCTGGAAGCGGAGAAATATGAGAAAATAGTTTTCGGTAGATTATCGATTAAGTAATCGATTACACATTTGCAGTAAATAATTAACTCAAAGTAATTAAATGCACTATATATACTTACATGCAATATAGTGCATATAATTACAGTCATATTATTAAACCAAATATCAATTAATTACTGAAAAACCAATATTAAAGATTATCGATTTAATATCGATTCAAATCTCTCTTATATTTTTAGGCTGTCACTGGCATGACAGTAAAAAAATAAAAATATAATAATAGCATTGACACTGACAGTTGCCGTTTTGTTTGCTCATTCGTTTCGTGTAGAGATGGGTTAGTACCGATATTCGTTGGTATTAGCTAATCTTAATATATTAGTTTCATGATATTATAATATCTTAACTATATTTGAATATTAGTAATATTTTACCGACAACCAATCGTCAAATACCGCGGTGATCTATGATCGTATTAATATTGACATATTATTGCACTAATAAATATAGGTCAATCTTCTTGCGCTGAACAGACTGATTAGGTAGGTACCTATTATTATCGCTGAAGATATGAAAGATTGATATATTTTTAATAATGATTTTGATTTATGTATGATAGTAGGTACAGCATACTTTAACACATCGTGATTGAGGACTGGAATAATAATAATAATAACAAACATAGTTACAGTACCTACTTGAAGTCGGTGGCACATTTTTCTTATATTTTAAATACAGATATAGGTAGGTTAGGACCAGTTGTGTTTCTTTTTGTAAGTAAGTAAATTAGTTTCTAGTAGCTGTTGCCCTCGGCTTCCAATATAAGACTTGCTTGATACTTAGAATACAAGTTATGTCTGTGTATAAGAATAGTCTAACCAACATGGTTTGCGATGGCAAGTTTCAAATTATTGTTTATAAAAATGGTACCAAGTAATGAATATTAATATTCTCAGTCAGCAACCAATCAGCAACGAAGTTAATACGATCCGATCGAATACATCACACACTAATCCATTCCATAGACTAATATTCACCAATCGAAAACAGAATGATATTACACGACCATGTCAGATAGTAAACAAGATCTGAAATATTACTGATATCAGCAATATTAGCATATCATAGTCAGTCGGATTACTAATACCTGAATCTTGAAAGTAATCTTTTAACTAATATTAATATATTCACTTCATCTCTAGTTTCGTATTTTCCAATTCGTTTTGATTGCTTTCCCGATTATTTGTAATTTTTTACGATCACTGCTTTGTATTTTACGGATTCTGACCCTGCCTACCTTATACTACGTTGGACACCGAAGATCGCTCACACGTTTGACTTGATTTAATTTTGATTGTTATTTTGGATTTTACCGCCGGCTTGTGAATTGGATATTATTGAAACTATGGATTTCTGTGTGAATTGTGGGATATCCACTGCTCATTGCAATACACTGGGTAGACCACCCTTACACGATGAAACAATTCTGTCAGTGATCCGGCAATGGCTTGCACCTCAGTCTGTGAGTAAATACAACCTCATCTAACCAGCTACCATCCTGGCAGGTGCAAAATACATACATCTATACTAATATTATAAAGCTGAAGAGTTTGTTTGTTTGTTTGTTTGAACGCGCTAATCTCAGGGACTACTAATTGGAATTGGAAAATTCTTTTAGTGTTGGATAGTCCATTTCTTGAGGAAGGCTATAGGCTATATAACATCACGCTACGACCAACAGGTGCTTAGCAGCGAGGGTGAAACCGCGGGGAACAGCTAGTAATATATATTTAGAAGGCCTATGGAGATTGTTTACAGTTATGGCAAAGAATTATTTATTTATCAAACAATGTTTTATTACCCTAATACGGAACAGTTAATTATGTATTGTTTAATGTAGCTGAAGATTAATAAAACTTATTTTATTAATATTTTAGTCGACGGCTCTCGTAGAAGAAGGGAGGCTATAGTAATGCGTTACTGGTACTGAATTGTATTGTAGGGAAACGACCTATAGGCTGCTGCGCTCATATTCTAGAAGACATTTTAATTATAATATAAGGCGAATAAAACACTATATTAAATGATTTTTTATTTTATTTTAGACATCCTTTCCCTATCTTTTCACCTGTTACCTACCTATAGCTTGAAGTTCATATGATTTTTCAAACATTTTCTAGTAAATATAATAATTATGAGTGCAAAAGAACACATTTTGCACTTCAGGAATCAGCTGTAGTTAAAGATTGTAACATAACGTCACTTTTACAAAATCCCTTATATCTCTGTTCTCAGACTGACAAAATCCGCAGAATATTCAGTAAAAGGTTGATAATATATATAAGCTATTAATTGACACCACTTTCATCTTCTTACACCCTGGGCCCAAGATTGTATGAAATCATTTCAGTCTCCTTTCATAATATTGCTATTGAATTCGATACGAATACTTCCTCGCAAGTGGTTCGTGCTAGAGGCACAGAGCGGTAGCGAATGTTACTGTGGATTCGCTTCGGAGCGAATGCATTTTGTCTAGACCCCCTGTATGCGGTTTCAAGTTCCGTCGAGATATTTGCTATTTCCATTTTTAAATTGATTTGAAAAAGTTGCCATATAAATGTCTACAATTTTTATTAAAAATAGGGAATTTTTTATTTTATACCTACGTAAAGGTGTATGTATGTTCAGGTAACGAGTTATCCCGACAGTTGGACCTATGGCTGTCTAAAGCAGACCTCACCCACGGGCCTGCGAGGGCTATCATCGCCCCGTAAGTACTTATATACCTTTCAGTATTTAATACTTAATATTAACTTTTGCATTCTGAAGCAGAATTCGGACAACCCCATCACTTCCCATGCAGTATCGCATAAGGCGACTGAGAAAACTCAGCCTCAGATGCATGCTTCATGTCAATAATAGTGCCCGGAATACGGTAATAGGCTCACCCGTTATTCTATGGAGCAATACAATTATTTGTGAAATGTGGGTGTTAATTCACCTCTGCCTTGATTTTTGTGTTCTTGCTGATTTAAACTATCTGATTTTTTCTCCTAAAAACAATGCATATTCATTATCCTCTAAACATTGGGTTTTTACAGTACCGATTTACCCATAAGATACATACATAGTTTTGAGGTGTTTTATTTCCGAGGTAATCAAAGTAGACTAATCAATTCCCTCCTTTTAAAATTAATCATAAAAAAACGTAATGTAGGTAATGTGTATTTATTTGTGAACTCGAAAAAAAGAAAATTAAAACTAGGTATATTCCTACACTAGTACCATTTATTCATGTGGAATTCCTCATGGATATGCATAGTTCCCAGTTCCCCAGAGTATTAATTTATTTATTTATTTAAACCACTTCTTCTTCACATTATTACAAATAAACACCTAATGCGACAGTGTATACAAATAAAAATCTTAAAGCTAGTCTTACACTAAAATCTTACTAACAAGGTGTATAAAGCTACTTCCTAAAAAATCTCCTAACTAACTACACAATATATAAAATGACTCTTGTAAGTCGGGGTAATCATGTCCAATTAATATACTAGGTGAAGGTAAAGTGGTCCAATAGGTCAAGTTCCTCGTTACGAGTGAGTTTGTAGAGTATACGGTTTCGAGATTGCCCCCAAAAAACAAAAGGGGGAAGCGAGAAATAAACAGATTTATTAACCCGATTTTTTTTTCAGGCACGCTGGCTATTCGTACTGTGGAGCGTGTGCCGCCTTTGCCTACAGACAAGTCAGTCCTGTGGTTGTGTGAGTATCTATGATATTAAAAAAGTACAAGTTCCAAAACCAAAAAAACATCATCAAATACAGGCACTGAAAATTGAAAATTCACACGGTTAGGTACAATAATAAATATAGCGGAGTAAAGAATAAGTGTGTTATCAAGAATGTATAATTGAAAATCATAGTTTGTGAAATGCTTAATCCAAAAAATGAAACACGACTCGTACAAAATACGAACGCATTCATCCCCTAAAATTCATAACAAAACATGGAAACGTCAACAGGTGTCACATCTAACGGTTTATCAATAACAAATTGAATTATCTTTTCAAAATTATCGTAATCTCTGCTTAAAACACACGAATTTCCAACGCATTTTGGTCACTCTCACTCACAATCTTGCCATAATTAAAAAAAAGAAATTGAATTTGATGACAGTTGACAAACGTTGCGTTTTGGCGGGATTTTTTAAAAATCAATATTATAACCACGAATAAACTGTGCGAGTGACATTCCTATCTTTTCACAAAATCTGTGAGAAAGCCACGAACCGTGAAACGTTTTTTAATGAATAATTATCAACTTTAACAGAAATAAATATTGCAATGTCGTTAATGTTTCTACACTAAAAGTCACAAGTCATGACCACTGACATTTCGAATTCGGTAACGCGGTAATGAAGGATTCTGTGTGAAGTTTTATTTTTCATAGGAATGAGTTACTTAATAGATTAATTTCCAACATTTTTCGAATATTAATGTTTATCATTGTGTGTAATTTTTTATGTTTCAGCAAACGCATATTTATCTTGGGCCCCTCCCACCACGTGCGGTTAGGGGGCTGCGCCCTCTCGTCCCTTGATAAGTACCAAACGCCATTGTACGATCTCACCATTGACAAACAAAGTAAGTACATCCATACAGGTGATAGGTAGGGGAAACTGGGGACACTTGATTCCTATGGGAGACAAGGTACACCAATATTTTTTTGGAATTACTAAGCGTATTAGACTATTTTTAATGTGGTAACACTAAGGGTAATAATGTTTACTTAGTGTTGCCACACTAAAAAATACTCTAATACACTTAGTAATTCAAAAAATATTGGTGTACCTTGTCTCCCATAGGGATCAAGTGTCCCCAGTTTCCCCTATACGTGTGCCTCCCCATACCCGGGGACTAGACGGGGACACCGTGGTCCCTATGCCCGACGAGGGTCATCTTGAAAGAGACGGCCCCGAGTCTGCCGGGGTGCGAGGGATATGTTGACTACTATCTCACCTCTAGTAACTAAAGACCCAAAGATGGCGTGCGTTTTGGTCGGTTCGAGTCCGACATAACCTCTCCAACCGCCTTCATAGGGATATTTCGCAAAAAAAAAAAGAAAATGGTATCTTCAGGACAGAGCGACTGACCGGGGTGTCGGTCGAATTTATACCACTCCGCTAGTCGTTACTCCCACCGTTCAAGAAAACATCGTATGTTTAGTGTTGCCAGTATGAAAATAAATTAAATAGCTAGGATGAAACAGTTTTGGTTCATTCAACAGTGAATCCGTGCCGCTGCCTCTGAAGATGTCTTGTCACTTAAATATCTTATTTAATCTTACGTTAGAACTATCAAGATTCCCTTCCACATCCCATTAAGAAAACATAAAACATGATCTACCCCCCTCCCTCGAAAATCATGTTATGCCGCGTCTTCATTTACGTAACATTTTACCGTGACCGTGTCAGAAGTGCGTGTCCGTCGCGTATACAGCTGCGTGATAGCTGAGCTTAAATAAAACCATCGATCGACTGGTGGCCGTGTCAGTACAACTCTAGTTTGTGTGCCCATGTGCCACAAGTTGTTATGTCCACACTCAATGTTTTGTCTGTCACGCTGTCCGGTCAGCTGTTCATGTCACAAGTCTGGACGCACCTTTACGTAATTAATGGATGGCCTCTTGATTTTTTTTTTCTAGTTTACGCGGAGCTGGAAGCGAGCCGCCAGTTCGAATGGATGGACGTACAAACAGACGAAGACGAACACTCTATAGAGATGCACCTGCCTTATATAGCTAAAGTTATGGAAGAGTAAGTATTTAAAAACATATAAGATGTTTGGGAAACTTTCCTGAAGCCAAAGGCTTCAAAAAAAAAAGGGAATACTCCTGGTACACTATATATTGGAATAAAAAATACAATTTGGTAATATTTTAATTATTTTTTATTACATAACATAACATAAACTTACGCCTATATCCCCGAAAGGGTAGGCAGAGGTACTAGCACCCACATTTCGCCAGTTTATGTTTAGGTCCCAATGTAATAGGTGGCGAGCCTATTGCCATTAACCGGTAACTTATGAACCAGCGATATATACACACATAACTTCGAGAAGCATCGAAAAGTCATTAGTGTAGTTTAGTCAAGAAAGGCGAAAATTGCTGTTTATGACGTATTAAAAAAAACTAATTAGTAGATCTCGTTCAAACCAATTTACATCATATATGTATTTTTTTTAAATTTATCATTATCTTATTTTAGAAGTTAGAGGGGGGGTACACATTTTTTTTAATGCGGTTCACAGAATACGCCTACTTACCAAGTTTCAATAGCATAGGCCTTATAGTTTCGAAGAAAAGTGGTTGTGATATACGGACGGACAGACAGATAGACATGACGAATCTATAAGGGTTCCGTTTTTTTTGCCATTTGGCTACGGAACTCAAAAAAAAATTGATAAAAAAAAATTGCGTTGCCATATTTTTTTTTTCATGCCAATATGTTGTGTACCATGAGTACTACCAGGGGCCTTTGGCTTCGGGAGTGTTCCCCTTACACCCTGTAAATAAATAGAATCAACTCCAATATTAACATTTTTACAGATTCAAATCAGCGTTCACAATAATCCCCATTCTCGTGGGATCCCTATCGCCCGAGAAAGAGGCTAAGTACGGGGCTATCCTGGCCCCGTA
Source organism: Pelosia muscerda (assembly GCA_963691645.1). Classification (NCBI taxonomy): domain Eukaryota; kingdom Metazoa; phylum Arthropoda; class Insecta; order Lepidoptera; family Erebidae; genus Pelosia; species Pelosia muscerda. The sequence continues at coordinate 3,080,743 of OY829125.1, forward strand.
CCTTGCTGACCCCCAAAACCTGTTCGTGATATCCTCAGACTTCTGCCACTGGGGGTCCAGGTTCCGGTATACCTGGAAGGATGCTTCAAGGGGCCCTATTCATCAGAGCATTGAGTGGTTGGATAAGCAGGTAAGAAAAGTTTTAGAGGAGGTAGGATACGACGGTATATCCGTCCCAATTTGTATGTTTTGTGTTGCCCAAAAATAAATGTTCTTTTCTTCTAAGAAGGCATTTTTTTTCCCCAGGGCATGGACATCATTGAGAAAATGGACCCTCGCGCGTTCACAGACTATTTAAATAAATATGGCAACACTATATGTGGGAGACATCCTATTGGAGTACTTTTACAGGTGAGGGAATATCTATAAATATAAAAATGAATCGCTATGAAAATATGTTAGTAAGCGCATAACTCGAAGACGGCTGGACTAATTCGAGTAATTCTTTTTTTCATTTGTTCTTTGAACTCTAAGGAAGGATTTTATGGGGCAGCGGGAACGGGATCAGAAATTCACGCGGGTGGAGCCGATTTTTAAACCGTGGGCGAATGGTGGGTTCCCCTGCCTCCCCTAATTGGTCCATTAACATCTGTGCCTTCTTGCCGAGGAGAGATGTTGTCGTATGTGCAATATTCCGCAAGTGCGAAGAAAAAACCACGTGAAGATGCCTTTACTTGCTTTAAGGGTTGCGGTTTGACATTCATTTCTATCACCATTAGTAATATACCGGTTGATTTTATAGTGGTTTTGGAAAAAAAGATTTTGGCCACAAATTCGATAGTAAAATCGTAAGGAAGTCCTAATTTGGCGAAAAAAATATTTTTTTTTTTTACACTTCCATACATTTTTCTGTTCACCTGCACATTATTGCCATACAAAAAGTAACTTTTTTTCCTTTTCAAAATTAAAACTTCCAGTCGATTTTGCTTCCGAAACTGTGTGTGAAACAAGATATTCTTTTTCCAAAACCACTATAAAATCACCGTGTATAGCTATTGTTATCGTTAGAATTTTTAAACCATGGGCGAGTGGTGGTCCACTCAAATATATTCCCGGTAACCATTTTATCTCCTACAATATTTTTTTCTTTTTCAGGCGATATCAAAGCTCAGTAGCCACCCGAATTCTCCTCGTATGATGATGAAGTTCCTCAAGTACGCACAATCCTCACAGTGTATGAATATGCAAGACTCCTCTGTCTCTTACGCTAGTGCATCTCTTGTCTTCGAGTAGAGATTGAGTTAAGTGCCATATGAATTGAGTTTAGAGGGAGAAGAGCACTTAAAAGAAAGAATAAGTGATATTCGTGATTGAATATGAAAAATAGTGTAAGCGACAAATTAGTTAATATTATGATGTAGGCGACATTTACGATTAATTTAAAAAAATACTTAAATGACTTTCACAATAGGGATGATGACTCTTTTGGTTATATTCTTGAAAAATAAATCAGTTTATAAAAATGTAGGCCACGGTGACCACTTTCAATCAGGTGAGTCGTGTGCTTGTCCCACTTAAGTGGTGTAAAATTATAATAACGGCTAAAGTGAAACTTTCTTTCAACAAATCACGTTTCGTCTTCTTCACGTCTTCTTAGCGCGTGCTATTATGTGCAAGTGACTTAAGCAACATAGCGATATAATAATATAGAACTTAAGCGACATTCACAATTGAGGTGTAAGGGGCATTATAATAGTTTAAAATAAAATCAAGAGATATTTAATGGCTGACCCATTCTCTTATTCCATGGTAACTTATTCCAATTATTATGAGAGCTATGATATATGAGCTTTTATGAAATCCATCCCTGTATCTTTATTAGAAATTCGAGTGAATAACAAGTTATTCACATACATATTATTAGTTGGATTGTCGCTTACATCATTTTACCAAATATTGTCGTAGTATATTTTTCAATCAACAAGGCGTTTAAGTACTTTTCTTCCTAACCTCCAATATATTGAACTAGGCGAGCGTCAATAAAGCACTATATATAATATCGAATAATCATATTGGTTGTCTGTATTTCTATTAGTAATATTACCTACTACAATTCCAATATTACAATCTGACAACCTCACAATTTATATAATAACCTTGTGTTGTGTACCCGGTGAGTAGGGTAGCCAGAGCTCACTGGAGAGGTTTTATATTGTCAGTGGGAAGACCGAGAAACCCTTGTTTGTCTTCTGCACTGACAGCACAGAGACTCTTAACCTTCATGCCACGGTAACCACTTTCCTTTAGAAGGGCCGTGTGCCTGACTGCCACTTAAGTTGTTAAAAAAAAAAATTGAGACCTGTCAAATCTTAAAGTGTAGGGTTGCCAGTGTAATTAGCTGGAAATTGACCGAAATACCGTTAATTGTAGTAGTTATTAAAAATTAAAAATAAGTTGAATCAAATCAAATCAAATCAAATCAAATCAAATCAAATTTATTTCATAATAATCAAAAATAATGAATATAATTTGTTTAGTGTAAACTATAATTTTTTATACGTTTTATAAGTTTAAAATTAGAATTAACAATATTTTTCAATGGCAACTCTCTTTCTTCGGGCTGTTCACTAGCCAACATGTTGGCCGATGTTTAAGTTGTGTGTATCCTGTGATTAATATGCATACAATGGATTTTATATTCTATTAGACTTTCTACGAAACAAATATTTCGTATATATTTTAACATAACTATGTACTTGACCAGAACAACCCTTGAATTAGTATTAAATAACTGCCATTTATCAACTGATAATCGGCCAACAAATCGTACAGTGAAAAGACCCTTTTATTTTGTTTTTTTAACCGACTGCGTACAAAAGGAAGGTGATATTTTATGACATATTGTACTTCGCCGAGGTATGTAGAGAGAGTTTTGAAAGCTTAAAACATGTCTTTTTAATTTAGTTGGTTTAGTACATATAAGTACAGTGGGCTGCAAAAGTGCATGGACATTACAAATACTAAATCGTTTGCGCCGGTATTCAACGCCATCTGTTGACGAAGTAAAATGGTTCACAAATATTAAACTAGATGGCGCCGCGCTACTTTTCAAATGTAAGAAAAACTATCAAAGTAGTTAATTATATATGTACGAAACATCCTTTTCCCTTCTCTTTGTATATTGTCAATATTTTCATTACATCAATTTATACAAACACATATTAATCATGCGTTGAAATAGAATATCACCTTTAAACAACACGGTAGACATTATTTATTAATAAGGCTTTTAAGGAAGATGTAAAATACGTATAGGTTGTGATACACGCATAGACTGAAACTCATTACACCTGCGTACGCGCAGTCGGATAAATGTCACATGGCTTTACTAAGACCTTCGGGGGTTAACCAACTACAGTAGCACTAGCATGAACTCCTATCGAATTCGTAATGTAAAGGTTTCGAGAGATCGGAGCTTTGTGATTGGCAGTCTGCCTCTTGTGAACCTGTGTGCGTGTGTAGCCCGCCAATCGCAGTGCTCCGTTCTGTCGATACCTTTACATTGCGAATTCGATAGTATTTCGTGGCAAGGATACTGCTGTAAGCCGATATACCTGGGCTATGGAGCAGGCTTTCCACTCATTATTAGGACTTCTTGACGGAGGTAAGACACGACGGTATCTCCCGTCCGAAATGAGCTGTCCAACTGGGGAAGTACCTCCGCCCTACAGCAGACCGCGGTCATAATAACCATCGTGTTGTGTTCCCGCCGGTAAGTAGGGTAGCCAGAGCTCACTATACCCCTCCTTCCCCTCCCCTTCCTAGCCTCCCCACCCCTTCCCAGCTCTCCCCCTTTCCCTTCAGGGTGGGCAGCGCGTGTGTGACACCCTTAGTGTTGCACACGTTCATAGGCCACGGTGGCCGCTTTCCATCAGGTGGGCCGTGTGCTTCTCTGCCACCTACGTAGTATAAAAAAAAAAGACACCAGGCCCGCACAGCTCGCGGTAATTCAGGGGTCGGAGGTCACAGAATGACCTCCGTCCTACATGAGCAGATAGTTCCGGGGGTTAGATGAACACACTGTGATCCCCACATTTGAAGTCTTTCAAGAAGGTTTCTTCAGGGTAGGCAGCACGTGTGTGACGCCTCTGGTGTTGCAAACGTCCATAGGCCACGGTGACCGCTTCCCATCAGGTGGGCCGTGTGCTTGTCTGCCACCTAAGTGGTATAAAAAAAAAACAAAAAAAAAAAGTCTGCTGGGATGCAAGGGATATGTTGACTACTATCAACTGAAGTCCTAAAACCAGCGTGCGGTTTTAGTCAGTTCGTGTAGTCCGATATAACCTTTGCAACTAGCAAAGCCATTCATTTCACGCACAAGCTGTTAGCTCCCTGTTGTAGTTTTCCCAAACGACTACAATATATGGTCCTTTGATTTGAAGACACTAGAAGGTTCTTACTGGGTCGGCAACGCGTGTGTGACGCCTCTGGTGTCCCAAAATCCATAGGCCACGGTGACCGCTTTATATCAGGAGGCCCGTGTGCTTGTCTGCCACCTAATTTTATAAATAGGTGAATAGGGTACAAACTTTGTGTGCAAGTAGCACTGTTACTTTTACGGGACTGCTGTTTGACCCCCAAACCCGAGTGGAAAGCTAGCTCCAGCATGTGTACCGGTTTGCAGGTGAGGTTGATTGGGCCCCATTGGTCTAGTGGGCCCCGTATACCCGGTTTTATTCTCTCTGTTGTCCTTCAAAGCACATACACTTTAGTTATAGATTGAGGGTAGGTGGATAAAAGAATCTCTATTAGTCGTGTCAATAATGCCACGTAATGCAGTATTGCCACCGTCCCTTCAATGTTATCTTTTTAATTTAGGCTTAGTTGCTCCAACTACCTGTTAAAATTAAGGTTTCCGTCAAATTTAACAGTAACAGTAACATTGATTCTAATGGTTTGACTAAGTGTGTTGCACCAGAGTATTTAATAGCTCTGTTATAGTTATCTTTTTGATAGAATTTGACGTTTGAGCGTGGCCGGTTACAGTTAGCGTCAAGTTATGACGTGGTTTTGACAATTGTCAAAAGGTGCAACCTGTTTTATACCTGACCGGTACTTTAACTGCACTGTTAATGTTAAAGTATTACAGTCACTCTAAGATTTACTTTATGGACTAGACACAGATAACGATTAGATTATATCCAACTACCCTACATTGTTGTAAGTTAGAGTTAGAACTACCCTCACCTTGGTTTGTCTCAAATATTACATGTTTTTTTTTGCAATTTATTTAATAATAAACACTTTTTAGTTTGCTATTATTTTGTGGTTTTATTTTTTGGTCCTGATTTACATTACCTACATTGAAACGGGGTGAACAGGTGATAGGGCGAAAAGCGATAAAATGGTCAGCTAAATTCCGTAGTTATTTTCTTTCAAGCGAAACTATATAGACTAGTTCATTGTAATAACCATGAAAAACTAAAAATTTGTAGAAGTGGTATGTAGTCGGTACACGCGTGTCATTGGTTGGCGTATTTACGCAAAGAAGGATAAATTTGACAATATGAGCCTATTTGATAAGAATACGTCTAAACTTTTTCCTACATATACTAGCTTGGTCAATTCAAAGTATGAAATGCCATAAATATTTGTTGACTTCTTGTTATAGTACGAGAGCCCACGACCAAAATTTTTGTCTCATAGCAATACGGCCAAAACCGCATCAAATCGATAGATACGATTATTCTGAACTCGAAAATACCAATATCAGACATTTTCCGCGTAGCGTTTGATCTGACTGAATTTTCAAAATTGTCAAAGAATTTTACCGAACTGCATCATAGCAATATGTCTGATTTGCAGACTGTAGTTGAATGATAGTTCTGAGATACCGGAAACATATTTTTCAGACGTTAGTGGTGTAGCGCAAACCCGTAAAATCACTTAAAAAAATTAAAAATGAGACAAAAAAAATGTCTCATAGCAATACGTCTGAAAATCTTTTTTATTAGTAAATTTTGTTTATTTGATGCGAACAAAACAATTTTCAGACGGAAATGTGAACGCAATAAATTTGTAGACCGTTTTGAATATGTTAACAAATTTTACCGATCGGTATCATAGCAATATGTCTGAAAATTGTTGGACATGATAAAATAAGTTGTCCACATGTGCAAAAAATTTATATCAGACAAATTAAGTGTAGCACCTTCTCTATCAGACAATTTTGCGATACTCAGATATCATTTAAAAATCGTATTGAGGCATCTTGAATTTTCTGTTACAAACCAATGAATACGTTGCGACCCTGAATTTATTAGATGATAATTAACAAAGAATTTACCCGAAACCGTAACACTGAACTTGAAGAACTGAAATAAATCGCACAAAAGGAAACTGGGATGAAGTTGAAAAAAAAACGGTTTATTCAAAGTTACAAAATATTCTCGTATTCAATCGCTGTCGGATTCGGAATCGTCGTCGAAACGTTAAACGTTATTTTCGTTTTTGGGAGTATATGCTACACTTAAAGTGTCTGAAAACAGGTTTTTAGTAATCATGGCAGCAATACGAAAAGTTGAAAAAAAAATTATCCGTATTGCTATGATACAGGTCGGCTAAATTTGTTGACATTTTCAAAAATGCGCTCAGGCTATATGCTACGCGCAAAATGTCTGAAAACAAACTTTTTCGTAATACAATTATACATACATTGTACATTTTCACTATCAGACGTATTGCTATAATACCGACTGTCTTTTTTTTTTGACAGCAGAAATGGCCTCCCACGCAGTTGCTACACTTTCGACCGTTACTACACACCTAGTCGGGTTCAGAATCATACAATCTAACGATTTTATAGGGTTTTTGCCGTATTGCTATGAGACATGGTTTTGGTCGTGGGCTCTCGGGCTATTAAAGAAATTATTTAAAATATTCCATTGACTATTTTATCCCTATTCACCCCAGGATCCCTATACACCCCGTTTTACTGAACATATACTAGAAAAGCTGTTTAGAACAAATTTAGGTCACGGTTCCTATGTGAGGCGGGAATGAGAGAGCTACGTAACGCAGGTAATCATCATCAACTTTGCGATAGTCCCGGTCTGGCTGTATATTCTTGTTTTATACCACTTAAGTGACAAGTAGGCCGTGTGCTACTTGATGGAAAGCGGTCACCGTGGTCTATGGAGGTTTGCAACACCAGAGTTTTTTCCAGTCTAACTGTGTTGCGGCTAAACCTCGATATTTTAAGTGAAGCAATTGCCATCTGGTCTCCACAGCCTATCTGGGCTCCAACTACCCGTAATGTAACGACTATCATAGATGTTCGTATGACAACCGGGATCGACGGCCTAACGTGCTCTCCGAGGCACGGTCAGACCAGTGCAAATAGCCATATTCATGCATACAAATACGCCTCCTGCGTAGCAGTCGCGTTTACTACCGCCACGCCATGCGCCACAGAGGCTGTCGACCAATACAAGTGCCAATCGTTTTGTAAAATGGAATAGAATAGATTGATCAATGTATGGGATTTGACATTCGTTCACGGCTGTCATAAATGTCATACACGTCAAGAAAAGTATCGTATTCACTTTGCGGAGCCATCCCGGACATAGTATTTCACGCAGAGGTGCTTCAGCGTGAAAAACCTTCTCACTCAATTCAGGACTCTTGAGTTTACGCGATGCTGTCTTGATGATGCTCTCGATATAATTTTTGTTGTTTAGTTTGCAGCGAACATCTACCGTGCATACTGAGGTTGTCCTGCATTGGTATTGGCGTGCTCTGAAGAGTGAAGAGGGGAAGGAAGGCAGATACCTTTGCTGTTAACGCACATGTCTTCTTGGCAGTTCTTGGCATTGAACTCGACCAGGTTCTCAGAGCCCCATTGGGCAATGTGATTCAGGATCCAGTTAAGGTCAATGACAAGAAGCTGCCTTATTCCGCAATTTCAGACTGTTTGTCGTCTGCATAGCAATGGGTGCTACCGTTGGACAGCATACAAGATTGCATTTGATATGCAGTAGAAAGAGTGTGGGTGATAACACGCACCCCTGCGGTGCGCCCGCTATTTTTTTATACAAAACGACAAAACGATTGCAACTTGTCTAGGGCCCCTGTACCCGCGTATTACTATAAATTAAACAACCTTGAGTCTTGTTTCAGTAACTATATTGTTTCCACAAAACTAAATAAATATCACAGACAAAATATTATTGGTAATCTGTTTAAAATCTTAAAATTTATCCAACATGAATCTCAAACCGATCACAATTAGAACAACGACATAAGTGTACTGTATAATATTAATACTAACGTCTAAAACTGCTATTAATATTGATAATATAGAATTCATTATAATTTTCTTTAGACGGTTTTGATATCTATCTATTTCAATATCATTACAAACTTGGCTATGTAAAATGTCCATTTTTTCTTACAACTTTACAATAGTTTCTGAACGAAATGTTTAACATCACAATTCACAATTTTTGGTAAATAAAAAAAATTGGCGCTATTTTTTTTCTATTTTACGTGTTCAGAATCTTTGAAGTCTCGTAAAATGTATGATAAGTTAACTAATATTACTCTTGTCGGCATCACATATGAAAATCCACAGTAAGCTGTTAATAACATAAGAATAGAAACACAAAAATGTATGCTGAGCTTCAAAATTGTATGATGAACTTTGTCTACGGTATTCGGTTTGCCGTTTGATTTGTGAAATAAAGTACTGTCCTTTTTCGAAATCAAGCTATTGTTGCTTCTTTTAGGTATGAATTGGTTTACTTTCTTCTTGGGAATGATTTTCGATTGGTTTTTCGTGATAAAATCGCCGTCTATGTCTACCTTGTACCAAGACTTGTGTCTCTCTGATTTGTGTAGTTTGTGACCGTTGTCAACCCAATCCATTTGTTGGTAAATACTTTTTTGGGAGTAAAACAGAAAATTTTCAACACGCTAGATTTCATAACAGATTTTTGACAGAAGTAAATATTGAAGGTGTCATAAGAGTAAGTATACCATAAATCAGGAAATAAAAAAAAGGATTTCAATAAGGAGTAGGTAATATACCTACTTAAGGGGACGAGGGATTCATATAACCCGTTTTTTTATTTATGGCACGTCTTCACCTCGCCTGATCTTAAACTGAAGGCAAAGTCTCATGAAAGAGGGTCACCATTGCAAACACGTTCAGTGCTACAATGGTGGCGCTCAGCTTGACGGCTCATCAGATGCTTTTTCACGCCCCGCAGGAAGAAGGAAACATGTGCGCCGTTAAGGAATTCCAGGACTTGCCATCGCCTTCTGTTCGTTAAGATCGTACCAAAATGGTCATTTAAACTACTACCTATTATGAAATTCAACAGGATAGGTACTTACCTGTTTATTTGAGTTGGGATCCGATGTTTCGGCATTTTGAAAGCTCCATGATCACAGTGGTGTACTGACGACCGCCAATCTAATTCTTCCACCTCACTCATTATTTACGCAAGTTACTAACACGGCATAACCACAGCAAATATAGTAAGTGCACGATACTTATCGACAATATCACGATCGAGTAGTGTGAGAAACGCGGATTTTGGTAGTGACATTACGCGTAAAAAGTGTCTGAACAAGAGGGTAGATCGTTACGGTCCGCCAATTACAAACTACCTACAATCAAAACCAACGCTTCCGTGAAATGACGTAAATATGACGTTGAGTGTGGACGTAACAACTTGTGGCACACGGGCACGCAAACTAGAGTTGTACTGACACGGCCACCAGTCGATCGATGATTTCATTCGAGATTCGCGGGTGAACGGTGGGCCCTCCTCCCTCCCCCAATATATAATTTTTTTTGTAATGGATTTCCGCCAGCCTACATCTATATCGTATCGAAAATATACCTAAAAATAAGTAACCAATAGTAAATATATGCCGTTGACTTTCAAAATAATAACCTCTTCATAAAGCTTCTTGTAAAGGTCAAGCACCGTGCCTTATAAAAAAATAAAACACAATATAGTAAAATATAAATTTTATATCAATGTTAACAGTTACATGATTACTAAATTAAAAAATTATATGTATGGTGGACATTTTGGATAATAACAATATCATTTAAAAAAATAAACACTTCTTGTTGTTGGAATTTCTGAACTTAACTATTTATTTAGACGTCAAAAAATATACATTCATGTATTTATAATAAAGCTGAAAAAGAAAGTAAATAAATATTTTTGTAAGCAATTAGTATGCTCATTTTTTATAATAAATTGAAATCTGTAAAGGTCAATATTTACGACGGGAATCGAACCTGCGAGGGTCATATTGAATGAACACTTATAACCAACTGCACTACTAAGACACATCCTGGAAAGAATTCTTGTTTCTATACATCTTATGAACACGTTGGAGCCATCTAGCGAAAATTCTTACAACTCTTTCGAATTCAAAGCCCGTTTTGAATGTTGACCTTTTCAAATTTGAATTTACTATACTTTGTAAAATGTAGCTTGGGTCCTATGACAGCTGTCATTGAAATCCCGCACATGAAGTCTTGAATTTTCTATTATTGAATGTAGTAGCTGTCAATGTCATACTTTATGGGCATACCGAGCTAATTAGTGATGGGCGATGAATCATCGTGACCACATACTATGAACAGTATGAACTATCCATATTTTGAAAAAAGCTTAATTTAAAATTGAAATTAATATATAAAAAAAAATAATTAGAATTTAATCTTATTGCTTAGGTATTTTAATATCATAATAGTATTTATATTTCAATATACTTGATCCTAAATAATATTGAGTAAATAAAATCCTACATTCAATCCATCAACGCCCTGAACCTGTTTTTGGATTTTGTAAGAAGACACGCCGCGTTTGGCTCTTGGGCCATGATATAGGCATAAGATACACGCGCTAACATCTTGTTTGATATGAACTTCCACTGATCCACTCCACTCATTCTCATCAGTACGAGTGCCGACGCCTTGTATGCTACGTATATTTTGTTCTCATTACAATTAAATACCTACATACAGTTAAATTAAACCTAATTATATGTAATATGCATCAATAAATAGCTGGTAGTATCGATATTTTCATCGAATTTCGGACATCCCTATGAACCTGATTTTGACATCTGTCATAGGACCCAAGCTATATTTTACAAAGTATAAAGAAAAATATTTGTCGAAACAAAAATATTAATGGAGATCAATGATCGTATATTAAAATTAGATAAAACTAAGTTTGTTTCAAATATAAGACCATTGACTAGAAATTGAGAAAGTAAAAAAAAAGAACAGAAAACAGAACACTACTAACAACCATAGATAATGCACTTATTTTTATTATTAGCAACTGTCAATGTCAAATTGTTATATTTCAAAATGGAAGTTGTTTTATTATTGCTTTATCATTATTTTTCATTTAGTTATTATTTATGTTAAAAATAACAAAAAGAGTAGGAAGAAAATCATTGATATAATATAGTTTAGAAGACTTTCAACAGTTCCACAAATAATTACTTCGTTTGATTAGGTAGTGTCCGCAAAGCACGTTTTAGATCTCATTAAAGGGGGATGCTAATCCAACCATAGATTTTCATCATTAGTTGATCAGAATCCATAACATGAAGTTTGAAATAGGTTAATAATTATACAGCGGTCATACAAACTGCAACTTTGTAATCTTTGAAAATAAAAATGAATCACAAAATATGTTACAAAGCTCAAAACTTTTTTTGGAGCAGCGTGAGCGGGATCAGAAGTCCTCGTAGGCGACTCCACGAGCAACAGATAGTACTGTATATTTATATTTATAAATACAAAGTTATTTATGCACCTGAAAATACGACAGCCATTCAATTATTGACCAGACTTTATGATAGGCCTGTAGTACTAGTACTTGCAGCTTTTTGCTTCGTTTAACGCACAAGTGTTTTCATTTTTGAGTAAATATTAGAAAAGCGAAGTAATTCTCAAACATTAGGGCAGGTCCAATATCTTGTGCTTTTTCTATGACTTCCAAAAGTCTAGGTACTTAATTCTAAAAAAAAATAACACTAATGAAATCGAAATGAGATATAAATTAAATGATAAAGGAGTCGATATTGTTACCGGCATGTATCTTGACCTCATAACGAACGCTATACGCGTTTTTTCGATGTCTTTTGAGAGGATAGCTCAAAAATATACATTACTAGCAAACCCGGCGAATTCCGTGTCGCCATGTGAAAAATTATTTTCCCACTTTTCTGTTGAAATTTTTCCTGAATTTTCTTTGCTATAAACCTCACGGAGCCCGAGACCTTTCCAACGAATGCAAAACCGTGGAAATCGGTTCGTGCGTTCTGGAGTTATAGCGTCAGGAAGGAAAACCCCACTTTTTTATATAGTAGATGTCAAACCATCCACGCGGATCAAGAGCTCGTTTTTATCAAGAACTGGAGCCAATATACAGGGTATAAGGGAACACTCCTGAAGCCAAAGGCCCCTGGTAGTAATCCTGGTACACAACATATTGGCATTAAAAAAAAATACGGCAAAGAATTTTTTTTTATTTTTTTTTGTCTTCTTTCGCATTATTTACTCTCCATCATATCAATAAAGCTATAAATGAAAATTTTATAAAAAAAATTGCGTTGTTTTTTTAATGCCAATATGTTGTGTACCAAGAGTACTACCAGGGGCCTTTGGCTTCGGGAGGGTTCCCTTTACGCCCTGTATATTCCAACAACTATAACACCATTACTTAATGACTTAAAATGATTTAGCCCAATGTAGATAGACATAGGGCGCCACCAAAATCAGCGGGTACCCACCTCGTCTACAAGGTATACTTTGATGAAGGAAGAGGCTTTTCTCTTCAGGTTGGAAGGTCAGATTACAGTACCTCTGTAAAAACCAAAAAGGAGAGTAGGAATGAATCTGGTGAGATATAGAAAGATTCCTATTAGGCCAATCAAATGAAATTAGTTAAATTAAGAGAAGACATATTTTTCTATTACACATGAGTCTAAAAAAAGGCGAATAGGGTTCATCATTGGACAGCAGTAAACATAAAAATGTGCCTTGTTTAAACAAACAGCAATAGGGACCCTGCTGACGAAATGTGGGTATGTGCCGATTGACAGCTATTTACTCGGCGAACTGTGGTTATATACAAAGTTGATGGCAATAGACAACCTATCACAGGATGAAAACCTACTTGACGAAATGTGGGTGCGTGCTCGGTTGACGGCACCCAGTAGTGGCATAAAAACTTACTTTTCGAAATGTATCATGTTAGTGTAAAATCCTACTTGACCAAATGTGGGTATGTGCCCAGTTGAAGGTAATAGGTACTCGGTAAGTGGTATGAAAACCTACTTGTCAAAATTTATCAGGGTGCTGAGTATAGGCATTCTGTAAAACAGTGTTTTATTTTCTAATTGACGAAATCTGGGTATGTGTACTAGCTGCCAAAAAAATACAGAGTTTAATCAAGTTCAATTTAATATAACACCTGCGTTATGTAAAATACTTTCTTATTTTTTACTAATTTTTTAATTGCGCATTGGACTTCTAAATTTAGCGACATTTTAGTAAAAAAAAAAACAATGAAAAAGAAGTGTATTTTCAATATGGGGGTTATGTCATTTCGTAGTTATTTCAATGTGGGGTTATATCCCCTCAAGATTGTTTAAACATAGGGTTATTTGCCATCGTATTTATTTCAATGTGTGGTTATTCCACTAACACAGTTATCATCATACCAAAATTAATTCTAAATAATTATTTTAAATCAACAAGTCATCCCTTATTGTGACTTTATTTATCAATTATACAACCCACACTATCCCTATATCAGTGAAACAATGGTTACAGATCGCCATTGTTTAAAAAATAATTTCAAACAACATTTTAATCATACAACTTGTAACAGAACAAATGCAATGCTTGAACCCCAAAAATCAAAAACCCCAAAAACTAAATTCAGAACCCAAAATTGAACAAATTATTTTCAAATGTGAAAGGTAATGTTAATGTTTGTTATCGAATCAACCTCTAACGGCTGAACAATTCTGGATGAACCTTGTTACAAATATAGATCACAGTCTCTCTTGAATAACATATATGTACATATACTTATTATTTTGGAAGGTATTCCCAGAATAAATATATTTTATAGAATATATGATTTTGGACTCGCGCCAAGTTTTGACTTTGTTTCTATTACAAGTAAATAACACAAGGTATGTAACAAAATGCATAATTTTTAACTATATATACATAAAATTAAACTATTATGTCTATGCCCGATTAGGGACCACCGCCGCTCGTCGAGGGCGAATCTGAAATGAAAATGAAATAGTTCATTTAAATTCATTTATGTTCATTTAATTTCATTTAAGTTCATTTATTTTCATTTAAGTTCATTTAAGTTCATTGAAGTTTATTGTAGTTCATTTAAGTTCTTTAAAGTTCATTTAAGTTCGTTAAGTTCAGTTAAGTTCCAATTCCAATCACTACACACAAATCCGATTCTCACTATGGAAATGCAGTAATATTGATTCCATTTGTACTCGGTGCCATCTAGCGACAGCAAGACTAACTACTACGTCACTGCGGATCCTGCATCGCGATAGCGAAGTTCTCGCGCTAGTACAATATATATACAACAACCCAACGACAACCGTTGGGCCGCGGCCCGCCAGGCGTGATCACCTTGCCTGGTCGGAGGATCCTCCCTTTGTGTTGGAGGGACATCACATCCCGTTCCTCCATTAATAAAACAAATTAAGTAAGTATGGATGTTTGCATACCTGGATAGGATGATGCCACAACCTGTAAAAAAACAAAACATTATGATTATCAAAATTTGACGACAAAATATATAAAAATTCAACATCTCCTTATCGTTTACCCTTGTTACAATTAACTGTGGTCGGCGTAACCCTTTTGACTCATAAGCCCACTTCCCTAGACAACTATTCCTAAATCGCCCACTTCCCAAGACAACTATTCCTAAATCGCCCACTTCCCAAGACAACTATTCCTAAATCGCCCACTTCCCAAGACAACTATTCCTAAATCGCCCACTTCCCAAAATGATCATCTGCTCCAAAAACTGTCTTGTAAAATAAAGTGCGTGACATCATACGTGAGCAATATTTATTTTCATTTTCATCAACAAAAATGTACGCAGGTGTCTTGGCTGAACAGACACGCCGGAGCAGCGGTGTCCTCTTTATAAGACACAAATTCGCTCCTGCGTGGAATACTGCTCGCATCTCTGGGATGGCTCCGCAAAGTACTTATTAGATGCTCTCGACAGGTTGCAGCGACGTGCGGTCCGCATTATTGGGAGTCCTGAGGTCACAGAGTCCCTCGAGCCTTTGCAGATGCGTAGAGATGTTGCGTCCTTGGCAGTATTTTATGAGCTCTCCCAATTAATCCCACCCTCCCCTTTCCTACACAGGACAACGCGTGCAGGGCTTAGATGTCACTCGCATACGGTACAGAATATTCCATCAAGAACCAAGCGGTTCGGTGAGTCTTTCCTCTGCCGTACCATTAAGTCCTGGAATTCCTTACCGGCGCTCGTGTTTCCTTCTTCCTACAGTCCCGGGTCCTTTAAGCGAGGAAAAGCATCTGATGAGGCCGTCAAGCTGAGCGCCACCATTGTAGCACTGTACGTGTTTGTAATGGTGACACTCTGTACTGAGACTTTGCCTTAAGTTTACCATCAGGCGGGGTGAAGTCAAATATTATACTTACGAGTTGTCTCGTTCGCTGTACACTCATGCTCTGCTGCGGGACGGTGGAGTCTGGCTGCACCCCCATAGCTGAGTAGATCTCTCGGAGCATCAGAAGCATCGTGTCCTCGGATTCCCTGGAGAAATTTTTTTTTTTTTAGAATTGACAGTTCTCGAGGAGAGATAATACCCGGGAAATTCGAAACAAAAAAAAAACTGTCATGATTCTTTCCAAGTTTATAGTTTATCATCAGGCGAGGTGAAGTCAAACTGACGTGTCTTTATTAAAAAAAAATAGAAAATTTAAAAAATTTAAAAAGTAAAAAATAAATAATTTATGCGTTGTCGTGTCGGGGGACTTCCAACTGGTGAAGCACTTCCACATGTTTTCGAAACGATTCAAGGTCCCCCGTCGATCTTACCCCGAGAGACACAAGTTTTTTTTTAATAAGAATATTAGCAACCGAAGTTACTAATATTCCCTTTAACCCCTCCAGCTAAGCTCAATGGCTTGTGTTAGGAGTGGATCAGTAGTGTAATATCCAGGAATCGAACCTAGGGCATCTCCATTGGAAAGCTCTCCTTAACCAATAAGGTACAAACGTTCAAATTTTTTTTAATGTTTACTTCACCTCGCCTGAAAATAAGCTGAAAGGAAAGTCTTAAGATAACCATTACAAACACGTACAGTGTAACTCCTGATGGTAAAGCCGTCTTTTTAACCAATAAGCTACTGGCGCTTAAACGATTTAAATCATATTGTAATGAATCTTTGGCCAGGATTAAAAAATCCCCTCAGATACCACCTCTGTCAAAACCGGTGGAGGTGATTAAATCGGACTCGAACCGACTAAAACGCACGCCGTTTATGAGTCCTTGATTGCCGGACGTGATACAAGACATACAGTGTTGCCGTTGCAAGTTTAATTTTATTTTATTTTTATTTTATAAGGATTTTTGGTTTCGGTTTATGGTTTGTGTTTTCTTGTTATGTGCTGCAGCTTTCTTCTTTCATATCCCTCGCACCCCGGCAGACCCGGAGACATCTCTTTGGAGATGAGGCCAGGATTCAAACCTAGGAACATCGATAGTAATGCCAACTCCTGAACCACCAAGCTAGTGACGTCACCCCCCCCCCCCCCCCCCCACTCACCAGTATCCCACGTGGCTGCTCATGGCGAACAGGTACTCGTTGATCATCTCCAGAGGCGCTTCCTGCAGCACGTAGTCCACCCGCCGACCGCAGTTCAGGCGGCCCAGCATCTCCGGAGTAGACTGAAAGACCATGAAAAGACCATTATTTATATGTATTCACATTTTTAATTACTCATTTCGTTTCGAATTTTAAGGCAATTTTTTTTACACAGATTAAAATGATTATAATGCAATTTGGTTGTGGAGATCCGATGGCAGTCGCTTCACGGAAAGTCGGTTCGAGTCCGACATAACATAACATCACCGTCTCCGGTAGGATTGATATCTGTAGGGATTTCGCGCAGGGATCCCAGGATATATATATATGTATATATATGATGGAACGGGAGTCCTTATGGGAAATGATTACCATGGCTTTTTTTATTGTGCGTAAAATCCCCACGGAACCAATACCAGAGTCGGTTGGAGAGTTTATGTCCGTCTAAAACACACGCCATCTTTGGGTCCTTATGCCGCGTCCACATTTAAGTAACATTTTACCGTGACCGTGTCAGAAGTGCGTGTCCGTCGCGTATTTAGCTGCGTGATAGCTGAGCTTAAATGAAACCATCGATCGACTGGCGGCCGTGTCAACACAACTCTAGTTTGTGTGCCCATGTGCTACAAGTTGTTACATCCACATTCAAAGTTTTCTCTTAATGTCACTCTGTCCGGTCCGCTGTTCATGTCACAAATGTGGACGCAACTTTACATGGGTATTAAAATTAATGATGCTTTAAAGTAATCAGTATCTTACCAACTCTTTCTCTTTCGCCAACTCTTCTCTGCTCTCGTCGAATAGCTGTTCTTTGTCTAATTCTTCTTCTACGACCTAAAGTTCAGAAGAAAATATATATTATAAAATTTATTTTAAAACATTAAGGCTTAGTTGCACCAACTACATGTTAAAGTTAAGGTTTCCGTCAAATTTAACACTAACAGTAACATTGATTCTAATGGTTTGGCTAAATGTGTTGCACCAGAGTATTTAGTAGCTCTGTTATAGTTATCTTTTTGATAGAATTTGACGTTTGAGCGTGGCCGGTTACAGTTAGCGTCAAGTTATGACGTCATTTTAACAATTGTCAAATGGTGCAACCTGTTTTATACCTGACCGGTACTTTAACTGCAATGTTAATGTTAAAGTACAATCGTGCAACCCAGGCTAAAGCATTTTTTAATAGACAGAGTGGACAGTGTTCCCTCCATGTTCGTTGATCGGCAGATGGCGCCACGGGTACGTAAGGTTGGCTTGGGTCTTTCGAATCCCTTTTTTATACCACTTAAATGGGCAGACAAGCACCGCCCACCTGATGGAAACTGGTCACCGTGATCTATGGAAGTTTGCAAGACCAGAGCCGTCACAATCGTACTGCCTATAGTGTAGAAACCTTCTAATGTCCTTCTTGAAGAACCCCATATTGTAGTCGCTTGGGAAAACCACGGCAGAGAGTTCATTCCACAGCTTGAGCGTGCGCGGGATGAAACTCCTTTCAACCATGTTTTTTTTATGACACGTCAATTTGACTTCACCCCGCCTGATGATAAGCTGAGGGCAAAGTCTCAGTACAGAGGGTCACCATTACAAACACGTGCAGTGCTACAATGGTGGCGCTCAGCTTGACGGCCTCATCAGATGATTTTTCACGCCCCGCTTAAAGGACCCGGGACTGTAGGAAGAAGGAAACACGTGAAGTGGTGGGCCATCACCCATGATGGTGGTTGTAAAATTCAGGTATTAATAATTAATAAATTAGAGGCGTGAATCACTACAAAGTATAAAACAAAGTCGCGTTCTCTGTCCCTATATCCTTATGTCCCTTTGTACACTTAAATCTTTAAAACTACGCAACGGATTTTGATGCGGTTTTTTTAATAGATAGAATGGTTAAACAGGAAGGTTTATATGTATATAACATCATGCTACAACCAACTGGTGCGGAGCAGGAATGAAAAATGTTGCAAAAACGGGGTGACGCAGACGAAGTTGCGCGGGTTGGTTAGTATATAACTTACCCGTTCCAGAGT
Organism: Pelosia muscerda; assembly: GCA_963691645.1. NCBI lineage: Eukaryota > Metazoa > Arthropoda > Insecta > Lepidoptera > Erebidae > Pelosia > Pelosia muscerda. The sequence goes on from OY829125.1 coordinate 3,099,658, forward strand.
TCCGTCTGTTGGAACAGATTTCCACTTGTTCCAGGTGTTCCGGAGTGATTCCACCAGCTTCTGTTTGAGATCAGCTCCAACTCGAGCCATGGTGTCTTTTAGCTCTGTAAGAAAAATATTTTTTTTTATATACTATGTAGGTGGCAGACAAGCACACGGCCCACCTGATGGAAAGCGGCCACCATGGCCTATGAACGTGTGCAACACTAAGGGTGTCACACACGCGCTGCCCACCCTGAAGGGAAAGGGGGAGAGCTGGGAAGGGGTGGGGAGGCTAGGAAGGGGAGGGGAAGGAGGGGTACAGTGAGCTCTGGCTACCCTACTTACCGGCGGGAACACAACACGATGGACATCCACGCGGGCGGAGCCGCGGGCAACAGTTATCATTTATAACCCGCTTTTATTAGTTTCTTATTACCGCGGTAGCCTAGTGGTATGGGTAATGGACTGCTGAGACGACGTCTCGGGTTCGATCCCAGGTCTACCATGGCGCACACCAATGACTTTTCGTTGCTTTTCGAAGTTATGTGTGTATATATCGCAGGTTTATAAGTGCCCGGTTAATGGCAATAGGCTCGCCACCTATTACATTGGGACCTAAGAATAAACTGGCGAAATGTGGGTGCTAGTACCTCTGCCTACCACTTCGGGGATATAGGAGTGAGTTTATGTTATGTTATGTAATGTTATAAATATTTGTATTTAACGGGGACCGAACCCACGCCTCCTGCGAAGCAGTCGCGTTCACTACCGCCACGTCATAGAAGTCTGTGTCTGTGTTACTTTTTTTTTTTATTAATTTTTATATTTCACGTCAATTTGACTTCACCTCGCCTGATGTTAGGCTGAAGGCAAAGTCTCATGAAAGAGGGTCACCATTACAAACACGTTCAGTGCTACAATGGTGGCGCTCAGCTTGACGACCTCATCAGATGCTTTTTCACGCCCCGCTTAAAGGACCCGGGACTGTAGGAAGAAGGAAACACGTGCGCCGGCAAGGAATTCCAGGACTTAATGGTGCGGCAGAGGAAAGACTCACCGAACCGCTTGGTTCTTGATGAAATATTCTGTATAGTACCCCCCCCCCCCCTGGTCAGCTTGACGAGAAGAAAGAAATATCTTTGAAGTTTCCTTACCCAAATGCATTCTCTTCCTGCCTTTGTGGTGTGGAATCAAATACGGCTTCAGCTCCTTGAGCCTAGGGTTGATTAGAGGTTCGATTCTGTAATATATTAAAAGCTCAATCAGATAGATAGATAGATAGATTACTCCTTATTGTACACCAAAAACAAAACAAAAAATAAATACAAGAAAACACCAAAGACAATTAGTGAGTTACAGTTTGTTCTAATGTACAATGGGCGGCCTTATCGCTGGAATTACTACTGGACTGATACTGGAACAATACTGGAACTGGACTACGTAAGGCAGCCGCTGACGCGAATAGAATAGAATAGAACAGTTACCACATTTATTATAAATAAACAGAACTATCTTATATATAAAATTCTCGTGTCACAATGTTCGTGCCCGTACTCCTCCGAAACGGCTTGACCGATTCTCATGAAATTTTGTGAGCATATTGAGTAGGTCTGAGAATCGACCAACATCTATTTTTCAAACCCTTTAGTGATAAGGGTTGTTCACCCTTGAAGTTTATAAGGCAAAACAACGTTTGTCGGGACAGCTAGTATATTAAAAAGAAAATAAAGAATAACGATAATCTACCTGAGTTTCTTGCTGGTCTCTTCTCAGGAGATTTAACTACTGAATCAGCGAAAGAATCATTTTCAAACGATTTATTTAATCATTCTCTGAACCTTTTCCCAACTCAGTTAGGGTCGGCTTGGGTGATAAACTGAACTTCGATATTTTCCGTGCAGCGACTGCCATCTGACCTCCACAACCAGTGGTCTAATGACCAATGCCGATATGGACTTCCAAGTTACAGTGGTTGCACTTTTAAGGGCTCCAACTACTCGTAACGACTGCCAAAGATGTTTGTATGGCGACCGGGACCGACGGCTTAACGTGCTCTCTGAGGCACGACCAGGCCAGTGCAAACAGCCATATTCATACATACAACTTTTGCACTGAGCGGGAATCGAACCCGCGCTCCGTGCGTATTAGTCGCGTGCACTACCGCCACGCCACGGAGGCTGTCAAACGATTTATTTTCTATTTTATTTATTATAAATTATAATATTTTTGACAAATGTAGGTACATTGTTGTAAAACTTTGACATTCATAAGTGCTCTTTATGTGCCTAAACTGAATAAACGAAATGGATTCTTTGATTCTTGACAGTTCAATGCTGGACATAGGCCTATTATCACAGAACAGAAAAACCTATTATAAACTAGCTGTGCCCGCGACTTCGTCCGCGTAGAAAGTAATATTTTTTTTTAAAACAAAAGTTGCCTAAGTTACTCCTTATTACATAAGCTATCTGCCAGTGAAAGTCCCGTCCAAATCGGTCCAGCCGTTCCAGGGGCCTTCGGCTTCGGGAGCGTTCCCCTTGCACCCTGTATATGTATGATTTCTTACCTATAAGCTATAGGGTCGTAAGGGTGGAATATGTTGAAAAAATTCTTGCAAGTCGGCAGAGAAAACTGGACGCCTAAAGACTCGATGCCACGGATACATTCGAATATCGCTGAAAAAAAAAACAGTAATAAAACATTAAATCTACTATATAAAAATAAGTCGAGTTTTCCTTCCTGACGCTATAACTCCAGAACGCACGAACCGATTTCCACGGTTTGGCGTTCGTTGGAAAGGTCTCGGGCTCCGTGAGGTTTATAGCAAAGAAAATTCAGGAAAAATTTCAACAGAAAAGCGGGAAAATCATTTTTTGTAGCCATCTGGTGGCGAAACGGAGTTCGCCGGGTTTGCTAGTAGATAACTAAATATTCTAAGACAATCTACACAACGCCACCTAGACCGCTATCGGTCATTCATATCATTCTGACGTTTTGTAAGTCCCGTTTAATGGTGCTTGAGCGGGACTTTCAAAACGTCACAATGAAAAATATAGATTAGTTTAGAAAATTGACCAGCGATTCGAATCGCGGTCCAGGCCTGAGAAGACTCCGGCAAGAAACTTTGCGGGCTTTTTTTTGGTCTATTTACAAACATTTACTAGTAATTCGCTTTTTTTTATGCAACTTAGGTCGCAGCCAAGCACGCGGCCCACCTGATGGTGGTTACCGTGGCCTATGAACGAGTGTAACACCAGAGGAATAACACTCGTGCCGCAACCCCTGTAAGAACAGAGACATTCTGTGTCGTCAGCGCAAAAGATGTAGGATAAGCCTTTGGTTTTCCCACGGACAACACAAAACCTCTCTAGTGAGCTCTGGCTACCCTACTCACCACCGAAAACACAACACAAGGTTATTAAACGGCGATATTCTGTAGGGTGGAGGTACTTCCCCAGTCGGACTGCTCGATTGGGACGGATATACCGTCGTGTCCTACCTCCTCTTGAGTAGCAAGTTGAGTGAACGTCGATAAGTCAAGTCAAGTCAATAGTCAATACAATTTTTTTTTTTACACAACGCCACCTAGACCCATGGTAAGCATAGTTTAACTAGCTTGTGTTATGGGTTCTAGAATGCGGATAAACATACTTAAATCTTTTTTTTTTTGTAAATACATACATATTATACATAGAAACAACAACAAAACAAACGTAAAGCCATAGAGATATTGATCAGTTTGCAGTCACAAGTATAATTGGTTTCATTAGGTATTGATTAGTCTCATTACTACCCTTATTTTTAACTTTGATTTTTAGTTTCCCTTTTGGCTCTCAGTTCAAATTTAATAGTGATAACGTTTTTTTTTTCCTATCATTTTTATTAAAAAGCAGCCAATGCAACATTGCATTTTAAACACAAAATTGTCTGTGTACATCTATGGTCTAATTCGTGGACAATTGTGTTGGTTACATGGTTGATAATTTGGATTAGTTCTTAAGATTATTTGTACAAGACTATATCATGTAACTGTTTTTTGTCCCCAATAAATAAATAAATAAATAAACACCCAGACCAATGCAAATATTCATATTCTTGAACACAAATATTTTCACTGAGCGGGAATCGAACCCACGCCTCCTACGTAGCAGTCGCGTTCGCTACCGCCACACCACGGAGGTTGTCGAGTACGGTAACCACTCTCCATCGGACGGGCCGTGTGCTTGTCTGCCACCTGAATAGTATTAAGGTTGCCTTCTCACCAATAGGGCTTCCAAGAGCATATAGGGCGGCCGGTTCGAACTCCAAATGAGGGTATACCACGGAAGGTCGGCCGGTCCCGGCTGAACTGGCCACGTACTGTTTCTGGCTTTCCTGGAAGGTAAGGAGTAAAATCTTTTTATTTGTTTAACTGTGGAGGAACGGGATGTGAGGTCCCTCCAACACAAAGGGAGGATTTATCGCATGTTTATAAGTGCCCTGTTAATGGCAATAGGCTCGCCATCTATTACATTGGGACCTAAATATACAGTGGCAAAATGTGGGTGCTAGCACCTCTGCCTACCCCTTCGGGGATATAGGCGTGAGTTTATGTTATGTTATGTTATGTTATGTGTTTTACTGAATTTAAAAGGTTTTTGCGTGGTGAGGGCCTTCAGCTAGAATAAGGACCATTTTTCTTTGTTTATTTATTTTGTCATTTGATTTGATTTCATTAGTCATAACTTACTTATATTTATAGCTAAGTAATAGTTAAACTGGCACTGAAGTTAACAGAAATGCTGTGTGCAGATGTAAGTGGACTTCAGGTTTAGAATGCTATATAGTTTGTAAAATCATAGAGGTCCCGGGTTCGAATCCTGACCATTACACTACCGACGTGAACCCACTCCTAACACAAGCCATTGAGCTTAGCTGGAGGGGTTAAAGGGAATATTAGTAACTTCGGTTGCTAATATACTTTTTAAAAAAACAAAAAAAAAATCTCATGTCTGTTTCTGTACCAACTTTATAAAAAACTAGCTGTTGCCCGCGGCTCCACCCGCGTGGACTTCTGATCCCGTTCCCGCTGCTCTTTGTTCACCTTTTAAACCTTTTCTGGACTTCCACGAATAATTCAAGACCAAAATTAGCCAAATCGGTCAAGCCGTTTTCATGTTATGTCGTGACAACGGTTTCATTTTTCTATATATAGATAAAAAAAAATGGTAAATCCTGGTATCGAACTCGAGACCTCGTCTCAGCAGTCCATTACCCATACCACTAGGCTACCGCGGTTGTTACTAATATAAGGATGATGATGATGATATATTTACCTTGCTCTGATGACATAACAGATCATATAGAATGACGCTGCCAAGGGAATGCCCTCCAAGGGAAACTCCTCCCTTGAAGGAAGGGTTCCTCTCTTTGAAGAGTTGATAAATTCTGTTCAGCTCCTTGCATACGGTATTCAGAATTGTCTGTGGAAAATAAAGATGTTTTTTTTATACTTGTTTCGGCAGGGCCTACCTGATGGTTAGTGGTTAACACAAGGTTATTATTAGCCGCGATGTTCTATAGAGTGGAGGACTTCTCCGGTCGGACTGCTCAATAAATAAATAAATATTCTAGGACAATCTACACAACGCCACCTAGAACCCATGATAAGCATAGTTTAACTAGCTTGTGTTATGGGTTCTAGAATGCGGATAAACATACATAGATACATTCTTTTTTTGTAAATAGATACATATTATACATAGAAATACCCAGACCAATGCAAATATTCATCTAGCACACAAATATTTGCACTGAGCGGGAATCGAACCCACGCCTCCTGCGTAGCAGTCGCGTTCACTACCGCTACGCCACGGAGGTCGTCAAATATGGATGAACAATCATATCATATCATATGATTGAATGAAGGAATGATTGATTGGTGGATTGAAGGAATGAAGGAATGATTGATTGGTTGTTTGAAAGAATGGAGGAATGATTGATTGATTGAAGGAATGATTGATTGGTTAATTGAAAGAATGAATGATTGTTTAAGCGAATGTATGATTGAATGGACGAATGAATGATTGAATGAACAAATGAATGAAGGATTGATTGATTGATTCAACCAATGAATGATTGATTGATTGAACCAAGGAATGATTGTTTAAACGAATGAATGATTGAATAAACTAATGAATGAATGACTGATTGTAGATTTTAAGGTGTCCAGGAACTTTTGGAGTTACATGGCCAAAAGTAGTATTACACGGAGGTAGGACACGACGGTATCTCCCGTCCGAAATGAGCTGTCCAACTGGGGAAGTACCTCCGCCCTACAGAAGACCGCGGTCATAATAACCATCGTGTTGTGTTCCCGCCGGTAAGTAGGGTAGCCAGAGCTCACTGTACCCCTCCTTCCCCTCCCCTTCCTAGCCTCCCCCTTTCCCTTCAGGGTGAGCAGCGCGTGTGTAACACCCTTAGTGTTGCACACGTTCATAGGCCACGGTGGCCGCTTTCCATCAGGTGGGCCGTGTGCTTGTCTGCCACCTACGTAGTATAAAAAAAAAAAAAAACTGGTGTTACCTGGCAGAAGACCGGACTCGTGTAGAACAGCACATCCAGCACGGTGTCGTTGGTGAAGTTGCGCAGACGCGGGATGCTGTCAAGTGTGATCTGCGCGAGACGGCGGTCTACTCCCGTCTCGCCGGAGTGGAGGGCCGCGTGCCACGATATTGGTAGCACCTGGGGTGGTGAAAGAGGGATGTTATAATTAAATACCGTTCGAATAACCTATGGGAAATTTTCACGGGATAAGAAGTAGACTATATTTTATTACAGACTATTTCTCAGGGGTGGGAGGGAGGCTACTCACCAATCACTCATGGCTTAACAATCTCAACGTATAGTCGTATATGTAATATTCCGCAAGAATCAAAAAATCAATTTCGTTTATTCAGTTTAGGCACACAAAGAGCACATATGAATGTCAAAGTTTCACAATTATAATATTGTTAAAAATATTATAATTTATAATAAACTAGCTGACCCGCGCAACTTCGTTTTTTTTTTAAGGAACATTAGCAACCGAAGATACTAATATTCCCTTTAACCCCTCCAGCTAAGCTCAATGGCTTGTGTTAGGAGTGGGTTCACGTCTGTAGTGTAATGGCCAGGATTCGAACGCGGGACCTCTCGATCGTAAGGCCGACTCCTTAACCACTAAGCTGCCGATGCTTTTTTATTTTATATAATTAATTTAACTATTTAAAAATATGGCGGACTTACCTCGACTCTGCTCACGATGCCTTGATCGTAAGAATTCTTGTAATGTGATTGCACCAGTTGCAAACTTGTCGAACGAAAATCTTCAACTGCAAATGAAAAATATTATAAATGTCAATTTCAAATAGTTTCAGATGTGGAAATTTACTAGACAATAATATTTTATCAAAAAGGTTGACCTAAGCACTAGATCTTCCGGTCAACCGGACTAAGGAACAAAATAATTTTTCCGTAGTCCGGTTAACTGTACCATGGATAGTTTTTTTTACCCGTAGTCCGGTTGACCGGAAAACTTAACCGTACTACGGGTAATAGATGGAAATACATGTTGTTAGTGGAACGGTCCCGAAAACGAAAACTGGGGATACCCACAACTGACCAGTTTAACTTAACTGGGATACTTTTTTTTATAGTAATACTTTTTTTTGGTAGATACCATAGTTTTTAAACCCTTTGAATAGTATTATTGCTGTAAATTATGCTAATAAAAGGGTTTAAAAACCATGGTACCTTCCAAAAAAAGTATTGCGATCCAAAAAAAAGTTGCACAATTTTGTTAAATAAAACGTTCCCTTAACACCCTTTTTTATTCCAGACACGTTAATTTGACTTTACGCCGCCTGATGGTAAGCCAAAGCAAAGTCTCAGGAACGAGGGTCACCATTACAAACACGTTCAGTGCTACAATGGTGGCGCTCAGCTTGACGGCCTCATCAGATGCTTTTTCGCGCCCCGCTTAAAGGACCCGGGACTGTAGGAAGAAGGAAACACGTGCGCCCGCCGGCAAGGAATTCCAAGACTTAATGGTGCGGCAGAGAAAAGACTCACCGAACCGCTTGGTTCTTGATTGTACCCTGTATAGACCCCCCCCCCCCCCCTTTCACTGTTTATATTCTCTTACCAACTTCCTCCACAGATCTGAAGCGCATATCGCACGCAGACCCGACGCCATGACAGAGCAGTAGGAGATGGTCTATGCTAGAAGGTTCTGCATCTTCGATCTCGGAGTCGTCACACCCTCGGCGGACGACACGGGGACGGGACGAAGACTGCTGTAAATTCGGACGAGAGATGATTAGATTACCTTTTTATCACTTAAATGGTAGATAAATACACGGCCTATCTGTTAGGAAGTGGTTACCGTGGCCTATGGACGTATGGGGCTACACACTCGTGCTGTCAACCTTGTAAAGGTGAGTCCAGATTTGTGACATGAATGGATAGCGTGGTATCAAGACATGACGTTGTGGACGTAACAACTTGTGGCACATGGGCACCCGAACTAGAGTTGTGCTGACACGGCCACCAGTCGATCGATGGTTTCTTTTAAGCTCAGCTATCACGTAGCTGAATATGCGACGGACACGCACTTCTGACACGGTCACGGTAAAATGTTGTAAGAGAAATCTTTCTTTATCAAAAGTCCAAAATACACACAGTGAAGTATATGGATCTCGGAGAATGGTTGTAGACCTAATCACGGTACCATAATAACTATCAATTCATTCGCTCTTTCATTCATTCATTCAACCACTTTCAGCCCTCTATATTAACTGAAATAATTATACATTTACAATCTTAAATGTATACAATTACTAAAAAATGGTTACTTTACTCTTTAAATAATAATTTTAAACATTAATACATTCACTTTCATTCATTTATTCAATCACTTTCATCACTCTATAATAACTATTATTATTATAAATTTTCCATCTTTAAATTAAGACAACATTTCATAGAGACATTCACTTGTGGCAAAACCACATGTACCCAGCGCCATCTAGCGACAGCAAGAGTAACTACTACGTCACTACGGATCCTGCATCGCGAAAATGAAGTTCTCGCGCTAGTACAATATATATACAACAACCCAACGTCAACCGTTGGGCCGCGGCCCGCCAGGCGTGATCTCCTTGCCTGGTCGGAGGATCCTCCCTTTGTGTTGTAGGGACATCACATCCCGTTCCTCCACACACTTAATCACTCAATTATGAATTTACAATCAATTCATTCGCGTATTCTATCATCTATAACTCTTCTATAACTAAAAAATGTATACTCTACTCATCTAATAATGTCAAATATCAAATCATTCACTCATTCATACATTCATTCATTCAACAAGATATTAAATGTCAGACTAACAATCTTCTCCTTCTGTATACGATATTCTCCAGCGCCGTGGACAAGGAATATCAGATGGTCTATCTTGAGAGGCTGGTCTCTTGACACCCTGATCTTGGGAGGATTCCTGTACACCCGCTTACCGAAGGAGAACAGCTGGGAGAAGGGATTTCCTGGCTGGATTAGGTTAGGATGGGTTAGTTAGGGTTAGGAATAGGAGATCCTAAATCTTATATGTAAAGTTACTGTGTCTATTTTTTTCTGTTTATTTATTTTGTCATTTGATTTGATTTCATCACTACATATTATAAAATAAAGTCGCGTTTTCTGTCCCTATTTTTCTTGTCCCTTTGTATGCTTATATCTTTCAAACTACGCAACGGATTTTGATGCGGTTTGTTTTAATAGATAGAATGGTTAAAGAGGAAGGTTTATATGTATATAACATCATGCTACGACTAACAGGTGCGGAGCAGGAATGAAAAACGTTGCAAAAACGGGGTGACAAAGATGAAGTTGCTCGGGTCAGCTAGTGATTAAATAAATAAATAATGCCCAGATGAAGGTAACCACTTACCGGTGGAGTGCTAAACGCGTCGCTGTTCAAAAAATGTACCATCACAGTGGGTCCGTGCATCACCACCACCTCATTATTGGGTAGCACCAGGCGCCTGTGCCATTCCCCTGTAGTCATTCCGTGCCAATACTCCTCCTGGAAAAAAATTATGGCAGTCCGTGAGTGACGAGTGAAAACTTGGCCAAAACAATATGTAGTTTTTTTTATGGCACGTTAATTTGACTTCACCTCGCTTGATGTTAAGCTGAAGGCAAAATCTCATGATTCACCATTACAAACACGTTCAGTGCTACAATATGTAGTTTTTTTTATGGCACGTCAATTTGACTTCACCTCGCTTGAAGTTAAGCTGAAGGCAAAGTCTCATGAAAGAGGGTCACCATTACAAACACGTTCAGTGCTACAATGGTGGCGCTCAGCTTGACGACCTCATCAGATGCGTTTTCTCGCCCCGCTTAAAGGACCCGGGACTGTAGGATGCTTAAATTCCATTCGGTTGGGTAGTTATAATAACATAACATAACATAACATAAACTCACGCCTTTACCCCGAAGGTGCAGAGGTGCTAACACCCACAGTTCGCCGGTTTATGTTTAGGTCCCAATGGAATAGGTGGTGAGCCTATTGCCATTAACCTATTGACATTAACTTATGAACCTGCGATAACACACATAACTTCGAAAAGCATCGAAAAGTCATTGGTGTGTGTCATGGTAAACCTGGGATCGAAGCCAAGACACATCCAAGGCCAACCTCTATTTTTCATATCACTTAGTGATAAGGGTTGTCCACGAGCTTACCTCAAGTTTTTGAGCGACAGACTCCGTGTAGGGGACATATCTGGGGTCTGTGGTGCCTTTGTAGAACCAACTGCATCTGAAAAAAAAATACACATTTACACAATACATAATAATAACCTCCGTGGCGTGGCGGTTGTAAACGTGGCGTGGGTTCGATTCCCGCTCAGTGCAAACATTTGTGTGCATGAATATGAATATCTCAAAATCTCCCTAAGAAAAGCTTATAGTAAAGTCTCCACTACTTTACTAGGGCAACTATCATCCGTCATCGTCATCATCATCATCATCATCATCATCATCATCATCATCATCATCATCATCATCATCATCATCATCATCATCATCATCATCATCATCATCATCATCATCATCATCATCATCATCATCATCATCATCATCATCATCATCATCATCATCATCATCATCATCATCATCATCATCATCATCATCATCATCATCATCATCATCATCATCATCATCATCATCATCATCATCATCATCATCATCATCATCATCATCATCATCATCATCATCATCATCATCATCATCATCATCATCATCATCATCATCATCATCATCATCATCATCATCATCATCATCATCATCATCATCATCATCATCATCATCATCATCATCATCATCATCATCATCATCATCATCATCATCATCATCATCATCATCATCATCATCATCATCATCATCATCATCATCATCATCATCATCATCATCATCATCATCATCATCATCATCATCATCATCATCATCATCATCATCATCATCATCATCATCATCATCATCATCATCATCATCATCATCATCATCATCATCATCATCATCATCATCATCATCATCATCATCATCATCATCATCATCATCATCATCATCATCATCATCATCATCATCATCATCATCATCATCATCATCATCATCATCATCATCATCATCATCATCATCATCATCATCATCATCATCATCATCATCATCATCAACAACAACAACAATCATTCCAACTATACTTATCACAAAATAAAAGGAAATTCCCAACTCGACACTGGCAAAATTGTCCCCTAAATTGGGTTGATATGTTGCCATCTAAGAAAAAAGAAGAAGAGGTGAAGACACATTTCTCTTAGCATCTGTGTCGAAAATAATATAAATAGTCTTGCACTGACCTTCGAACGTTGGTCGGTTTATCACTCCAGTACACAGGGATTCGCAAGCGACCCATGAGGTTGACGTCATACCTTCCCCCATCTGTGGGCACCAGGGTGTCTTCGTTCAAATCCGCTGAAAAGAAGGTTAATATTTAGCATAACATAACATAACATAACATGACATGACATGACATGACATGACATGACATGACATGACATGACATGACACAAACTCACGCCTTTATCCTCGAAGAGAGAAGTGAGGTGCTAGCACCCACATTTCGCCAGTTTATGTTTAGGTCCCAATGTAATAGGTGGCGAGCCTATTGCCATTAACCGGGCACTTATAAACCTGCGATAAATACACACATAACTTCGAAAAGCATCGAAAAGTTATTGGTGAGTGCCATGGTAAAACCTGGGATCGCACCCGAGACCTCGTCTCGGCAGTCCATTACCCATGCCTCGCATTCCAGTATTACGTGGGCGGCCGTTTCCTTGGCAACGAAGCAACCCCTGTAGAGGGGGCTGTCTGTTAAACCGATGTATGTATATGTTTGTTGAGGGGGCAGTAGCCCGTTATTGCCCCCATAACAATTTATAGACTTATTCTACACATCTGCCCATATAAAAGCTTTCATTTAAATACTTACGACTTAAAAACGTGGTCTCCAAAGCTCTGGAATCCAGCACCGAGAAACCTCGCCATATCGACTTATCTTCCACATCCACCCTATAGAACCAGTGGTGTTTGACTGCTCCATACTCAGGGTTGGAGCGGTTCTGAAAGATAAATAAATAAATAAATAAATAATCTAGGAAAATCTACACAACGTCACCTAGACCCATGGTAAGCATAGTTTAACTAGCTTGTGTTACGGGTTCTACAATGCGGATAAACATACATAGTTTTTTTTTTTGTAAATACATATTATATTATACATAGAAATACCCAGACCAATGCAAATATTCATATTCAAGCACACAAATATTTGCACTGAGCGGGAATCGAACCCGCAGTAGTGTAGCAGTCGCGTTGACTACTGCCACGCCACGGAGGTCAACATATCAAAATTGAGGAACCGCATCTTAGATCACTTCAAGCATAAACCTCCTCAGGTTTCGCCTCATGATGAGGTGGTTATTTCGAACAAGAATCGACTAAAACTCCTCTCGCATCAAGACGCCGTTCCACGCACAGAACAGTAGCCTTAGCACGAAATACTATCGAATTCGTAATGTAAAGGTATCGGCAGAACGGAGCATTGCAATTGGCCGGCTACACACAATGCTACGTTCTCTCGAAACCTTTACATTACGAATTCGATAGTATTTCGTGCTAAGCGCTCTGAAAAAAAACTAGTAGAAATGCGACATGACAGTTTCAGTAGCGGCACCGATGTCGCAAAACTCACACATACAACCATTAATAATAGGCTTTACCGTGTATTACTAGTAAATAATTGTTTTGATATGTCGTACTTATTTATATACAACCTTTAATGCCAGCTCAAATCATACGTATTACAAAACGAAAACGCACTACCCATTTTAAGGTAGGTGGCAACTACACTGACGGACTCATAAACTGCATCAAAGTTCAGGTTTACTCTAAAAGGATTTTTTATAATAAGTATGCAAACTTTTTAGATTAAATTATATAAATATGGAAAGACTGGCTCTTAATCTTAAAAAAAAATTAAATTTAAAAATAGAACTGCAGTAAAACAAATGAATATAGCCGGGAAAAGAAAATTTACTTGTAGTATCAGATTTGCGTGTTATTTATAGCAAAGTTTTAAATTGATTCTCATTGATTTTTTTTGTTTTGTCAATTGAATTATTGTTACCAGCATAATTGTTGGGTTAGTTTTTTAACACATCGAGAGTTTTTGAACCATAATGGATACTTCGTCCGAACAAGCGGCACAAATTGTAGCATTGGTGCGGGAGGGCTTGGATCAACGAACGATTGGTAGAAATTTAAATTTAAACCAGTCTACGGTTTCTAGAATATACAGAAGGTTTGTAGAGACAGGTTCTTACAGGAGGAGACGTGGTACAGGCAGAACTCGAGCAACCACAGGTCGTGATGACCGATTTATTGTTATAACTTCCCTGCGAAATCGTTTCCTCACGTCAGTTAACATCAAAACCGAGCTTAATGAAGTGCGTGGAGTAAACGTGTGTGCACGAACAATAAGAAGAAGGTTAAAGGAAGCGGATATCACCCCTTTTAGACCAGCAAATGGTCCAAAGTTGTCTACAGCTCACAGACAAGCTCGCTTAAGATTTGCGCGTCATCACCTGAATTGGACAGAAGAGCAGTGGGCCTCTGTATTGTTCACGGACGAGTGTAGGACATGTTTATATGGTGCAGATGGTCGCAGAAGAGTCTATCGTCGACGTGGGGAGCGATATGCTCAAAGTTGCATTGAGGAGCGTGTTCCTTTTGGAGGCGGTTCATGTATGGTCTGGGGTGGCATATCGATGAACGGGCGAACAGAACTTGTGTTCATAGACATGGTCCGTCAAAACGGTAATAGAGGGGGTTTGACAGCACATCGCTACATAACAGAGATATTAGAAGATCACGTGGTGCCTTACATGGGATTCATAGGCGAAAATTTTACTTTAATGCAGGATAATGCCCGGCCGCATGCAGCTGCACAAGTTCAACATTATTGCGAAGAGGTTGGGATACGTACAATGAATTGGCCAGCACGCAGCCCGGATCTTAATCCCATCGAGCATGTTTGGGACAATTTAAAAAGAGCTGTATATGCGAGAAACCCTTCGCCCACGACAGTGGCAGCACTAAGAACAGCACTTTCAGAAGAATGGGACAATATTCCGCAAGATCTTTTAAAAACCCTTATAAAATCTATGCGGAACCGATTAGAATCCGTAATAAGGGCACGTGGGGGTAATACACCTTATTAAAACACAAATAAACCCTTGCATAAAGTTTGTGTCTATTGTTAAAACTAATTTTTTAATTAAACCAATTTTTCTTAAATTTCTGTTTTTTCTGCAAAAAAAGTCTTAAGGTCCTTTCCAGTACATAAACTTAAACTTAAAGATATGACCCTACGCTGTTTTAAAGTTCACGAACCAATCTAGAGGTTTCAATTTAAATCTGTATAGAAAGTATGCATACTTGGTTAAAATATTTATTTCAAAGTCGTCTATTACTTTGATGCAGTTTATGAGTCCGTCAGTGTATATTGCCACCACTTTTTCTAACCGTTCAAAATAGCGATTACTACTTTGCTATAGAAAACGCATTTATGGCGTTTCATACTTGAATCGAAGAAGCTTGAATATTTATAAAAAAAAATTGGTTGCCTGTAAAGTCGGTATACGGGCGAAAGTTTTACGTGACAACGACTTTGAGTGGTATGTCTGTCTCTCTCGCTCTTAGGCGGGCTAACCATGCCCGAGTGGAAGGGACGCGTGCCTCTCACTCGCTCTCATTGTTAGCGCATAACGTGAGCGGAGCGTAACGCAGTTTCTTGAAGTGTCACCCGGCAAGCCAATTTATAAGACGTTGTCACGTCAAAAAGTTTAGACGTATTCTTATCAAAAAGGTTCATATTGTAGGATTTATCCTTCGTTGCGTAAATACGCAAAGCGACACGCGAGCACCGACTACATCACACTTCCACTTGTTTTTTTTGCTTTACATAGTTCCACGGCCCGCAATTTTACGGATGCGTGCGCGCATGAACTGCATACCGGTGACTGCCTTCCGACGCACAGTACCAGAAACGCAAAACACCGTTTACGCGGATCACAGTCACAGAATTTTACTTTCAGATGAAGTTAGAATGTATGATGAAATCGTAGCAATGTGTGGCAAAAAGACTCTTCAAGAAAGGGTCTTTTAGATCACGTTTTTAGAGAATTTCATTTGGGTCCAGAAGTTTCCTAGCTCCGAAAACTAATGAATAAAATGCCCCAGGGATACTGGTTGAGGCGGTAATGGTGGAATTTCATGTGGTGCCATCTTGGGGAGGCCGCCATATTGAATTTGTAATGACGTTTCTTACTTAGTCATGTATTGTCATCAGAACTCAGAGCGTGTGCAAAATTTCATTTATTCCGAGGACCGGGAAGTGGGTCAAATTAAGATTCCAAGATTTTCTTACATACATAGTTACAAGTGAAGCTAATAAAATCGTGTTAAAAATGGAAGACATAATAAATCAAAACAAAAATACATCCCTACCTCTGATTGAGCTCCAATGCTCTCATCTGTATCTTCGTTCAACTGTACACCATCGAAATTAACAGTCACTGAATTCGTTGGACAAGAATGATTCGTCTCCATAGTTGGTTCCGCATTCCCTTCTTCCGTATTATTGTTCATAGAAGCCCTAACCTTATATCGTTTCTGATATATTAAAGCGGCACAATAACTGCAGTGATTTAATGATTCAAAATCTTTATCATCAGTTGACAATACATCTGTAGAACTATCTCCTTTATTGAATTCAGGTAACGCAACATCGTATTCTACTGTGAAATAATTGACATGGTGAATAGTTTGGTCGCTAGGCACTGGAAAATTTTGGACAGAAGTCAAATCTTTGATGAGATCTGCATATTTTTCTGTGCTACTTGCATGTTTGTAATGATTTTGACTTTGACTTAACTCAAAAAAAGATTTCGCGTGTTCGGTTTTTGGTGGGGTACTAAAATAACTGGCTAGTCGGTTCACATTTTCGGTTGGTACGTTCGTATTAGAATCAGCAAAGAAATTTAACGGATCTGGTAGTATAGGCGTTTCTTTTTTGATGCTTGGTTTGTTATCAGTTACCGTGGGGTCGGCTGGTAAGGTTTCGTGGGAAGGATTGAAGAGGGAAGATGATTTTGGTGTAACGGTATCGCTTGATTCAAAAATGTGTGAGGTTGAAATGACTCCTTCTGAACCAAAAAATGATGATGTGTTCAAAATTTTGACAGCACCAGGATCAAATTTGGATGAGGTGGTAGGTATTTGAATAGCTCCAGATCCAAACATTTGCGATGTTTGCGTTAATGTAACTCCATCAGATTTTTCTTTGGTTGTCTTAATTTCTTCGGAAGCAATTTCAGATGCTAGTTTTAAGTTAGGAGCAGGTTCATAATCACTTGATGATATATTAGAACATTCTGGCGCGTTAAACAGACCCAAGGCAAAAATGGGGGTGTCAGGCAATATATCAGCTTTTTCTTGATTTACGTTTGATGCACTGGTTACGACATTATAACCAAATGGCATTACACTTTGGGCCGTGGTGACTGACGCGGTCGATTTAGTCTGAGTCGATGTTTCTGGAACAGTTTTTATCAGTTCCTTGACTTTGCTCAATGCAAGTCTTTTCTTAAATTCTTCCTCAAAACCTGGTGGTATACTAATTTGAGCGGGTGAACACATTGTATTTCTATAATGATTATCTGCTGCATAGTTGCCAGTGTCAAAATAAGATGCCATACTAATCGGTTGGTGTTCAAACATTGTTGGCACTGTCTTATGTTCTTCAACATCAGGCACTTCTTCCAATTTCTTAAATTTTTCCACTCTATTTGTAAAAGAATCCAACTCACTCTCTTCTGTTTGCTCTCTCTCTTTAAATTCTATTTTATCATCGTCTGTTTCAGAAGGTTCTATAACGAATTCCTCGTATACAGAATAATCTTCTTTAGCATCTAATTCTATCGAATGCACGTCTAAAATACCAGCTTCATCAGACTTAGAGTCTTCTTCCGCCGGTGGTGCAGATGGTATACTCATTTGTCTTGGTAATATGTCTTCTTGGTGTATAAATTCTGCCTTCAATTCATCACTAGCATTTGTCGGCACCTTATCATTATGCTGGGGATCTCCAAGGAATCCAATCGTATTAGGATCGACTGCGTAGCTATAATCATGCTGTTTTGATAAATTAGTGGTATTCATCATAGAATGTACTGTATTTTGTCCAGGTGCCCATCCGTAGCTCAATTTTGTAATATCATCATCTTCTAAAAGTTCAGTAGCTGCTTGCACATGTAAAGTTTCTATGGTTTCTTCAGTTATGTGAGATATTTCTTCAAATTGATTGGCATCAAACTCTACCCTATCAACATTAATATCTGCTTCTGTTAAAGGAACTTCGACAGGATTCATCAACTGTATAGGTGCATTTATATTTTCGATTAGTTGCCAAGTTAAATCATCTTTTTCTATATCTTCGTCGTCATCCGGTTTGTTCACTTCTCTGCAAGTTTCACAAATATTCAATTCAGAACGGTTTTCAATATCAGCCGGTATATTGGCAGTATCCACATAATTTATGTTTTCTTCACTAGCTAATACCGCAGCTATATTAGCACACATGTTCAAATTTCCAATTTCTGATACAGCACCAACATTTTCATATAAATTTGTCTCTCTATTTAAAAATAAACTGCTTTTGTTAGTACTATCACACTCTTCAGACTTTTGATCAACTGTAAAGAAACTCACATTTGAAATTTGAGTTTCGTGCTCCACAGGTTTAGCTTCTAAACCTATGTTACGATTTGAATCTAATATACTATCATTTTTAAGATCATGTTCTTTCTGGATCACAGCACCTATATTTTCAAAGAAACTTATGCTACCTTGTTTGTCTTCTATATCTTTCTTTTTAACTCGTTCATACAATGGTAAACCTATTCCATCATTAACTTCAGTATTCTTTACTTTATCAGTTGCAATTGCAGCAAGACCAAATAATGGTACTGAAGAAACACTTAATATAGGTACTTGTTCTTTTGACAGAGTTTGTAATAAATTATCTGCCAATGGTATTTCTTCTTTTTCTTTTGGCTCATGCTCTATACTCGGGAATAGTCTATCTGACTGTATGTCTTGACTTATGTTATCTTGCGCTATAACTGGAAATGATGGATTTTGTGAGCCATATGCCGAGATATTCGATTTCACATCATCGTGGAACATTGCTTTAGCTTCACTACCTATCGGTTGAGGATATTTATGTTGATGACCTCTAACTACATCTGCTTTATGATCGTATGCAGTGCTAGTCATTTCAAGTTGTGTTTTTGTATCTATATCAGAAGGAAAAATGTTTCTATATTCAGTAGATGTATCGCTTGGAAATATATCAGCTAATTTATTAGGTACCGCATCTGTCTGTACAGATTCAAATATATCGCTTTTTATAATAGACGTCGGTTCAGATTTTAAATTACTGCTATTTTCTTCATACTTATTTTCAGAATAAGGTTGCAAATTTGATTCTGAACTGAAATCGTCTTTAATAAAGGTTTTTTCAACTGTAGGCAAGTTGACTGTTTGAGCAATTGGAGTTCTTTCAATTTGAGAATCATTAATACTTTTATTAACATCTATTACTGGTATATTGGTTAATATAGTTTCATTATCTTCAGGTTTTACAGTTGTACTCTCAATCGTGTCCGTTATATTGCCTTGCAAGTATGTGTTACTTGTGGTCTGTGAATTTTGTGTTGGATCTGTGTAATAACTCGTAGGATAGGTATGATAGGAGTAATTCTGATCGCCATATGTTGGATTTTGTTGATGATATGTATTATACTGGCTCGATGGGTCATAGTTTGCTTGACCATACGTATTTTGATTAGCTAGCAAGTTGGAATTGTTTGGCATAGTTTGCTCAGTATTTGGCATGAATATTTCGAAGTTGCTCTGAATTTGAGCATATTGTGGAGCATCATAAGATACATTTTGCTGTGCAACTGCAGAATCCTTTTTAGCATCATTATATCCGGGATCAAAGAATGTTGTAACACTACTTTGAATTTTATTAATATCAATACTACTTAGTTTCGATTTTAGCGACCCAATTATGCCGAAACCTTTGGATTCTTTAGACTCCTCTGGAGGTTCGTAACTTGTGTCTGATCTGTTTAAATCGAATAAGGTGTTGTATTGTTGACCGTAATCTTGATATTGTTGAGGTGCTTCATAGGTTGGATAAGATGCTTGATTGATAAAAGGAGCAGCAGGCACGGTCGGAGCCGAATTGGTGACGTCAAAATGCGTATTTGGAGTTTCAGATACTGTTTGTTGATTAATATCAAACGATGGAGTATTCGTGTCCACATTTTGTTGTTCAGGAGTGAATAAAGCTCCATAGAATGTACCAGAATCTACTTTTGGTATAACAGGTTTTATATTATTACTTATTGAACCAAAACCTTCTATAGGACCTGAGTAATACTGTGGTCTTTTCTTTGTCATCCTAAAGTTCGATGCTCCACTTGCTTTTGGGGGTTCTACTAATTTCATTGGTTCTGCTGGCAAATTTTCTTGAGTAGACATTGCTTGGAAATTCGACTGGTACGTGTTGGTAGTACTTTGTGGAGTATAAAACACTGGATTTTGCCCTGGATATGAGGCTGCTGTAACGGCAGGTAAAATTGGTACTGTTGGTGGAACGGCTGGAATTGAAGAAAATATGTTTGAAGATGGTGGCAGCGATGTCAGTACTGCTGAAGAAGATGCTAAATCTGAGCTCTGTGACACAGTTCCAACGTTCATAGTATAATCCGGAATGGAAGGCGTAAATATTGCTGTAGCTATAGTTTGCTTTGCAGATTCAAATAAATACGGCGCTGTTTTATCAATTGGTGCTATACTGCTTGTAGAATGAAGTCCTGACTGTGAAGAGAGATTAATGGAAGAGAAAGGTGGAGTATTTATAGAAGGCGCAGTTCCAAGCCCAGTAGATATTTGTTGAGATGGTGGAGGAGGTAAACTTGTAGCCAAAACTGGTTGAGTAGGATGACTTATATTTGGAGGTACTGCAGTACTGTCAGTAGGTACGTTTGTTTCAGAAGATGTTATGGAATCAAATGTTGGAATGAATATATTATCAGTTGAGGGTAGTTGCATAATTTGTTGTTTTATAACTGGATGATTTGATCCAAGGCGTCGAGCTACGGACGGTGGTAAAACAGATTTTCCTGTAGGATTTTCTCTCCTTTGTGTCGAAAACATTGGTGGCGGAGGTATTGCAGGTATATCATTCTGTAAATTGATCGGAGATGGTGTTTCTTCACCTAATTTTGGACGATAGTCCGTCGCCATCAAGACATTAGGTTGACAATCGCTTGCTCCAGCTACCGTATCATCTATAGGCGTAAATATGTTGTAAGCTTCACCAGTATTCCTTGGTGTTTGTTCTTTAATATTACTAGAATGTTCTACTGGAGTTATATCTTTGTTTTCTTCGATATTTGCGTGAACGTTTTCAGTTGGAGTGAAATATGAAGGTACGTTTTGAGTCAGGGGATTGAATGCTATCTGCTGTGGTTCTCTTGTTGATAAACCTGGTATTTGAGCGTATTTTTTCCTTGTTGTTAGTCTGAAGTTCGAAGTACCTGGAACAAAACAAGAAATTATTTTTATTCAACTGATAATAAACTCTATTAGTGGGTGATAATGCAGTTTATCCGACTGTGCAATATTTTGGCTATATCCATAGACAGTTTTATTATAAGCATAAATAGATCCTTCATTAACGCGTGAGTAAATGTAAAAAAATAGATGAAGAGACTCGATGACGACCAGTCGATCGATGGTTATATTTAAGCTCAACTATCACGCAGCTGAATACGCGACGGATACACATTTCTGACACGGTCACGGTAAAATCTTACGTAAATGTAAACGCAGCATAAGGATAAATATATGGTTATATTATTAACATAATGATATAACTGTAAAATAATCCTTTATCCAAAATGATTAACCAATATCTACGCGGATGAAGACGCAGGCAACCGCTAGTTACCGATCTTCTATCTCATCATTCTCTGAACCTTTTCCCAACTCAGTTGGGGTCGGCTTTCCAGTCTAACTGTGATGCAGCTGAACTTCGATATTTTCCGTGAAGCGACTGCCAATGGCGACATCGAAGTTCCAAGTTATTTATTATATATTTAGTTATTTCCTAGCTGACCCGGCAAACGTTGTTTTGCTTTATAAATTTTAAGGGTGGACAATCCTTATCACTAAGGGGCATGAAAAATAGATGTTGGCCGATTCTCAGACCTACTCAATATGCTCACTAAATTTCATGAGAATCGGTCAAGCCGTTTCGGAGGTGTACGGGAACGAACATTGTGACACGAGAATTTTATATATAAGATGCTATCTATATATACATATAGCATAATATTGATCTAGTTGTCACTCGTCACACCAAGTTACGAGCATATCGAAGGAGAAACGCTCAGCTTCATAACCAAGCGCCCAAACTAGTTAGAAGCTGCGCGTGCGCCTAACCGTCTGGTCCGACAATTATATATAAAATCAGCCTGCATATGTGCGTATCCATTGCACATTTTACGGATACGAGAAGCCACAGCCGCGGTAGCCTAGTGGTATGGGTAATGGACTGCTGAGACGAGGTCTCGGTTTCGATCCCAGGTTTACCATGGCAGACACCAATGACTTTGATGCTTTTCGAAGTTATGTGTGTATTTATCGCAGATTTATAAGTGCCCGGTTAATGGCAATAGGCTCGCCACCTATTACATTGGAACCTAAACATAAACTGGCGAAATGTGGGTGCTAGCACCTCTCCCTACCCCTTCGGGGATAAAGGCGTGAGTTTATATTATGTTATATATAAGAAGCGGATATTTCTGTATCCATGTGGTAGGTAGGAGTACAAAGTTTTCTTAGGAACAAAGTGTACGAGCGGCATACATATATTTATACTAAGTTCCTAGGCGTGGGAAAATGAAAGTATATAAACCGTGAAAAGGTTTTTTATAAACCGATATCAACTTTGACACAAATAGACGTTGGTCGAACATTAATGCGTTGTGGCGATTAATGAAAGATCACAAGGCTTTCATCTCATACGTACACAACCTACAAGTGTAATGAAGAAAAGTCATAGAAGATGCGAATAGAAGTTGGTAGGTAGGATGTCTAGGTATGTAGGGTAGGTAGGGCAGGTAGAGTAGGTAGTGCACATAGGGTAGGTAGGTTAGATAGGGTAGGTAGTGTAGGTAGGGTAGGTATTATTATTGCAAAGAAGATTCACCGGAGGCCGTACGACTAGTCCACTAGATTACTTGTTGGTAAATTGATATTGTGCCAATAAAACAAGTACGCAATTAATATTATCCAGGGACGGTAGGTAAGGTACATTACGCAATAATTTAGTATCGTTTTGCCGATACTAAGAAGGTACGTCAAATAAAATATACTCGTATACCGTGAGTCTCTGGAAACCCACAATACAAGTGCGTTCGGAAACCTATAATTTCACGCAAGTTATTAAACGTTAGGCAGTTCCTTAACGTATAATATTAGTACAGTAAAATGTTGTATACATGGAACGTCCTAGACTAGAATCTAGATTAGTCTTTAGTTAATAATAATATTTAATTACTAGCTGTAGCCAGCGGCTCCACCCACGAGAACTTCTGATCCCGTTCCAGCTGCTCCACAAAACGTTCCGTAAAGTTCGAGGAACAAATAAAAAAAAGAATGACTTGAATCGATCCAGCCGTCTTCGAGTTATGCGCTTAGCGCTTACCAACACATTTCGCGATTCATTTTTACCCGACTGCGCGACGCAAAGGAGAGTATTGTGTTTATCAGTCTAGGTTTGTATGTATGTACGTATGTTTGTTTCTATGTGGCGTTATAGAGACCGAACGCATAGGCCAATTTTGATAATTCTTCCGTCAATCGATTCGTCTTAACCTTGCAAGTGTCACTAAAGACATGACAGTAATCAAAATTCACCACAGCGACAACCAGACGCCATATTGTCAAAATGAAAAAAAAAATGTTGTAAAAATTACGTGAAAGAAGTAATTAAATAAAAACTAAAAAGAAAGAAACAAGCCCAGTAGTTTAAAATTCATACAATACTCACAGTGGGGGCCCATTCAAATTTTACCAATCAATCATCCCAAGGGGCCCCGACTGTGAGTATTGTATGAATTTTAAACTACTGGGCTTGTTTCTTTCTACTACTTTCAACTACAGGTGTAAGCATTATATAAGTGAAACTGGGGACACTTGATCCCTATGGGAGACAAGGTACACCAATATTTTTAGAATTACTAAGCGTATTAGACTATTTTTAATGTGATATCATAATGTTTACTTAGTGTTACCACACTAAAAATACTTTAATACGCTTAGTAATTCAAAAAATATTGGTGTACCTTGTCTCCCATAGGGATCCAGTGTCCCCAGTTTCCCCTATGTATGTACAGTAGCAAATTACTAATTGTCACAGAAAGGATTGTAAAACGGGTCGAAAAAGGATTGTAAAACGAGATGTTGTCGTATGTGCAATATTCTGCAAGTGCGATTTAGAAATATGTAATTAGAAATAAGCATTTATATTTATGTAATTGTAATTAATGTGCAATTAATAAACAGATACAACAATTTGGCAACTAGAAACACATTGCAGTTTCATCAACTCCAAGTCCACAAATCCCGGTCGCAGAATGACCTCCGTCCTCCATGAGCGCCCTGGAGGTGACGGGTGGAGCCGCCTGTCACTCTAGCAGAAGCAGGCTAGACGGCGGCGCAAAGCGCGCCTCCCCATACCCGGGGCCTAGTTGGGGACACCGTGGTCCCGGGAAAAGCCCGGAAAGGCCCCGGGTCTGCCGGGGTGCGAGGGATATGTTGGCTACAACCTCACCTCCGGCAACTGAAGACCCAAAGACGGCGTGCGTTTTAGTCGGTTCGAGTCCGACATAACCTTCCCAACCGGCTCCGGTGGGGGTATCCGTGGGGATTTTTCGAACGATAAAAAAAAAAGTCCACAAATCCCGAAGAAACCGCCATCTTGACGACGCTGTTTAAGAGTTGCTGATTGGTTGTTGAGACGCGCCAACTACAATTGACATTTGGAGTTTTTTTTTTAATTTTCAAATGTAAGAAGGCGATCAGTTGTAGGGGTTCGTTTTAACGATTCATATACTCTGTCACTTTCTCAGGATATAATATAACATACCATAAACTCACGCCTTTATCCCTGAAGGGGTAGGCAGAGGTGCTAGCACCCACATTTCGCCAGTTTATGTTTAGGTTCCAATGTAATTGTTGGCGAGCCGATTGCCATTACGACCTCCGTTGTCCATTGCGATGACGACCTCCGTGGCGTGGCGGTAGTGAACGCGACTGCTACGCAGGAGGTGCAGGTTCGATTCCCGCTCAGTGCAAATATTTGTGTGCTTGATATGAATATCTGCATTGGTCTGGGTGTTTCTATGTATAATATGTATGTATTTACAAAAAAAAATGTATATATGTATGTTTATTCGCATTCTAGAACCCGTAACACAAGCTAGTTAAACTATGCTTACCATGGGTCTAGATGACGTTGTGTAGATTGTCCTAGAATATATTTATTTATTTATTATTTATTTATTAACTCACATAACATCGAAAAGTCATTGGTGTGTGCCATGGTAAACCTGGGATCGAACCCGGGACCTCGTCTCAGCAGTCCATTACCCATACCACTAGGCTACCGCGGTTCTCTCACGATATATAACTATGTACTGATATTATATAATATCAGTTTCTGTCAAAGTTGATAGAAGTTTATAAAAAAAATCGTTTCGCGGTTCGTATACTCTGTCACTTTCTCACGCCCAGGTTTTGTGTAAAGATACGTATGTCATTCGCACACTTTGTTTCTTCAAGGGACACCTTTATACACTAATCGGACTTTTTAACCCCCGACGGCGACGAAAAACGACGGGGTGTTTTAAGTTTCATGTCTCGTGACCAACAGGTGGCGAGCCTATTGCCATTGCACTTATAAACCTGCGATAAATACACACATAACTTCGAAAAGCATCGAAAAGTCATTAGTGTGTGCCATGGTAAACCTGGGATCGAGCTCGAGACCTCGTCTCAGCAGTCCATTACCCATACCACTAGGCTACCGCGGTACTTTTTTTGCACTGAGTGGTAATCGAACTCTAAGGTAATGGTAGTTACTTAATTATAAGTATTAAGTACATATAAGAGCCTCATTTCATAACATTTAACATATTCTCACGGTATACGAAACGCCATGACCTTAAGCAAAGGTCAGTTGTAAATATCCGCTGCGTATAATTTTGTCCTAATACTTGTATAACTTATTATAGTTACACTAGCTGACCCGCGCAACTTCGTCTGTGTCACCCCGTTTTTGCAACATTTTTCACTTCTTCTCCGCACCAGTTGGTTGTAGCATGATGTTATATACATATAAACGTTCCTCTTTAATCACTCTATCTATTAAAAATAACCGCATCAAAATCCGTTGCGTAGTTTTAAATATTTAAGCATACATATGAATATAGGAACCGAGAAAGCAACTTTGTTTAATGCTATGTAGTGATATACCTAGCTATTGCCCGCGGCTTTGCCCGAGTGGATGTCGGTTATCACAGTGTTGTTAAATTTAGCGCTCTATACGATTTTCTAATCGCCTTAATACTCTATTCTATTCGCTTGGCATATCCTCCTTATATCCTTTCTGCTTTCAATTTCTTTTCTCGATTTCTCTGTTTTAGAATTTGCCCCTTTCCCATTTCCCTTGATCTTCATGTTTGAGACCTTGAATTATTTCGAAACATGCGGGAGTATTTACCAGTTAGAAGTCCTTCGACACGACAACGCATGATTTCACAAAAAATATCTTTCTTGTAGTTTTTTGTGTCGGGGGGTTTTATAAAAATTTTAATTGATTTTTTTACGCTTGCGATGCCCTGCAGATGACATGAAGTGGTAATATTCTTTCTCCGTTACCAAGTCTCTCGGTAGTACAATACCTTGGAAGAAACAGGCGATATCTCCCTCTGAAAAGGATCACTCCAGCTTTTAAGTATAAAGAAAAGTTACTTACCACATATGGGAGATTCCTTTGGAGGAGGAGCGACTTCCTTCACGACATCCTCAGTCTTCATCAATGGCACAGAAGAAACATTAGCAGCAAACCCTTGATTTTGAAACGGATTCAACTCAGCAGTCCCCTGAAATTGCACCTCTTGATACTGTTGTGACCCCTGTACATTTTGAAATTGGCTGGGATTCCCCTGGAACTGAAGATCCTGGTAGCCTTGAGCTCTATCATCCGGCGTCTGTTCTCTACTCTTCATATTCCACATATTGGAAAAAGAACTGAACACTGCACTTGCAACATGAGGTAAAACGTTTGGTAGCTGAGAGAAATTTTGTGCTATATCAGCTGTTATACTTTGCTGTACCTCTTGATTTTTATCATCGTTCAGATTTATTTCTTCTAAATTCTCTTCTGTTTCTGTCAAATTTGTCTGGTCAGGATGGCTATGCAATGGAGCGCTGACATATCTTGTGCCTTGTAACCTCGCGAAGTATTCGTTGACATCAAAATCATCTTCGGATTTTGATGAGGCTTTTGACACTGTTGCCGTGGGTATTTCTGGTTTTTTGTCAAAATAATGGGTGGTTTGGCTGTCTAATGAATGAGGAATGGTTGATGTGGGTGGTTGGGTGTGGAGGATATGTGATGAAATTGAGTCCCCGGAAGGTAAGTTTGTATATTCATGGTCGGTGTTCGCCAGGGTTTGTGAGTTGGTCCCCGTTTGATCTGGAACAAAGCAAAGAAATATGTCAGTTATGTTATAAGTCACAGTTATTTTTTTATAAATATGTATTATTGAAATTACTTTACTGTCTCAAAGCATTTTCATAAACAAAAAGTATCGTGATCTTTTGAATGACCCGTTTTGGAAATTGATTTAAGTTCATAACAGATTTTTCAGTGCACCAACTTCGAGAAGTAAGCCTGCATGAGAAAACCATTCGCTAATCATCTGGTGCGCCGGCTTACAGGTCAACCTCATCTGCAAGCCGATCCACCAACTGATACAGCTTTCTGATATCTGAGCCACGAATGTTATATATTTGTATATATAAATATTACATTATTATATAAGCGTTATTCATTCCCCATATATTCCTTGTTGCATTTCGAATAAGTGGACCTCGAAGCTCGACATCCGCTTACTTTTCCTTTTGTCTTAGCTAATACATATCCGCTTACT
This sequence comes from Pelosia muscerda, assembly GCA_963691645.1. Taxonomy (NCBI): domain Eukaryota; kingdom Metazoa; phylum Arthropoda; class Insecta; order Lepidoptera; family Erebidae; genus Pelosia; species Pelosia muscerda. The sequence continues at coordinate 3,127,644 of OY829125.1, forward strand.
CTTTCATTTGTCTTGGTTTCTACGGCTTTTATAGAAGCGACTGCCGTCTGAACTACCAATTCCAAGAGGAAACCCACGCCAGAATCTCGTCTGTCAATCAGCACCGACTTGTTACGTTCACTAGGACCCCCAAGATCAATATATTAAATCTTTTTGCACTTAAAACACCATAAGAAGATGCCGTGCATTAAAAAATTTCACTTCAAGAATATTAACAAACTCGCAAGTAATAACTTGTACAAACATTGATATTTGTCGCAAGCCAGTTAAACATTACGACATAAATATTAAACGTACAGTCAACGACAGAAGTTGATTAGCACTGATATTAAGAAAACAGTTTTTGTGAATGGTATAGAATCTTAAATGAGACCTTGATTAGATATAACCAGATAACCTGAAAAAGGCGGTTGGGGCAGACTGAATGCCGAGGGTGGAGGATCGGTGGCAATGGTGGGCATTGATAGAGGCTTATGTGACACATATTACTTTTAAAGCGCGATTCACACACAGCGCGGGTGCGGGTCGGGCGCGGGTGCTTTCGTCATCCATTGCCGTTTTCTTAATAAGGTAATGTTTTTACTTTCTTCTGTAAACGGCGATGTATGGCAAAAACACCCGCGCCCGACCCGCACCCGCGCTGTGTGTGAGTCTAGCTTAAGAGGTGGTGATAATTTGATTGCGTTCTTGGAGGCGCTCATCGGATCTTTTGATGCATAAAAATATGTAATACATGTAAATAGTTGGGCCATGGTCTCTGAACAACTCCGCAGTTTTCGCTTCATCCGAGAAACCCTCTCTAGAGACCAACAATCCTCTCTGATTCAGTCAACCAAATTATAGTTATTTAGGTTACATTAAAACAATTAAAATAGTTTCAAAAACTAAAAACACTTTGTGTGAGAGACCGGCTTATATCCCTTACCCTCACGCAAAGGATGCGGCAAGAAATTGATGAATCCTGGCGAATCTAATCAGGATAATCGGATATTTTAATCAAATTATTGCATTGTCATCGGTCTTTGACAGGTGTGCAAAGTTTGAATTAAATCTGATCATTCAAAGTAAGGTAAAATCGAAGCCAAAATAGTCAGTTACAAGCGAACAAGCAAACATATAAGTGAAACTAATAAAAGCGTGTTAAAGAAAGCCATAAGACCATAGTGTCACGGCTTTCTTTAACACGCTTAACGCTAATAATACCTTAGTTTAAAATAACAGCATCAAGAACAGATTGAAAAGAGCTGAATGAAGCCTTTGAATCGCAAGAACATGCTGACCTCTCATAAATACCACTATTAGCTTGCATCTCTACATAATACAAAACAAAGTGGCGTTTTCTGTCCCTATGTCCCTTTGTATGCTTAAATCTTTAAAACTACGCAACGGATTTTGATGCGGCTTTTTTTAGTAGATAGAATGGTTAAAAAGGAAGGTTTATATGTATATAACATCATGCTACGACCAAGAGATGCGGAGCAGGAATGAAAAATGTTGCAAAAACGGGGTGAGGCAGACGAAGTTGCGCGGGTCAGCTAGTTAAAATATATAATGAAATTGGCAATTGGTTTTTTCTTGTTGACTGTACTAACATATGTTACGAAATTGTTTTTCTTTAGGTGTTAATATGTTGTGGAAACGAAATGAAAATATAAAGAAAATCTTCAAAGTTCAAAAGTAAATGTTATGACGGTTCTATCAAATAATTAAGCAGTGACCACTAGATAATATTGTTATGTACCTAAAAACGGTCAAAAGAAATGGATGAAAGAAAACTGCATGTAGCGGAGATGCGAATGTTAAGATGGATGTGTGGTGTGATGAGAATGGATAGAATAAGCAATGAGTGGTCTTTTTGAAGAACCCCATACTATAGTCGCTTCTCTCTCTCTCTTTAGTTACCTCTCGGAGTTGTGATGTCAGCCGGCAGTAGCTCCCACAAAAGCCGTATAAGTCAATCACTTACTACACAAGCTTGTAATTGGTTGAAACCTCGAAGATCTTGACGATCCCCATACCCTCATTTCAAACTTTAGTACTTTAAAATAATCGGGCCTGGGGGTGACGGGTGGAGCCGCCGGTCACCCTAGCAGAAGCAGGCCACGGTGATGGCGCAAAATGCCACCCCATACCCAGGGGCTAGATGGGGACACCATGGTCCCTGCCTTGGGGGAAGAGGGTCATCTCAACAGAGATGTCCCCGGGTCTGCCGGGTGCGAGAGCGATATGTCTTGTATAATCTCACCACCGGCAATCAAGGACCTATGGACGGCGTGCGTTTTGGTCGGTTCGAGTCCGACATAATCACCTCCATCGGTTTTGGTGGAGGTGGTATCCGTTGGGATTTTGCGCACGATAAAAAAATAAAAGTACTTTAAAATAATGCAATATCGACCTCTTCTCGTGTTTCAAGAGATATTATTTTTACGAGGCGCATGCGCGACGGTTGCACAACCGTGCTTGACCAAATATGGCGGTGTTTACGTTCGCGATTACCTATATATGTCCGATGTACGATATATGGAATGAATTTATTTACTTGCTATGCAGGTTAAGACAACATCATTTTATTAAGCACTAGCTGTTGCATGCGGGTCCGGCCGCTTTGATGTCGATAGTACCACCGTGGGCACATATGAACAAAAATTTAATTCAAATTTTATGATGATGATGATGATGATGATGATGATGATGATGATGATGATGATGATGATGATGATGATGATTTATATCACGGTACGCTGTAACTGTTGCCGTACAATGTATGATTTTAGATTGACATGGTCATTTACACATTCACTGTTAAATTCATCGGGATTCACTTGATGCCATGATTACACCGTGATCATGGCGCTTCCAACAGTGCCGAAATATCGGTTATTCAACACAATAAACAACCATGGTAAATATCCCGATGATTTTAACAGTGAATGTGTTGCCGTACAGTTGGCTACGGAACCATATCTTTAAGAATAGGACACTGTTTTACGTTTTAATCACGGTACCTACCCTAAAAAATGAAGGAAAAAGTTTATGAAACCACTAAAATACTGATTCACTAGATATATACTAAGAAAATAGTAAAAAATTATCAAATACTTCTAAGTAATGTTACTAACTATTGTGTAATTAGGCCGTGGACAAACTGACAAGCGAGTAACTAAGGGCGTGGACAGATAAGTTAGGAATGTTTATTCGTGGTGTGTTCAATAGTCACCATGTTGCAGGCAGAGAGCGGTTTCAGTAACATAATATAACATAACATAAACACACGCCTATATCCCCGAAGGGGTAGGCAGAGGTGCTAGCACCCACATTTCGCCAGTTTATGTTCAGGTCCCAATGTAATAGGTGGCGAGCCTATTGCCATTAACCGGGCACTTATAAACCTGCGATAAATACACACCTCGTAAAGCATCGAAAAGTCATTGGTGTGTGCCATGGTCAAACCTGGGATCGAACCCCAGACCTCGTCACCGCAGTCCATTACCCACTTGTCCCATTGTCGGAAGACAAAGAAGACATGAGGGTATCTCCCGTCCTAATTGAGCAGTCCGACTGGGACAGTACCTTCACCATACAGAATACCGCGGCTAATAATAACCTTGTGTTGTGTTTCCGGCGGTGAGTAGGGTAGCCAGAGCTCACTGGAGAGGTTTTGTGTTGTCAGTGGGAAGACCGAGAAACCCTTCTTCTTTTGCACTGACAGCACAGAGACTTTCTTAAACTTGTCCTTAACCATATGGTCGGCACGAACATAACGCCTCTGGTGTTGTCAACGTCCATAGGCCACGGTAACCACTTTCCATCAGGTGAGCCGCGTGCTTGCCTGCCACCTAAGTGGTATAAAAAGAAAAAGATCTTCTCAGTAAGGGCCACCCCGAACCAGAAGATTACAGCCATTCATTATTAAGAGAAATTGCTACTCTAATTGAGAAGACTATCCCTCCTCAAACGTAGTCGACACATAGGATCCAACAGGGTCTAAGTAGCCGCGATTGCTCCAGAGAACGCACCCCTAAACAAGATAAGAACCTCACCAGTTAGACAAGATTACTGTTTTACAGACGAATTGAGGATATTAACGGGAGTCCGATCGACATTTTATATTCGGTAACGCTGTAATGAAGGAATCTGTAGATCTATTTACGCTAGTAATATTGGCCTGGGTTGCACGATCGTTTTTTAACAGTGCAGTTAAAGTACCGGTCAGGTATAAAACAGGTTGCGACATTTGACAATTGTTAAAATCACGTCATAACTTGACGCTAACTGTAACCGGCTACGCTCAAACGTCAAATTGTAACAAAAATATAACTATAACAGAGCTACTAAATAGCAAACGATTAGAATCAATGTTACTGTTACTGTTAAATTTGACGGAAACCTTAACTTCAACAGGTAGTTAGAGCAACTAAGCCCTAATGTCTATGCATACACCACAAATACAAAGTTAGTAATATTTACAAAAGCCTAAATCCAAACTCGAATAGTGACGATGAAGTTAAGTGGACACCCCTAGTAACACGGGTGCTGGTCTGCTATCAGCACTGCGCCTTCGCACATCCTGACACATCATGCTGTAACTCTTACTCAACGAATGTGTGAGGCAGTGGGTACGCCCAGCGGGTTTACCCATAGCTTTAATGGTTAAGGTATGAGGCAATAGATATAGATAAAGTTTTAGTTGCCCTACTATAGAAATTGGTTTTCTTTTGTACATCTTATATGACCAATGACAGGGACCACCAGATGGAAACCCTCGAACATTTGCAGACGCGTAGAGATTTTTTATTTTTTATTTATGGCACGTCAATTTGACTTCACCTCGCCTGTTAAGCTGAAGGCAAAGTCTCATGAAAGAGGGTCACCATTGCAAACACGTTCAGTGCTACAATGGTGGCGCTCAGCTTGACGGCCTCATCAGATGCTTTTTCACGCCCCGGTTAAAGGACTCGGGACTGTAGGAAGAAGGAAACATGTGCGCCGGCAAGGAGTTCCAGGACTTAATGTTGCGGCAGAGAACTCACCAAACCGCTTGGTTCTTGATGGAATATTCTGTACCGTATGCGAGTGACATCTAAGCCCTGCACGTGTTGTCCTGTGTAGGAAAGGGTAGGGTGGTATTCATTGGTTTACCCATTGCTTTAATGGTTAAGGTATGAGGCAATAGACACAGATAAAGTTTTAGTTGCCCTACTATAGAAATTGGTTTTGTTTTATACATCTTATATGACAACACCGCCCTCCAGATGGAAAGTGGTTGGGGGTGATGGATGGGGCTGCCTGTCACATTAGCAGAAGTAGGCTGCGACGGCAGTGCGTATCCTCATATCCGAGGGCTAGATGGGGACACCACGTTCACATCATTGGGGGAAGGGGGTCATCTCAAAAGAGATGTCCCCGGGTCTGCCGGAGTGCGAGAGAAATGTCTTGTATAGTCTCACCTCCAGCAATGAAAGACCCATAGACAGCGTGCGTTTTGGTCGGTTCGAGTCCGACATAATCACCTCCACCGGTTTCGGAGGGAGGTGGTATCAGTGAGAATTTCGAGAACGAAAAAAGATAAAGAAAAAAAGGATGGAGAGTGGTTACCGTGGTACCGCATTTGTCACCCGTTAAAGCTTAAAGAACCAGTTCACCCTTTCCCTATTTTCCACTGTGCCCTCTGCTGGTCAGAGGGACACATAGAAAGTCTTCGAGCAGTCGGAGCAGCTCAGGGTTGTTTTCCCCTTGGTCGAATATTAGTAATAAACTACTTTGGTGGCAAATAAGCACACGGTCCAGCTGATGGAAAGTTGTTACCGTGGCCTATGGGCCTATGTAACATCAATGTAGAGATGGGTATTGGAGGTTAGGAGAATTTCTGTGCCGTCAGTTCAGAAGACAAAACAAGGCACCACAGAACAGTGTCAACTTAAGTCCTCGGTCTTCCCATAGACAACCCAAAGCCTCTCCAGTGAGCTCTGGCTACCCTATTAACACCCGGAAACACAACACAAGGTTATTATTAGCCTCGGTATTCTGTGGAGCGAAAATTACGTCTTAGCTCCCTCAAATTTGATATTCATTCAATAAAAACTCCGTTATACTCTGTAACTCTGTTAACTTATTTTTTCCTTAAGAAATCCCAAAGGCTAAATATTAAAAAGGCTTTCGAAGAATTAATAAGTTTTTTTTAAATAGTTCGGGACTTTCCTTGGTATAGTTATACATATTTTCCTCTACCGATATGTCCAGCAATAAATTTATATATTCATATTCTACTAGCTGTTGCCAACGGCTCCACCCGCGTGAACTTCTGATCCCGTTCCTGCTGCCCCATAAAAATCTTCCGTAGAGTTCAAGTAATAAAAAAAAGAATTACTCGAATTGTTCTAGTCGTCTTTTATATTTAACGTATTTTGCGATTAATTTTTATATATATTAGATCGATGTATATAAACCCGGGTGAATTTCAATCGCAATCAAACATGGCAAGGTCTAAAGCCATCCTACGCCACCTGCTATATAAACTTTATTATTTTTAATCATGTCTTTTATTTTATACTTTTCAGCTAAAATATTACTCAATTTTTTTGCAATGTATTAATTCCCTTCATTTTGATACCCTACATATTCGAAAAGTTAGTAAAAAAATTTATTAAGTTTTCATTTTGGCGCCAATAGTCGGCCATTTTGATTTTCTGGTAATCTTAATATGGCTGATACACCATTGGTCAAACCTTTCAAGCTGTAGGGCTCGCCAAATATATAGACATATACAGTCTCGAACAACATTACCATCCTTTCTGCGGCAGTCAAGTAAAAATAATTCTTACTTCCTTATAATTTCAATGATTTTATCACAAATCTTGTCCTTTAATTTGCATAATTACACTATACAATTATAATGCACACGTGTATCGCTCCCTTCTCACAAATATTAGCATTTTATTTTATTTTATTCTTTATTGCACGTATTAATTACATACATATAATAATTATGAGATGTTATGTACAAAAGGTAAAAAAAAGTATTACGGTAGCCTAATGGTATGGATAATGGACAGTTGAGGTCTCGGGTTCGATCCCAGGTTTTACCATGGCGCACACCAATGATTTTCGATGATTTTCGAAGTTATGTGTGTATTTATCGCAGGTTTACTAGTGTCCGGTTAATGGCAATAGGCTCGCCACCTATTACATTCATTTACATTTTTACATACATTTGTAAATACATATATATTATACATAGAAACACCCAGACCAATGCAGACATTCATATTTCATGCACACAAAAATTTGCACTGAGCGGGAATCGAACTCGCACCTCCTGCGTAGCAGTCGCGTTCACTACCACCACGCCACGGAGTTCGTCAATGACCTGTAGTTCGCAAGTCCGTCTCTCTAACCACTGAGCTACCGTCGCTTATGCCTACAATGTATGGTATGTACTAGTAGTACTAATGAATGACACAAGACGATAAGTAATAGTACGCATTGCGTTACAAGTCATTCACCTTAAAATACTTTCACATAATTTGTTTAGTTCACACTTGCAATTTTATAACACCACTAGCTGTTACCCGCGTGGACTTCTGATTGCGTTCCCGCTGCTCCATTCCGAGCATTTTCATATTTTTTCACCTTTTAAACCTTGTCAGGACTTCCATGAATAATTCAAGACCATAATTAGCCAAATCGGTCCAGCCGTTCTCGAGTTTTAGCGAGACTAACGAACAGCAATTCATTTTTATATATAAAGATATATTATGTCGTTACATATGAAATTGCCGTTTTGTTTGAAGAAATTGGAGGAAGCCCAATTTTCAGTACTAACCTTTTTTGCATTTTTTAAAAAATTGCAAGTTTTATGGACATTCGCATGCAAAGCACGTAATTAATCTCCTTGCAATTTACACAGCATAGCCACAAATCGGGTCAAAAAAAATTCATTCCAAGTTTATTTAGCTGCAAAAGCATACACACCCATTCAAAGTGCCCTATTACGTGGGACTGAAAATCATAGTTGGCGAAATGTGGCTATTTAATAAACCTCTGCCTACCCCTTCGATGATTACGGGCGTGAGCGAGTGATTTTTATAATGGGCCCATCATTCTTAAGATTTGAGTTCTAACGCCAATGAGTTCGGACGTCTTTTCTTGTAAATGTCAGATTCCCAAAAGCGAGGAGGGCTCCTATAGTTTTCGAGAAAATAACATAACATAAACTCACACCTGTATCCCCGAAGGAGTAGGCAGAGGTGCTTGCTCGCACCCTCATTTCGCCAGTTTATGTTTAGGTCCCAATGTAATAGGTGGCGAGCCTATTGCCATTAACTGGGCACTTATAAACCTGCGACGCGACTGCTTAGCAGGAGGCGCGGGTTCGATCCCGCACAGTGCAAATATTTGTGTGCTTGAATACGAATATCTGCATTGGTCTGGGTGTTTCTATGTATGATATGTATGTATTGTCAAAAAATATATATCTATGTATGTTTATCCGCATTCTAGAACCCGTAACACAAGCTAGTTAAGCTATGCTTACCATGGGTCTAGGTGACGTTGTATAGATTGTCCTAGAATTACTGAATCACTGAGGTCAATGGATCAGATGTTTTCTTCAACGCACCATCACGCACGTAATGGTCTTGTCAAAAGGTTGTGTTATATAATAATCGCTTTCGTTACCTTAGCGGGTATTCAGAACATAATAGTTCTTCATTCGGTCAAGAACAATTCTTGTTATATAATGGGCACACAGCACCAGCTTTTTTAACACGCCTTTATTAGTTTCACTTGCACACACCAATGACTTTTCGATGCTTTTCGAAGTTATGTGTGTATTTATCGCAGGTTTATAAGTGCCCGGTTAATGGCAATAGGCTCGCCACCTATTACATTGGGACCTAAACATAACCTGGCGAAATGTGGGTGCTAACACCTCTGCCTACCCCTTCGTGGATAAAGGCGTGAGTTTATGTTTATGTTTTGTAACTATGTATGTAAGAAAATCTTAGAATCTTAATTTGATCAACTTCCCGGTCTTCGATTAGGATGAAATTTTGCACACGCACTGAGTTCTGATGATAATACATGACTAGCTAATACAGCTAATACAGCATGTGAAATCCAATATGGCGGCCTCCCCAAGATGGCGGACTGGCTGTTTGAAATCCACCCCCATGAATTCAGGAAAACGGTAAAATAGTCACGTGACTTAAATCCAATATGGCAGACGTCCAAGATGGCGGACAGGCTATTTGAAAAGGAATTTGTAATTTTTAGTGCGTGCTCAAAGCGTGATTTTTAGTTTTCCAAACTATTATTTATAATACGTGCCATATATCTTGAGCCTAAGTTACGAGAGAAACGTTTAGTGCGCGTGGATTTGTTTGATTTCAACTATGATTGGTGGCCTATTACGCCGAAGGGTCGACTTTCGATACCCGCTCAGTGCAAATATTTCACTGGTTTGGTCTCGCCTCACAGAGCATGTTAAGCCGTCGGTCCCGGTTGTCATAATATGAACATCTATGGCAGTCATGACAGGCATTGGAGCCCTAAAAAGTCCAAACAACTGATCTAACTGCAGTACTTTTTATAGCCCACTAGCTGACCCGCGCAACTTCGTGTACGTCACCCAGTATTTGCAACATTTTTCATTCCTGCTCCACACCAATTGGTTATAGCATGGTGTTTATACTACGTAGTGATGCCGGGAAGTATACTACATAGCCACGAGACCCTTGTATGACCATGTACCATGTGTCATACCATAAAAAATCATATGATTCTTAGCACAAATATATGACAATCAATCACCGTGGCCATCACCTATCACTGTCTCGAACAACTCAAGTTGAACCAGTCGGCTTGTACTTGACCGTGCGCAAACGCATGTTATTGTACAAAAAAGTTGTGCAAAACCTTTGTAAGGATAACCGCTTGTTCAGTGTTAAGGACGTACCAAACAACAATTGTTTTCGAGTTTTTTTAAAAAGGAGGTAGGACACGACGGTATATCCGTCCCAATCGAGCAGTCCGACTGGGGAAGTACCGCCACCCTACAGAATATCGCCGTTTAATAACCTTGTGTTGTGTTTTCGGTGGTGAGTAGAGTAGCCTGAGCTCACTAGATAAGTTTTGTATTGTCAGTGGGAAAACCAAAGGCTCATCCTACATCTTTTGCGCTGACGACACAGAATGTCTCTGTTCTTACAGGGGTTGCGGCACGAGTGTTTTTCCTCTGGTATTACACTCGCCCATAGGCCACGGTAACCACTTACCACCAGGTGGGCCGCGTGCTTGTCTGCGACCTAAGTTGCTTATAGCAGGTTTGAAAGTGCCCGGTTAATGGCAATAGTCTCGTCACCTATTACATTGGGACCTAAACATAAACTGGCGAAATGTGGGTGCTAGCACCTCTTGCCTTCAGTGTGTTATCGGTTAAGCGAGGGTGGGTCCAAAGGCGCCGCACAAGGATCAACCCGTCCAAATAGTTGTGTTTAATCAACATGTAATCGTAATGAGATAGAAGGTGCGTACACGCGCCGCCCGGTCCAGTTAGAGGGAGACGGGTAACGTGAGAGAAAGAGACAGAAGTAGTTGTAGTACGAGTGGACGGTGGCGTGCAAGAAGGTAGCAAGAAGGACTTTGTAACACCCTTATTGACGTAAATAGAGAAATACTCCCCTAATAACCGCGTTATGGAATTAAAAATGTCAGTGGCAGTGTCTTGTGATTTCCAGTGTTGTTTATGTATATATAGCCTACTAGCAGACCCGCGCAACTTCGTCTGCGTCACCCCGTGTTTGCAATATTTTTCACTTCTGTTTTTCACTTTATAGCATGATGTTATATACATATAAACCTTCCTCTTCAATCACTCTCTCTATTAAAAAAAAATATCAAAATCTGTTGCATAGTTTTAAAGATTTACGCATCTTTGGGACATAAGGACATAGGGATATAGGGATAGAGAACGTGGCTTTGTTTTATACTATGTAGTAATGTCAAACGGAGATAAAATCATTTCAAAATGGAACAGGTGCAGCAGTCTAATAAGGGTATATTCCAACTGAAAGAGTAGTGATTGACAGCGGTTATTTTTTTATTATTTAGAGCACGCCAATTTGACTTCACCTCACATGATAGTAAGCTGAAGGCAAAGTCTCATGAAAGAGGGTCACCATTGCAAACACGTTCAGTGCTACAATGGTGGCGCACAGCTTGACGGCCTCATCAGATGCTTTTTCACACCCCGCTTAAAGGACCCGGGACTGTAAGAAGAAGGAAACATGTGAGCTGGTAAGGAATTCCAGGACTTACTCCACTATACACGTTCCGTCTAAAGAAATTAGGCGTTATGCAGCTCAATCCAGTGCACTCGTTGATTTTATAGTGTTAGTATAAATGACCATGTCAATCTAAAATCATACATTATATATGTGAGTTCAAGTTTATAGCAATCGCAAGGCAAAGGTTTCACGAACCTTCTAGAAACAAATTCCGGTCAGAAATTGTCAGCCGCTGCGCGCAGGTCGGGTGCGGCTCATTTCGTCATCCGTCGCCGTTATCTTAACATAGTATTTTTTTACTTTATTCTGTAAACAGCGATGGATGATGAAATGTCCCGCGCCCGACACGCACCCAGGCTGTGTGTGAATCGTTCTTTATAGCATAACATATCCTTATTGACGCGACGCGCTGCCAATTCAAGACTCAGGATAATACCGTAATCTGACAACAGATCGATGAACAGTTAGCATAGTAATTGCCTTAAATTTTTATTATATCTGAGAACAGAGTTCACAAACCTTCAAAAACATCTTGTACAAACAAGATACGCGCGGTTCCTAAATGTTTTTTTTCCACACTTAAGACAATTGATCATTAAATTATAAAATTAAATGTATATAAATAAACTTAACTATAAAAATGAATTAAATTAAACTGACTATTTGTACAGAAAACGCTATCAACATGACAGATAAAATACCTGAAAAAGGTAGCTGGGACAGATTGGACGCGAAAAGTGGACTCATATTGGAATAGGCTTAGCCTATGGCCGATCTTGACGGGATTTGTTAGGGAATTGTAAGGCGAATATTAGGTTACTTCTATCTTCGAAATATGAGTAGCCGCACTATAAATACCCTGTTCTGACACCACTCTGATAGAGTTGCGGATACAACTACTGATTCACATTTTTTTAAATAAATAATAAGTGGCGAGCCTATTGCCATTAACCGGTCACTTATAAACCTGCGATAAATACGCACATAACTTCGAAAAGCATCGAAAAGTCATTGGTGTGTGCCATGGTAAAACCTGGGATCGAACCCCAGACCTCATCTCAGCAGTCCATTACCCAGGCTACCGCGGTTTTTTTAATACATTCTAGAATATCAAAAGATCTAAGGTGCCTGACCGGGTATTAATTTAAATTGCCGTTGTCACAGCATATGCCAAAAAATTCTAGCTGTTACCCGCGAGGTAATCCACGTGGAGTACTGTTCCTAATTCTGCTAGAAATAAGATAAAAACTATTATGACGTGTTTTCCTACCGATTTAGGATGAAATCTACCGATCCACGAAATTTTATCAAAATCCCGTTCAGCCGTTTCTGCGTCATCACAAACTTAATCCTTGAGTTAATCCGAATCGGTTAATCGCATCTGAAGTTTTCAACTCAGAGTCAGGCTAATGTTGAAGTTCAGAGAGCTGAACTTCATCATTTGCCGTGAAGTCAATTTTCAAATTAGTAATATTAGTCTGATAAATATCTATCAATAACTGATAACGAAGAAAGACGTGACAATATTAGTCAGAACAATAAAAATGCAGTAATTATAATCACGTGTATTATGTAAGTCATTGACAAATGTATTGAAATGTATTACGAAGAAAACCGTCGGAGTAATCGTATCAGTTGAAATGATTTACTAATGTGCGGCTTTGCCCGACTAATATTAAATATTGATCTGCGTCTCTATGTCGAATTTAGTTTATCATCAAAACAAATAAACCTATTTTGAAGAGAATTTCACTAGCAGATAGTTTATAAAAAATGAAGTTACTAAGGTTACTTTTATTTTGGAAAATAACTAAATTTGCACGTAAAATATTAAAAACTCAGATCTATAACAGCTAGTTTTGTCCTGACATGACTTAAGGTACTGTTAACCGCAGATGGGGCAAAGGACAACTTCAGTGGGTCGTCATCCTTGTCGGTGTTGAGCTTCTCACAGTCTTGGGTCCTTCAAGCGGGGTGTGAAAAAGCATCTGATGTGGCCGTCAAGCTGAGCGCCACCATTGTAACACTTTGTGTTTGTAATGGTGACCCTATTTCCTGAGACTTGGCCTTGAAATTACCATCAGGCGGGGTGAAGTCAAATTGACGTTCCCAGTCTTTCCGAGACTCCTCACTTCTTCAGCAGTCTGCCTTCAGGTCTGTTTGTGACGGCCATGCTTACGCTTTCCTTGTGGGTTTCGGACTAGGGTTTGCTTCGGTATATAATTATTATCCCTATGGAACATGTGGTCCATCCAGTTCTACTATCGGCGTTTGACCTGCAAGTGGCAGGGGATGCATTGCAGCGATCCCATAGTCCAACTAATTTTAAGTACATGAAATTACCCAATTATATTTAAAACTCTTGTTCATCATCAAATATGATTCATAATAAAATACTATTTGTACAGCCGGTAGCTATTGTACACAGTTGAAACAATTGTAACGCAGATTTTGTTAAATAATAATATCGAATGTGTTTAACATAATTGTAAATATAACGGCCATATTTCTGATAATGTCAATTAGTTATCAAATTGATTGAATTATAGAAACCAGGACAATAAATTTTCCATAGAACAGGGGCGTACATTTCAGATACAAATAGATACAGCGTACTCTATCTAAATTAAATATTGTATATACATTACACAGTACACATATAGTAAATACTTATAATTTATCTAATTTGGGTAGGTGGGATACAATTTATATCTACACTAATATTATAAAGAGGAAAAAATTGCTCTTTTGTTTGTAACGAATAGGCTCCAAAACTACTGCACCGATTTCAATAATTTTTTCACCTATAAAAAGCTACAATATCTAGAACTAAGATAGGCTATTTATCATCATGCTACCATCCAAGGGAGCGGAACAATAATCATAAATCTCAATAGATACGTTAGATTTCATGACAGCAAGGAGAAGTAGTATAGAGAAGTAAGTAGAGAATCGAGTAGAATCGTACCACGCAATAATCGAAATCCACGTGGGTGGAGCTGCGGGCAACAGCCAGTACTTTAATAAATGAAAGTACTCATGATACGTACTTTATTAAACTACCTCTCAGTTAATGTTTAAACTAACAGTGAATACCCAATGCTTCAGGATACCGTGCGCCTCGACGCGGATAAGTTTGGTTAGAAGGGTATGGCGTACGTCTCTGTGAGACCTTCGTCAAGAGCAAATCCGGTTTAGGGTTTTTCTGGAAGGAAGATGCATTCGCTCCGAAGCTATGGGAGTGACAATTGTTGTCGGAATGTCATGTGATCCGATTCCGACAACAAATGTCGCTCCCATACATTTTCAGAGCGATGGCGAATGTAGCCTCAAAGCGAACGCATCTTGTCTAGGTCCCCTTGACTGAGTGACATTCTATATTCAAATAAGTTTCGTGCTTATTTGAAAATGGCACATCACTACACAGTTAAAACAAAGTCACGTTCTCTGTCCCTATATCTCTATCTCCTCATGTCCCTTCGTATGATTAAATCTTTAAAACGCAACGGATAAAGTGAAGAAGAAGGTTTATATGCATATAACATCATACTACAAGCAACAGGTACGGAGCATAAGTGAAAAATGTTGCGAAAACGAGGCGACGCAGACGAAGGTGCGCGTGTCAGCTAGTTAATAAATAAAATTTCATTCCTTGTGTGACACCTTTAGTGTATAAAGCATCACCTTTAACTACGCTCCTGCAGCCGTTGATGACTATGCAATTAGTCTTTATAAGAATAAGCCATTGAACGAATATGTCCTCCTTTCAAGGGGTAAGGCGTTTTGCGAATAAGTCCTTTGTCTACTAAACCGCAATCACTCAACCATATATATCTATAAAGAAATAGATCGCGGTAAAAAAGCGGTAGCCTAGTGGTATGGGTAATGGACTGCTGAGACGAGGTCTTGGGTTCGATCCTAGGTTTACCATGACGCACACCAATGACTGCGATGCTTTTCGAAGTTATGTGTGTATTTATCGCAGGTTTATAAGTGCCCGGTTAATGGCAATAGGCTCGCTATTACATTGGGACCTAAATATAAACTGGCGAAATAGCACCTCTGCCTGGGGTAGGCATGAATAGTGATATTATAAAAAAAATAGATCATAGAAACGTCATGTGTTAAGCAAACAGCTCAAGTATCAATATTTAATTTGACCACTAGTGAAAGTTTGTCATTGAACAGGATGTGGGGCAGGGTATGAGCAGGAGTGTCTTATCTTAATTGAGATAATGGCACTATGAGTGTACATTAAGATATAGGCTTGTTGTAGCTGTATGGAATGAGTATGGGGTCTTATCCAATCAAAACATAATAGGACTTGGAATTTCACAGTTTTTTTTGATAGTAAGCTCAAGGCGTCCCTGGAACGAGGGTCACCATTACAAACATGTAAAGTGTTACAATGGTGCCACTTAGTTTGATGGCATCATCAGATGCTTTTTCACGCCCCGCTTAAAGGGCCCGGGACTGTAGGAAGAAGGAAACACGTGAGCTGGCAAGGAATTCCAAGACTTAATGGTGCGGCAGAGGAAAGACTCACCGAACCGCTTGGTTCTTGATGGAATATTCCGCACCATATACGGGTGACATCTAACCCCTGTACGTGTTGTCCTGTGTAGGAAAGGAGAGGGTGGGATTAATTGGAAGAGCTCATCAGCTCAAAGTGAGGTTCCATTGCGTTTTTGAAACTAGTCAATCACAAGATCTACAGGTTTGCAGATGATGGCTTGGGTTTCGAAGATTTGATAACGCTCTATACATTCCACAACCTCTCTGCTTACCTTTCTATAGAAATAAACATAATATAAACTCACACCTATATCCCCGAAGAGGTAGGCAGAGGTGCTAGCACCCATATTTCGCCAGTTTATGATTAGGCCCCAATGTAATAGCTGGTGAGTCTATTGCCATTAACCTGGTACTTATAAACCTGCGATAAATACACACATAACTTCGAAAAGCATCGAAAAGTGGTGTGTGCCATAATGAAACCTGGAATCGAACAGTCCATTACCCATACCACTAGGCTACCGCGTTAATTAAATTAAATTAAAAGAAAAATACAGGCATCAGTATATTAAAAAACCAAAATCATTAGTCATACAAACCATCTTTATCTTAATGTCTATATATTAAAAAAATAACCTACTAAACGCAACGCCATATAAAAATGAGACCGGAATACCCATAAAAAGAAATACAAACAAGAATTACGACATATTGCATGACACCGTCCACTATCGAACGTAATATACGAAACACCTGCGCTTGGGCAGCCAGTGTGTCTCCGGAACTCGTGACGATCGGACGTGTATACCAATGAAATAAATTTCAATTTTTAAAAATCGAAGTGCTGTGTTCGTGAAACGTAAATTAAAAAAAAAGTGCAGTTTTTGTTCAGTGTGTGTGTTGTGAATTGGAAAAAATAAATAATTACGAAAACATATTCGGAGGAAGCTTTCTAAGCTGTGTAAGTTGGAACTTTTCCGTAATGAGGTTTTAGTTATAAATAAACGGATTTACAATTTAAATACGTTATAGATATATTTACGAATCAATTGATGAATAAAACAATATGGGTATTTTTGATGAATTTAAGTTTTGACATTAAATATATTGTATTGACAATTTATTTTAAATTATAGAACTACGGGATTTTAAGATTTTTTATAAATTTAGAACCTACAAAGTTACACGAGAAGAATGTTTTTATGGACATATCACATACCTATTACCTATGTAATATATACCGAATGTTCAACTTGTATCCTCTATTTTAATTAAGAATTACTTACTACCAGGGAATTAAGAAGCACTTGCTAACAGCGTTAATTAAATAGCACTTGAAAAATTAAATTACGATCTCAGATTTATTGTCAAACCTGATGTTTCGTGAGGTTAAAACCTTCAGAATCACACATGATTTGTTTTGTTTCTAATTAAATTTTGAAATACGACATCTTTTAAAAAAATTCTACCTCTTTTTGGGGTGAAATTTTAAAAAGCCCCGATGATCCTGTAATTTTATTTCTAAACTGCAAGATTCTAGACTCGCAGACTTTTGATAGCGATCGTTTATTCCTTATTCCCCAATTTCCCCCTTTCATAGCTTTTAACAGAAACAGACAGGCTCTGCGTTGAATTCCTTGCCGGCGCACGTGTTTCCTTCTTCCTACAGTCCCGGGTCCTTTAAGCGGGGCGTGAAAAAGCTTCTGATGAGGCCGTCAAGCTGAGCGCCACCATTGTAGCACTGAACGTGTTTGCAATGGTGACCCTCTTTCATGAGACTTTGCCTTCAGCTTAACATCAGGCGAGGTGAAATCAAATTGACGTGCCATAAATAAATAAAAAAATCTGTCAATGACAGTAGATATAGTCCTGACCGACAGGCTGACCCGGAGGTATAGGTTCTCCTCATGTGATAATAATAGTGTTGCAAGCCAAACTGCCCAAAAACACATTTCTCCTGCTCTTTCTCTCCATCCTAAGGTTGCCTGTAAGAGATTGTCGCAGAGCGATAAATCCGCCAATTGTATTTACTATGTGCAAACATTTTTCTGTCTACTATTCCATCCTTGGTGTACAATAAAGACATATTATTATTATTTCTCTTTATTACATTACTAGCTGTTGCCCGCGGCTCCGCCCGCGTGGATGTCGATTATCGCGTTGTACGACTCTACTTGCCTCTCTATACTACTTTTCCTTGCTGTCATGACAACGGAAATTGTTAGCGATATAAGCGCCAATGTATAGAAATTTACCGGATCAATTGAGATTTATGATTATTACTCCGCTCCCTTGTATGGTAGCGTGATGATATATAGCCTATGTTACTCCTAGATATTGTAGCCTTTTAGAGGTGAAAGAATTGTTTAAATCGGCCCAGTACTTTTTGAGCATATTCATTACAAACATACAAACATACAAAAATAGGTACAAATCTTTCCTCTTTATAATATTAGTATAGAAGTATAGAAGTATAGATAACACGTATTAAATATATTTTGAAAATAAATATTAAATATATATAAATATAAAAAATAGTAGCCCACCGGTATCGGGTGCAGGGACCAAGCTCCACCGGTAGCTTGGTCCCTAAGGGCTCCAGGGAGAGGAACTTCCTCATGCGTGCCGTACCTAGCAAAACTGCCTTCTGTATCAAGCCCTTGAGCCAGCTGTCTAACGAGAGCCTCTTAAGGTGTTTTTTTTATACTACGTAGGTGGCAGACAAGCACACGGCCCACCTGATGGAAAGCGGCCACCGTGGTCTATGAACGCGTGGAACACTAAGGGTGTCACACACGCGCTGCCCACCCTGAAGGGAAAGGGGGAGAGCTGGGAAGGGGTGCGGAGGCTAGGAAGGGAAGGGGAAGGAGGGGTACAGTGAGCTCTGGCTACTCTACTTACCGGCGGGAACACAACACGGTGGTTATTATGACCGCGGTCTTCTGTAGGGCGGAGGTACTTCCCCAGTTGGACAGCTCATTTCGGACGGGACGGGAGATTATTATTATAGACACGAGTTGTGGACACAAAAAGTGTGGACCATTTATACGCGCTGTACAGGTTCTGAGCTGTCTTCTGAGGATAGTGTGGGTTGCTAGGGTGAAGAACGAGGTCGATTCTACCAATAATAGATTTTATCAATACAACCGCGGTAGCCTAATGGTATGGGTAATGGACTGCTGAGACGAGGTCTCGGGTTTGATCCCAGGTTACCATGGCACACACCAATGACTTTTCGATGTTCTTCGAAGTTATGTGTGTATTTATCGCAGGTTTATAAGTGCTCGGATAATGGCAATAGGCTCGCCACCTGTTACATTGGGACCTAAACATAAACTGGCGAAATGTGGGTGCTAGCAACTCTGCCTAACCCTTCGGGGATACAGGCGTGAGTTTATGTTATGTTATGTTATCAAAACAATCCGCGCCCGCTAGGCTAGGCTATGGTGACTAAAGACCCAAAGATTAACAACAACAAAGACTAAAGACTAAAGACCCGAAGAAGAGAAGCGTTTTAGTCGGTTCGAATCCGATTTAAGCTCTCTCACCGATTTCGGTGAGATGTTGCAAACGTCCATAGGCCACGGTGACCGCTTACCATCAGGTGGGCTGTGTGCTTATCTGTGGTATAAAAAAACTCCGATATCTGAGGTGAAAGTTTCGCATGCGATCAGTAATAACTAAAAAGATAAAGATGAATGAATTAAATCAAAAATATGAATCTCAACAAAAAGCATACCATCATTAAAGATCGCTTAGCTATTCAAAGTAATGTTGTTTTTTTTTTTAATAAAAAGGCATCTCGCATCCGTTAACAGAATCAATAGAAGTTTTTTTTTATTCGTTAAGAACGAGAGCAAAACTTGTATATACAGGATGGTATTTATGTGGGAATGATAAGCTTTGAATGCAGTATCCGAACGTAATGACTGAGTGAAAGGGATGAATAATGTGTGCGAGCGAGAGGGGAGACGAATGGCGGAGAGTGCGAGAGGACGGTGTGTGGGGTGAGAAAAATAAGAAAAGGTGTAATAAGAAAAAGTGGAAATAAAACAAAAGAAGCAAAGGAGCCGTTTTATTTTCTTCAGTCCCAACCTACAGTATTTTTGGGGGCTCGTCCGGGATCGGAAGAAAATTACGGCGTGTGAGTTGCCGGTTCGGTCGTGGCGTCGGCGCGAGCACGTGGTTCTAAGACGAAAAAAAAATATTTTACGACGAAGACGAAGATGCCAGCCACAGAGGATAAACGCGAAGATGCCGGTGGACTATCAACGACGTACAGCTCATTTACCGATGCGCTACACGGAATTACGAGATTTAGCGGTGACGATAAGACCTACTCATCAACAAAATGGGCGCAAGACATCGAGGATAACGCTGAGATTTTTGGCTGGTCGGCCCAGCAAAAGCTCATTATAGCTCGGAGAACACTGGATGGTACAGCTCAGCTATGGCTTAGGTCTGAAAAAGTATTCAAGAACTACGACGAACTCAAGACAGCCCTACAAAAAGAATTCCCAGATCAGATCAATTGTAAGGAAATGCACGAAATCATGGCGGCGCGTAGAAAACGAAAAGATGAATCATACTATCAATACATGTTAACTATGAAGGAGTTAGGAAAAAGAGCGAAGTTTCCTGACTATATCGCTATACAGTATATTGTTGATGGAATAATTGATTATGAGATGAACAAATCGATTTTGTACGGCGTTACGAGTTATGCTGTTCTGAAAGAAAAATTAGCTATATATGAAAAAATGAAATAGAAGAATTTATTGCAGGATGTATACCATGTCTACTGGCGACAAGAAAAGAAGGTAAGCAGGAGGGATTTCTCTGCCCTATTGAAAAGGATAGTATACCTCTTGATACCATCCATTTGGATCACATCGGACCGTTCACGGAGACCAGAAAACAATACAATTATATCCTCACGATGATAGATGCGTTTACAAAATTTGTTTGGTTATTTCCTACAAAGACTACATCAAGCAGTGAAACTCTGACTAAGTTGAAGATGCACCAACAGACTTTCGGAAATCCAAGAAGAATAATATCTGACCGTGGAACAGCGTTTACCAGTCATGAATTTCAGAATTACTGTGAGGAAGAGCATATACTACACCTAAAGATTACTACAGGTGTGCCAAGGGGTAACGGTCAAGTTGAGAGAATTCATCGTATAATGATACCTACTTTAACCAAGATGTGCATAGAAAACCCAGGAATGTGGTACAGATATGTAAGCAAACTTCAAAGATGCCTAAATAGTACATTTCAGAGGAGTATAAATACTACTCCATTTGAGCTAATGATTGGAACTAAAATAAGATGTAAAGAAGATGTAGAAATAAATAATTTACTACAACAAGAAATTGCAGAGAACTATAAGGAAGACAGAGAAGAACATAGAAAATTAGCTAAAGAACAAATATTAAAAATTCAAGAAGAAAACCAGAGAAATTATAATAAAAAGAGGAGGGAAAGTTTCAAGTATGCAATAGGTGACCTAGCTGCTATAAAGAGGACCCAGTATGGGCCAGGCTTAAAATTGAAACCTAAATACTTGGGGCCCTACAAGGTAACTAAAATTAAAAGAAATGATCGTTATGACCTAGAGAAGGTGGATAGCTCTGTAGACGGACCTAACCGTACTGCAAGCTCAGCAGATCAAATGAAAAGATGGCCTAAGTGTGGAGGAGCATCTTCTGAGTGAACAGGTATGTATGGTTTGATGTATGTAAGAAGGTGCAAAGTGACTTGAGTAATGTTAGTTGTATATACTGTATGCTTAGATGTTTATCTTGTCTTATTCATTATCATCAAGGTGCAAAAACTCGAATATTACTACTTTGATCTAAGTTGTATTTTATTCAAATGAGTGACTGTTAAATAAACTTATGTAAAAGATCTAATCACCAATATAGCATGGTTTATATTGTTAAGTTATGATGTAGGTAACTTATTCATTATAGGCTTTTCAGATGTGTAACCTAAGATTCAAACCTTGTTTTTGTAATGTTTTCTAATCAGTAATTAAGATGTCATGCAGTGAAATTTTTGTCATTTTGATATTGTATTATGACTAACTGAAGTAGAAAGAATGTAGAAGGTTGAAGTAGTAGAATGAATGATAAGTATGGTGATGAAGCATGTTATTACGGTGTTAGGGATGGGAATGAAATGTTATGCATGAAGCAGCAGCAGAATGCCTGAGGACAGGCATGGATGCAGGACGGCCGAATGTGGGAATGATAAGCTTTGAATGCAGTATCCGAACGTAATGACTGAGTGAAAGGGATGAATAATGTGTGCGAGCGAGAGGGGAGACGAATGGCGGAGAGTGCGAGAGGACGGTGTGTGGGGTGAGAAAAATAAGAAAAGGTGTAATAAGAAAAAGTGGAAATAAAACAAAAGAAGCAAAGGAGCCGTTTTATTTTCTTCAGTCCCAACCTACATTTATTAAGAACACGATCATATTATGTTGATTTAAACTTACGCGATTTGTAACCGCCTTCAAAAAAGGAGGAGGTTCTTAATTCGAATGTTAATGTGTTTTCTTTTTTTTATATATTTATACGCGCCTACGCGTGACCTGTGGATGGATTTGAATTTTTTTTTATTGTTCGAAAGGTCCTCCGACCATTCTTTCTGTTAATGATGACATTAATATGTGTAACCACAGATTGTCAAGTTGCAGAAGAATCACAAAAAATTGTACGAAAAGGGTATATTCCGGAATGGTCCCATTTTTTATTCTCTAGAAATCTAATGAGGGATTTTAGAGACAGATTAGAAAGAAAAGTAAAATTAATGAGTTATATTTTACTTTTCCAAGCATTTCTGTACTAGAAGTATGTTAAACGTTTTTGTCAATACTAAACTTATCACACATAATTATGAGAGAACGGAATTAAATCGTAAAGTATAAGTAGATGTTTGTATAATTACCCTGACGTTGCAAAGGTTATGTTAAGTCCATGGCATCGAGAAGACTCACTTATTTTAGGCTTTGTCCGAAATTAATATTATTTAGAATAGACCATTCTGTTTAGCTAAATTGTTTAGGTTAGAAGGTCTGAGTTAACATCGGCAGTGCAAGAACCAGGATTTCAACCCGGGAGCTTACGATCGTTAAGCCAACACGTTACTAACAACCGATAACTCGCGACAGTTATTGGTTGTTTAGTGTTTAACGAGGTGACTTTACGATACCTACACTGTTTCAAGTAATTAAGACGAAGCCGGAATATTTTACTAACATATTAAACGGTATTAACTACTTTATTAACAGCCAATCTGATGATCGAAATAGAGAATTTTCCCGAAGAAATAAAAAGTTGGTTCTTATAAATGGAATTGAACATCATCCTGTATATTTATTTTTCTTATAAAAAAGGGTTGGAATTCTCATTTACCTGCTATTGTCTTATGATAATTATATGTTAACGCCTCATATGGCCTTTCGTTTTTATATAAAAAGTATGTAGGTACTTCCCGTATGGAGGTTATTCCCCGGGTAAGCAACTTTGAATTAGCCCCATAGTGAAGCATAAGGCGAAGCCTAGCCTAACTTTAACGTGCTCTCCGAGGTACAAGGCTGCTAACTATATAGTTTTAACGAGCTCTTTGAGAAACAATGGTGTTCTACAAATTTTTAACGTGCTCTGAAGGGCACGAGGGTGTTGATTAGCCATTTTTAACGTGCTCTCCGTGACACGACACTAATTCTATAGCTAGTCAGTCTTTGGTTTTATATAGGTATGTAGTAATATGTAGTGTGTAAACACAAGTGTGTACAAAGTCCTAGAATGTTTATTTATTCATTGTACAGTGCTCTCCGAGGCACCTGTCTTCGGAGTAACAATAATTAACGTGCTCTACGAGGCACAAGGCTCCTACCTAGCAAGTTTAAGTATGTAATTGCTCACGTATTACCGAACCTTGGCATAATTTTCAATTATATATATAAACTGCAATGTTTGCGTCATGCCATATTTGAATATTATCTCATTTACTTTTCGAGAGCAAATTAATTTTGTGCGTGACTGGCTTGTGGTTGTTTACGAATCGTAAGGTACAGGATTTGATTCCCCACTCCGAGATAAGTGTTATTGGCAATATTATTTTATCTTTTGCGGACAAGCAATTTAAAGTATTTTTGGGCGAAAAATTTAAAGTACTTTCCGGTGGAAATGGATGTGTTTTTTTTAAATATTAAACTAACGTTTGACCGCTATCTCACCTGAAGGTAAGAGATGATGTGATCTACGATGGATGTTTGCCTAGCCTAGAAGGAACCTATTCTTCTATTATTAACTCGTAGACTTGCAGGCTCCTTGGTTATTCGACGGGGGTCATCTCGAAGAAAAGGCCTGGGTCTGCCGGGTGCGAGGGATATGTTGGCTACTACCTCACTTCTAGCAACTGAAGACCCAAAGACGGCGTGCCTTTCAGTCGGTTCGAGTCCGACATAAATTGACCACAGAATTAGTTTTAAAATCAACGTAAAATTTAGAGATTTTATTATAGTTTAATGTAAATGTACAACCAAATTGGTGTCAGTGTCATGGCTAGGATTGGAACCTAGGGCCTCTCGATCAGGTTATCTAACGCATATATATATATTGTATGTATATATCTATGTGTATATGTATGTATGTATGTATGTATGTATGTGTGTATGTTTGTATGTGTATGTAAATGACAAAGTGAACCAAAAACAATTTGTTGTTCAACTTTCCAAAATAGGTAAGATATTGATTAAAATCGATTAGCCCGTGCGCCAGGGGTGAACAACGATATTTTTTGGTATTAATAGTGACGTTGTCCACCAGTGGTGGCAAAAGTAAATGTTTATAAAAAGTTGTTTCTATGTCCACCCCTGGTGGACGTAGAAACAACTTTTCAACTTTTCGGTCCACCACTGGTGGACAGCGGGACATAATTTCATAATTTGTCTCTCTGTCCACCAGTGGTGGCCAAATTGGTAGTGGACACCGGGAATAATCCTGCCTAGAGTATACATTTTGTATACCTTCATTCATTAAAATTATCAGTTCCATTTACACAAGTGTTTGCCTATCATTGCATTTAATTGCTTCTCAACTCGGGTTTGCTGATTAGTGTGCAATAAATAATTATAATTAAATAAAATAAATATAAACAATTGCAACACTTACCATTGTATCGTCAAACGTAAGTAATATTAATAAGTTCTTACCTGAAACAAAAAAAAAACAATCATAAATTATAAGAACATTTACAAAAATCACTGGTTTTTTTTTTAAATTTCATTACTACGAGCGCAAAGTACGTGATAAACAGTTATATGGAATGTTCGAATTAAATAGTTTTTCGACCTAATTCCGGTTTCGTAGCGTTTCGTCCAAGTCGCAATTCGTCCAAACGCATTAGTCGCATTTTGTCCATGGTGTATTTGGTCAAAATCGCAATATGACAAGGTCGCATATTGTCTAATTCGCATTTGGTCAAAGTCGCATTATGACAAGGTCGCATTTGGTCTAATTTTTACCGACATTGTTAATGGTTATTCATTCGACTCTCAGATTTCCTGGCTACAGAAGCTACTATTGAAGATTATTTGAAGGTAATCGAATTGGAGTGCGTGTGGGCAGAAATAATATCACCACCACATCAGACCCAAAGGACGAACGACTTTTGGATAAGAGAGGACTAACGAAAAAACGCGCAGATTATATCACAGCGAGAGAAGGATAACTAGAAATAAAACCGGTTCGGTGAGTCTTTTCTCTGCCGTACCATTAAGTCCTGGAATTCCTTGCCGGCGCACGTGTTTCCTTCTTCCTACAGTCCCGGGTCCTTTAAGCGGGGCGTGAAAAAGCACCTGATGAAGCCGTCAAGCTGAGCGCCACCATTGTAGCACTGAACGTGTTTGCAATGGTGACCCTCTTTCATGGGACTTTGCCTTCAGCTCAACATCAGGCGAGGTGAAGTCAAATTGACGTGCCATAGATTAAAAAAAAAAAAAAAACCCTGTACCAACCCGTCTGGTCAGCGTGGAAACTGTAAAACAACGCCTCCCAACATTGGGACTATTTGACTATTCGAATCGGAGTGTCATCATTCTCTGAACCTTTTCCCAACTCAGTTGGGGTCGGCTTTCCAGTCTAACTGTGATGCGGCTGAACTTGAATTTTTGCGAAAATATCGAAGTTCAGTCGCATCACAGTTAGACTGCAAAGCCGACCCCAACAGAGTTGGGAAAAGGTTCAGAGAATGATGATGATTTTCCCCAAACTGTAAACTGTAACTAAAATATAACATAAACTCACATAACATAAACTCACACCTATATCCCCGAAGGGGTAGGCAGAGGTGCTAGCACCAACATTTCGCCAGTTTATGCATAGGTCCCAATGTAATAGGTCGCGAGCCTACTGCCATTACCCGAACACTTTTAAGACCTGCGATAAATACACACATACCATCGAAAAGCATCGAAAAGTCATTGGTGTGTGCCATGGTTAACCTGGGATCGAACCCGAGACCTCGTCTCGGCAGTCCATTACCCATACCACTAGGCTACCGCGGTACATTTGCTTTCCTTTCCTACTTGTACTTTTCCACAGTATATATTATTGCACCTAACTGGTTTCGCCTTGCGGCATTCTTAAAGGGTTCTTGGTGCAATAATAAATACAGTGGCAGTGGTAAAATACAAGTGTGTTATCAATAATGTAAAAAAATTAAATTAGTATAAATTAAAATTCTCAACCGATTTTCACCAAAGTTGGCACACATCTGTAGCCTTAGCACGAAATACTATAGAATTCGTAATGTAAAGGTATCGAAAGAACGGAGCATTGCGATTGGTGGGCTACACACGCACACAGGTTCACAAGAGGCAGACTGCCAATCACAATGCTCCGTTCTCACGAAACCTTTACATTACGAATTCGAAAAGAGTTCATGCTAGCGCTACAGATTGAAAACACAATTTTCGTCCAGAGTTTTTTTAAAGAACCCTCAATTGAAATCCAGTCCATCCCTTGCTGACATCAGCATACTTTTTAAATTCTCAAAGCGTCTCAGTCTTACCCCGAATCTTCCACGAAACAAACAACGCACGTTTCCGAGAATTCCGCTAAAATGTCGCGAACATCGGAGACAAGTTCTTCTCATTGAAAGCGGACCGGTTTATACGATGTTTATAAATTAAGATATATACAATATAGTATTTTTTGTGTTTTTTTTTATTTATGGCACGTCAATTTGACTTCACCTCGCCTGATGTTAAGCTGAAGGCAAAGTCTCATGAAAGAGGGTCACCATTACAAACACATTCAGTGCTACAATGGTGGCGCTCAGCTTGACGGGCACATCAGTCGGTGTCATAGTATTTAAAATTTGAGTCAATAATAAACCAAATAAGATACGATATAGGAGTATTCAGTACTACCTACAAACCAGGGGGCAAGATCGAGCCACCGTTGTCCCTACACCCGAAAGGGGTCATCTCGAAAGATGATAAAGGTCAACCGTTTTTGCAACATTTTTCATTCCTGCTCCGCACCTGTTGGTCGTAGCATGATGTGATACACATATAAACCTTCCTCTTTAACCATTCTATCTATTAAAAGAAACCACATCAAAATCCGTTGCGTAGTTTAAAAGATTTAAGCATACAAAGGGACATAAGGACATGAAAAATAGGGACAGAGAACGCGACTTTGTTTTATACTATGTAGTGATATAGAAGATAGATTCTCACGAAAGAGATTTCCGTGGGAAAATTATAAAAAAACAACCGTTGAAATGGCATAAAAATTAAGGATACACTCTTAAGATCACATAAAAAAAAATACACAAGAAGATTTATATCTGTGTGTACGTTTATAATCTGTCCGTTGGTAGAATATCAATTTGATTTTCAAGGCAATGTTTGTTTGTCTTAAAAAACTGTTCCGGGAACATTTTTTTATACAACTTAGGTCGCAGACAAGCACGTGGCCGTCAGTGGTTACCGTGACCTATGGGCGAGTGTAACACCAGAGGAATAACACTCGTGCCGCAACCCCTGTAAGAACAGAGACATTCTGTGTCGTCAGCGCAAAAGATGTAGGATAAGCCTTTGGTTTTCCCACTGACAACACAAAACCTCTCTAGTGAGCTCTGGTTACCCTACTCACCACCGAAAACACAACACAAGGTTATTAAACGGCGATATTCTGTAGGGCGATATTCCCCCCGTTTAGTCCATTTGTTTAAATACTTAATTAAATATAAACAGTTTTGGGCTGCCTTTTGACGTGACAACGTCTTAAATTGGCTTGCCGGGTGACACTTCAAGAAACTGCGTTACGCTCCGCTCACGTTATGCGCTCACAATGAGAGCGAGTGAGAGGCACGCGTCCCTTCCACTCGGGCATGGTTAGCCCGCCTAAGAGCGAGAGAGACAGACATAAAAAGTGAAAGGCACGCGTCCCTTCCACTCGAGCACAGTTAGCCCGCCTAAGAGCGAGAGAGACAGAGCGAGATTTTACCACTCAAAGTCGTTGTCACGTAAAACTTTCGCCCGTATACCGACTTTACAGGCAACCAATTTTTTAATATGTTTTGTTTAAAAACTCCGTATAAAATACTTTTCTGCGTACAAATACATTTTAAAGACTAAAAACAGGTATCGAACCACAGTTAAGTCTAGTTTATTTGTTGAACGTGTGTTTTTATAAAAAGTTGCCACAACATTGTTTACTTTTATTTAAGTACCTAAACAAATGGAGTATAGTTTTTTTTTATGTCACGTCAATTTGACATCATCTCGCTTGATGTTAAGCTGAAAGCAAAGTCTCATGAAAGAGGGTCACCATTACAACAAACACGTTCAGTGCTACAATGGTGGCGCTCAGCTTGACGGCCTCATCAGATGCTTTCTCACGCCCCGCTTAAAGGACCCGAGACTGTAGAAAGAAGGAAACACGTGCGCCGGTAAGGAATTCTACGACTTAATGGTGCGGCAGAGAAAAGACTCACCGAACCGTTTGGTTCTCGATGGAATATTCTGCACTGTATGAGAGTCGTATCGTATTGTGTACCGACAGTGGAGCCAAATCCTAAACAAATTAAACTCCAGACAATATAATTTATACTTTTCTATAAACATATAATATCTTTGTTTTGTCTACACAACACCATAACCTTACTCCATAATGAGTAACATACATATAGAGTGTCTACAGTGGGTCTAAAATGTTCCTGGACAATTCGAAACAATAAATTGTATGAAGTGATGCCACTACACAACTAATAGTGCGTGTGCGTGTGCGTGCGTGTGTGCGTGTGTGGCACCGTAGCTCCCGAACGGATTAACCGATATTCAATCTAGTTCTTTTTAAGGTTTTTTAAGTCGGGAGTGTTCTTGGCTATGTTTGATGAAAATCTATCTAAGATGGCCGCCGCTACAAAATGGCGGACTACATATTTCACTGAGAGTTTTTAAATTTTACTTGTATTGTTTTTCATGAAACATGCTCTTAGAGGTTCTTACATCAGTGAAGTAATTTCTTACTCTGAACACAAAAGTTAAAAATTGCGTTGCATGATATAATTATGGTTAGTGAAACCCGGGTATTAACGATAATACAATTATTTACAATTTTTTTTAGTTACGGCAATAGGCTTGCCACCTATTACATTGGGACCTAAACATAAACTGGCGAAATGTGGGTGCTAGCACCTCTGCCTACACCTTCGGGGATAAAGGCGTCAGTTTATGTTATGTTTACAATTATTTACCTTTTGATTCGCTTGACGTTTCGGCCAAGTTGCAGTATTTTTCTTCACTAGACACTTCATATGATCGCGTCAATACCAGAGTTTCGCTGACGAAGGTAGGTAAGTTAAGTACCTATCTCATATAAAAAAATCGCGTAATATACCATATTTAAATATCAAACTATTCCACAGTTTATTTAAGATTGATGGAGCGGTCTGCGGTTGCGTCACTAAGTAGGTACGTAATATGCATAGTAATGTATAAACAATATTATGACTTTGAACTTTTAACTATAGTATTGTTTGTTTATTGTATGTGTGTATGTTAACCTTACGTACGGAGATCTTCGAGGACCAATTTCAGAAAGAAAGAAAGAAACCATTTATTTTGGTGCCGTACTTATGAGCTATAATAAATTACTTATGAACTAACGCAAAAAAAAGAAAAAAGAACAAATTACACATACACATAGTCTATAGCGTTGCACCAAAAAAGGAGCCAGTTCAGCATGGTGTCAGGCACAAGTACCTGACGCTGGTTTTCAACTGGTTCCTATGTGGAGGACATACGACTTAGATATATAAAATATTTTTAAATTACAGCAACTAAAATAAAATAATAGAAACAAAAATAGTAAAAAGAGAAGGAACACAAAACACAGAAAAAATAAATAAAAACCAATAATAAAAAAAAATAGAAAAATAAAAACACAACAGCACATCGGCACACACAGTATTAAACGTCTTTTTCCTTGCCTTGTCTATGGCTACCCGTCTATGTTGTCTGTGGTTCGGCACTACATAGTGTGGAGGATCGGGATATGATGTCTCTCCTACACAAAGAGAGGATCCTTCGACCAGGAAACGTGATCACGCCTGGCGGGCCGCGGGACAACGGTTGTCGTTGGGTTGTTGTATGTATGTTATACCAGCGCGAGAACTTTGCTTTCGCGATGCAGGATCCGGAGTATCGTAGTAGTTACTTTTGCTGTCGCTAGATGGCGCTGGGTAAATAAACTGTGGAATGGTTTGATATTTAAATATGTTATATTACGCGATTTTTTATATAAGGTAGGTACTTAACCTACCTACCTTCGTTAGCGAAACTCGGGTATTGACGCGATTATATGGTAAACACAGTAAAGAACATACATCATATAAACCGGACTCTCCCGAAAGGGAGAGATGGGGAAATGGATGAAGTGTCTCGCATGTGTAGGGGTGGATCATCTGTCCGGTTAACGTCCCCGTCAAGAAATAATATAAAAAATTAAATTAAAGATTTATAAGATAACTTCAAAAAGTAAAAAATAAATAAATAATGCGTTGTCGTGTCGGGGAACTTATAACTGGTGATGCACTACTACATGATTTTGAAACGATCGATTTGATACCCATAAAATTACTTCAAATATTTCAGTTTCATTTATTAATAGCATTGCCCAGCGGTTGTTATGAGATGAGTAGTGAAGAAGTGATGAAGTCTTCTCTTTCTTTGTCTTTTTGAGATGTGGTCTTTTTGAGATATGGTCTTTTTGAGATGTAGTCTTTTTGGAGGGATATTGACGCACTAGAGACGCGAAACATAACACCCTCTCGTTTTTACGTTGGGGATTAAAAATAAATAATAATAAGACCGCCAGCTTTTGGGCAAGGAATTTTATTCGTTTGCCAATCTTTTAAAAGGTATACACAGTTGGAGAAATCTCGAATTTATTATCACACTCGACGATACCTTTATTTGCAACAAAAAAAATAACGATAAAACATGTTATGTATTTTATAAGGGAAAGTAGTTACGAAAACCCTTCGCCATGATCCGTAAGTGAATGAACTGTAAAGTACTTATAAGTTACTAGCTGTTGCCCGCGGCTCCGCCCGCGTGGACTTCTGATCCCGTTCCCGCTGCTCCATGAGCATTTAGGGGTATGAAAAATAGATGTTGGCCGATTCTCAGACCTACTAAATATGCTCACAAAATTTCATGAGAATCGGTAAAGCCGTTTCGGAGGAGTATGGCAACGAAAACTGTGACACGAGAATTTTATATATTAGATTAATACCGGGGTATATAATACCGCGGTAGCCTAGTGGTATGGGTAATGGACTGCTGAGACGACAGGTTACCATGGCACACACCAATGACTTTTCAATGCTTTTCGAAGTTATGTGTGTATTTATCGCAGGCTTATAAGTGCCCGGTTAATGGCAATAGGCTCGCCCATCTATTACATTGGGACCTAAACATAAACTGGCGAAATGTGGGTGCTAGCACCTCTGCCTACCCCTTCGGGGATAAAGGCGTGAGTTTATGTTATGTTATATAATGACCTCAGTGACGTTATAACATATTTTAGGGTAGCACGGGGTGCTTCACTATCACTACATAGTATAAAACAATATCGCGTTCTCTGTCCCTATTTTTCATGTCCTTATGTACGCTTAAATCTTTAAAACTACGCAACGGATTTTGATGCGGTTTTTTTGATAGATAGAATGGTTAAAGATGAAGGTTTATATGTATATAACATCATGTTACGACCAACAGGTGCTGAGCAGGAATGAAAAATGTTGCAAAAACGGGGTGACGCAGACGAAGTTGTGCGGGTCAGCTAGTATACTACTATAACACTTGATGGAGGTTACCATGGCCTATGGACGTTTGTAACACCATGGGCATCACATGCCGAACATGTATAGTCGTAACTTCTGCGCTATCAGTGCAGAAGACAAAGAAGGGTTTCTCGGTCTTCCCACTGACAACACCAAACCTCTCCAGTGAGCTCTGGCTATCCTACTCACTGCTAGAAACACAACACAAGGTTATTATTAGTCGCGGTATTCTGTAGGGCGGAGGTACTTCCCCAGTCGGACTGCTCAATTGGGACGGAGATATTATCGCGTATATACGTACAACATTAAGTCTTAGTTGCTCCAACTACCTGTTAAAGTTAAGGTTTCCGTCAAATTTAACAGTAACAGTAACATTGATTGTAATGGTTTGGCTAAATGTGTTGCACCAGAGTATTTAGTAGCTCTGTTATAGTTATCTTTTCGATAGAATTTGACGTTTGAGCGTGGCCGGTTTCAGTAATCATCAAGTTATGACGTGACTTTAACAATTGTTAAATGGTGCAACCTGTTTTATACCTCACCAGTACTATAACTACACTCGGGCCTGGGGGTGACGGGTGGAGCCGCCTGTTACCCTAGCAGAAGCAGGCCACGACGATGGCACAGAATGCCACACCATACCCAGGGGCTAGATGGGGACACCATGGTCCCCACATTTAGGGAAGAGGGTCATCTCAACAGAGATGTCCCTGGGTCTACCGGGGTGCGAGAGATATGTCTTGTATAATCTCACCTCCGGCAATCGAGGATCCATGGACGGCGTGCGTTTTGGTCGGTTTGAGTCCGACATAATCACCTCCGTCGGTTTTGGTGGAGGTGGTATCAGTGGGGATTTTGCGCACGATAAAAAAAAAAGTACTTTAACTGCACTGTTAATGTTAAAGTACGATCGTGCAACTCAGGCTAATTCATTTTAGATTTTCCTCAGTCCTGTAGTCGTGGGAAATTCCAAGGATGCCTTACATCTAAGATCATAGTCTTAAAAATAAATTGTCTTGCTGTAGGTTCGTTTGTTTGTTTATCATAAATACATAATAATGGGGTCACGTTGGCGATATCCGTATAAGATAACTCGTATAATACACACAGTGGATTAACATAACGTTATTATTATTAAAGACTTTAAGCCTTTAAGAGGGCGTGAAAAAGCATCTGATGAGGCCGTCAAGCTGAGCGCCACCATTGTAGCACTGAACGGGTTTGCAATGGCGACCCTCTTTCATGAGACTTGGCTCAGCTTTAACATCAGGCGAGGTGAAGTCAAATTGACGTGCCATTAAAAAAAAAATAAGACTAGCTGTCTGACTCCGCTCGCGTATATGTCGAGTACTGCATTGTAAATTTAAGCCCTCTATTCGACTCTGTTCAATTCTCTACTCCCCTATATACTACTTGTCTCTTTCTCCACTTTACAATTTTTCCCAATTTTTCTATTTCCCAATCTCCCCACATTCTCTCTCTCATCTTTCAATTAAGTCTTGCCATTAACCGGGCACTTATAAACCTGCGATAAATACACACATAACTTCGAAAAGCATCGAAAAGTCATTGGTGTGTGCCATGGTAAAACCTAGGATCCAACCCGAGACCTCGTCTCTGCAGTCCATTAGCCATACCACTAGGCTACGAGATGTTTTCGATGGTAAGCGTATGAGCTATGAACGCTGCACTCACTACCACAGTTGTATAATGTTATACAAATGATTATTATAGAAAATGACGTTTCCTGCGTGAACCTTCTTATCACGGGAAATACGTTTTCCTCAATATGCAATTACTGTACAATTATCAGTTTTTATGGCAATTATTAGTATAATTACCTTTAAGCACGAATTAAAAATATCAGAACGAGATCGAATGAAGTTTAGAAGCAAGACTAGGCATCATTCATCATTCTCTGAACCTTTTCCCAACTCAGTTGGGGTCGGCTTTCAAGTCTTAATGTTATGCGGGTGAACTTCGATATATTACGCGAAGCAACTGCCATCTGACCTCCACAACCAATGGTCCAATGAGCAATGGCGATATCGAAGTTTCAAGTTAGATTGGTTGGACTTTTGAGGGCTCCACTCCAACTTCCCGTAACTATACCCAGTCTGGTAGTATAAATATAATTGACAACTAACTACAAATAGGGCGATTATCACATAAATGAACCAAGCAACCGGTCGCGTGTAGTATTTTAGAGGTCAGTCTCACAATGTCATAGAAATGTAGTCGAACGCATTTTTTGCGTGCTTGCTTTGTTGCTCCGGCGCTAATAACTTTACGTTTAATATTATTGTTATGATTTAAATATAGGTTTGAACTTTGTTATCTTGTCCCTATCTATCTATCTATCTATCTATGTATCTTAATATATATAAATCTCGTGTCACAATGTTTGTCCTCAATGGACTCCTAAACCACTTAACCGATTATAATAAAATTCGCACACCATGTGCAGTTCTATCCAACTTGAGAGATAGGATAGTTTAAATCTCAAATTATAGTCGCAATTTTAATTTATTGCTAATTATTTGTCTGTTATTATTTGACAGTCACAATTATCTGTTAACTCCAAATGATTCTAACAGATGTCGATACCTTTCGACTGGGTTGAGTAAGTAATCAATAGATGGCGCTGCTATGGTAAATCTACGAACGTGTCATATAAGCTACATTTTAACAGCATAATTACCACGTGTTGTTGACGCTATAAAACGCAGACGAAGTTGCGCGGGTCAGCTAGTACTATTATAAAAAGTTTATATTTGTCCGAGATGGACGCAAAAACTACTGAACGGATTTCGATGCGGTTTTTTTTGAAGGGGTTTGGTCCAACTTAAAATGTTACGTATGTTTGATTGCAATCGGTTAAATTTAGCAATATGACTTCACCCCGCCTGATGGTAAGCTGAAGGCAGGAAAGGGAAATATTTCGAGTCGCAAGGATTGAAATTTCGTTAAATTTTTGTAGTCACCTGATGTCATCTAATGACAACTATTTTGCATCGGACTAATAAATTATCACGTAAATCGAATCAGTAATCTCCGAGTAATCCAAAATACCAATCGAATTGAGAACTGCCTCCTTTTCGGAAGTCGATTAAAAATGTATAGCGCACCTAAGAAGGTTTCCACTCAAAAATAGATCTGTTGGATTACATCACCTCAGTATTCCCTCGAGGCAGACGTATTATCATTTGAATATCAACCGTAAAAAACCTGCGGTAGCCTAGTGGTATGGGTAATGAACTGAGACGATGGCTCGGCTTCGATCCCAGGTTTTACCATTGCACACACCAATGACTTTTCGAAGTTATGTGTGTGTTTATCGCAGGTTTATAAGTGCCCGGTTAATGGCAATAGACTCGCCACCTATTACATTGGGACCTAAATTTAACTGGCAAAATGTGGGTGGGTGCTAGCACCTGTGCCTACCCCTTCGGGGTAGGCGTGAGTTTATGTTATGTTATCAACTGTAATGCTGCAGAAGCCCGCACGCGCCTCGATGAGATTGAACACATAGGTAGGTAATAAGTGTTTTCAACTTCGACCAATAAGGTGGGTTCTGTATATATGGTTAACTAGATGACCTCCGTAGCGTGGCGGTAGTGAACGCGACTGCTACGCAGGAGGTGCGGGTTCGATTCCCGCTCAGTGCAAATATTTGTGTATACGAAATATGAATATCTGCATTGGTCTGGGTGTTTCTATACCATAATATGTATGTATTTACAAAAAAAAAAAGTATTTAAGTATGTTTATCCGCATTCTAGTACCCGTAACACAAGCTAATTAAGCTATGCTTACCATGGGTCTAGGTGGCGTTGTGTAGATTGTCCTGCAATATTTGTCCTACAATATTTATGACCCGCGCAACTTCGTCTGCGTCACCCCGTTTTGGTAACATTTTTCATTCCTGCTCCGCACCAGTTGGTCGTAGCATGATGTTATATACATATAAACCTTCCTATTTAACCATTCTATCTATTAAAAAAACCGCATCAATATACATTGTGTAGTTTTAAAGAATTAAGCATACAAAGGGACAAGAAAAATGGGAACAGAGAACGCGACTTTGTTTTATACTACGTAGTGATTAAATAGTTTGTTTGTTTGAACGCGTGAATCACAGCAACTTATCCAATTTGAAAAAATGTTGTAATATTCTCACGCCCGTAATCCCCGAAGGGGTAAGTTAATACACCTCTATTGAACACCCATGTGTTGCAGCTAAAATAAATTGGGAAAAGTTTTTTTGACCCGATCCCTTGTTATGTTGTGTAAATCGCAAGGAAAATAATTGCGTGCTTAGCCGCACAAGCACTGCCAATTAACGTCTTGGAGAGTATCAGACATGTGTTCATAGTAAATTTTATGGCTTCAAGAGTTTATTTTACAGGTGTTGAGTAGGGTAGCCAGAGCGCACTGGAGAGATTTTGTCTAGTCAGTGGGTAGACCGAGAAACCCTTCTTTTTCTTTCACACTGACAGCACAGAAATTCTCTTAACCTTCACCTCTCCCCTCCCCTCTACATGATCGGTAGTACGAGTATGACACCCCAGGTGTTGCATCCTGCCACCACCTCCTTTGATCTGCCGCCACCTCATTCTGTCAGCAAGTAATGCTCGAAAAGGAGTCGGCAAAACGGGTTCGTAGAATACTTCGAACTCGCATAGCCGGCGATAGAGGCGACTCGGGCATGAGACATCACAGAAGGATCTCCGTCCTCCAAGAGTGCAGGCCTGGCGTGACAAGTGATATCTAAAACAATTTTGCGCACGACGACGACGAATTTTATGAACAACCGCGGTAGCCTAGTGGTATGGGTAATTGACTGCTGAGACGAGGTCTCGGGTTCGATCCCAGGTTTTACCATGGCACACACAAGTTATGTGTGTAGGTATTTATCGCAGGTTTATAATGGCAATAGGCTCGCCACCTATTACATTGGGACCTAAACATAAACTGGCAAAATGTGGGTGCTAGCACCTGACCTACCCCTTCGCGGATATAGGCATGAGTTTATGTTACGTTATGTTATGTTGCGCACTACAAAAAAGGCAGTAATATATACAAGTATCAAGTCTCCGAGCATATAAATCAAACTGAAGTGAACTCCACGCGAATGAAACCGCGGGGACATATAGCATTACACAACGCAGATTGGAATTCCAAATTAAACAATATCTTACTTGTCACGGTTAATGCAATTATACACACAAATAAATGAACCATTACAAATATGTGTAAAAACCGAGTTATTCACATGCAAATGTTAGATAATAATGGATATGGACGGCCGTGAACCTGTTATTAGGTCGTTACATATGAAATCAGCAGCCGCGGTAGCCTAGTGGTATGGATAATGGACTGCTGAGACGAGGTCTCGAGTTCGATCCCAGGTTTTCCCATGGCACACACCAATGGCTTTTGGATGCTTTTGGAAGTTATGTGTGTATTTATCGCAGGTTTATAAGTGCCCAGTTAATGGCAATAGGTTCGACACCTATTACATTGGGACCTAAACATAAAACTGGCAAAATGTGGGTGCTAGCACCTTTACATACCCCTCCGAGGATATAGGCGTGAGATTATAAATAAAAGAAACCTATGAAATTGCCGTTTTGTTTGAAGAAATTGGAGGAAACCCAATTGTCAGAACTAACATCTTTGCTTTTTATTTACGAATGACAAATCCAAATTTAATGATTTTTTTTGTGTATGAATGAGACAACATTAAGCAAACAGCAAGTTCTATTGCCTTTTTGAAAAGTGACAGCAGTAAAAAGTTATACGAAATTTCTCAATCAAACAAAATTTAATACCGAGTTGTAAAATCTTGAACGTCCATAGGCCAAGGTAACTATTTTTCATCAAGTGGGCTGCGTG
Organism: Pelosia muscerda; assembly: GCA_963691645.1. Lineage (NCBI taxonomy): Eukaryota > Metazoa > Arthropoda > Insecta > Lepidoptera > Erebidae > Pelosia > Pelosia muscerda. The sequence goes on from OY829125.1 coordinate 3,165,716, forward strand.
CTTGTCTGTCACATATGTGGTATAAAAAGAAAAGAAAGGAAGAATGAATGAATATATGGTGTATATAATATGGTATATATTATGGTAATAGTATTTCATTATGATAATGATGACAGTGGCGAAGTGTCCATATAACCCGATTCCTGCCGGCTTACCTTTGCAAATACCCCTAAGCATTGGCTATTAATAAATTATAAATCAATGAAACCATATCCATTCAATACACAAAAATATAAAACAAAAAGTATTCTGTTACGTAAATCGCAATTATAATAATTATTTACATACATTACATATTACACATATTTCTCATAACGCCATCTAGTTCTCAAATAAAGAAGGAAATGATTCTGTCTGAACGCGCGCGAAAGGTAAGCCCGCCGGCGAAATCGGAATCTAGTAATACCAAGTAATACGCAGTCGCACGCACACACGTGCAATTTTTCTTAGTAGTGTTCGTAAAAATATGTGGCGGCATAAGCCGGTATTCAACGAGTTATGACAAAGAGGGAATATACGATAAGAATTTGCGAGAGCGAGAGAGCACTAATGTGAATGTAGTTTGTTTTGATTTCATTACCCTGAAGTTGAGGCGAATGAGCGATGCATTCAAATATTTCAAATTCATCATTCATTGACATTATTTTTTTATTTCATCAATAATTATTTATGTTATAAAGTACTGCAAGTAGTTTGAATTCGCTTTTTTGTGTGAAGAAGTTATTACTAAGTATAATTTGTGTTTGTGTTTGTGTAGTGTACTGACTGTTGTGCATTGATTACCATTATATTGTCGCAGTACGTAATATTTTGGTAAGTAGTTTTGTCTGACTGATTATTTGTTGTGAGAGGAAACATCTTTCTCGAAATTAAATTATGAAAATAAGAAACATTTATAGTTCAGTTAGGTCGAGCCCGCCCTGTCATGAATATAGAATACTAGATGACCCGCGCAACTTCGTCTGCGTCACCCCGTTTTTGCAACATTTTTCACTTCTGCACCGCTCCAGTTGGTTGCAGCATGATGTTATATACATATAAACCTTCCTCTTTAATCACTCTATCTATTAAAAAAACCACATCAAAATCCGTTGCGTAGTTTTAAAGATTTAAGCATACAAAGGGACATAGGCACAGAATCGCGACTTTGTTTTATACTATGTAGTGATAAACGGTGCGATGGATTTACGAAATATTTTAAATGTATCTCATTACGATAAATATAAGTGGCTCACTGTTATAATAATCATCAGTGCTCACACGTATAGTAAATGTGGGTTGAAATTTCCTCAACCATTTGGGCCTAAGCATCGAACCAGCCAGTCACAGCTTTTGAAAGGAGTACCTACACATTACAATCGGCCATGGTAAGTTTTTTTATTTTGTTCGGCTTCCCTTTCAAAAAAATCCACCCTTCGCCACTGAATGATGATGATGATGATGATGATAATTTAACGTTCTCACAACTATCACATGGAACCCCAAATATTTGTGTACCCAAAAAAACAAAGTTCGGACATTCTGACATAATGAGTCGTGAGTCAGCGCCTTGGGGGCACATAACTAAGAGCTCAACACACTAAGAGATATTTAGTTAACAATTTTACAATAACATTACATTGATTACATCATGGTTCATACTATACCATTGAAGTAGTTAAATATTATAGTAATAGCACTCATGGAAAGTAACGAAGCCTTCGACTGCTTGAAGCATCATTTGCATGTTATAAAAAATTGTGTGCAAAAAATAGGGGTACCGCAAGGGACATTACTGAGTCACACATTAATTAGTATTATATTTATTTGGAAGCATTTATTTTTTATTTTAGTTCTGGTTTAATTTGAAATTTATCTGGAGGCATTTGTTTTTCTTTTGGAATAATATGGAGACATACGTATTCTTATGGCTTCTCTGGGAGTAACCAATACCAGATTAGATAGACTCTATGGCGAAAGTCAAGCCGTCAGTCCCGGTAGTCATACATACGAACATCTATAAAATTGTACAGCCTGCCGTCCGCTCTTCCACTCCTAACTTATAACATAATTTTATTTACGCATATTAATTACACAAGTACTTACATAGGAGAATCTACCATCCCAACCCCGAGAGGAGAATCTAGGGTTAGTGCCTCACCCGTCAATCAGCAAGTAGTGTCAGATACCAAAATACTTTTATAATTTACCAAAATATCGCAATAGTTAAAAGAACAAAGCTCGGTACGTTTCGCCTCCACACGAGGCATTTTCAGAAGCGATACCGAGCAAATAACCAGCACTGCATTGTGTTATGGTAAAAACCTATACAATTAGCGACAGTATCACCATATTTTTGGAAAATCTACCATTCTGATCACCAAAATTTTGTGGCAGATCTATCGGTCGAAGTACAAAATATATATTTCCTTAGCTTTGCGTGTCGAACTTAATTTTGTCGAAGTTTTACCTGTAAACTTTTTAATAGGTATACTTAATAGTCTGACTGACTCACGGTCTTCTAGTAACTTGTGAACCACAAGGTTGTCTATTCAGAATGTTAATTGAGATTCATTACTTCAAGGAAAGCCCCAGATACAAAATTGAAGTTAACAAAGTTATCAAAAAGCCTCAGGGGCGTGGTGGTAGTGCACGCGACTGCTACGCACGGGGCGTAGGTTCGATCCTCGCTCAGTGCAAAAAGTTGTATGCATGGATATGACTGTTTGCATTGGTCTGGTCGTGCCTCGGAGAGCAGGTTAAGCCGTCGGTCTCGGTTGCCATATTAACATCTAAGGCAGTCGTTATGGGTAGTTGAAGCCCTCAAAAGTCTAACCAACCAGTCTTACTTGGAACTTCGATATCGCTATTGGTCATTGGATCATCGGTTGTGGAGGTCATATGGCAGTCGCTTCACGTAATATATGGAAGTTCAGCCGCATCACAGTTGGACTGGAAAGCCGACCCCAACTGAGTTGGGAACAGGTTCAGAGAATGAATTAAAGTTATCATAATATATACATATAAACCTTTCTCCTTAATCACTCTATCTATTAAAAAAACCTCATCAAAATCCGTTCCGTAGTTTTAAAGATTTAAGCATACATAGGGATAGAGAAAGCGACTTTGTTTTATACTATGTAGTGATGACAGCCTGTGGCAGTGGTAGTGAACGCGACTGTACCGCAGGAGGCGCGGGTTCGACTCCCGCTTAGTACGAATATTTCTATATGTCTATTAACATTGGACTGGGTATTTCCATGTTTCGGAGAACACGTTAGACCGTCGCCATCGCTCCCGGTTACCATACGAACATCTATGGCAGTCGTTACGGGTAGTTAGAGCCCAAAAAATTCAACATGTATTATGGTTTAACTACAGTGCTTCGATATTACCATTGGGTTGTGGAGGCCAGGTGACGGTAGCTTTACGGCAAATATCGCGTTCACTACCGCTATGCCACAGAGGCTGTCTCTTTTTTTTTAACGTGCGGTAATTCCCCACGGATACCCCCCCTACCGGAGCCGGTTGGGTAGGTTATGTCGGACTCGAACCGACTAAAACGCACGCCGTCTTTGTCTTGCCGGAGGTGAGGTAGTAGCCAACATATCCCTCGCACCCCGGCAGACCCGGGGCCTTCTCTTTGAGATGACCCCCGTCGGGTGTCACATGCCTCTGCGCAGCTTCTCCCAGAAATATATCAGTGTGTTCCGCGTACGGTTCATTCAACCCCATATATCCTACCTAAACCAAGGAAATGAGTAATCCTTGAACCCATAACCACTTATTCCCCGATATTACATCCAGATCCTCAATTAAGAACCACTCATTACCGAATATTACACAGTTAATAAGGGTAAGCGCGTGCGCTGCATCGCAATTATGGATGATTTGTATGCGCCTGTATATCGAGGTAAAATATGCAGCCATAGGTCATTGACTGACAATTTGCATCCTCAGTGGAGGAAATCTCCTCAGTCTTCATCATCCTTATAGCGTTCTCCAAGTTTCCATGTCCTCATTATGGAGTCCGCAGTCCGTTTGATTTTTTTTATACCACTTAGAAGGCAGACAGGCTCACGACCCGTCTGTCAAGAAGTGGTGACCGTGGCCCATGGACGCAACGGATTTTGAGGTGGTTTTTTAATAGATAGAGTGATTGAAGACGAAGGTTTATATGTATATAACATCATGCTACAACCAACTGGTGCGGAGCAGAAGTGAAAAATGTTGCGAAAACGGAGTGACGCAGACGAAGTTGCGCGGATCAGCTACTGTGGTATAAACATTAAAATAGTTAAAAAAAACTAAGAAACACGATTTTTGTGAGATAACGGTCAACAAGGAGTTTCTTTTGAACATTTTTGTTTATTTGACATTATTATACCGAAGGAAAGTTTCAAAGAATATTATAAGCTGAGGAGCTGCACGAATGCGTAGTTCGCGCACTAGCTCTATCTCTCTTAATCCTGGCGAATCTAATCAGGATAATCGGATATGTTAATCGAATTATTGCATTGTCATCGGTCTTTGACAGGTGCGCAAAGTTTGAATTAAATCTGATCCTTCAAAGTAGGGCAAAATCGAGCCTAAAAGAATTAGTTACAAGCAAACATACAAATAAATTAATAAAAGCGTATTAAAAAAACCTATTTTTGACGATTATTTTTCTTTTCTTTGCAGATTCTATCCAAGACGCGACAAAACATGTGCTAGGGCACAAAACAAAATGGCTTCAAAAACATTCCAACTTTTACTTATCACCAGTCTACTAATTTCAATACACACCGAAGATATATCAGAAGAAGTAAAGAATATAGAAGAAAGCGAAGAAATTATTGAAGAAACAACAGTACATTCAGATGAAGAGAATGAATACAGAACTACAACCATGATACCTCTAGAAGAAGAAGTAAAAGATACGATAGTTGAAAACGAGAAATCAACAAACGAAGCATTGATTAGACATATAGATCGTCTAATAAAACAAGAGCTTGAAGCTAAAGTCACACAAAATAGAGATCCAAATAGAGATTTAGTTACGGAAGGAGATAATAGCAACCCTAAGATAGACAGAGATGAAAGTATAGAGAATATAACAGATGCTATTGAAATTACACAGTCTAGTTTAAACAATGATGTTGATGAAATAACTAATCTAACCAATAATATTGACAATGTAGCGAAGGTAAGTTTATACTTTAAAGTTAGGGCAGAGATTGCCAGTGTCCCCTAGATTTGGGTAAGGGTAGTATTCTGACTAGGCGAATAGTTTGTTAGCAATTTATAAGTATAAGATGACTTCATATTTGGCATGTTGTGAAGGTGTTAGGCACGGTTAAATTTATTTAGATTAGGTTGCCCGCGGCTCTTCCCGTGTGGAATGCTAAGATAATGTCAATTTACTACCATAGTGTGATTCGGACTAAAAACATTAAGATATAACATAATGCTGTTCAACAGACAGAACGCTTTGCAAAACAGAAATATAACTGAACTGTCACTTTCCCCAAAATGCGAACTTCCGAGTAGTAGATTTCAAATCCCCTGCTTACAAAGACAGTATCTTCAAAGACGGTATGTGGTTTTATTCGGTTCGAGTTCGACATAACCAACCTCGCCCGGGGATATTTGATTCGGATTTCCGCATTACAAATTTACTGATAAACTTGTAATATTTTTAAAGATCACAAAATTCAACTCGAATCGTAGTAGATTTAGACGCAATCTCAATTTATTTATAAGTCCATAATGTCACAATATTTAAATATAACAGATTACTAGATTACAATTAATAAATATTTAATTAGTCTTCACTTTCTAGTATCCATAATTTCAGATGTTAATTTAAATTAATTTTAACAGTTTTTTTTTTGGGAGATCAAGTCAACCACACCCATTAGTCGGTATACCGTCTTGGGTCTTCAAATAATAATGACCAGGGGTTGCTTGTCGGTATATCTGGCAATTAACAGTTTATCCCCGTTGCAATCAAAGTTAACCTACCTCGAGTTTAATCCCAGGTTTTACCATGGCACACAGAAATGACTTTTCGATACATTTCGAAGTTATGTGTGTATTTATCGCAGATCTATAAGTGCCCGGTTAATGGCAATAGATCGCCACCTATTACATTGGGATCTAAACGTAAACTGGCGAAATGTGGGTGCTAGCACATTTGCCTACCCCTACGGGGATATAGGTGTGAGTTTATGTTGTTGTTGTTGTTGTTGTTGTTGTTGTATGCAATCAAAGTTTACTACTTAGAAATCGGGAGTCTGATGTCCTCGACGTTCTCTAGATTTGGCTTGTATTTTTTGGGAGTGACTGCCATCTGACCTTATAGTCCAGAAACAAAAGCTAACGCAAAACTTCTTCCTTTAATCAGGAAAGTTATGTAATCAATATATTTAACAGTTCATAAATTAGCGCTGTAATGTCAGTCTGCCGCAAATTATACGCCATACACGAACATGACTTATAAATATTTTATTAAATTCATTGTTCTATACTTCCTGTACGAATCTTCTATAGTTAATATCTTTGTTAAGATTCAATAGACGGATTTAAAATCATAACATTAGGACAAAACTCGAAAAAGAATGGGGGCGTTCATTGGTAACTACTGATCAAAATATATTAGGTCGTTACATATGAAATTGCCGTTTTGTTTGAAGAAATTGGAGGAAACTCAATTTTCAGTACTAACATTTTGCTTTTTTTAAGGAATGACAAATCCAAATTCTGTAATTTCTTTGTGTATGAATGAGACAACATTAAGCAAACAGCACCTTTTATTACATTTTTGAAAAGTGACAGCTGTAAAAAAGTAATCCGAAATGTATCATCGAAATGGATAGCATTTAGGAAATACTGTTTTTGAAAACCGAATTTAATTTATCAAGCGGAAAATAACAACAAAATTTAATACAGAGTTGTAAATTCACTATTAAATCGATCGGGATATTTACCATGTTTATTGATTTCTTCGCTGACAGCTCGGCGGTCATCAGTACACCGTGATCATGGCGCTTGCAACAGCGCCGAAATATCGGTTACGCGAAGAAATCAATAAACATGGTAAATATCCCGATCGATTTAATAGTGAATTCGTAAATGACCATGTCAATCTAAAATCATACACAGAGTTGTAAAGTCTTGAAATCGACTTTCAAACAAAAGATAAATAATGGAAATAATATTGAATGGTGTGACTGCTTGAAAGGGCTCATCAGAACACTCTCCTGATGGAAAGCGATCACCGTGGCCTATGGACGTTTGCATCACCAGGGGCGTTACACTCGTGATGTCATGTCTGCCCTGTAGAAACCTTCAAATGTCCTTCTTGAAGAACCACATATTCTAGTCGCATGGGGAAACGCTTGGAGTCACGAAGCCTCATGGTAAGCGGTTCACCGGAACCTATAATCGCAACGCGTTAGGCTCTAAATATCACATAATATGTTCATATTATTTAATATAATGCAATTTACGTATTAATGCCTCACATTAATACGTTAATTTCTTAAAAAAAAATGGAAAGTCTGAATATCTGGACCGATTTTTTTAATGGAAAAAGTTTATTATCAAGTAGATGAATATATTGATGATAAAAATGCATTGTCATACTAATTTCTAAACTCGAGAACGGCTGGACCGATTTGGCTAATTTTGGTCTTGAATTATTCGTGGAAGTCCAGGCAAGGTTTAAAAGGTGAACAAATATTAAAATGCTCGGAATGGAGCAGCGGGAACGGGATCAGAAGTCCACGCGGGCGGAGCCGTGGGCAACAGCTACTATTTATTATAAATAAACAAAACTACATATTAAAATAGAAAAGAAAAGATTACGGTATAATCTAGCTGAGTTTCTTGCTGGTCTCTTCTCAGTACATAGATTTAACTACCGAACCAGCGAAGGAATCATTTCCAAATGTTTTTTTTACTATTAATTTACAATTTTTCTGACAAATATAAGTGAAAATCTTTGAGTAGTTTCGGAGCCTATTCGTTACAAACACAAACACTTTTTGCGCAAAATGAAAAAAAAAATTACAAAGACGTACTTAATGCCATGGGCATTTTCTACCAGTTAACCTGAGAGTGATACAGATGCAGAGTAGTTGGATAAAATATTGTCGGTAGATGGCTCCAAAGACGACCCTTAAGACTAGACATGGGGTAGTAGCCTAATTGATCAGAGAATTATCTGTATAAAAGACAGGTCACAGGTTTAAGTCCCGTCCATATAAAATTCTGCTAAACAAAAAATAATCATCATTTTGGGAAAGTAATCATTTTGGGATTTCAACATTTTCGGCATTTAACTTTCTGTTCCTGGAGGACATTTTTCTGTAGTAAATTATTTAATTCTTCAATCATATTTACGTTAATTTCAGACAGAAACAGTATCTATGCAGACCACGACGAAAGCTTTTGAAGAAGACCAAGTACCAAGGAGTCAGGAACCGAAAGACTTGGAGACTCCTGGTCCGAGAATACCCAAATCTGATAATGGTTGGTTTCGTCTTTAGAATTTCAAATTATTTTTTTCTATACTGTGGATTAATGGCACTTGGTGAAACTTATTGTTATACATGATTGATAACACACTTATATTTCTCCACTGTCGGTAGCCTAGTGGTATGGGTAATGAACAGCTGAGACGAGGTCTCGGGTTCGATCCCAGGTTTTACCATGGCACACACCAATGACTTTTCGATGCTTTACGAAGTTAAGTGTGTATTTATCGCAGGTTTATAAGTGCCCGGTTAATGGCAATGGCTCGCCACCTATTACATTGGGACCTAAACATGAACTGCCGAAATGTGGGTGCTAGCACCTCCGCCTATCCCTTAGGGGATACAGGCGTGAGTTTATAACGTATGTTATGTTACCGTGGAAAAGTACGAGTGTGTTACCAATCATGTATAATTTCAAGATACTCTTGTAACCTCCTCTCCTATCTCCTCCAACTTAGGTCGCAGACAAGCACGCGGCCCACCTGATAGTAAGTGGTTACCGTGCCCTATGGGCGAGTGTAACACCAGAGGAATAACACTCGTGCCGCAACCCCTGTAAGAACAGAGACATTCTGTGTCGTCAGCGCAAAAGATGTAGGATAAGCCTTTGGTTTTCCCACGGACAACACAAAACCTCTCTAGTGAGCTCTGGCTACCCTACTCACCACCGAAAACACAACACAAGATTATTAAACGGCGATATTCTGTAGGTACTTCCCTAGTCGGACTGCTCGATTGGGATGGATATACCGTCGTGTCCTACCTCCTCTAATTTATTGTTGCCACACATAACACCTCAAGACTTGTCTTCCAATTACAGACCCAGAGCGAGACTTCACTCCGACCGTAATCAGTCCACCTCAGTCCATTCGCTCCATAGTCCGAGGCTGGCTAGACGACAGCTGGATCAGATCCCCTGTAGGGATCTTGGTACCGCTGAGAGCAACAGCGCTGAACAGAGCGCTGGCTGTATGGACAGACCTGAACACCAGCTCGCTGAACCTTTCAAGAGTTTGCTTCATGGCATACGATGAAAATGGTAAGTTATTTTTTTTATACTACGTAGGTGAACGCAGACAAGCACACGGCCCACCTGATGGAAAGCGGCCACCGTGGCCTATGAACGTGTGCAACACTAAGGGTGTCACACACGCGCTGCCCACCCTGAAGGGAAAGGGGGAGAGCTGGGAAGGGGTGGGGAGGCTAGGAAGGGGAGGGGAAGGAGGGGTATAGTGAGCTCTGGCAACCCTACTTACCGGCGGGAACACAACACGATGGTTATAATGACCGCGGTCTTCTGTAAGGCGGAGGTACTTCCCCAGTTGGACAGCTCATTTCGGACGGGAGATACCGTCGTGTCCTACCTCCGTTAATTATAACGTAAACGTAACGTAAGTGATAAAATGTGGTAAACCATCATTCTCTGGACCTTTTCCCAACTCAGTTGGGGTCGGCTTACTAGTCTAACTGTGATGCGGCTGAACTTCGATATTTTCCGTGATTCTTCCTACAGTCCCGGGTCCTTTAAGCGGGGCGTGAAAAAGCATCTGATGAGGCCGTCAAGCTGAGCGTCACCATTGTAGCACTGAACGTGTTTGTAACGGTGACCCTCTTTCATGAGACTTTGCCTTCAGCTTAACATCAGGTTAGGTGAAGTCAAATTAACGTGCCATAGATTAAATAAAAAGTGAATCGACTGCCATCTGACCTCCTTAACCAAATTGGCAATATCGATAGTTCTGTAGTTAGGCTAGTCGGACTTTTGAGGGCTCTAACTACCCGTAGTGACTGCCATAGATGTTTGTATGGCAACCGGGACCGACGGGAAAGAATGTATGAAGTACCTATATGAAGTTCTATATGTCTGATACTCTCCAAGACGTTAATTGGTAGTGCAGCTTAGCACGTAATCATTGCGATTTACACCGCATAGCAAGGAATCGGGTCAAAAAAAAAATATTTTTCCAAATTTCTTTAGCTGCAACATTTTCGGTTAGGAATTTATTTTCGGCATACCCATTTTTTTACAAAGTGCCCGATTGGTGGCAATAGGCTCGCCCCTATTACGTGGGACCGAAAATCATAGTTTTCGAAATGTGGGTGTTTAATACACCTCTGCCTACCACTTCGGATATTACGGGCGTGAACATATGCAGCTAAATAAATTTGTCAAAAAAATATTTTTACCCAATTCCTTGCTATGCGGTGTAAATCGTAAAGAAATTAATTACGTGCTTAGCCGCACAAGCATTACCAATTAACATCTTGGAGAGTATCAAGAGAGGAGAGGAATTTACAGTTGTAAATATATAGTTAAGAAACGTATATTTTTCCTTTACGAAGAATAAATAACCTAAGACTCAAATGACGGAATGAAATTAAAAAGATATAAAAAAAAACAATGTGGTCACGTACCAAACGAAGGACACATCACATAGTTAATGGTTTGTTGTTTTATTGCTAACTAGCTGACCCGCGCAACTTCGTCTGCGTCACCCCGTTTTTGCAACATTTTTCATATCCTCCGCACCGCACCGCAACGACCATCGTAGCATGATGTTATACACATATAAACCTTCCTCTTTAACCATTCTATCTATTAAAAAAAACCGCATCAAAATCCGTTGCGTAGTTTAAGAGATTTAGGCATACAAAGGGACATAAGCACAAGAAAAATAGTGACAGAGAACGCGACTTAGTTTTATACTATGTACTGATTCCGGGTTCGGTGCCGATCTGCGGTCAGTTTAATAAACTGAGCAATAAAGTATTGTAGCCAACCTATAATTGCGATAGATTTCGCGTCGGTAGCTAGGTTCGTTTATATACCACTTAGGTGGCAAAGCATAGAGCCCACCTTTTTTTAGTGCGAAAAATTCCCACGGATACCCCTCGCCAGAACCGGTTGGGGAGGTTATGTCGGACTCGAACCACTAAAACGCACATTGTCTTTGGGTCCTTAGTTGCCGGAGGTGAAATAGTAACCAACATATCCCTCGCACCCCGGCAGACCCCGGCCATCTCTATCGAGATAACCGCCTTGAGGTGTAGGGACCACGGTGTCCCAGTCTAACCCCCGAATGTAGGGAGGCGCATCTTTGCCCCGCCACCGAGCACACGGCCCGCCTGACGAGAACAGGCTACAAACGACTACAATATGGGGTTCTTCAAGGCGGATATTAGAAGATTTCTACAGGGATGGCAGCACTAGTGTGACGCAAACGTCCATAGACTACGTTGACCACTTTCCATTAGGTGGCAAACTAACACACGACCTATCATGGGCTAGTTTGCCACCTAAGTGGTATAAAAAACAAAAAAAAAATATAGAGTATGAACTTCCTGTCTGTGGAATATACAACTCCTCGGGTAAGAAGTCTTTTTACTTGCTTTGAGGGGTGCAGTATATTGAGCAAAATGTGCCGCGAGATATAGGTACTACACGATACAAAATGATTACTCACCACTAATAGTGCCAAACGTATTATTATAATAATTAAAGTTGACGTACCTGGAACAAAGGACAATAACCATAAATTAATGTTTATTACACTTTTGTGATAGGAAACCACACATTTTAAAAGTAACACGAAGGCCAGTCAGTACTAGTAATATTGAAGTCTCCACTAGGCAAGATTCTTTTTTTTAAGACACGGCAATTTCTAATATACTACTTATATAAATATACAATAGAAAAAAGACTACAACATCTCCTCTCTGGTAAGAGTTCTTTTACTTGCTTTAAAGAGGGCGGTTTGACATTCCAATATATATTGTTATAGCTGGAGTGTTGAACCGCGGGTGAGTGGTGGGCCCTCCTCCCTTCCCCCCCTCCCTTCCCCCCAATATATATATATTTTGTAATGGATTTCCGCCAGGTAACTCCTACATCTATATCGTATCTAGCCTTTTTTTTATCGTGCGCAAAATACCAAAACCGATGGAGGCGATTATGTCGGACTCGAACCGACCAAAACGCACGCCGTCCATGGGTCCCTGATTGCCGGAGGCGAGTTTCATCTAGCCTGATATTAAGCTGAAGGCAAAGTCTCATACAAGAGGGTCACCATTACAAACACGTTCAGTGCTACAATGGTGGCGCTCAGCTTGACGGTCTCATCAGATGCTTTTTCACGCCCGCTTAAAGGACCCGGGATTGTGTGCGTCATGATGTGCAACACACATCATTTATATGACACTGTCACAACTGAACGTTTTTAAAAAATGACGTGGAAATTGATGAATGATCAATTTTTTTGTTGAGCAGGATTCTGAGACCAGGTAAAATTTGAGAGCAGTCTTGTCTAGTGTTCAACGTACTTGTCAGTAAGCTGAATCGCGATCACGACAATCCCACCAAAAACTTAAATGTAAAAAAGGATAGCCAAGTTCAATACAAACATTTTGCTTGGCTGTGTGCTTCGCCGTATAAAGAAACTAAATGATTGCCAACTTTTATGCAAAATCCAATATGTATTTATAACAACAAACTAATATTATGAACAAGTATTAAAATCTATTTCTTTGCTTTATTGGAAACCGATAATAATTTCTGTTATTTAAAAAACGTGTTTTAAAGTAGGTTAGATTTGTTGTGTTTACGTTAAAGAAGTTTTGAATTATAGAAAGGTCAAAAGTGGCACCAAGTGGTTCTTGTAAATATACACTTGGCGTTGGTTAGCCAGTTCCTTTGCTTGAACTTGGTTTGACACGCTGCCGCGTATCTATATCGTCAATCGAACAAACATCCAGCAATACTCAACAAAGCTATCGCAGTTTTTAAAACATTAAATACTCGCAAATGTTTCGGTATACTTTGTATTATAAATATATATTTTTATTGTTTAACTATGTGTTGATTTGAATAAGAATATGCTATGACGAATGTGTTAGACGGAGTCAGTGTCATTTACATCGAATAATGAAAAAAAAACTTTATTTGAACATAACATAATATAAGCTCACGCCTTTATTCCCGAAGGGGTAGGCAGAGGTGCTAGCACCCACATTTCGCCAGTTTATGTTTACGTGCCAATGCAATAGGTGGCGAGCCTATTGCCATTAACCGGGCATTTATAAGCCTGCGATAAATACACACATAACTTCGAAAAGCATCGAAAAGTCATTGGTGTGTGCCATGGTAACCTGGGATCGAACTCGAGACATCGTCTCAGCAGTCCATTACCCATAGCACTATACACTATAAACCTGATGTTATCAGGCGAGGTGAAGTCAAATTGACGTGACATAAAAAACACTTCTGTTCTTATTATTGGTCAAAGGTGGTTATTGGAATGACACAATATGCTTCTAAAAATAAACATATCGTTTGTTGACACAAAAATCATCATAATTTATTCAAGAACTAGTTTTTTTTTGCAGTTTCATGTTGTTTTTACCCGACTGCGCGACGCAAAGGAGGGTAATGTGTTTATCAGTCTATGTATGTATGGGTTTTTTGGTTTTCTTTATTTTGTGTTATAATGTTTTTGGAATGGATGGATTCACAAGGCGAATTATCGAGTGCTATGGTGTATATGGTCCTTTGGGGTAGGTCTATGTAGGCGTTTTTACCCAAACAATAAATAAATATTCCAGGACATTCTACACATCACCAAGACTAGACCCATGGTAAACATAGCTTAAATAGCTTGTGTTACGGATTCTAGAATGCGGATAAACATACATAGATACTTTTTTTTTTGTAAATACATACATGTTATACATAGAAACACCCAGAGCAATGCAGATATTCATATTCAAGCACACAAATATTTGCACTGAGCGAGAATCGAACCCGCGCCTCCTGCGTAGCAGTCGCGTTCACTACCGCTACGCCACGGAGGTCGTCAAACACATACGCTAAGAATGTTTACGTTTTTTTAAGTAGGTATCTAAATAAATGGACTACAGTTATAACCTACGATGGAAATATCTGGAAACTTGTCAGGCTGCGACCTCTAGGACCAACGGGATATTAAATACTATCTCTGTTTAAAAAAAATACAAATCGTATCACTACATAGTATAAAATAAAGTCGCGTTCTCTGTCCCTATTTTTCTTGTCCCTTTGTATGCTTAAATCTTTAGAACTACGCAACGGATTTTGATGCGGTTTGTTTCTATAGATAGAATGGTTAAAGAGGAAGGTTTATATGTATATAACATCATGCTACGACTAACAGGTGCGGAGCAGGAATGATAAATGTTGCAAAAACGGGGTGACGCAGACGAAGTTGCGCGGGTCAGCTAGTTTGAAACAAATATGGCCTCGGTCGGTCAAATATTGCGGTCACCGGTCTCAATCGGTTAAGGTCATAGACATAATATCACTAGTATAAGTAGAAGTAGTAGGAACCGAGGTAGCCTAGTGGTATGGGTAATGGACTGCAGAGACGAGGTCTCGGGTTCGATCCCAGGTTTACCATGGCACACACCAATGACTGCGATGCTTTTCGACGTTACATGTGTATTTATCGCAGCTTTATAAGTGCCCGGTAAATGGCAAAAGGCTCGCTACCTATTACATTGGGACCTAAAGATAAACTGGCGAAATGTGGGTGCTAGCACCTCTGCCTACGGGGATATAGGCGTGAGTTCATGTTGATGTTATGTTAAGTAGATCAATAGGCTCTTTCAATGGTCTTCCATATGCGCGGGCCTGGGGGTGACGGGTGGAGCCGTCTGTCACCCTAGCAGAAGCAGGCCGCGGTAACAGCTCAAAGTACCTCTCCATATCCGGGGGCTAAATAGGGACACCATGGTTCCGACATTAGGGTAAGGGTTTCATCGCAAAGAGATAACCCCGGGTCTGCAAGAGATATGTCTTGTATAATCTCACCTCCGGCAATCAAAGGCCCAAAGACGGCGTGTGTTTTAGTCAATTCAAATCAAATCAAATCAAATCAAATCAAATCAAATCAAATCAAATCAAATCAAATCAAATCAAATCAAATCAAATCAAATCAAATCAAAAGTCATTATTCTATATAGACCAGTAAACGTAACTTACAAAACGTCAATATCAAAGTAAGTCTGTTCGAATCCGACATTTAACCACCCCCAATGGTTTTGGCAGGGGTGGAATCCGTGGGGATTTCTCGCAAGATAAAAAAGAAGAGTTCTAAAGTTAAACTTACACAAAGAATTAATTCAACGCAACAAATTCTTCTATATGAATTTCTATTTTTACGGTACGTCAATTTGACTTCACCTTGCCAGATGGTAAGCTAAAAGCAAAGTCTTAAGAAAGAGGGTTACTATTACAAACACGTACAGTGTTACAATGGTGGCGCTCAGCTTGACGGCCTCATCAGATGCTTTTTCACGCCCCGCTTAAAGGACCCGGTACTGTAGGAAGAAGGAAACACGTGCGCCGGCAAGGAATTCCAATTCTATAACGCTATGCAGAGACTACATAACAATAATCAGTTCTTTATAATTAAATTCTCGATATCTATACAATAATTGAGTTGGATTTATAATTTTATTGCCTCAAAGTGATATAATTATTGCAACTGATGGAATGGTATACCTCAGGACATATATTTTGGACCTAAAACGTACTCTGTATAAGCTGAACACGACTTTGCGCTGTCTTTTAAGGATAAACTGGATAACACGCAGTGTATAAGCGACGGCATGGGCCTTACGATCGATTTGATTTGATTTGAAAGGATGATGTTTAGTTATTTCTGTTGTTAATTTTTTTTTAATCTGCGTATCAGTGAGTCGTTTCTCTCTAGACTTGGGTTCAATATATGTGCCCCGAAGTATACGAACGGACGGTCTGATTTGGATACGAATTACGATAGTTATGTAATGTAATTACTGTATCTAATAAGCTTATAGAACATTAACATGATTACTTTCAAAATTTGAACTTAGGCCGTCCATTGACTTGTGCGCTTGCACGTATAAGGGCGCTTGGTTTAATGCAGATAACACGTAACTTACGCTAATCGAAAGAAATTCATGAAAAAAAAATACATTCATGTCTATTTCGCATAAGAAACTAAGGGTAGGCGACACGGTGACGACTTTCCATCGGGTGGGTCATGTGCTTGTCTGCCAAGTGGTATAAAAATATTCTTAAAGTATCTTTGTGTCAGAACCAGTATCATTTGGTAATAAAAAAAAATTGTGATACTGCAACAGTGCCGGCCTAATGTGAAAACAGTCTGGTAAAAAAGTATTTATTCCACAAAAAAGTGTTCAATTAAAAAAAAGTTTTATCTTCAAAGAGGTGTAACATTTATGGAATTATCACAATTATATTTGTCTAACTAGCTGACCCGCGCAACTTCGTCTGCGTCACCCCGTTTTTGCAACACATTTGATTCCTGCTCCGCACCTGTTGGTCGTAGCATGATGTTATATACATAAAAACCTTCCTCTTTTACCGGTTTTTTTAATAGATAGAATCTATTAAAAAAACCGTATCAAAATCCGTTGCGTAGTTTTAAAGATTTAAGCGTACAAAGGGACATGAAAAATAGGGACAGAAAACGCGACTTTGTTTTATACTATGTAGTGATACCTACTAGCCATATAGAATTTAATGACTACGTCTATTTATCGTCGAATTCGATTTTTTTTTTTTTTAAAGAACGCTTTTTAGGATATTGGTCGATTCGTCGGTCCTTGGACAAGCAGCCTAATCTTCAAAATAACTATTAGGGTAGTAATATTCTCCTACTATACTCTGTCTAATTTAGGATGATAATTTTGACAGCTCTAAGTAAAATAATAAATCACCTAGAATCTTAGAACCTAATCACCAGAAATAATAAAAAATAAATGTTTTAGTGTTTTTGTAACCATCGATTCTACGGGAACGATAATCGAATATATTCATTTACGATTATACTGTACTAGCTGACCCGAGCAACTTCGTCTGCGTCATCCCGTTTTTGCAACATTTTTCATTCCTGCTCCGCACCTGTTTGTTGTAGCATGTTATATACATATAAACCTTCCTCTTTAACCATTCTATCTATTAAAACAAACCGCATCAAAATCCGTTGCATAGTTTTGAAGATTTAAGCGTACAAAGGGACAAGAAAAATAGGGACAGAGAACGCGACTTTATTTTATACCATGTAGTGATGGGGTACTCTACTTAGAGCTGTCAAAATTATCATCCTATATTAGACAAAGTATAGGCAACTAGAAAAAAAAATACAATTTCATCAATCAGCTGAATCCGCCATCTTACCAATTGTAGTTGTTACTTATTGAAGGTTACTGATTGGTAATTACAGTTGACAACAAGAGTATCGTTTTAGTTACTAAATGTAAGAAGAGATGAAAGGTATGATTCCGTAGTCGACCGCAAACGTCAACTGCATACGTATGCTTCAGATACCGTGGAGTGTACCGTGGAGTAATACTATTTTGTTTTACATCCAAGCGGCTTTTCAATCAGGCCGTTTACCTGTTCGAGGTATAACAAGCAATGTATGTGAAAAAATTAAAACGAGTAGATATAGACTAATTAACGGATTGCGGGACTGACATTCTTTTATTCTTATAGATACGCCACGCACAGCCTAGCCTAGCCTAGCCACGCGGTCTGTGGTCGGTTATGGAATCATACCTTTACTGTAAACTCGTCTATAAAATATATTCTGTAAAATATTTTTTTTTATAATATCACGCCTATATCCCAGAGGTGCTAGCACCCACATTTCGCCAGTTTATGTATAGGTCCCAATGTAATAGAAGGCGAGCCTATTGCCATAAACCGGGCACTTATAAACCTGCGATAAATACACACATAACTTCGAAAAGCATCGAGTCATTGGTGTGTGCCATGGTAAAACCTTGGATCGAACCCGAGACCTCGTCTCAGCAGTCCATTACCCATACCACTAGGCTACCGCGGTACCTGTAAAATAAGACCTATATATATTTGTTATATTCACAAATATTCCCAATCTATTTCCATACACCTGTAAATACTCAAGCAATAACTCTTGTTGATTATTTTATTCGCTTTTTTTTTTCAACGAACCAATCGCCTAGTTTTTGCTCGAACACCAACTGGGGCGGAACGGTGTTGATTTACATAATCGAGCAAGGTTATGCCTTTCCAAACTTCAAACGTACTTTTCAATAGTTGTACTTAATCTATGTGACATACCTAATGTTTGTTTGTCTTATTACTCGTCTATAAAAGTCTCTAGAAGGAGACATCTCGAACACGGAGATGGCAATTACACACCCTAGATTTTAGGCGGTTCAAGTCCGACATGACCACTTTTGCCACCGTGTCTGAGGTGTTCCTCGAAGTCGAGGTGCACTTAAATAAGCGCGACATACATTTTGGAGATTTAGTGTCAGATTTATGTAGATAGATAGAAAATAATAATAATAAACATGTTTTAAATCTAGCCTTTCATCTATTCGTTCACAAAATTAGGAACAATTTTGTTGAATTAGTACTGGGAGTACTGCAGGGTACTATCCTTGATCCCATATCAAATTCACAACAATATGAAGTCACCAAATATTGATAATAACATTATCTCTTTAATTTCAGGTGTAAGCTGGCGATCAAAACATAACCTGCATCCGACATCGTATGGCAGCCATGAAAAAACTGTTTCAGAGGCTCTCTCGAAGCTCTTACTTAAATATCAGGTAAGTCACTACAGTAATCCATATACAAATTCAAAAAATACAGCAATAGTCATTACAACGCGGCTACTATCTTTGGTGAAGTTTAAGTGAGATTTTGATATATCTTTTTTTTTTCATAACAGGGCGTGAACACGGAATCAAGAGGAGATGGCACTATGAGAGCCTTGACAGGAGCTGCTAAACTGGTACCCTACGACAGCGCACTCTTTGTATTCACTGATGAGGGGGCAGGAGACGCGAACAGACTACCACTGGCACTCAGAGCCGTAGTCGAGAAGAGATTAAAGGTGAGATAGATAATATCATCTACTGCCGAAGATAAACAAGATCTGCCAAATGATAAGCCGTCCACAGGACAGAGGAACAAGATCCTCTGTCGTGTTGACGAATTATCTGAATCTATTTCCCAATTCACAACACAATACATAAAAAGTTTTCGGTCAAACATAAAAGTGATCAAACTTCGATATTTTCCGTGAAGTGAATGCCATTTGATCTCCACAAACACACAGGCGATATCGAAATTTTGTAGAGACAGTCTTTTAAGACTCGAAACACCGGTAACGAATGCTACAGACAGCTTAAAGTGCTCTCCGAAGAACGAACGGGTACACTCTGTTAAGAATAGATACCCTAGGACTGAATAGCTAGTATTTCCTAGGGGTAACCTACTCGATTTTGACTAAACCACGTAGATACTAGTAGTATGAGCTACAGTGTCCTTCTTCGGGGAAACACTGCACATATTACCTAAAGTCTGTACGTTTAAATACAATATTCGTATTGCAAAAGCAAACTGTGCTATCCATCTTGATCCAAAACTAGGAACTCTATCAGAGGTACTTCGAAACGTCTTCTGAGGCGTGGAGCAGCGAAAGCAACTGCTACGCAAAGTGCAAATTATGTGCATGAATATGCATTTGCATTTGTCTGGATGTTTCTATGTATAATATGTATGTATTTACAAAAAAAAATCAGTGTATGTTTATCCGCATTCTAGAACCCATTACACAAGCTAGTTAAACTGTGCTTATCATGGGTCTAACTGGTGTTGTGTAGATTTATGTAGAATATTAATTTATTTAATAAATTTTATATGTAGTGTCGAAATATTTTTGGAGAAATTGGAAGATTTTGATACAAACAACGTTTAAATTTTTCAACAGTCTGTGACACATAATAATAAAATAACTTTTTTCTATCTCCAGGTGTTCACATTATGGACGAATCCAAACTATCCAGGCATCGAGAACGACGAAGGTCTGCAAGCTTTAAAGAACATATCTAGGCATACAGAAGGAGATTTAATACCTTATCCTCTGCAAATTATTGTAAGTCCGTTGTCACATATCTAATGTCGGTTAAAACATATTATTAACAAAATACAATACACACAAATTAATGAACAATTAAACGCAATGAAAGCAACTAAGGCTTCCCAAAGTGTAGCCCGTAACGAACATTATGGGCCTGCGATGCATTCAACTTCATACCACTATACAAAATCTATATAAATAAAAATGAATCGCGAAATATGTTGCTAAGCTCAAAACTCGAAGAAGGCTGGACCAATTCGAGTAATTATATTATTTTTTATTTATTTCTTGAAGGTCCTAGTCCTAAATAAATTGCGACAAAAATCGTAAATATTTTCATTATGTAACATTCGCGTAAACTTCAAACAATAGAAATCATTTCAGACAGTCGACTACACGATACCACGGGCAATAGCTAGTTTGTTGTAGATTGACTGTTTTTTTATTTCGTCACGTATTAAACATACTGAATTTCACATTTACTATATTAATAGCATTAGAGTTATGATCAAAATTACAGTTTTAACTACATCAATATCTATTAATTACTTTCCAATAATATCCAAAACTAATATGATGTCTTTCTAACTGCCTAAATAAAATCTTACATGAGAAACGCTGTTAATCCTCGCTATGGGGAGAGAGAGTCAGGTGCCCATGTCTTTCTAACACTGGCAATAACAATCAGTAACTATTAGTTAAACTACATAATAACACTCAAAGAGTAATTATAGATTAGAAAGTAACGTTTGATCGGTTTAACTACCATATTAAAGGTGAAAAAATAAATTGATATGTGTTTGTGGGATATAAACCACTAGATAAATACACACAGAAGTTCAATTTCTTTCAACAACCGAAATTTCTCGCATATATTTACTTAAAAAGATCTCAATTCTAACTGAATACAATAGGAGTACTCCAGGGAAGTTTACTGGCACCTCTGATATATCTCTTGTAAATGCGTAGGCATCCGGGTTTTTTTCGCTCGATTCTCTTCTGACAGTTATTGCTAGTATAGTAGATATTTGAATACTCAACAGAATCGAGTAATTCTAGAGTGTGAATTCCAATTGGAAACTCTCTCTGTCAGCAGTTTGTAGCCATAACTAATAATATTCTTTCCAGAAATTCTTTACATATTCATATATCTTTGCAGGACGTAGACGGTTCAAGTAATCTGGCTGAGCTAGAGCAATGGACGCCTTACGAGAAACAGGGCAGGCGTGCGAAGTTCAATCCTGACGTAGCTGTAGAGAAGTTTGATGCAAGTAGTTTTAACTTGTTTACACATACAAGGGCCCTTTCATATCAGCTATCGTAGTTGTACTCCCTCTATAAAAGGGAGGATCGTCGACAATCTCATATTTTCAGGCATCGTGGAATCACTCAACCTTAGGAGGTGTTTTACCGCCTGTTCAATGGTTTGTGTTCAGAAAAATAGTTCGACACGATGCACACGCCTATATATTGTCACTGTGTTTTCACGCCTATGTTCATCCTCACACATTACGACCGAAAACGGTGCTCACTGTGAGGTATGAAATGAACTTCATCCCGCACAAGCTCAAGCTGTGGAATGAGCTGTCTGCTGTGGTGTTTCCAAGCGACTACAATGTGGGGTTATTTAAAAAAAGCTTTGGAAGGTTTCTACAGAAGTTTACAGTTTTAAGTTACAACATTTCAATACAATGTAAAATTGTTCATGAAATAAAAACTATAAACTATAAACTATAAAAAAATGATTAATGAACAAACTTTCCAATGAGCAGAAGGTTCAAGGAAATAGTCTTCATCTTTTTGTATGTATAAATATCTAGGTATACGTTATCTTAATTAGGAATTTCGCTAAAATTCTTTGAGCCGTTACCGAGTCAAGTATCAAATATACAATCTCATATATTTCCTACTGAATAACATACTTTCTATCAAATACTGACAAAAACTCTTCCACAGCTGCTTTTGGTAAGGCGAGCAGCACAAGTGATAAACCTGGGAGTACCCGTGGAACACGGAGTGACAGCCCTCAGGATTTACATTGAGGGTGCTGTGGAACACGCTGTGCTGTACCCGCCTAATGAAGGTTAGTATGACTACATTCATATATCCATATCAATATTATAAATAAGCAAGTAACTCTGTCTGTCTGTTCCCTTTACACCTAAAACCACTGGTCGATACTAATGATTTTTTTAAGAGATTCAATCGACGTCTGTGTAATAACTATGAAAGAATATTACTACCGCATCTCCACTCAACGGTATCGTAACACACGACAAACGGCCATCTCGCAAGAGATGGCCCTGAGTTTGCCGGGGTGCGAGGGATATGTTGGCTACTATCTCAATTCCGGCAACTAAAGACCCAAAGACGGTGAGTGTTTTAGTTGGTTCGAATCCGACATAACTGTAACAACCGACACCCCGCTGAGTCTCCGGAACAATTAGTCGCACGAAAAATGAAGACTTTATCACTGCGATAGAAGGAACACTCTGTACCAAGCAACACTTTGTACCATACCAATCCATCTGGCCAGCGTGGAAACAGTAGCCTTAGCACGAAATACTATCGAATTCGTAATGTAAAGGTATCGACAGAACAGAGCATTGCGATTGGCGGGCTACACACGCACACAGGTTCACAAGAGGCAGACTGCCAATCACAATGCTCCGTTCTCTCGAAACCTTTATATTACGAATTCGATAGGAGTACATGCTAGTGCTACTGTAGGCCAAAGTCTCCCAACTTCAGGAGAGCCTTATGTCCAGCAGTGGACTGCGATAAGTCAATTGATTGAATCAAGTCAATCAATCATCATCACAATCACTCACCTACTTCAAGCGGTCACCCAAAATGTCCTCAAAAGGTAAACAGCCTTTCGAGAAGGTTTACACGTTTTGGGCCTGACGACATAACACCAATTAAATAATCCCATTACATGTCAAAACAAGTCCACTTAACGTCAAAATACTCTGCTCATGTTGACATTATCCCATCAAAACGAATATCTTCAACCTTGTACTCGCTAAGGGTATTAGCAGAACAATACAAATTGCCGCAGAAAATTACGATACTTCGATAAAATTATGATTGCTGTTATTATAGAATGACGTTGTTCCGGTTTAGCTGCGACAGATAGAACAGGATGCCTATAATTTTATTCATACATACACTCATACACACATACACACATACACACATACACACATACACACATACACACATTTAACATCAGACAGGTATATACAGCCCACTCAGCCCAGACTCAAGTCTCAGATGCTTAAGTCCAGAATAGTGTGCAGAAGACGGAAATAGGCTCACCCCTTATTACGTGGGACCGAATACAATGGTTGAAATGTGGGTGTTAATTCACCTCTCTTTAGATACGATATAGAATGATGTAGACGTTACCTGGCGGAAATCCATTTCAAGAAATTATATATTGGGGGAGGGAGGGGGACCCACCATTCACCTACGGTTTAACAATTCCAACGATAACAATAGCAAATTATTATATATTTCATCGAAAACTTTATACATTTTTTTTTAATAATATCACGCCTATATCCCCGAAGGGTTAGGCAGAGGTGCTAGCACCCACATTTCGCCAGTTTATGTTTAGGTCCCAATGTAATAGGTGGCGAGCCTATTGCCATTAACCGGGCACTTATAAACCTGCGATAAATACACACATAACTTCGAAAAGCATCGCAGTCATTGGTGTGTGCCATGGTAAACCTGGGATCGAACCCGAGACCTCGTCTCAGCAGTCCATTACCGATACCACCAGGCTACCGCGGTACCAGGGAAAGTCATTTTTAAATGATTTATTTACTATTGAATTACAATATTTTTGTAAAACTTTGTCATTCATATGTGCTCTTTATGTGTCTAAACTGAAACGAAATTGATTCTTTGATTCTATAAAAATTATATTCTTTCCCACCAGCCCTGCAAATCGACCTGTACAATACTACATCGGTGTCAGCCTTCTCCCCAACATCGAGGACCGAAGGCCTATCACCCAGGGATGTGTACCTGGTCTTCCCTGGAAACTACTTCGATGCGGACACGTAAGTATCATCACATGTTTCCTTCTTCCTACAGTCCCGGGTCCTTTAAGCGGGGCGTGAAAAAGCATCTGATGAGGCCGTCAAGCTGAGCGCCACCATTGTAGCACTGAACGTGTTTGTAATGGTGATACTCTTTCATGAGACTTTGCCTTCAGCTTAACATCAGGCGAGGTGAAGTCAAATTGACGTGCCATAAATTTAAAAAAAAATCATCCTTGCGTTAGTACCGGTCGTTGCTGTCACCGGATTGAGTCCGAGGTCCGCTTTTACGATTGCAATGCGAGTTCCATCTGGCCTCCACAACCTATAGGTATAGGTGATATCGAAGTAGTAGACCAGTTATTTACTTTTTAGGGTTTCAATTACCCGCAGCGACTGACATAAATACTGTCACAACTGGGATCGATGGCTTAACGTGCTCTCCGAGGCACGTTCAAACCACAAGACTAACTTAGACGGACTTTTTAGGGCATCAAGGTTTTTAATGTGCTCGTCGAAGCACGGTAACACCCAGACCAACACAAATAGACATACTGCGTTAGCGGTAGCAAATTCGATGCTCACTTAGAGTAAATAATTGTTATCATCATCATCACCAACATCATCATCACAATGTCAATCCCTTGTTATAATCAGCATCATCATCATTCACAGTGTTGATCTTTTGTTAACATAATCATGATTATCATAATCATAATCGATCATCATCATGATCATCATCATCAGTCCTGCTGCCACAATTTGAGCATTTTTATTGTTAAATACATATTTGGTTAAAATTCACATTGAAATAACCTCTTATTCCAACAAATCGAAACTTTCTTTCACAGTCTATCAGTGTTGCCAGCAACACAGACCCGGCCAGACAACCAAGAAGCCTTCGTTGGAATGTGGCACCTGAGCGTGAGGTGTGACACTTGCGAGTACAGATTATGTGTGTCCGCTAGGACACATATACATTTTGATGCCGTTGCCGACAGCCTAAGTAAGAAACCTTTTTATGTTTTATTTTTAAATTATATCGGCAAGTATTTTCAGCGGGGAGCGAAAATTCTTTTTTCTTTCTTTTTAAAAAAGAATATTAGCAACCGAAGTTACTAATATTCCCTTTAACCCCTCCAGCTAAGCTCAATGGCTTGTGTTAGGAGTGGGTTCACGTCAGTAGTGTAATGGCCAGGATTCGAACCCGGGACCTCTCGATCGTAAGGCCGACTCCTTAACCACTAAGCTACCGACGACGAAATTGTATCAGTAGATAATGTAGATATACCAGAAAACATAATATTTGCTACAGATGCAGAAGTATTTACGACGTTTCATCCCTTGAATCGAACAAACTTGAATATTTACGAAAAATATATCGTACTCGTATTCTAAAAAAGTTATTCAAAAATTTCAGTGCCTTACAAAAAAAAATATAGTGTCGAATTTATGCACTTTTACGTAAATACCTACACATAAGATTGACACGCGTACCTCGCCTACTTCACACTTCTACTTTTTTTGTTATCCGTGGCTCATACATACAATTACAAAAAAAAATATTAAGGCATCATACATTATGAGTATGATGTTAAAAAGTTAAGGTTAATGAACCCATCGTTAGGTTTTTGTTGTACTTATAATAAAAAGTTACTACACATTGGTCCATGGCGACAAAAAGATTTTAATTCGTTTAGCAACTGCTATTGAACTAAAAAAGCGGTTAGAAAAACGTTTCAACTTGTCAGTTTAGTTTTTTTTTTTTTTGTAGACCACAAGGCAAAAGCCGCATGGCGAAATTCTTTTTTATATTCAGTCCGTCGACTGCACCGCACTGGATGTTAAAAAGCTATGGTGAAGTCCAGGTGATGGGAATCACTATTTCAGATATAAGGAAACCCAAAATGGTGGGACTACCTTGACAGTCTTGACAGATTGAACACTTTTACAAGCTAGATTGTTAGAAGAAGAAGAAACCGCGGTAGCCTAGTGGTATGGGTAATGGACTGCTGAGATGAGGTCTCGAGTTCGATCCTAAGTTTTACCGTGCTACACACCAATGACTTTTCTAGGTTTTTCGAAGTTATGTGTGTATTTATTGCAGGTTTATAAGTGCCAGGGTAATGGCAATAGGCTCGCCACATTGGGAACTAAACATAAACTGGCGAAATGTGGGTGCTAGCGCCTCTGCCTACCCCTTCGGGGATGTAGGCGTGAGTTTATGTTATATTGCGACAAAGGAATAAAGTTTCAAACAATTTGGTTCGAGACGGTATTGTTTTAACCGTGTATGGGAAATAATATATTAAAAAATTGTTTTGAATGGCAAACCGGCCCTCTTTCAACCCACAACCGAGCTATGTGTGTTTAGGGCTTTACCACAGAACATAAAATGTAACGTTTCTTTTCTTCTTTCTTTATTTCTAACGCAAATGTGATACCACCAAAGATTCTGTAGCGGAACCGATGCGAAACTGGCACATACACAACCATTTATAATGCGTTGCATTACTAGTAAACAATTGTTTTGATTGGGCGTATACTATACATATTATAATAGTTTTAATACCAAATTAATTTAAACATTATTGCAAAAGGCAAACACCTCAGCATTCAAAATAGAGATTACCTTGCTCTAGATAAAAAGTATTGACGATCTTTCATACCTTGAATCGAACAAACTATTAAATATTCAATTTACGAAAAAGTATAGACGTATGTAAGTGAATTCTATTACATCTTTAACTTCTTATAATAAGGTTTATATCGGATTTCATAAGGTTTATACAGGATTTTGCCCGTGGCTCCGCCCGAATTTCTACTTGCCTCTATACTACTTCTCTTTGCAGCTGTCGATATTAGCGCCATTGTATAGAAATGTACCGGATCGATTGAGATTTATGATTATTACTCCGCTCCCTTGGATGGTAGCTTGATGATATATAGCCTATGTTATTCCTAGATATTCTTCCTTTTTAGAGGTGAAAGAATTATTGAAATCGATCCAGTAGTTTCGGATCATATTCGTTACAAACAAACAAACAAATCTTTCCTCTTTTTTTATATCACTTAGGTGGCAAACAAGCACACGGCCCACCTGATGGCAAGCAGTCACCGTGGCCTATGGACGTTTGCAACACCAGAGGCGTACTTTTTTGTGTGAATTCTCAAAACAACACGCGTACCCCACCTACGTTACACTTCCTCTTCCCTTTTCTTTTCTGGGGACCGTTGCAACTTTTAAACACAAATATGTCACCGTCGTTCTACAATTAAATAAAAAAAAACACAACAAAATAAAAAGCCATGCAAAAATTTCAAGGGCATATTCAATCGAATTCAAAAACAAGGAATTCTTCTTAAAATACCAAACTGAATACACCCTCTTATCACATGCAAATAATAATAAAAAAAATATATTAACCTCTAAATGTCACGTTGACAGCTCCTTCCGCGGCAAAATGGCGTCGCACCTTTAGTAAGTCAAGGACCCTCTTGCATACCGTCAGATTGCAAATTTAAATGTCATAGATATTCTGCTATGGTCTAACTAGTTTTTTTTTGTATTATAACCTTGGTTGGAATGCACCTACGTGCCAAGATGTCCCGACAAAAGAAATGTAAAAAAATATGAACCAAGTTCTATATTATAATATTTTGGTTGTTGCCTTCCAAAGACAAAGGAAATGAGAGGTCATCGGGAACTGGATTAGATTAGATCTATAGGTCAGTCAGTAATAATAATGACGATTCTTGGAGGTTAATATCACGAAATAATTGAGGAATTTGAGGTGTTTATAAAATTGGAGGACATGTGTGTCTCGCAATATATGGGTCAAATATATGTTTATGTGAAATAGTTATTAGGTAAGGAGCGAGTCAAAAGTTGTTCCAAATTTGAGTTGTCAGGTATTCTAATTTATGCAAGATGTCCCCTGGCCGGAACGTCAAATGGCCCGATAAATAGTAACATTTATTATAAACCAACCGCAATATATCACTACAAAAAATAACGATGTTTACTTCCTTGTAAAATCAGGATTTTTATTCATTTACCGTAAATAACTGACATAACACATTACTATTGAAGATAGTAAAACGAATCAAGATACTAAAGTTATGCGTGAATTGAACTCAACGTTTGCAGCCATCTTTTTTTGGTTAACACTTTTTTAATGAGTTTTATAATCTGTTCAATTTAAAACCCTCTATCTAGATTTATTTTACCATATACACCGATTGTAATCCACGGAAAATATCGAAGTTCAGCCGCATCACAGTTAGACTGGAAAAGCCGACCCCAACGGAGTTGGGAAAAAGGTTCAGGGAATGATATACACCGATTGTAATCCAATCGAACCTGGCAACTCTACTCCAAATAGTTTGTACACTCATCATACTGTTAGCTAGAACTTTGACACACAAATGTGTCTCCATGTATTGCAAAATGCAAATGGAATCGACTATTACGCCAAAAGTATTTTAAAAACATTATCATCTCTCTAGTAATAATTGCGCGGGAGAATTTGCGCGGGTAATTATTCAGATTTTTTTAATGCAGGTAATTTTGACATTTTGACTATGAATTTTTGGGACTATTCACCATTGTTCTACTTTTTGTTATACTAGTATAACAAGCAGGAAAAAAAAATCCTATCTGTTCTACTATGCGGTATGACAAAAAATGTACACCACTTGGAAAGTGTAATATTATTTATTGATTCCTAGTTGTTATACTGTATACCTACTAGGAATACAGGAAACATACACTGTTGCGACAGCTCGTACTTTTTTGTTGAATAATAATAATAAACTCACGCCTTTATCCCCGAAGGGGTAGGCCGAGGTGCTAGCATTTGTTAAATAGGTAAACTAAAAATATTTTTTTTATTTAGATTTATTTTCTTGGAAATGAAATATCAAGCTTAAAATTATAAGAGAATCTCCGTTACCTACTTCAATAATTCTTTATAATGACCTGAACAGATTTTACCGTTCATCAGGTCAAGTGTTAATCTCAATAAGATGGCATCATTTTGGAAACCATTAAGGGATCTTGGTTTGATGTTTTGACCTTCTTTTATCTTATTGAGATCAGCGACTACGTCTTAAGCATCATCACGCAGTACTTGCAATACTTGCATTATATTAGTTTTACTAAGTTTTCTGCAAATGTAATTTAATTTCTGATTCCATCCTTCAGCATAGTGACGCTCTGAGGAATCAGTTCAAAATTGAATTGAATTGATGTCTTAATGCTGTTGTAATCTCCTAGCATGAAATCAGAATACTTTGGGAATATTTCAACGTTTTCTGGTTTTTCGAAGTTTATTTTCGATAAACCCTTTGTTCCTAGCAGCAAACAAATAATTTCTATTGAAATTGAATTTCGGTACATTACATAACATTATAATATCCAATTCACTCTCTCCAAGAGATTTCTCCGTTCTCTTATAAATATTATTGACCATCAGTAGAACAAATAGGACAAATTAATCATCTAAAAACATTTCCGGATTATTGTTCTAGTAGAACATAGGGTACATTTTACTAATTTTTAAATACTTCCTATTTGTCATACCGCATAGTAGAACAGATAGGAATTTTTTTTCCTGCTTGTTATACTAGTATAACAAATAGTAGAACAATGGTGAATAGTCCGAATTTTTGTAGTGGGTGGAGGCGGCTATGTCGGAAAAGTACTGAACATCTTTTGCCTAACTTTTCGCAATATACAGCCTTTTGTATGTGTGTAGGCATAATAAAATACTTTGAAATCATACAACGCAACGGAATGTTTCCAATAACAAATCAACGAGTTTTATTGCCAAGAACATTATGTTTAGTATATCGATAGTTGACAACTTCGTCTGCGTCACCCCATTTTTGCAACATTTTTCATTCCTGCTCCGCACCTGTTGGTCGTAGCATGATGTTATATACATATAAACCTTCCTCTTTAACCATTCTATCTATTAAAATAAACCGCATCAAAATCCGTTGTGTAGTTTTAAAGATTTAAGCATACAAAGGGACATAGGGACAGAGAACGCGACTTTATTTTATACTATGTAGTGATTCGCATTCTAAAACCGATATTATGTACTAGCTTTTCAAGCTATACTGACTTTGGGTCTAGATATCACTGTTATAACACGTCCCAGAAATATTTTTAAATCTGTCACACAGCTGTGTTTTTCCATTTAATTCCGATATTTTAACGACTTAAAAACTTGTTTGAAGAGTCAACAAAAAAATTAACTAAACAGGTCCTTTCAATATGGCCGCTGTGTTTTAAAATAAAACCAAATTAGGTAAGCCGCGATAGCCTAGTGATATGAGTAATGGACTGCTGAGACAAGGTCTCGGGTTCGATCCCAGGT
Source organism: Pelosia muscerda (assembly GCA_963691645.1). NCBI lineage: Eukaryota > Metazoa > Arthropoda > Insecta > Lepidoptera > Erebidae > Pelosia > Pelosia muscerda. The sequence continues at coordinate 3,196,615 of OY829125.1, forward strand.
TATACCATGGCACACACCAATGACTTTTCAATGCTTTTCGAAGTTATGTGTGTTTTCATCGCAGGTTTTAAGTGCCCAGTTAATCGCAATAGACTCGCCACCTATTGGGATTGGGACCTAAGCATAAACTGGCGAAATGTGGGTGCTAGCACCTCTGCCTACCCCTTCAGGGATATAGGCGTAAGTTTATGTCATGTTATGTTAAAAAATAAACTCCGACGTAAAAACGACGGGCTAGGACCGTAGATCGTTTCGAAAACACGTTCAAGTGCTTTACCAAAAAGAGGTAACATCAGGGAGGATGGAGCGTATAATCTCACCTCCGGCAATCAAGGACCCATGGACGGCGTGCGTTTTGGTCGGTTCGAGTCCGACATAATCACCTCCACCGGTTTTGGTGGAGGTGGTATCCGTGGGGATTTTGCGCACGATAAAAAAAAAAGGGAGGATGGAGCGTCGCCGCGTCGATCTGTTGTTTCATGTTAACTAATTGTATTGATTCTGTACCTACCTATGTGTATAAAAAAATCTCTATCAACATATATTATTTGAGAAATAATCTCACGAATGAATCATCATAATTATAAATAAAATTAACAATTTCCGGGGCAAGCGCCTGCACAGCGATAAGAGATCGCATAGTGACTATTGGTGACGCCAGAGTGTCACAGAATCACATATGAACCAAAAGAAAAAAAAGCCGCGTTAGCCTAGTGGTATGGGTAATGGAATGGACTGCTGAGACGAGGTCTCGGGTTTTACCATGGCACACACCAATGACTTTTCGATGCTTTTCGAAGTTATGTGTGTCGCAGGTTTTAAGTGCCCGGTTAATGGCAATAGGCTCGTCACTTATTGCATTGGGACCTAAACATAAACTGGCGAAATGTTAGCACCACTGCCTACCCCTTCGGGGATAAAGGCGTGAGTTTATGCTATTTTTATTTACTTTGTTTTGAACTGTGTAGTGATTTAATAACATTCAATAAGTCCAAAGCGGTATTGTGATGATAATAATTATTATTATGAGGATAACAATAATTACTATTATTACACCTGTCAAGGTCATTGACTCTATAATCTTCTAATTGATAACAGAATATACACAACAGTATTTTTTATGATTTATGGATACGTAGATTTAGGCTTTTAATTTTTTGAGCTAATTCCCATTATTTTTCAGTTTTATATATTCAAGTTATTTTTTATATTAATTTTATATCGATTTTGGGGAACATACAAAACTTTGAAAGAAATATAATTTTACAATAAATGATTTTTCATACTCTAGAAGCTTGTGGGAACACCTACAAACTCCGAAATATTTTATTCCGAATTTCAATACTCCGATTTTTTATTCTTAAAAAAAAACTCCGAAAATTTAGCCGAATGTTCACTCTTCCGAATTTCATTAGTAAGTAGGAATAGTTAATAACCAGTAATGTTTCATTCGCCCGACAATCTGTATACCGAATTTCAAAATGGCGGAAAGTTCATCGTAAAAAAAACAAAAAATTGCTATCAAAAATTTAAAAAAGTAAAAATTAATAATTTTCCATGTCATGCCGCGTAATAGTCAGCGAACGCTTAGGCACTAGCCTTAGCACGAAACACTATCGAATTCGTAATGTAAAGGTATCGACAGAACGGAGCATTGCGATTGGCGGGCTACACACGCACACAAGTTCACAAGATGCAGACTGCCAATCAAAATGCTCCGTTCTCTCGATACCTTTACATTACGAATTCGATAGTCACGTCACGTCAGAATGGCAATACAAATCACAAGTTAAAATACGATGTTTAAGTTTACTGAATTTAAATTTGTTGATTAATCACCTAATTTATTTCACCTAATCATTAATTTACCTATTCCTAATATTTTAGATTTTGACAAAAGAAACTTGAATTCCTGAAATCAATATAGTTTCATACACACACACATTTATTACTACACTAAATACAACACTATATTTAACACATAGTCGTTAGCTCAGTGACCTTAAGACCGAAAGGTCCCTGTTTCGATTCGAATGCTGGTCAATACACAACCGACAAGAACCCACCAATAACACTTCTAAACACTTGTTAAATAAAATTAATATTTGAACCACGTATATATAAATAAGAAATAATAAAAAAACACTATACTTAATTAATAATAATAATAATAGCGATAAATAAAATAAATAATTGTAACACGCGAGTAAATCGAGCACATTATAATTATGAACTAGATATTTCGAATAAATACAGTGATAACAACTCATTGATAGGGCTGGCAGAGATTAAAATCATTAAGTTGTGTGTACACACGTATTAAGAACTGATTATATTATGATATACATATATCGAAAACTAGCGTTTGCGCAACCGTTTATAATGTTTATAAGAAAATAGGTATAATGATGGGGAGGGGAACTCACCACTCAATATACGCATACGGTACAGAATATTCCATCAAGAACCAAGCGGTTCGGTAAGTCTATTCTCTGCAGCCTTATTATTCCTGGAATTCCTTATCAGCGCACGTGTTTCCTTCTTCCCACAGTCCCGAGTCCTTTAAGCGGGGCGTGTAAAAGCATCTGATGAGGCCGTCAAGCTGAGCGCCATACCGTTGTAGCACCGAACGTGTTTGCAATGATGACCCAATTTGGTGAGACTTTGCCTTCAGCTTAACATCAGGCGAAGTGAAGTCTAATTGACGTGCCATAAATAAAAAAAAAATCCAAAGGAGTGGAGCAATAATCATAAATCTCAATAGATCCGGTAGATTTCTATACATTGGCGCTAATATCGCTGACTATTTCCATTGTCATGAGAGCAAGGAGAAGTAGTATATAGCAAGTAGAGAATCAAGTAGAGTCGTGAACGCGATAATACCATCCACGCGGTCGGAGCCACCAGCAACAGCTAGTGTCAAATAAAAAAACTTATTACCCGAGGAGATATGATTTCGTAAAAGGTTAAGAGAGTCTCTGTGCTGTCAGTGCAGAAGACAAAGTTAGGTTTCTCGGTCTTTCCACTGGTTCACCTCTCCATTGAGCTCTGGCTACCCTACTCACCGCCAGAAACACAACACAAGGTTATTAGTAGCCGCGGTATCCCATAGGTCGGAGGTACCTCTCCAGTCAGACTGCTCAATTAGGACGGAGGATACCATCAAGTCCTACCACCGTGTGTACCATCCCTAACCGAATGCATATACAAGATACGTCACACTACACGGAAGGTCGCCCCTGGGTTAAAGGCTATCTAATCAAGGGTAGGCAGAGCTAATAGTAAATAATATTGATGATAATAGAAGTAGAACTACGATGTTTAACACACATTGGTGGAACACAAGCCAGGCCAGCTCTATTTGGGGTGATAGCTACTAGCACACTGTCCCCCCCCCCCCTCCCTTCCAAGCCCCTTAATTTTATTGTTTGGAATACCTTCGGATACCGGAGCATCCAACGGTGGTGGTTATGTCAGACGCAAACCGCACGCCATCTCAGATTTCCAGATACCGAGGTTTAAGATTCCCTGAAGCATATCCCTCGCATCCTCGTCAACCCAAGGACCATGATATCCCTATCTTGCCGCTGGAAAGGGCGACTGACTCATAACCTGAGTTTGTGCAAAATCCAGCAGGTATAGCGGCTTTCAAAGTCGAGATCCAAGGTTGCCTTCAGTTGCAAAAATCTTGATGTGGCGTGAGCTTTTACCAATATAATTATTTTAATTTCAGACAGTCTCAAATTCCGTATAATGGGTCCCGTGGCCAGCGTAAGAGAATCCCAGCTCGTCGATGAATACGGAAATGAAATGGCGAAGCTACTCTTCAGGTAAGAACATCCACTCCACATCTGCTGAAGTCAAGGTGTGCATACCGTAAAATATCCACATCCACTGCCTCAAGCGTATTGCGTCTCGTCGTCTGATGTCGTGCATAAAGTATATGATTTTTGCACGAATTTGTGCAAAATAACTGCACAAATCTGCACGCATTCGCATGTACAAAGGCGTTACTTATTTGCGTTACAATTCTGGGTACTATTTGGAATCTGGTAAGCAATTATTGACAGTATCTTGAATGGAATATGCTTTCTTTCACCAGTTATCAACCTATGGCTGGAGACGGGCAGAACGTGGAGAAAGACCCCACAATAGAGCTGGTGGCGGATGTCGCCTTACCATCGGTGAAAGGAACCAAGATCTACACTAAAATCGTCGGGAGGGACGTGCGAGGTAATAAAACATATCCAAAACTTCATCAGAACCCTAATCCTGGTTCAATTCGAAGCTTTAACTTCAGAGCTCGGAGTCCAGTCTCTTACTAAGGGTTTATCTTAGCTTTTACCACAAGAGTATACTCGCGCCAGAGCGTAACCGCATGTATGTAGCGCCATCTAGTATCAGCAAATTGAACTACTTTCATACTACAGAACTGCTGAAAACCCGAATATGAAATCCTGCATCGCCATCGTAAAATTCCCCCGCTGGATAGTATATCACAATATTCCAACTTTAGCCATTGGGTCGCGGCCCGCCAGACGTAACACTTTGTCCGAAGGATCCTTACTTTTGTTGGAGACCCTAAAATGCATACACATCTTCGAAAGTGGTATCCAGAGAAGTTACATATTTGTGCATTTTCACAGGAGAACCCTTCGTACGTCTATCTGGTCCACTGACCCAACCCGAAGTCAGGATGGGGAGATCAGCATCGATAATGTTCCCGGACACGCCGAACGACCTGGAGAGGGCTGAGGAGTTCAACTCACGAGCGTACAACAACCAACTGCAGTATAACGATAGCGGTGTACCATTTAACAGGATTTCTCAAGTAAGACTTCTAATTTGATGACATTTTAAAGCAATTATAGCTGAAGCGTACACAGTCTTCGCGGCAGAGAGGCAGGACGAGAACGGGGACTGCATGAGGTGCAGGCGGGAAGCGGCGAATGAGACCGGAGTTCCAGTGAGATGCGGGCGGCAGGTAAGTTACGAGCCCCGCCTTACGTGGTCTTCGCTTTCGTACACTCCCTTTGGGACTGAATATCGCTCCAAGACGAGTGACCACGATGTGTTTAAGTAGTTCAGTAGATCTCAGAACATTCCCCCTGTAATAGGCTGGTCGCGTGTTCAAGTCTACGAGAGCATGAGGTAACAAGTGGAGAGCTAATTAGCCTTGCACCCTAGAAATGGCCCCTTCGTGTATAGGAATTAGGGTGTCCCAATATTGCTTCTGCTAGAATTACAGGCCCATCCAACTCTTACCCTACCAACTTGCGCTCTGATAGAAGACGGAGGTCGTTGAGTGACTTCCAACGTCTGCTATAAACCATTGAATATTGAACGTCTTTTAAGTTGGACATCACCATAATGACAACTCTATAATTGCAGGTGGTGAATCAGCAAGGCTCGTTGCTGACAACCGTACAGATTGGTCTGGCTTCCAGATTATATGGATCACCAGGAGACAGGTTGCAGGTAAACTTTAGCATATACTGATATACCGAGAACACCTAGGTGACTGAAAAAGTTCCCGTAGAAAACAGATGTGCATACTGGAGTGTTCCAGAGACATTCTGTGTCGTCAGCGCAAAAGATGTAGGATAAGCCTTAGGTTTTCCCACGGACAACACAAAACCTCTCTAGTGAGCTTTGGCTACCCTACTCAACACCGAAAACACAACACAAGGTTATTAAACGGCGAAATTCTGTAGGGTTCCCCAGTCGGACTGCTCGATTGGGATGGATATACCGTCGTGTTCTACCTCCTCTAATATACTACGTTGTCATACGTTGCCCTAATATACTGTCGATTTTTAGATTTCCCTGTTCGAAAAGTTAAGGCAAGATTCTTGAGGTGCAGCTGACCTTCCATCACCTTCCAAGACCAGCAGTCTGTGCTGTACCTCATATATCATCATCATCCGAGGCCGATATGTACTCAGAGCTCAGGGTCCGTCTTGAAACACCGCTGTACCTTATACAGTGACCGGCAAATATCTTGACAATGCAATCCTGTTCCGCAAAAAGCCTCTTTAGATCTCTTTGATAGCTCTGCGAAGATGATACGGAGTATGATTTTAGATTGCAATGGTCATTTACATATTCACTGTTAAAACGATCGGGATATTTACCATGTTTGTTGGTTTCATTTCGTAACCGATATTACACCGTACCAGTACACCGTGATCATGTCGCTTGCAACAGTGCCGAAATATCGGTTACGAAATGAAACCAATAAACATAGTAAATATCCCGATCGTTTTAACAGTGAATATGATACGGAGTATCCTTCGTATGCAACTCCCTTTCCACCGGCTTTGTTTTCCACTTACTTACAATATTTGTTATTTATATTTACAGCTACATTTCGAAGTGACTAACTACAGAGAACAGACCGTTAGATTCACATTCGGCGCTGTTGGGGAGCTGAGGTTTTTGACAGGCATTACACCTACCTCGTGAGTACGATAATCTACTATACAAAAATAAGTTATAAGTGCCCGGTTAATGGCAATAGGCTCGCCACCTATAACATTGGGACCTAAACATAAAACTGGCGAAATGTGGGTGTTAGCACCTCTGCCTACCCCTTCGGGGATAAAGGCGTGAGTTTATGTTATGTTATGTTTTTATTGCGAGAAATGACCCCTCTTTAAAAAGTCCTTGATTTATTGCTATACTAGCTGACCCGCGCAACTTCGTCTGCGTCACCCCGTTTTTGCAACATTTTTCATTCCTGCTCTGCACCTGTTGGTCGTAGCATGATGTTATATACATATAAACCATCCTCTTTAACCATTCTATCAATTAAAAAAACCGCATCATTATTTCAGGCAAAGCATAGTGTCAGGACAGACAGTGAATGTGATCGTTAGTCTGATAATACCAACTACTGCACAACCTGGAGGCAGGGATCTCATCACCTTTACAGCTTATGGTAAGTTTTCTACATCAGCTTTCTCCTTACCCAGTTTCCTTCTTCAGAAAATTCCAGGTCCTTTACACGTGAATGAGGATATGAGTCTGAAGGTCACCATTTTACCATTATTGTTATCTAGGTATAAGCGTTGGTAGCTAAATGGATAAGTAGGACGCCTTTCGATCGTGAAAACCCGAGTTCATTTTCTGACTGTCGATGCTAGTATGATGTTTTGGGAATATGATGTTATGAGAATATAATATTTTGCGAATATCGTATTTTGCGAATGTGATGTTTTACGAATGTGGTATTTTGAGAATATGATATACAGCGACTAATCGGAATCTTCTACTGACATAAACAATTTTGCTGAACTGGACGAATTAGCAGGAATACTAGTAACGCAGTCCACTGCTTGACATAGGCCTATCCACTTTTTCCTGAACTCAATCCAGTGCTCCCGCAATCCAACTAAAAGGCGTCCCATCTTTCGGTTGCCTTTTCGCAGTCATCGCTCTAGTTCCCGTTATTAATATTACTTCAAAAAAATTGGGAACAAATTCTTCACGTCACCTCTTAAAATGTTTACTCAATGGATGTTGAAATTTCAGGAATCGAGCAAATCTCTATGGCCGCCTACGTGTACGTGTCCAATCCAACATCTGTCCCTGATACCTGGGCACCAGAAGTAAGGCACAGCTTCCAAGGAACCTGCCTCGGGAGAACTGGAGACGATTGCGCTCAGCACACATGGGCGGTGACTATAGTAGCCAGGGATGGATTATCAGGTATGTAAATATTTTCTGTCATCGAGTTTCCACGATACCAGGTTTCACGAATATGAATGCGGGTACTGTAGTATCACAGCCCCATTCCACAGTTAGTATTCAGCAAAAAAGCGAGCAGTGAAAGGCAGCTTGATGTCAATACAATACTAGTTTGAGGAGATCAATAAAAACCTGTGCCATACTTTTTTGAGAAAGTGACATTCTAAGAAAGTGACATTATTGCGAAAGTGACATTGTGCTAAAGTGACCAAATTTTTCTCGATGACATTCTGCGAAAGTGACGTTCTGCGTCAAAACCATCTAAAACCACAGCAGTGTGTTTGGTCAGGCACAGGTTTGGTCACATGATATGACAACCACATTTTTTGGGCTTAGGTTATTCTATACAGCTACATGTATCCTCGACATGCTATCTAACATCACGCTACGACTCTTAGGAACCGACTTAGATGTAAATAAAATCAGTGGGAGCAGAACCACGTACGGTGAATGAAACGCATAAAAGACACCCAATAAAATAATCAGTTCGACGCTTGACACGAAGGAGGGACAATTCTTAGCATATCTTCGACTCTCGATAGTTATCAACCGTTCTAGTCTATATTTTCTAATCTTCCAGGTCTACTCCGTCTCTCATCAACTCCAATCGGTCTAATATACAACGGAGAGTTCGTCTCCGGAACCAGACAGGACGTGATAGCAACTTACAGAGCCACATGCTGCGCTCCAAGATTGCTCCTCAATGCTGTGGACGCTTTCGGCAATTCCAACAGCTACGTCATTGATATTTCTTGTAAGTTCTTAACAGTTCAGCGGTATATTAGACAATTAGTATAATCGCAAGCGTAACGTAAATAGACGGCGGATTTCAATTGGTTAACATGGAAAACAGAACTGGAGTATATTTATATCAACTTAAATATATTGGCTAATACGAACGCGCGAAGTTACGTTATGGGTTTAATTAATTATGTTTGGGGTAAAGAACATATTTTCAATATCCCTTGCACTTGGAGCGGTCTCTACAACCCCATTGTTTGGTTAATTTTCACCCCGAGGGGAGAGGTGACCCAGTGCTAAAGTCTCCTCGTTCAGAACGTGCGGTCGAAACCTGTAGCACTACCACATCACAGATTTTATCAATTTTTTCAATGGCATCGTCATTTGGTTTGGACTTCAAGGTGGAAGTCTCGGCTGCGATTACCGCAAAGATGGGGAGGTCCGAACCTCACCACATCTCATTGAGCTCATCGCAATAACCTTATCACTTTCATCTCTATATCACAGAAATAATTCGATCAATTAATGAAATAGCCTATCTGTTGGGCATTCGTTTTCCCATCGACAACACAAAACTTCTCCAGTGAGCTCTGGCTTTCCAAATAATAGCCACGGTATTCTGTAGGGCGGTGGTACGGGCCCAGGTGGACTGCTCAATTAGGACGGGAGACACCGTCATGTTCTAGCTCCGTTTAGTTCTTTGTCGGATGACTTCATTGCGTATATAAACCTTCAAAGAAACTCCCGTTGCGAGACTCCTAATTTGTGAACTTATCCCACAGCCAATGTCCGGAGACACCATGGTATGGGGACACCATGGTCCCCACATTAGGGGAAGAGGGTCATCTCAAGAGAGATGTCCCCGGGTCTGCCGGGGTGCGAGAGATATGTCTTGTATAATCTCACCCCCAGCAATCAAGGGCCCATGGACGGCGTGCGTTTTAGTCAACTCCACCGGTTTTGGCGGAGGTGATATCCGTGGAGATTTTGCGCACGATAAAAAAAAGTGTCCACATTTAAAATAATTAACCGTTAATAATTTTACAGCGTACCTAACCGAATCAGCAATCGCCGCAGTAGTCCTTGGAGTTTTTCTGGCCATTGCACTAATAATACTGCTGATTCTCCTAATATACTGGTGCGTGAAGAAGCGACGGGAATCCAGAGAATTGCCCAATTACAACACCAGGAGTTAGTTTTTAAGGAACCAATTGGTAGAATAAGTTGAAAGAGTGCGCAGGAGTTCATATCATCATCTCATTCCACATCGACACCCTTCTTTAAAAAACATACTTAAGCCAGGTTTCCACGGTGTGAAATACCCTGGACGCGGACGCAGAACCGGAAGCATTTACTGTGACTAACGTTTCTGCACTATCACGGATGAGCTTCTTTCCACGGTGGGTATTCTGCGAAATCACCCACGCGTCTGTAGAAATTCACGGATCGTGGAAAACTACTAAAAGTTCAGTACCCTGGCAAATTCCAAGCGCAGGGGAAACAAATCTACCATAAAATAAATGAAAAATGGAGAGGTTCTGTATCCCCTGTCCAGAGGAGCTACGGCTCCTGTCAACAACTATTTTTCTCCAATCAGGGGAGACATGATTCCGTTCAGAAATAGATATTACACTATCAAAAACCATTTATTGGCATAAGATGTTGACTGAGTGATGAACTGTATTGTATTCAATGGGTCTTCCAGTTCAAAGGGTATACTGCTCGAATAGTTTTTGAATAAAAAACAAAACAAGACTTAAACTCTGTATCATAGAGTTTATTTGATAAGCGCTTAAAAAACTCTTATAAACCCAATGAAGGAGTATCCGGCCGTTTTCCCCTGTGATTTTCCCTGTTCAAAATTTTTCGAGCAGTTTGCCGTTTGGCAAAGAATGACCTATCACGGCAAATAAACATTAATGTGAAAACGTAACTTATGTGATTAAAATTAAGTGATGATGTTAAAAATAAGTTACCTTTAGTTTTTAATTTAATTAACATTTAAATTTTAAGTCGTATTAATATAGTTATTTTTAGTATTATTTTTTTGTGTTAAATTAAATAATAAAAATGTTTAAATGACATCACAAAATTAAACTATTCTATTTCTTATCTATATTGCAACATTTTAAGGCCGTTTATGGCAAGAGGCATGTATAAAGCAAAATCAAAACCGTTTTGACATGAAAAAATCAATTATAGTTAGTTATTGTAATTTACAAGAGCTCGTGATCGATCATTTGCTTATCGTATTCGTGTGAGTTAGTGCACACACACATTCCCATGTTTATATGCCACTTAGGTGGCAGATAAGCACGCGGTCAACTTAATGGAAAGTGGTTATCGTGACCTATGGATGTTTGTAACACCTGGGGCGACACATTTGCCGCGACCATATAAAGGGTAGGATGTGAGGGGGATAAGAGAGTTTCTGTGCTATGAGTACAGAAGTCAATGAAGGGTTTCTCGGTCTACCCACTGACAATACAAAACCTCTGTGTGAGCTCTAGCTACCCTACCCACAGACGGAAACACAACACAAGGTTATTATTAACCGCGATATTATGTAAGGCCGTTTTACCGTGTAACCATTAAGGCTTATATATTGACACAACATGAACACAATCACAGGCCGCGCGCATTCGTAATTTGCAACTACCTACATCACCCCGTTTTTGCAACATTTTTCATTCCTGCTCCGCACCTGTTGGTCGTAACATGATGTTATATACACATAAACCTTCCTCCTTAACCATTCAATCTATTTAAAAAAACCGCATCAAAATCCGTTGCGTAGTTTAAAAGATTTAAGCATACAAAGGGACATAAGGACATGAAAAATAGGGACAGAGAGCGCGACTTTGTTTTATACTATGTAGTGATTTATAATGACAATACTTTCGTGTTGGAACAGTGTAACTGATTCATACGTCACACAAATTTCAACTCTCGCAATACAAAAATAAGGTGCAAATTAGATTGTATAGCCGACGATATGCTACAATTTGACGATATGTCGCCTACCCCAACAGAGTAACTTGGTTATTGGATGGATATGGATAACTATGGTTATCACATATTTCAAATTACAACATTAAAATTAATTATTTTCTACTAATACGGGTAGTACAATAAAAAATAAATTAATTTAAAATAATAATTATAGTCGTTTTTTAAAAAAGCCATATTTTCTTTTTTAAACTTTCGCGTTGCATGATAATATATAGCAATTATGTATAAGATTTGTTTTTGTTTGTGAAATAAATAAATTATAAAATTATAAATGGTTAGCGAAATCCTGGTATTAACGTGATCATATGGTAAATACAATGATTTTCATTTATTTATTTATTCATATATATTGCAAATGCAGGTAGACAATTGTACAAAGCTTCACTACATTTTGCCTTACGGCATGCAATAGTTTAGTCTACAGTTAATATAATTAGTACTAAGGTATTTAAATGTATCAGTATATCAGTAACTCTAACAGAAAAAAGAATTAAAAAAAAAATTGTGGTCACAAAGCTGACTGGAATATGCGCTGTCACACTGCTCTAGAGCTCAGATGATAACAGCTGAAAATCGGGCTAAGTGGCATGTCATGGGAGATGTTTAAGTCCAGCAGTGACCTGCCGGGCTGATTATGAGTTTTAAAACAAAACATATTAAATACCAAGATTGTTAACGTTTTTTTTAAATACCTAAACCAATGGACATTCTTTGAAGCCCTCTTCCAGATTGGAGTTGGATATTTTCTAATTTCTATAGTGTCCTTAGGTCGAGAGTAGGTACCCGGGTCCGGAGAAGACTCCGGGCCCGCACTGCCCGCGATGAGCGGAGGCGACTCGGACGTCGGAGGTCGCAGAATGATCTCCGTCCCCCATGAGCGCGGGCCTGGGGGTGACGGGTGGAGCCGCCTGTCACCCTAGCAGAAGCAGGCCACGGCGATGGCACATAATGCCACACCATACCCAGGGCCTAGATGGGGACACCATGGTCCCCACATTTAGGGAAGAGGGTCATCTCAACAGAGATGTCCCCGGGTCTGCTGGGGTGCGAGAGATATGTCTTGTATAATCTCACCTCCGGCAATCGAGGACCCATGGATGGCGTGCGTTTTGGTCGGTTCGAGTCCGACATAATCCCCTCCATTGGTTTTGGTGGAGGTGGTATCCGTAGGGATTTTGCGCACGATAAAAAAAAAAAGGTCGAGAGTAGGTACCGAGCAAATCAGAAGGAAAACTATTGTATTATATCATAATGATCACGTTAATACCAGGTTTTCGCTAACCATACAAGCCATATTTTGTAAAAGAAAAATTGGTTGCCTGTAAAGTCGGTATACGGGCGAAAGTTTTACGTGACAACGACTTTGAGAAGACATGAACCGGTGTGTATGCCTATCTCTCTCACTCTCTCTCTCTCGCTCTGTCTCTCTCGCTCGGGCAAGGGACGCGTGCCTCTCACTCGCTCTCATTGTGAGCGCATAACGTGAGCGGAGCGTAACGCAGTTTCTTGAAGTGTCACCCGGCAAGCCAATTTATAAGACGTTGTCACGTCAAAAAATATCTTTGAATATAATAAATTTTTGATTGTGAGTTGAGTTTTTTATTTTTATTCACCCTGTTTTAGCAACCTATAGGAATTTAATGTAGGGATAAATTTCAAGCTACGTGTTATTCTAGAGTATAAGCTATCCCTGTACAAATTTGAATCAGAACCATTCGACCATTACATTTTTTAATTGTTAATGATGATGATGATGATGATAATGATAATGATAAAAAATTAAATCATAGTTTTTAGATTGACATGGTCATTTACATATTCACTGTTAAATCGTACGGGAAATATCGGTTACACGAAGAAATTAACAAACAGTAAATATCCCGTACAATTTAACAGTGAATAAATCAAGTTGGCGAAATGTGGGTGTTTAATACACTTCTGTCTACCCATTCAGGGATTACGGACGTAAGCATATGTAAGTATGTATGAATAAATGAAGTTTCACTATTTTTAATATTACTATATTAAAACACTTTCATAGAGTTAGTCAACTCCTCTATTACTTAACTAGTTGTGCTGAAATTCAGCAAAAACATTATCACAAGTATACTTTTTTTATGGCACGTCAATTGGACTTCACCTCGCCTGATGGTAAGCTGAATGCAAAGTCTCAGAAAAGAGTGTCACCATTATAAACACATACAGTGCTACAATGGTGGCGCTCAGCTTGATGGCCTCATCAGATGGTTTTTCACGCCCGGCTTAAAGTACCTGGTATTGTAGGAAGAAGGAAACATGCATACACATATACGCAGATGATATAACTACAAGAAAAGGGCAATTCGAAATAAAATCCTATAGGCCAAAGCCTCTTGATATGGGGGAGGCCTTTTTACAAGTTAACCACATTGGCCGGTGATAAAGTAATCAACAGTATAAACACATATATATTCATCAAATTCATAAGTTTTAATCTGACTGCGGTAGCCTAGTGGTATGGGTAATGGACTGCTGAGTCGAGGTCTCGGGTTCCATCCCAGGTTTTACCAGGGCACACACCAATGACTTTTTGATGCTTTTCGAAGTAATATGTGTATTTATCGCAGGTTTATAAGTGGTTAAAGGCAATAAGCTCACCACCTATTACATTAGGAACTAAACATAAACTGGCGAAATGTGGGTGCTAGCACCTCTGCATACCACTTCGCGGATATAGATGTGAGTTCATGTTAAACTGACAATAATGCCACGACGGTATGACGGTAATGCCACGGCCATAATCTTCAAGTTGTCAAACAAGTGTCTGTATGTAAGGTTCATTTCATTGTGCCAACAGGGGAGACCTTGGAATTTTATAAATTAGTATTTTTATATGTTCCGGCTTTGTCTTTACTTTGAAACCCTGTGTCGCTTCTTTAAACCAACATGTATACCCCTTTTAATTTAATTTTCACGTTATTTTGGGAATTTTATGGATTTATGAATACTGCTTCACTTCCTTGAGTAGTAATCTGACTGTACTTCCTCAATAAACAGACTATTCAATTCTGGAACTTCTCAATTTGACCCAGTAGTTTTTTAGATTTATATTTGTTTAAAATAGTTAATTAATTGTAAGGCTAATTAAAAATGTTCACTTAAAACATATCATTTACCATTTTAATTCTAATTATATCATGAGTAAAACCTTTGATTTCTATAAGAAGAACATTCAAATATCTATGTAATGGCATAAAAAAATTCAATCAAATAAAATATACAAACTATTTGGTTAGAACCAAAGACAATATTTATGTTTACTCACAAGGGTAGCATTTATAACTTTTTCCACTTTTTTCAATTCGGAAGTCAACGAAAAATGTAATTTCGGTGTGAAACCATTCTCGAATGGCGCGTTTTTATACGACTTGTATAAAAATGAGGACATTGCGCGCACTGTTAGTTGTTTCACAAAATATAGCACTTTTCAATAAATTAAACACGGTACGTAGCAATAAAATCAAATAACTGGCGTAAAATAACATTCAGAAGTGTTGAGAAGCTGATATTTGCCAAGATTATGCGTGAAAAACACAAAATATGACATTGAGATCGAGAAAACCGACGACTGTTATTTTGGCTTGTTCCGCACTACTACGTCATATGAAACGTGCGGGAAACATACAATAACGATAAAAATAAATAATAGTACTCACCTGATCCCGTGATTAGTCCCTGGTTAGGAGCAACAGGAACTAAAACAGCATTATGCGTCAAGTCTTCAATAGATAGACCCGTCACGGCAGTGCAAAGAAGAGGGTTTTTCACTATGTTCCTATTGGCGTAATCACCGAAACTTTTATCTGACATATTTTATGTATATTATTGACCGGCACATGAGAAAATTTTCACGTTTTCACACATTTGGAGGTCATAAATTGGTAATTTAATTATATAAAGTTACGTGTCACTTGCATATTTTGACAATTTGACAGATGACAACACGTTATAATAAAATTGTTTGGCAGGTTTTGAATTTTTATTTTTGTTGAAAACTTTTTTTGTTAATTTTTAATTGACTATCGTAACACGCAAGTATATTATCAATGCCTTATTAAAATAATTTCATTGTACAAGTACTTAGCTCTTTATGGAAAAATGAAAAAATAATTTCAAGGTTTACAAAACTTTACAAATAAACAATTTTATAAACTAATAGTGTAGCCATAGCCAGTAACAAGAAGTTCTGAGTTGAGAAAGCCGCACCGATATACGAGATTTAAAATTATTTATGTACCAATAGAAGAATATTGAGTAACAGAACGAAATTAAACTGCTTACATTGTTGTTAAAATATGATGTCGTCATTACTGCATCTGCTTTACACTAATCGCTACAGTACAGTTAGCTAAGCAAAATATTTCGAAGAAGACCTTGAATTAGTACTCTTCGAACCATAAATTGTACTTTGGACTCTGAATAGTCTTAATGACTCAGCATCTTCGATCGGCTGGATCGGTTCATAATCTTATTGTTATTTTAACCTTGACAAAATAATCGTCCATTTACATGATGTTCTTACCATAATATCAATTTGCAGAACGAAACGCAACTTGACACTTCTTTCATCATCTGTCATCTGTGGTATTTTTTTTTTTACTTCACTCAGTGTCATGTCAGATCATTGTTTATTTATATTTTAACAACACATGTTTTTGTATTAAAATAACAATTTAACAACAAATAAAACAATGTCGGACTCAAAAGATCTACCGCCACCACCGATCAAGCGTTACAGACGGGAGGAGAAGTCTTCAGAATCGGAGGAAGATATCGATAACTATGTACCTTATGTGCCCGTGAAGGAACGTAAAAAACAACAATTATTAAAACTTGGAAGGCTTGGACAGCTTACAGCAGAGGCTACAGCGGAAACTAAAAGCTCTAGTGACAATGATCCAGACGATGAGAGTGAGTACTCAAATAAATATGTTTTGTATCAGTGTAGCCTAGTGGTATGGGTAATGGACTGCTGAGACGAGGTCTCGAGTTCGATCCCAGGTTTACCATGGCACACCAATGACTTCGATGCTTTTCGAAGTTATGTGTGTATTTATCGCAGGTTTATAAGTGCCCGGTTAATGGCAATAGGCTCGACACCTATTACATTGGGACCTAAATATAAACTGGCGAAATATGGGTGCTAGCACCTCTGCCTACCCTTTCGGGGATATAGGCGTTATGATATAAAAAAAAAATAATCAGAAAAAGTGAACAGTCAAGCACGGGGCTTGAACCCACAAACACTTCCTTGCAGGGGGTATGCTCTGATCCACTGAGCTACATGGACTCTTCTCGGATATATGAAATTGTACTATATTTCGTCTTTGGGCAACAGTGAAAAACATTTCACTTTTTAGTTATGGTTGGCCACACACATTACAATAATACATATGCCATATACATACATATGCTCATGCTCGTAATCCCCGAAGGGGTAGGCAGAGGTATATTTAATACCCACATTTCGCTAACTATGATTTTCTGTCCGAAGTAATGTGATGCGAGCCCATTGCCAACAATCTAAAATGCCTAAAATAAATTCCTAACTGGAAATGTCTAGAGTAGTACTTAAATGTAATGGCTACCATTAGAATCATATGTATGAAGTTCATTTAAAAAGCGCCAGCAGCTTAATGGTTAAAGAATTGGCCTTACAATCGTAAGGTATCAGTTGCAAATTCTGGCCATTACACTACCGAAGTGAACCCACTCCTAACACAAGCCATTGAGCTTAGCTGGAGGGGTTAGAGGGAATATTAGTAACTTCGGTTGCTAATATTCTTTTCAAATATACTTGAAAGCCCAGAAATACCTCATTTGGTAGCTGGTGGTCTTACCAATTGACGGAGGAGCCTGCATTGCAAAATTTTCCTCTCAGAGTTTGGTCATTTGAGTGCACGCACGCAAAGTGCCACCCCATACCCAGCCTAGCCAGGGGCTAGACGGGGACACCATGGTCCCTACATTGGGGGAAGAGGGTCATCTCTACAAAGATGTCCCCAGGTCTTCCGGGTTGCGAGAGATATGTCTTGTATAATCTCACCTCCAGCAATCAAGAATCCATGGGCGGCGTGCGTTTTTGAGTCCGACATAATCACCTCCACCGGTTTTGGCGGAGGTGGTATCTAAAGGGGTTTAAGTGTAATACCCATGTTGCAGCTATCCATCTGGTGAACCATGTGTTTGTCTGCCAACTAAATGGTATAAACAATAATGTAAATAAATATATCATCTCATTTCACAGCCTCACAAGAAGAATGGGGTAGGCGCTACAATGTGTCTCTTCTCGACCAACATTCAGAGTTGAAGCGTATAGCTGAAGCCCGAGCATTGTCTGCAGCTGAACGACAAGCTCGCGAAGAAGAACATATACTCGAGAGTGTGGCGCAGAGTAAAGCTTTGATGGGTGTCGCTGAATTGGCTAAAGGTATGTGCGTTTTATTGCTTACTAGCTGACCCGCGTGACTTCGTCTGCGTCACCCCGTTTTTGCAACATTTTTCATTCCTGCTCCGCACCTGTTAGTCATAGCATGATGTTATATACATATAAACCTTCCTCTTTAACCATTCTATCTATTGAAACAAACCGCATCAAAATCCGTTGCGGACTTCTAAAGATTTAAATCTTTAGAAGTACGCAACGGATTTTGATAGCATACAAAGGGACAAGAAAAATAGGGACAGAAAACGCGACTTTATTTTATACTATGTAGTGATAGTGACTAGCTGTTCTGCTCCGCACGTGTGGATGTCGATTATCGCGTTGAATGACTCTACTTGATTATCTACTTACCTCTCTATACTACTTCTCCTTGGTGTCATGACAACGGAAATAGTTAGCGATAGCGATATTAGCGCGAACTCTCAGAATCTTTTTCCCAACTCAGTTGGGGTCGGCTTTCCAGTCTAACTGTGATGCGTCTGAACTTCGATATTTTCCGTGAAGCAACTGCCATCTTACCTCCACAACCAATGGTCCAATACCCAATGGTGATATCGAAGTTCCAAGTTAGACTGGTTGAACTTTTGAGGGCTCCAACAACCGTAACGACTGCCATAGATGTTTGTATGTTCTTAGCTATGTATGTTTGATGAAAATCGATCCAAGATGGCCGCCGCCGCCACCAATCCAATCCAAATCATGCGTTGTCGTATCGGGGGATCTTGGATAGTCCCGGAAACATGTGGGAGTGCTATACCAGTTAGAGGTCACCCGACACGAATTATTTATTTTTTTCTTTTTGGAGGTATATTTTGTACTGGGGTTTTTTTTTTTTTTTTTTTTTTTTCAATCTGGTGTTTTTTTTTTGGGGTTTTTATCTATAAAGATACGCCAACCCCATCGTACCCTGTACCAGTAACGCTCCCTTCTTCAATTTTTACCCTACTCCTCACTGTTGGGAACTGTTGGCGAATGTGACCAAATGACATAGCCTTCTGGCCCCGTCGGAGGTTGGCTCGGACAGCACAGACTGAGCCCAACCCACATCCTGCCCATTCAGCTTCAATTCACTCATCAGTAACACCCTTTCCGCCTCATTCCGTACACACTCCATAAGCAAATGTTGCACATCTTCAATTTTATCGCATTCCCTGCAATTTGGAGAGTCAGCTTTCTTCATTAGGAAGGCAAATTTTGCCGATGGATAGTGCCCAGAACGAAGCCTCAGTAATGTTTTGATGGTACTCCTGCTCGACTTACAGCCTTCAAACCACGGGACACAGGAAGGCTCACCCTGTACAGACCTATACCATATACCCTTTTCTTTAGATATGTTCCTAAAATTTATTCGCCAGCTGTTAAGGGTTTTGTCTTTGAATTTTGACACCAGTTCCCACCAGTCAGGCTCATAGCCAATTGGCGTACCGTCCACTGCTGCCCTCTTACAAATACGGTCAGCTTCCTCATTCCCATACAGACCTATATGTGCCGGAACCCATTGCAGCCTACATTCAATTTGCTTACCTTTTAAAGCCCTAAGGGCTTTCAAAATTTCATATGCAGTACTGGGGTTTTTAAACTGATTTCAATAGACGCGGTAGCCTAGTGGTATGGGTATTGGACTGCTGAGACGAGGTCTCGAGTTCAATCCCAGGTTTTACCATGGCACACACCAATGACTTTTCGATGCTTTTCGAAGTTAGGTATGTGTGTATTTGTCGCAGGTTTATAAGGGCCCGGTTAATGGCAATAGGCTCGCCACCTGTTACATTGGGACTTAAACAAAAACTTTATGTTATGTTATGTGGGTTTATACATTTTTAGTTTTTTTTTTAAATTCTTACTTAGTACCATTTACTATACATTTCTTAATCACAGGTATCCAATACGAAGAACCAATCAAAACCTCATGGCGTCCTCCTCGCTGTATCTTGGACTTTCCACCGGAGCACCATGAGATGGTGCGGAGACAGCTCAGGATATTGGTGGAGGGAGAAGATGTGCCACCGCCTATACGAACCTTCCAGCATATGAAGTTCCCTAAAGGTATTTTCTTCCTACAGTCCCGGGTCCTTTAAGCGGGGCGTGAAAAAGCATCTGATGAGTCCGTCAAGCTGAGCGCCACCATTGTAGCACTGAACGTTTTAGTCGGTTCGAGTCCAGCAAAGTCTCTCAAGTAGCGTGGCGTTAGTGCACGCGACTGCTACGCAGGAGGCGCGGTTTGGATTTCCTATTAGTGCAAATATTTGTGTACATGAATATGAATATCTGCATTAGTCTGGGTGTTTCTATGTATAATATGTATGTATTTACAACAAAAAAATGTATCTAAGTATGTTTATCCGCATTCTAGAACCCGTAACACAAGCTAGTTAAACTATGCTTACCATGGGTCTAGGTGACGTTGTGTAGATTGTCCTACAATATTCATTATACACATTCAAACAACAGCAATTCTTTTCCAGGAGTTCTTCGAGGCTTAGAAGCCAAGGGCATCAAGAAACCAACTCCAATTCAGGTCCAGGGCATACCAGCTGTGCTCAGTGGGAGAGACATGATTGGTATAGCGTTCACGGGCTCCGGGAAAACTCTGGTCTTCACACTACCCATTATCATGATGTGTTTGGAGCAAGAGTTGAAGATGCCATTCATCAAGTAAGTAGTCATCTAGCCGCTTGATAAATTAAATTCGATCTTCAAAAACAGTACTTCCTAAATGCTGTACATTTTGATGATAAATTTCGTATCACTACATAGTATAAAATAAAGTCGCGTTCTCTGTCCCTATTTTTCTTGTTTCTTTGTATGCTTAAATCTTCAAAACTATGCAACGGATTTTGATGCGGTTTGTTTTAATAGATAGAATGGTTAAAGAGGAAGGTTTATATGTATATAACATCATGCTACAACAAGCAGGAATGAAAAATGTTGCAAAAACGGGGTGACGCAGACGAAGTTGCGCGGGTCAGATAGTTACTAATATACAGCTGTCACTTTTAAAAAATGTAATAAAAATTGCTGTTTGCTTAGCCTGGGTTGCACGATCGTACTTTAACATTAACAGTGCAGTTAAAGTACCGGTCAGGTATAAAACTGGTTGCACCATTTGACAATTCTTAAAATTACGTCATAATTTGACGCTAACTGTAACCGGCCACGCTCAAACGTCAAATTCTATCAAAAAGATAGTGTGGTCCTCTGTGGCCGGACCACAGTTTAGTACTCAGATGCTATAGTTCGGAATAATACCTACCTAAAGTCTACTTTCATCGGAATATATGTATATATTTAGTACCTCAAGAGATTTCTTTTTAATTAACAATTTATGTGGTCCGGCCGCAAGGCAGCACTCTCTGGCCGCGCCACCTCAAATTACATAGAATATAATAAACTATTAATAAATCAATATTCCGAAAAAAAACTACCTAAAGAGTACCTTGCATACGACAAATATGGTCCAATAAACCCCTTTAGTTAAGAAGTTATTGGTCGTAGGGTGTGGTCCGGCTACAAGGTACACTGTGCAGCAAGTCAATTATACAATATTTAATATTAACTATCCATAAATCAATTTATATAATAGTACCTTTTCTCTACTCTTCGTTGATACTGTTTTCTTTCAAGAAACTATTCATTTTGATTACATTAATCTTTAATGGATGTGGCGCGGCTAGGGAGGATTACTTTCAACAAATATAGCGAAATATGTTCTATTTCTTTATGCCAACGAGAACTGTATAAAAAGTACTTTATAAAAAGACCTGGACTTCATCTATAAACTTTTATTTTTATTACCAACAATGATTTTGAAAAAGGTGCATTTTTGGTTTTTGTTTACCTATCTACCTAAGAATAGAAGAATTTGACGAAGTACATACTGAAAATTTTGGTTTAATATAAACAATAAGTATACGAAAAAAAATTATATATTGATACTATATATTGAAACTTGGGAAACTTGTGATGATTTAAGTACTAAAGTTACACGGAAAAAACGTGTCCGTCAGAATGGCTGGTTGTCTAACTCATTTAGCATCGAGACAGTGATTAAAAATTGCTACCTAGTTGTTACTATTTGCTACTTGCAATTAAATAATTGCTACCTCATTAATTTTGAAAATATAAGAAATAACAACGTCACCAGCCATTTTGACGTCACAACGGCTGGTCAGCGACTAGTTTAAGTAAACTGAACAGAGTTGAGCTATTGTTTTTGCTTCAATAATTGCTACCTAATTGCTACTTACTCACCTATAAATTTTAGCCTTATAACTATGTCAGTTGAAAAGTTGTGATTATTTATTTTAAACTTACGTGTGGTATGCTATGGTTGAAAAAAAAATACGAGCCATCATTAATTTATAAGGGTTCGTAATTTTTTCTTTTTTGCATTGCATTTAATTTTTGGTAGCAAATAGCAATTGGCAATTTTTAATCACTGTCTCGATGCTAAATGAGTTAGACAACCAGCCATTCTGACGGACACGTTTTTTCCGTGTAACTTTAGTACTTAAATCATCACAAGTTTCCCAAGTTTCAATATATAGTATCAATATATAATTTTTTTTCGTATACTTATTGTTTATATTAAACCAAAATTTTCAGTATGTACTTCGTCAAATTCTTCTATTCTTAGGTAGATAGGTAAACAAAAACCAAAAATGCACCTTTTTCAAAATCATTGTTGGTAATAAAAATAAAAGTTTATAGATGAAGTCCAGGTCTTTTTATAAAGTACTTTTTATACAGTTCTCGTTGGTATAAAGAAATAGAACATATTTCGTTATATTTGTTGAAAGTAATCCTCCCTAGCCGCGCCACATCCATTAAAGATTAATGTAATCAAAATGAATAGTTTCTTGAAAGAAAACAGTATCAACGAAGAGTAGAGAAAAGGTACTATTATATAAATTGATTTATGGATAGTTAATATTAAATATTGTATAATTGACTTGCTGCACAGTGTACCTTCCAGCCGGACCACACCCTACGACCAATAACTTCTTAACTAAAGGGGTTTATTGGACCATATTTGTCGTATGCAAGGTACTCTTTAGGTAGTTTTTTTTCGGAATATTGATTTATTAATAGTTCATTATATTCTATGTAATTTGAGGTGGCGCGGCCAGAGAGTGCTGCCTTGCGGCCGGACCACATAAATTGTTAATTAAAAAGAAATCTCTTGAGGTACTAAATATATACATATATTCCGATGAAAGTAGACTTTAGGTAGGTATTATTTCGAACTATAGCATCTCAGTACTAAACTGTGGTCCGGCCACAGAGGACCACACAAAAGATAACTATAACAGAGCTACTAAATACACTGGTGCAACAAATTTAGCCAAACCATTAGAATCAATGCTACTGTTACTGTTAAATTTGACGGAAACCTTAACTTTGCAGTTGGAGCAACTAAGCCTAAACTAAATGTTGTCTCATTCATATACAAAAAAAGATTAACAATTTTGATTTGTCATTCCCAAAAAATGCAAAAATGTTAGTATTGAAAATTGGGTTTCCTCCAATTTCTTCAAACAAAACGGCAATTTCATATGTAACGACGACATATAAAATAATACCATATTTTTATTACAGAAATGAAGGGCCATACGGCCTAATAATTTGCCCATCTCGGGAACTCGCCAAGCAGACACACGACATCATACAACATTTCGTGAAACATCTCAAGATGTGTGGCAATCCTGAAATTCGCAGCTGCCTCGCCATTGGTGGTATGTACAAAACTGAAGCTAGTTAAACTATCCATGGTTCTTTTTTTCTTTTTTTTTTCTTTTTTTACATAACATAAACTCACGCCTTTATCCCCGAAGGCGTAGGCAGAGGTGCTAGCACCCACATTTCGCCAGTTTATTTTTAGGTCCCAATGTAATAGGTGGCGAGTCTATTGCCATTAACTGGGCACTTATAAACCTGCGATAAATACACACATAACTTCGAAAAGCATTGAAAGTCATTGGTGTGTGCCATGGTAAAACCTGGGATCGAACCCGAGGCCTCGTCTCAGCAGTCCAATACCCATACCACTAGGCTACCGCGGTACTTTTTTTTTTAAATTATATTAGCAACCGAAGTTACTAATATTCCCTTTAACCCCTCCAGCTAAGCTCAATGACTTGTGTGAGGAGTGGGTTTACGTCGGTAGTGTAATGGCCAGGATTCGAACCCGGCACCTCTCGATCGTAAGGCCGACCGCCGCTTAACTAGTACAAGTGCAACGCGAGTATTTCAGTAGCGGAACCGATACCGCCGTGGAGGTGATTATGTCGGACTAGAACCGACTAAAACGCACGCCGTCCATGGGTCCTTGATTGCCGGAGGTGAGATTATACAAGACATATCTCTCGCACCCCGGCAGACCTGGGGACATCTCTGTTGAGATGCCCCTTTTCCCCCAATGGTGTCCCCATCTAGCCCCTGGGTATGGGGAGGCGTACTTTGCGTAGCTGCGGCCCGCGCTTGTTTGCCACCTTAGTGGTATAAAAAGATCTAGCGATATAATGCTGTTCTTAACTATTTTTCTTCTTGGAACAGGTGTGGCGGTCTCCGAATGTATGGAGGTCGTGCAGAGGGGTGTCCACATCATGGTGGCTACACCTGGACGACTCATGGATATGCTTGACAAGAAAATGGTAAGATTACCCCTGGAATATGACACTAATTTAAATAAATAAATTATACCACTATACTTTTTTAGCTATACTCCATTTGTTTTGGTACTTTAATAAACGTGTGGAGGAACGGGATGTGATGTCCCTCTTACACAAAGGGAGGATCCTCCGACCAGGCAAGGTGATCACGCCTGGCGGGCCGCGGCCCAACGGTTGTCGTTGGGTTGTTGTACATATATTGTACTAGCGCGAGAACTTCGCTGTCGCGATGCAGGATCCGTAGTGATGTAGTAGTTGCTCTTGCTGTCGTTAGATGGCGCTGGGTACATGTGGTATCGCCACAAAGGTTAACACTCTAGTGGCAACTTTCCATAAAAACACTTGTTAAACAACTAAACTAGACTAACTAACTGATTAACTAGTGGTTCGATACAGGTTTTTAGTGTTCAAAATGCGTTACTAAACCGAAGAGTATTTTTATACAGAGTTTTCAAACAAAAAACATTGATAAAAATTAAATGAAAGATTTTAAAAACCACCACCAAAAATATCTTCAAAAAATAATAAAAATAATACATGCATTGTCGTGTCAGGGGCCCTCTAACCGGCGAAGCACTTTCACATGTTTTCAAAACGATTCGAGGGCCCCAGAGTCGGCGTTACGATCAAGAGAGCCCGGTTCGAAACTTGGCCATTACACTACCGACGAAACAACTCCTAACACAAGCCATTGAGCTTAGCTTAGAGGGAGTATTAGTACCGTCCGATACTCTCCAAGACGTTAATTGATAGTGCTGGTGCGGCTAAGCTCGTAATCTATTTCCTTGCGATTTAATTGGGTCAAAATTTTCTTTTCCCAAATTTATTTAGCTTCAACACTTTCGGCCGGTTTTTATTTGACGAAGTGCCCGATTGACGGCAATAGGTTCGCCTATTAAATGGGACCGAAAATCATAGTTGACGTAAATTGGGTGTTTAATACACCAGCAGTTGTGCATTACCGGTATATTTCGGGGATTACGGGCGTGAGCAATATGTATGTATGTATGTTTATATGTATGTATGTATGTATGTTATATATAATAATATTTATTATTACTTGCAGGTACGTCTAAACGTATGCCGCTACCTATGCATGGACGAAGCCGATCGCATGATAGACATGGGTTTCGAAGAGGACGTCCGAACCATCTTCTCATACTTCACGGGTCAGAGACAGACCCTTCTGTTTAGTGCTACAATGCCTAAGAAGATCCAGAACTTCGCCAGGTAAGAGACTGTCGCTCCAGATGGAGGTAGACCCCTCCCCTTCCTAGCTTCCCCACCCCTTCCCAGCTCTCCCCCTTTCCCTTCAGGGTGGGCAGCGCGTGTGTGACACCCTTAGTGTTGCACACGTTTATAGGCCACGGTGGCCGCTTTCCATCAGGTGGGCCGTGTGCTTGTCTGCCACCTACGTGGTATAAAAAAAAAAAAAAACTCGGGTACTATACCCTCCCCGCATCATCTTCCTATCCTTGTCCTAAATATCATCATTCTCTGAACCTTTTCCCAACTCAGTTGGGGTCGGCTTTCCAGTCTAACTGTGATGCGGCTGAACTTCGATATTTGTAGGAAGCGACTGCCATCTGACCTCCACAACTAATGGTCCAATGACCAATGGCGATATCGAAGTTCCAAGTTAGACTGGTTGGACTTTTGAGAGGTCTAACTAACGTTGTCCTAAATTTTTTTACGTGCGCGAAATCCCACCGGAGCCGGTGAGGGAGGTTATATCGGACTCGAACCGACTAAAACACACGCCGTCTTTGGGTCTTTAGTTGCTGGAGGTGAGATAGTAGTCAACATATCCCTCGCACCCCGACAGACCCGGGGCCGTCTCTTTCAAGATTTTTTTTTTATTTATAGCACGGCAATTCGACTTCACCTCGCCTGATGTTAAACTGAAGGCAAAGTCTCATGAAAGAGGGTCACCATTACAAACACGTTCAGTGCTACAATGGTGGCGCTCAGCTTGACGGCACTCAGATGCTTTTTCACGCCCCGCTTAAAGGACCCGGGACTGTAGGAAGAAGGAAACACGTGCGCCGGCAAGGATGATGATGATCAAGATCTACCCTACGGGTGTAGGGACCACGGTGTCCCCGTCTAGCCCCCGAGTATGTGGAGGCACACTCTGCACCACCGCCGTGGCCTACTTCTGCTAAGGGGACAGGCGACTCCTTAACTAGAGGGATTGGAAGAAGTATTAGTAATTTCGGCTGCTATTTTTTTTATTTTTTATAATATCACGCCTATATCCCCGAAGGGGTAGGCAGAGGTGCTAGCACCCACATTTCGCCAGTTTATATTTAGGTCCCAATGTAATAGGTGGCGAGCCTATTGCCATTAACCGGGCACTTATAAACCTGCGATAAATATACACATAAATTCGAAAAACATCGCAGTCATTGGTGTGTGCCATGGTAAAAGCTGGGAGCGAACCCGAGACTATTAAAATATTAAAAATATTAAAAAATTATAATATTAAAAAAAATATTCCTCACCAGGTCAGCACTAGTGAAGCCAGTCACCGTAAACGTAGGCAGAGCTGGTGCTGCATCACTAAACGTCCGCCAGGAGTTAGAGCCTGTGAAGGCGGAAGCCAGGACTGTCCACCTGTTACACTGTCTGCAGAAGACCCCCCCTCCAGTGTTGGTCTTCGCTGAGAGGAAGCAAGATGTGGACGCTATACACGAGTATCTGCTACTTAAAGGTGAGAAGAATTCTTTCATCTTCTTTTTTTCTTAGATGGCAACATATCAACCCAATTTAGGGGACAATCTTGTCATTGTCAAGTTGGGAATTTCCTTTTATTTTGTGATAATAGTTGGAATGATTGTTGATGATGATGATGATGATGATGACGGATGATAGTTGCCTCAGTAAAGTAGTGGAGACTTTAGTAGACTTTACTAGAAGCTTTTTTTAGGGAGATTTTGACTCCAACACGAAAAATCACAACTCACTAAAATATTCCACTCTCCTACACTTGTGTGCTTTGTCCAGGAGAAGAAACACTCACAAAGCCAAAGGCCCCTGGTACTACTCCTGGTATACAATATATTGACATAAAAATTAAAATTTGTATTTTTTTTTCTTTTTTTTTGCATTATTTACTGTCCATCGTATCAATAAAGCTAAATGAAGCGTCATAATAAAACGTCAACGCAAAAAAAAAAGAAAAGGCGCCATCTTGCGAGTTTGTTTTTTCATGAAATTTTGGTTTCATTATTTCACTACGCATTTTGAAGCAGTTTTTTTTAATAGATAGAATGATTGAAGAGAAAGGTTATATGTATATAACATCATGCTACAATCAACTGGTGCGGAGCAAAAATGTTGTAAAAACGGGGTGACGCAGACGCAAGTTACGCGGGTCAGCTAGTTAGTAATAAGGGTTAGTAGCAGAAGGACAGATACGCAAAATCCCAGATTCGCAAAAGGACAGACTTGCATAAAGGGCATAAAGGCAGAAAATGTACCGTCGCGTTCGAAACAAATATAAGTCTTGTCGATGTTACCGGAAATGTATATAAATCATACATATATACAATATATGTATATGTATAATATATAACTATTTAATGCATATATATCTTAGGAAATGTATAAATTTCCTTGGAATAGACTAACATATTTCGTGTTTCAGGTGTTGAAGCTGTAGCTATCCACGGAGGCAAGGACCAGGAGGAAAGGTCGAGGGCCGTGGAAGCATTCCGGAGGGGCGAGAAGGATGTCCTCGTGGCCACCGACGTTGCCAGCAAGGGTGAGTGTTGATGGGTTCTTGAAACTGGTGATATATTAAGTGAATTGGCTTTGGGAGTTTGAAATTTGGTGAAAAAATTATATCATTAAAAAACATTACTACAAAAAAATGGCGCCATAATGGGATGGGAATTTTTATTATATATCGGATGAATTTTATAATCGTTTCGAAAAAAAAAAGACTGGGAGTTTTAATTTGGTGAAAAATTACATTATTAAAAAACTTCATTATAAAAAAAAAGAAATGGCGCCATAATGGGATGGGTATTTTTTTTAATGTTATTATTTCATTTAGGTTTACTAACACGTTGTTTAGTCAATAATGTTAATTAAACTGTATAAAAAAAATGCCAAATCGTATTTATTTTTAGTGCCAATATGTAGTGTTACTATGACTTGTACCAGGGGCCTTCGGTTGCCACGGCGATGGCACATAATGCCACACCATACCCAGGGGCTAGATGGGGACACCATGGTCCCCACATTTAGGGAAGAGGGTCATCTCAACAGAGATGTCCCTGGGTCTGTCGGGGTGCGAGAGATATGTCTTGTATAATCTCACCTCCGGCAATCAAGGACCCATGGACGGCGTGCGTTTTGGTCGGTTCGAGTCCGACATAATCACCTCCATCGGTTTTGGTGGAGGTGGTATCCGTGGGGATTTTGCGCACGATAAAAAAAAAAAAAAAGGGGCCTTCGGTTGGACTTCGAGAGCATTTCCGGAGTTTTGGCGGGAACACGAAAAGTGTCATAAGCATAACGCTGCTGTTTCATTTTCTAAATGTGGTTTAATTCGAGTCTTTATGCAAAAACATGGTGGTGTTTTAGACAAAACGCACAAGTGTAGGAAAGTGGAATATTGTAGTGAATTGTGATTTTTCGTGTTAATGTCAAAATCTTCCTTAAAAAAGCTTCTAGTAAAAGTCTCCAATACTTTAATGAAGCAACTATCGTCCGTCATAACTAGTTTAGTGTATAAAATGCTACAAAATAAAATAAGACTTAACATAAAGGTCCTAGTAACCATGTCATAACATAAAAAAAGAGAATGTTTCCTTTACACCCTATAAAGATTGCATTAATAACTTATCCCATCTATCTCCAGGTCTAGATTTCGCCAATATCCAACACGTGATAAACTACGACATGCCCGAGGACATAGAGAACTACGTGCACCGCATCGGGCGCACGGGTCGTGCGGGCGGCGAGGGCGTGGCCACCACGCTACTGGGCCGCGCCGCCGACGACAGCGTGCTGCGCGACCTGGCGCACCTGCTCACCGAGGCGGGACAGAAGGTAACGCCGACTAAAACCGCACGTTAGCGCACCCGACTAAAACCGCACGTTAGCGCACCCGACTAAAACCGCACGTTAGCGCACCCGACTAAAACCGCACGTTAGCGCACCCGACTAAAACCGCACGTTAGCGCACCCGACTAAAACCGCACGTTAGCGCACCCGACTAAAACCGCACGTTAGCTAAAACCGCACGAGTCGCTGAGAAGCACATGCAGAATTCCTTGCCGGCGCACGTGTTTCCTTCTTCCTACAGTCCCGGGTCCGTTAAGCGGGGCGTGAAAAAGCATCTGATGAGGCCGTCAAGCTGAGCGCCTCCATTGTAGCACTGAACGTGTTTGTAATGGTGACCCTCTTTTATGAAACTTTTCCTTTAGCTGAACGTCTGGCGAAGTGAAGTCAAAACCACCTGATCAAGGTCCACCTGATGGCAAGTGGTCACTGGTCTATGGACGTTTGCAACACCAGAGACATCACACATGTGCCTGTCCTATAGAAACCTTCTAATACCCTTATTGAAGAACCTCATATTGCAATCGCTTGAAAAAACCACAGCTTGAACGTGCACAGGATGAAACTCCTTTCATATCGCTTAAAACTTAGTCAGATTTTATATATTCAAAATGATGTTATTTAAATTGCCTTATATGTTCTAGGTGCCTTCTTTCCTGCTGGACATGATTGGAGAACCCGAAATCCCTATGCCGGACGGACAAGGGTGCTCTTATTGTGGCGGTCTTGGTCATAGAATCACAGGTAAGCCATGCTACATATAGTTAGAGTCATAGGACTATGACGGAAATGCCATTATTTAGGTGCTTTTAGTTGATACCATAAAGTTATCCTAAAGGGGTTTGTACACATTCGTACAATTTCCACGTTCGTACAATTCTACATTCGTACAATTCCACATTCGTACAATTCCACATCCGTAATGGACTATAAGTAAGAAGCCTAGTGGGATGTGTAATGGACTGCTGAGACGAGGTCTCGGGTTCGATTCCAGGTTTTACCATGGCACACACCAATTACCATGTTTGTTTATTCTAAAATTATATTTAAATTTACCCATTATCTCTTTCAGAATGTCCAAAATTGGAGGCGGTCCAAAACAAACAAGCGTCAAATATTGGCAGGAGAGATTACTTGGCTAACACAGCTGCAGATTATTAAGATGAACCTCCAGCATCTCATCTTCACACTAGCCACAATTAGATTGAGACATCAAACTAAAAAAATTATGAATAAATAAAAAAAGAACTGTGCGTGACCAATATTCAGTAATAATGTGGTGGTCAGTGATAACATTTTGGTCAGAAATGATACCCTGTTTAGAGATTACTTTTGGTCAGTGCTGACGTCGTGGTCAATACTGACGTCGAGCCATGATCAGTGATGACATGGTGGTCACTGATATACTTAGGTATAATGGAGTGGTCAATTTTCTAAAATCATGTAAATATTATCAATGTTATTTAAATGATTCAAGTGTAAATATAAAATGACTAGGAAGTTTGTAAATAAATATTACTGTACATAGTTTTTTTGTTTTATTATTACAAAAAATTAATACAAAAATTATTCTTCCGAGCGCGAATCTCCATTGCATAGAAAGCTTACACTTTAGAAACTGGAGATACACCACTTATGGTTAATTCTCAGAGAGGAAATTGACCATATGTGGTAACTGAGCTTCGGTTAGTACATTACAAGTACATAGTATAATATAATATGATTAAAAATACAATATTTATTCATAATTAAAAATATATAAGTATATCAATTAATTAATAGTTGAATGAGGAGAAAAACTAAAAGATCGACGAAGATGTCGCTAGCATAGAGTATTGTGTAAATTTGCTGTTGGTTTGTCTTTCAGTTACAGATCTATCAGAGACAAAAGAATATTCTCTGTCTATGGTTTGTGGTTAAACTCGTGAATTCCGTTTCACGCAGACTAGGATTACCTACTGCTGATCATTTTGATTGTTATTCAATAATTAATATATTGTTTTCTATTAGCTAATTTCTTTTATGTTTGTTTATTACATATAGTTTAAATTATGCTATTTTATGAGCTAATTAATGAGGCTATACCGGAAATTTAAAATGTGCATCCTCTTATAAATGATTTCACAAACCATTATCTACTTTGTCACATATAGTGGTAAAAAAACTAGTTTCTCTCCCCTTCAAAAACCTCATCCTTTATGGAGTCGGTTAAAAAAAGTTAAACTTAGAAATTAAAAAAGAACAGTCGAATTAATGATATAGTTTTAATTGAAAAAAATTAATCATAGATTATACAGTCAGCTATGTCAGCATTACAAAGGTACTATTGTACAGAATTCAGAATTAAAATTTTAAAAGAACTTTACTTATGTTATTAGGGTAGGCAATATATCTTTCGCACCTGGAATACTCGGGGCTATCTCCTCTAGTGGTCCTACACTCAAAGAGGTTATCCCTTCGGGTGTGGGGACACACAGTATCCCTGTATAGCTCCCGGGAACACAAATGTACTAGGATAGGTGAACATTATAACATTATACAAATGGAACACAGACAAGTCACGGGCAGAAGTTACAAGCTTGTTCATTCATTGAATGAAAAATGAATATTGATATTTGATGCTGACTACTTACACTAAATTATATAAAAAAATTATATGCTATATGATTACTTATACTTAACTTTAAGTATAAAAAAGTTACGCTTTGTACTTTCATGCAGTTTTAATTAATATTCTCGCCATATACTAAAACTACAGCTTTTAGGTTCAAAAAATCAGTCAAATAACCTCCATTTTGGAAGTAAATAAAACTAAATTAAGATTAATAATAAAAATCAGTCTTATTACTATTCTAATTATTTTTAAGTCAGCTATCTTAAGAGATAGAGGGTTCCCTGGCCCTGGGTCAACTAGGGCACGAGGGATATGCCAGAGGTTTTCTCACCCCCTGGCAACTGGTGGCCCAAAACGAATGTGCGGTTTTGGTCGGTTCGAATCCGATAAAACCACCCTCGCTGACTTCAGCGGAACATATCCGTGGGGATTACCGCACGGGGAAAAAAGTTATCCTAAGTTAAGATTAACAATAAAAATCAGTCACATAACCTCCTTTTTTGTACTCGGTTAAACTTAACTAAGTATATAAAGAATATTCAGTCGTGATTAAAATAAAGTTAATATTTAGAAGTGGTTAAAATATGTATTATAAAATATTGTAATATTAATCCAATACTTGATTCAATTATTACATTACATTTATTTATATTTATTTCATTCGTTATTAATTATATTTATTAGATTAAATACTTTTTAATACACTATACACATGTAAAGTGTGTAAATGTTATGTAAATGAAATATATTGTGTAGCATGATATACATTTGCACTATTTATTAAACCAAATTGCCTCTTATCAAGTTTCTCAATATAAAAGCTTGCATATTTTTATATTTAAAATGGCATTAATTACAGTTAAAGAATGTCACAATTCATCTTACTATTATCAAAAACATATTTCATGAGGTAATTCTAAGATATCTTACACATACACTTACGTTATATACATAACCAAATTTAAACAATCTTGATGGAGGATCTTTTAATATATCATACTAGCTGGCCCATCCGGGCTACCTGACTGGATTAATCGGATTCTCCCCAATGGGAGATGAGGGGAAATGGATGGAGTGGCTCGGTTGTGGATCATCAGTCCTTGGTAAATTGGAAATTTTCAAATAATGTTTGAGAATCTACCATATTCTGTCTCGGTCTGCCACCTACGTAGTATGAAAAAAAAAAAAAAAAAAAAAAACTAAAGGTATGAAAAATAGATGTTGGCCGATTCTCGGACCTACTTAATATGCTTACAAAATTTCATGAGAATCGGTCAAGCCATTTCGGAGTAGTACGGGAACGAACATTGTGACACGAGAATTTTATATATAAGATAACCTAAGTAAATGGGCTACATAACTGACAGAATTTTCCAAATTGGAACAGTAGTTATTAAGATTAGTGCGTTCAACCAAACAAACAAAGTCTGCAGTTTAATATTAGCAAAGATGTAAAAACTCATTTTATAAATATTTTTTTTACTTCATATTTAAGCTGTAGTTTTTTTGTTGTGATTGTGTGAATAGATAAATAAGTTATTTTTAAAACGACTCATGTGACAGACTAGCACAGGCACTGGCCCAACTGATGGAAAATGGTTGCTGCGGTCTATGGATGTTTGCAAGAACAGAAGTGTGAGACTCGTGCTGCCAACCATGTAGGAATGTTTACCCTTCTTAAAGAATCCCATATTGTAGTTGCTTGGAAGAACCACAGCATGGAAGTCATTGTCAAGATTATTTATTTTTGATGAAGTAACAAAAAGTAGTCTACATAATGTATGGTTATTTACCCGCATCAATTCAGTCTCAAAATGTACTTAGTATTTTCAGTCTATGATTTTAAGTCTAAGATTCAATCAATCATCAAAGATCAAATCACCTGCTAATGTAAACTTACATAATTTTAAGCTATATTCTAATATAAAAACTGTTCAGTCAGCATTAGTTATTTTACTATGAAAAATTTATGTGGTTTAAAATTGGAAAGAGTGAAAGTCTCTTACAGGCAGAACGCTTCGACCACCTCAGTCTAATAGACTATGTCTATTGCACACTATTTCACATCTTAAATAAATAAAAAAAAAAAGAAAATGGTGATGTTGCAGCCATCTAATGACATGACAGCCAGCTCAAGTTGAGACCGCTATGTATGTAATACTCACTTAAACTTTTGCGTTGCATGTTATTGTATAGTTAATAAAACCCGACATGTTTGGAGAAGTCAGCTTGTGACTACGGCTAGTGTAACTTGGCCATAATGTCAAGCAAATCAAAAGGTAAATTATTGTATTTACCATATTATGATCATGTTAATGCCCGGGTTTAGCTAACCATTTATTATGCAACGTGGAAATTTAAGTAAGTATTTTTCATATATGAGTTATAATTTGGAAATTTAACTTTTGTGGTTTAATTAGGGCACCTTCAATTTGATTTCACCTCACCTGATGTTACGCTGCAGGCAAAATCTTAGGAAAGAGGGTCACCAAACTTGTAGTGATACACTGGTACTTGACGGCTTATTGGATTAATGTTTGCTTGTCTTTAGGTGGAATGCAGAATTAGCAAACTTAACCAATGTGATACTATAATTTGTACCTGTATTTACATAATTATTGATTATGATGAATATGCGGGTTCGAGCCTAAGACTATCAATTGTTTCCAATTTTATAATTTTAGACAATACTGTAAAAAGGAGTGAATAGGAATGCAGGGGTGGATAGAAATAAAATGGTCATTGAAATATTTCAAATAAATTCTTTTACAAAATTTGAACTAAGCTGAATAACAGATATTTCATGATTCTGTTATTACAATGAACTAATCCAAATTTTCACTTGGAAGATAATTTAGCTGACCATTTTATTTCTATTCACCCTTCAATCTTTATCCACCCTGTTTTACCATTAAATGTATTATTGACTCAAAATTTCAGTAAACCTTCCAAGTTATTTGTTATAGATATTGTAAATAACTACTAAATAAAAAAAAAATTACTATTAAATAAATTATTACGAGTACCAATATACCTGCAATCGCAAAAGCACGGAGAAAAATCACATTTAAAAGTTCTCGCACGTGAAAATAATGATGTTTTGACTTTTTCTTCAGGAGCGTATTTGCGAACTTCAAAGTTCCCAACTGCACGTGATTTACCGTTCCTGAATACACCAATACCAACTAGACTGTCGACCATTTCGAATAATGAATGTTGTTTGACTGCAATACCGATTCTGCCTATATCGGGGTGTACTACATACCAACATACCTCGATGTTCCCACAATTATTTATATGAGAGCGAGACATCAATTTGAGACGAATAACGTCATCAAATGTTATCCGTTTCGTTAAGTAGAATACTACTGGGACGTTATGACGAAACCTTAAATAGTTAACAACGCCCCGTGATTTTAAAACTGAATATCTGTGCCACCACACATTATCACGCATATACTCACTGATGTACTGGTTAAATATCTCTAAATGAGCATAATGTTTTATTGGTTTCCAACGGTATATGCGGCTTAATTTTTTTTCAGCATTAATTGTGTCGAAAACGTGGAATAAATCACACATTTTAGGTGAATACTCTGCCTGTCTTATAAGATATCCATTTTCAAATGGAAATATACCATATTCGCCTTGCATGAAGTCTAATTTAATCATTTGCAATCCCAAATGACTTAATGACGATATCCACATAGATTTTTCCTCGCCTACTGTTATTCTAAATTGAAAATTGTCCACCATGGTGGGTACAGAATACATGATTCTTGAATTTTTTGTAATCGAATTGAGGAATTCAGGGAAACTGCACGTCAGGAATTTTATTCTTTGTGCATAACTTATAGTTATATTCGGAAACGCCAATTGCTTCAAATATTTACGAAGCTTTTTGTTCTTTATTGAAAATATTGCCACTTTTTCGGCACACAATTGTAATAAATCTGGAATTTGGGCCATTTTGTTTTTGTTATCAAATAACTATATAATAACAAATATCACTTGTTTGTTGTTTATCTTCCTCGAACAAGCCCACCGAAATATAAACAAATTACTTTTTGTTTGGTTTCATAATCCAATAAAATTCTTGCACAGATATCCGTTTACCGGTTTTCTTGGGTTTTCGTTCACTTTATTTGTTTAGCGTTAATACTAATTTAACGAACTTCATCCTAATAAATAATAACTTTAGATGGAAAACAAACTAACTTCACTTCAGTAACTTCTAACCGCGCGCGCCATTTGACGGGATTTTGATTTGATTGAAAAATCCCATAAAAATCCAAAGAACCTAAAATTTTGACATGGGGCTTTTGACACCTTATTCCTTGTGGTAAACCTAAGGTCTCTATAATAAAGATTTGGCTCTGTCGGAATTTTCTTTATTTAATCACTATTTTTATAGGTATCTAAATTGACTGGACTATATTATTCATTCAACCTAAAATTCCCCAAGAAATTTGTATGTCCATAGATTAATCTAATAACATGCTACAAATAGAATTATAATACTAAAATTATATATGTGAAAGATTATCATTAATAATTAAAAGAAAAACAAAAAACCCGACTGCCTAACTAACCTAACCTAACTAAAAAGAAAGAAACAAGCCCAGTAGTTAAAATTTCATACAATACTCACAGTCGGGGCCCCTTAGGAAGATGTGATTGGTAAAATTTAAATGGGCCCCGACTGTGAGTATTGTATGAAATTTTAACTACTGGGCTTGTTTCTTTCTTTTTAGTTAGGTTAGGTTAGTTAGGCAGTCGGGTTTTTTGTTTTTCTTTTAATTATTTTTTTTATTTTATACTTTTTAGTTACGATTCATTTAAAATTTATTTTTTTATCAAAATATTATTTTTGTTTGTATATCGTTTATCCTTGAAGTAAGAAAATTAGCGAGAATTAATGTTTTGTTAAACAACTTTAAATCGTTATATATCCTAAACTATTAGTTAAAATGAAAAATGGTAAAAGGAACCTAAATATGATTTTAAAATACCTATTCAACGACACCCCACTTGACATAGTTCATCGAAATTTTTTTTTTTTTCATTTTTACAATATGGCGTCTGGTGGTCGCTGTGGTGAATTTCTATTACTGTCATGTCTTTAGTGACACTCGCAAGGTTAAAACGAATCGATTGAGGTAAGAATCATCAAAATCGGTCTATGCGTTTAGGCTCTACAACGCCACATAGAAACAAACATACATACATACATACATACATACATAGACTGATAAACACAATACCCTCCTTTGCGTCGCGCAGTCGGGTAAAAATAGATGTACAATACGTCCGCGTCCCCAGAACTCTCTAGTATGTATATATTAATCTATGCCCAGAACTGTAAAAACCCTTGATGTCTCTACTATATATATTAATCTATGCCTTGATGCTTCTTTTTTTCTTAGATGGCAACTGGCGGCGACTGCAGCGCTATGACATTTTTCGCGTTTCCGCCAAAAAATCCAACCCTTGATTCAAAAATCTAACAAAGATCCGGTAAGTTCGCGGAGACAGCTTAGCACACCTGAGCAAATGGGCGCTTTCATTTTATCCGATAAATATCGTATGATGAATTCGTGGATAATTTATTAAATTCTAGCTTTAAAATGAACGTCAAACTTTCCATTCGCTTAATTCTATTTACCACTTGCTGTGAGTATATACCAACACAAGGGTAATTTAGCTTAGTTGGAAGGTTACACGAGAATAGGTCCGGCACATACTAGTTTTTCTTTTTTGAATATAGGTACGGGTATTTTTTCTCACGAGCGGCATTCCCGATAAACCGCACAACCACCTCAAGCCATAATTTTACTGAGGGCGAGGTAACCTCAGACATAACCCTCACTCCCGAATGATCCAAGGGCATCGTAGGCCCCCACGACTATGGGAATACGGTGTCTGCATCGAGCCCCGAATAGGGAGGGGCGCGCGGAGGTCTGCTAAGGTGACAGGCGGCTCCGGCCTACGCTTATTGAGGACGGAGATCTTCCTGCGACTTCTAACGTACCTTCGCTCGTCTATGGCTGTGCAGGCCCTGAGTTTCTACGACTCGCGCATTGCTCCATCACCGTGAACAAGGTGGCAAGCGAGAGAACTGCTCAGTTCAGAGAGAGTTCCTACGCCAGGCATACAGGTAGGTAGTTGGAGCCCAAAAAAGGTCACCAAGTTATATAGAGGTCTTCTAATTACTACGGGGGGGGGTCTCTTAACCTAAGTGGCTCTAACACCTTGCCACAGCTTTACTGTTCACGAAGCATCTCTTATAGGCTATTTTTCTGTAATAAGGTAAGTAAAAAGAACGGATCTGAGAGACTTTAGATCATCAGAGAATCGGAGGCTAAAAATGCCGAGTCATTCCACCAACTTCACCGACAAATCCTTCTCAGTTCAAGCGACTCGTGTTTTTGAAATGCTCTGTCAGTGGCCATTATGTTGTCGTCTCCTTGGTGTTCAATAAAGACATAGGTATATTATTATGATAAATACCACGATAGCAGAGTGATATGGGTAATGGACTGCTGAGACGAGGTCTCGGGTTCGATCCCAGGTTTACCATGGCACACACCGATGACTTTTCGAAGTTGTGTGTATTTATCGCAGCTTTATAAGTACCCGGTTAAAAGCAACAGGCTCGTCACCTATCACATTGGGACTTAAACATAAACTGGCGAAATGTGGGTGCTAGCACCTCTGCCTACCCCTTCGGGGGGTGAGTTTATAAAAAAAAACATTTACCTGCCCCTATCCCATATTTTTTTGGGAACGACGCAACTTTCACTCTTTTTCTATTCCATCTATGTTAATATTTTACTAAAGGTTAATATTCACTTAAGCTGTATGGATTACGGAGGTAGGACACGACGGTATCTCCCGTCCGAAATGAGCTGTCCAACTGGGGAAGTACCTCCGCCCTACAGAAGACCGCGGTCATAATAACCATCGTGTTGTGTTCCCGCCGGTAAGTAGGGTAGCCAGAGCTCACTATACCCCTCCTTCCCCTCCCCTTCCTAGCCTCCCCACCCCTTCCCAGCTCTCCCCCTTTCCCTTCAGGGTGGGCAGCGCGTGTGTGACACCCTTAGTGTTGCACACGTTCATAGGCCACGGTGGCCGCTTTCCATCGGGTGGGCCGTGTGCTTGTCTGCCACCTACGAAGTATAAAAAAAAAAATAGATTTGACGGTGTTCAGGAACTTTTGGAGCCTTATGGAATATTAGGAAATTATTACAATACAGTTATTATTACTTATTGATAAACTTTATTATCAGCCGTGGTGGTTCGATCCCCGCTCAGTGTAAAAAGTTGAATGCATGAATATGGCTGTTTGCACTGGTCTGATCGTGCCTCGGAGAGCGCGTTAAGCCGTCGGTCCCGGTTGCCATACAAACATCTATGGCAGTCGTTACGGGTAGTTGGAGCCCTCAAAAGTCCAACCAGTCTAACTTGGAACTTCGATATCGCCATTGGTCATTGGACCATTGGTTGTGGAGGAAAATATCGAAGTTCAACCGCATCACAGTTAGACCGGAAAGCCGGGAAAGTTGGGAAAAGGTTCAGAGAATGATGATATACTTTTTTATATTTTAAAATTAGTTTTTTAATTACAAATATCATACTTATTGTACTATTCAGACTTATTTAAAGTTCTTTTAAGAATTACAGGCACTTCAATTATAGTTATACAGCCAGGTATAGTCAAATACCCAAATGACTAAGGGAAACTGGGGACACTTGATCCCTATGGGAGACAAGGTACACCAATATTTTTGGAATTACTACCCACTTACAGTTTAACAATCTTTACGATAGACGATAGCAATAGCAAAATATTACTAATTGTCATAGATACTACTAGGACACTGCGGCAGCCTAGTGGTATGGTTAATAGACTGCTGAGACGAGGTCTCGGGTTCGATCACAGGTTTACCATGGCACACACCAATGACTGCGATGCTTTTCGAAGTTATGTGTGTATTTATCGCAGGTTTATAAGTGCCCGGTTAATGGCAATAGGCTCGCCACCTATTACATTGGGACTTAAATGTAAACTGGCGAAATGTGGGTGCTAGCACCTCTGCCTACCCCTTCGGGGATATAGGCGTGATACTAAAATTGTCATAGAATGTATGCCAAACTGCATCTCGCAAAGCAAGTAAACAGACTCTTACCCGTGGAGAGATGTTGTATGTACAGTAGAACTCAAAAGTGCAGTAGCAATCCTACGCAACTATAGCGTCAACATTCTAACGCTACTTGTGACCTTTTTCTTTTAAGACAAGCCAGCGTCGCCTCGTATTGCATAGTAACATTACACACACATATAAGCGCGCCGGCCGCACGCTAAACCATTTTGAGCCTTGATGTGCTAAAGCACTTATGAGCTCTGACTGTACAATCAGGTAAGAAGTCTTTTTTCCTCGTTTTGACGGGTGCAGTTTAACATACCTTTCTATGACAATTAGTAACATTTTGCTATTGTTGGGATTGTTAAACGGTGGCTGAGTTGTAGGTTCGTCCCTTCCTCCAATATATTTGAATGCCTAATTCTAGATCTTATACATAGTATTGTATAGTGCAAAATAATGTAAACAAGTTGTGTATGTATTACACAGAATAAATGTATTCATTCATTATTCATATATTCATTGATGATTGGTTTATATATGCCTATACTAGAATTAAACTAAATAAACAATCTTAATGATAACTTCCATTTTGAAGTTGCAGAAAATATGTTAATATTAAAAATCAGTCAAATTCACAACAATTGTTTCTTAAGTCTATTAAACTATATTAAGAATATAAATCAGTCAAATTCATAATCTTATTTGTTGAATTCTATTAAACTGTGCTAAGATTTAAAATACAATCATTTTTTATTTTGCACTGCTTAAAGAAAATGGTAATAAAAATATGTAAAGAGAAGAACTACTATACAATATTATAAGACAAACTTAAAACATAACACTTTTTGCTTGTCACCTCGTCTGGTGAAAGCAAATCAAAAGATAAATAATTGTATTTACCATTGTGATCACATTGATATATGGGTTTCGCTAACCACATTAAAATACACAATTTACATAAAATATTAACAAAAGGGGTACAAATCTGTATATAAACTAAAGAAAATATTTTCTAAAAATACTAGTCAGTACTTTAAAATAAAATATTTAAACATCTAAAATTTAGCTATCTAAAATAACATTAGCATCATTTCTTAAAAATAAAATTCATTTCATTTGTACATTTTCAATTAACTGAAATCTGTAACTTTTCACTAATTTCAGTATAGTGAAACTTAGTTTGTTTCAAAAGAATTTTTAACCTATTCAATATCATTACGGTTTACACATAAACATTTTTGTTACAAAATAACCACA
The DNA here is from genome assembly GCA_963691645.1 of Pelosia muscerda. Lineage (NCBI taxonomy): Eukaryota > Metazoa > Arthropoda > Insecta > Lepidoptera > Erebidae > Pelosia > Pelosia muscerda. Next base: position 3,238,363 of record OY829125.1, read on the forward strand.
GAATTCGTTTCAAAATCAATATAAAATTTATAGATTTTATTTAAATGTACAACGGAATTGAAACGTTTGTGAAACTGGTAGAGCCAACTGGACCGTAAAGTCTTAAAAAATCTATTAAGCTAGTTAAAACATAACATAGCTCTTTCATTTCTCAAGGATTATCGAAAGCTTGTCTCCATTTAATATTTAATTTATCATAAGATGTGATTTTACCTATAAGAGTTCTTATAGTCATAACATCGGGTATCAATGTGTTTTTTAAGCGGCCATGTACTTTTGAGGGGAGAATTTCTCCCTTAGAATTAATAATTGTCATTTCATTGAAATAAAAGGGTCTTTTAAACCTGTCTTCTAATTTCACAACACATGAACATGGTTTAAATTCGCATTCATACCGGTGAAACCGTTTAAGTATTTTTCCATTTATACAGTCATCTACACAATACTCGTGACCCACGCAAAAATTTCCTATAGCACGATACCCTTTAGAAGCAAGTAAACAAATACCTGTTTGAGTAGACCTCATATTAAAGAACCATTTCTGTTGTATAGCGATGCCTATACGTCCTTTATCTTCATGAAATACGTACCAACCTGTTTCAATGTTGCCACAATTATTTATATTGGAGGCGCATGTCATCGTTATTTTAGTCAAATCGTCAGTATTAATTTTCTCAGATAAATAGAAAAGCACGGGGATATTGTTAAAACCACTAAGAACATCAAATACTCTTTTATCAGGAATACCTACAATGGCTCTCCACCATGCATCCTCATTCACAACATGTTCCCGGATATATTGATTAAACAACCTTAACAAGTCAAAATTCTCTATAGGACGATCATAATACGTACCACCAAGTCCTCTCTCGTCATTCCGATGAGCAAATATGTGTATAGCCTCTCGAATTTTTGGTGAATAGTCCTTAACTTTTAGAACATAACCCTCCTCAAATGGAGACAATTCATATTCACCCTCAGGGAAATCCAACTCAAGCATTTTGATACCCAAGTCGGCAAGTGTTGAAATGTATAGTTTTTGCTCCTTGCCTATTCTTATTTTAAATTCATGATTGTCACTAAACTTGGGCACTGTTTGCACGACTGCTAAATTCCAAACATAGTCCTTATACATCTTTTTCAAGTATGTTAAAAAATCACATGTTTCAAATATCATTTCATCATAAATATGATCATAATGTATATAAGTTATATCAATTTTAGGAAAGTCTAAATACCTCAAAAATCGCATATGTCGAAGATTTTTTTTATTCACCATGGTAGCCAAGCGTTCTGCACATAATTGTAGCAATTTCGGTATTATGGTTTGACCATTTTGAGCGTTGGTTTCCATTTTTTCTTTGTAAGCACAGGCCTGGAGATTTTGTCGCGTTATCTAGCGAGTTACGACTTGCTGGGAAACATGGATGAAAGTAGAAGAGATTTAAAGTTTCGGTGTGAAACTAAAAATCAAAGCTTTGTGAGGTGAGCACAAGAGAAAAACAAAATGCAGAATAGCAGTCGAATGCACTGATAACAATGAAATGAACAGCAATGGCCGAATCTCGTGTAGCGTTAGCGTGATAGAAAAAAGCTGGAAAAAAAAAATTTATTCACAAACTCGCACAAAGAAAAACAAAGCCCGGTTTGTGATTTGAATTTTGACTGAACGGGAACGGGACTGACACATTTTTTAAACTGTCACACTGACAATTTGAACTGAGTGGCCCAACGACATTATCGCGTGATAATATCGTGTCGAGCTCGTGATTAATATAAAAGTGACCATTGATGATATTGAGTTGGAGACTTGATGGTGAGTGTACGTGCTAAGTAGGCGCGATCCGATCGTACGACTAGCGCATTGCACGGCATGTTTTAACATTGAAATATCATTTATTTTGTGTAGACTAAACGGCACATTTGAAATGAACCACCACACCACCGCACCGTCACCGATTCGAAACGCGGCGCTGGCCTGAGAAGACTATCTATCTTCTATTTATTAACATTTACTTACGTCTACATACATAGTAATTTGCTTGAGTAGCAAGTTGAGTGAACAGCTTATTTCCAGGCATGTTAAAAAAAATAAAAAAATAATCTTGAACTTTCTTATTATTTATGGATTTGCCATTGCCTATCCAATCATACAATAATTTAATTGGGTAGCTTGTTAAAAAGACATCCAAAAATTGTGGAGCCTACTATTATCGACTACGAGATTATTTCTCTCTCTTTTTAATATAGGTAGGTTTACATAGTAAGTAAGAATGTAGGAGTGGGCAAGAATATTTATTTCCTTTTTTTTTAATTAATAATCTCGGAGGGAGTCTTTAAATCTCCTGAATTAACCCGCAGGAGAATTCCGTCGACCGAACGAAGTATTGCGATTGGCGGGCTACACACGCACATAATTTCACAAAAGGCAGACTGCCTCACAAATGCTCCTTTCTTTCGAAACCCTTACATTACGAATATGATAGGAGTTCATGCTAGTGCTAATGATCAATATGATTTCACGCCGCGTTATCAGAAAAATAGACCACTGAATGCATCCAAAAGACATCGTGTAAGCTCGTAGTAGGTACTTTATCACTCTCTGAACCTGAAGGTTTCTACAGGGTAGGCAGCACGTGTGTGACGCCTCTGGTGTTGCAAACGTCCATAGGCCACGGTGACCGCTTCCCATCGGGTGGGCCGTGTGCTTGTCTGCCACCTAAGTGGTATACCTAAACGAAAACCTATTCCTACATAATTGTGGTTGGCTTTGTAGTTTATTTAACTAAGATGCGGCTGAACTTCGATATTTTCCGTGAAGCGACTACCATCGGATGTCCACAACCAAATTGGCAAGCAATTTTGTAGTAAGGCTAGTCGGACTATTGAAGGCTCGATCTACCTTTAACGACTGCCATAGATATTTGTATGGCAACCGGGACCGAAAGCTTAACGTGCTCTCCGAGGCACGACCAGACCAGTGCAAATAGCCATATTCATGCAAATGAATATTTGCACTGTGCGGGGATCGAACCCACGCCTTCTGCGTAGCAGTCGCGTTCACTACCGCCACCCCACAGACTGATTGGAAGTCTTTAGCAATATATTTTTTCAGACCAAATCAGTGGTGTCTTCTTTACAAGACACTTGCAAATACAAATGATCATATTCACGTATATTTTGCAAAATAATATTAAAAGTCGTTTAGTGATGGAGAAATAATATTAACATCCCATCTCATTCAAAGAGTGTCGTAAGAGGCGATAAACGGTGAACGAACGGAACGGACACAAAACATTTCTTCTTCAAAAGCTTATAACTCTTCAGGATAACTCTTATGAAGCTAAAATGATCGTCACCATAGCATTTTGTCCGTCACTAATGTATAATGCAAGTTTCAAACTCCTAAGAGCTTCCGTCGCGTCGTCAAAATACAAGTGGGCGTAACGTTCAGAATTATGAACCTTGCGCCCATCTTATATCTCGAGAATGGGTGATCATAAGAGATTCAAACTTGGATGTAGAATTAGTGACGACATTGTGACGAAATGTGACAACCTAAAAAGAAATAGATATGCAGTGATTTATGAGTAATTCAAAGAAAACTGCTGGGCGCAAGGTGTAAAATCGCTCTGTTTCAACATCCAATATCTTCAAAACCAAGGCGTCACAAATTCGAAACTAGGTTGAGATGTGCGTCACATTTTCGTCACTGGAAGATGCGATACTTACCAAACCGCTGGTAATTTGGGCGCAAGGTTCTGAGTTTAATGAATATATGCCATGTAATATTACCGTTTCATCGGTGGGGCGAGCGACTATAGATTTTCGACAAATCGGAGCATAGCGATTGGCTGTCTGCCTACTGTGAACCTGTGTGTGTGTGAATCGTAATGATGCATTCTCTCTCTATAACTTTACAATACGAATTCGATAGTTTTCCGTACTAAGAGTCCAGTAATTTTAAGTAGGTATTCAATTTCGAATCGATGTGACTCAAGTAACTCATGACTTTAACCCGCGACCAGGGATTACCACCTGCAACCTTTTCAGCGGGAATTGATGCAGTGACCCTTTAGGAAGGCGTAGACGAAATATAAAAACCAGATACCTACATTCACGGGCAGAGGCGACTCGGACGTCGGAGGTTGCAGAATAACCTACGTTTTCTATGAGCTCGGGCCTGAAAGCCACCTGTCAACCTAGCAGAAGCACCTGTCCTTCATATCTGGAGAAAGATGTGTACACCGTAGCCCCACACTCGAAAGGGCCTTCGATGGCCCTAGGTCAGTCGGAGGGTGAAGGATATCCGAGGATACCTCAACTTCGGCAACTTATGGCCCGAGATGACTACATTTACGTAACATTTAGCCGTGACCGTGTCAGAAGTGCGTGTCCGTCGCGTATTCAGAGGCGTGACGGCAAGGCTTAAATGAAACCATCGATCGACTGGCGGGCGTGTCAGCGCAACTGTAGTTTGTGTTATCATGTGCTACAAGTTGTTACGTCCACACTCAGCATTTTGTCTTTGTCGCGCTATCTGGGTCCGCTGTTCATTTCACAAATGTGGACTCACCTTTAGAGTTCAACATAGCTAACCGTGCCGTCTTCTGCGAAGGGTTATTCTTGGGGATTTTTGCACGGGAAAAAAAGACCATGTATACTATATATTCTTTATTTAATACTAATAAATACAAAAATGCTTATATAGTACCTATTTATGTGTACAGAACAGAATTACACATGCGAGAAACTGAGGGAAAACTCTTGAGGGAGAAATATAAACTATAAGGTGAGGGACCAACTCTCAGCTTACCTATAGTTTATTTTACAAAGTGTTATTAAAATCAAAGGTAAGTTAACTTGACTAGCTTGTGATATGGGTTCTAGAATTCAGATAAACATAATAATATACAGACATACATTTTTAATTTACATGCTATTTAGAGATGGTCAGGTACAAGTTACTGTATCCAAGTTAAGAACAATAAAAAACATTCAGTCTTATTGATAACTTATTTTAGAAGTAGCTTAAACTATGATAAGATCTAAAATCAGTCAAATTCGTGGCTTCCTTTTTGAAGTAGGTTATGTTAAAATTTAAAAAGAAACCAAGTATATCACAAATTCCTGTTCTGAGATCAGTAAAACTAAATTACATTGACTAAAATTATAACTTGAGGATAAAAAAAAAAATATACTCTATTACCTACTATGTCCATATGGGTAATATTACAAGTACAATAAAAAAAAAAATTGAATGAACTATAAAACAGTTTTTCTTTCTTTCATTCCCAAAAATAAAAACAGTCTAATACATGTTACAAAAGTATATAGCTCCGGTCGGGTCCTCCCAGGAGTGTAATGTTATGACAAAAGACAGTCTTAAAAGTTAAGTCTTTGCGCTGTCAGTGCAGAACACAAAGATGGGTTTCTCGGTCTTCCTACTGACAACACAAATACAAGGCTAATTAGTGGATAAGATGAACTAACATAGTTTTATTAAGTTGTGATACTAACAAACATTGTATGGATTTTTAGTCTGAATTAAATGATATAATAAAAAAAAACTTGTACAGGGAGCTCTGGCTACCCTGCTTACTGCCGGAAACAATACAAGGTTACTATTAGCCGTAGTATCCTAGGGTGGAGGAACTTTCCCAGTCGGACTGCTCAATCAGGACGGGAGATACCGTCAAGTCCTACCTCCATAAAAAATCATTATAATTGGGCAATCCTTCCACTTAAAAGTTGTAATTCTATGTCGCTTCTATAAGTAAAATCACAAAAGCATGGATTGTACTCACACTCATAATAATGAAATGGTTCCCGCAATTGTATATTTACATTTTCATGTGTACGACAATTATTAAAATTGCCTATCGCACGGTATCCATTTGATGCAAGCAAAGCAATACCGGTATCTTCTATCATATGATAAAAACCTTTCTGTTTAACAGCGATGCCAAGACGTCCTCTTTCTGAATGCAGTACGTACCAACATGCCTGTATATTACCTACATTATGGAACTCAGAAACGCATGTCAGCGTAATTTTGTTCAAATCGGTGCGTTTAATTTTTTCTGATAAATAGAAAATTACAGGAACCTCATTTGGTGTATAATGCGAATAACCAGTAAAATCAATAATAATACCATTATCACTATCTGCACCAACAAAGAAATCTCCCCACCACCCTTTGTCACACATATATTTACTGATATAATTATTATATAAACGCATAAGATCACAATTAGGTAACGGAGTACCATAGTATGCGCTGCAAAGTCCTTTGTTGCCCTCGAGTGCGTTAAAAATATGTACGGTATCTTCAATTTTTGGTTCATACGTCTTCACTTTTAGAACATAACCATCATCAAACGGGAACAAACTGTATTCTCCCGTAGGGAAATCAAGAACTAGCATATCACCTCCCAAGTCCATGAGTGTTGATATATATTTTTTTTTTTCATTCCCTATTGTTAGTTGAAAGGGGTAATTATCACACATTGTTGCCACAGATGGTATAATTTTCGATGCACATATTTCGTTTTCGATAAATTTTGAAAAACTGCATGTCTTGTAAACGTAGCCTTCCATGTAAGATATACAAATGGTCGGACATATTCTTTTCACAATTTCTAAAACTTTACTGTTACATTTTGAATGTTTAGCCAATTCTTCCGCAGCTAATTGTACCAAAGACGGTATGTGAGCCATCTTTCACTTTATTGAACGATTGTTTGTAACACAATTTTTCTGGTAATCACTGCGAAGTGCGTTACTTTAATTACATTAAAGAGTTCTTTGTTTACTGTACTATTAAGGAAAAAAAAAACACTGCGCGCGAAAAGTCCTCACGATAATTTAACTTTTGTTTGACAGTTTAAATTAACACGAGTTGAAACAATCACAAAAACATTTACAAAGCACACGTGCACGCTGTAAACATGTGGTAACCACGGTAACCGGGACGCGTTGTTTAGTTGAATGAAGGAAGTGAAGTGACTTGAGTTTGGATGTCAATAGTTCAATGATCAACGATAATTTGTTCACTCACTCACTCACTTCGTTCGTTCACTAGCTTTTCCTTTTGACGGTTAAATTCTGAATTTCTGCGTTCAATAGTGATGGCCCTATAAATAATACTCGTATCGTATATTGTGTATACTATGTATTTCAATTAACAATCTTTTTAGTTTCTGGCGATTTGTCAATCGATTTTGGATCAGAATAAGAAAATATACTCAGATCAACAAAAAACTATTTTCTCCTAATATTGTTCATAAGTTGCCACCATAGAAAAGAATACCTACCTATTTTCATCATCATTTATTTTTATAAATACCCATCAACAAACTTCTTAAAAGAATAATTTAAAAAACTTCTTAAAGATAAAAAAGAACACAAAAACAACAAAAGAACTAATACTAAGTATACTTTTTTTTCCGTGCACGAAATCCCCACGAATCCCACCGAAGCCGGTGAGAGAGGTTATGTCGAATTCGGACCGACTAAAACGCACGCCTTTTATGAGTTTTGATTGCCAGAGGTGAGATTATACAAAAGGAATCTCTCGCACCCCGGCAGACCCGAGGGTATCTCTTGGAATGATCTCTTCCCCTAACGTGTGAACCATGGTGTTCCCAACTAGCCCTTGGATAAGGCATACTACAGTTAAAACAGTTAATTATATTGCTAATATTCCCTCCAATCCCTCTAGGTAAGCTTAATTACTAATAATTAATTAGTAGTAGGTATACTTAATCGCCTGGATTCTAACCGATTGTAAAGCCAACTTCTTAACTACCAACACTAAAAAACAATATAAGATCATTTGTGCAAACTAAAGCATGAATAATACAACAAAATCTAATGCCGCGTCTACATTTACGTAACATTTTACCGTGACCGTGTCAGAAGTGCGTGTCCGTCGCGTATTCAGCTGCGTGATAGCTGTGCCAAACCAACGATTGACTGGTGACCGTGTTAGCACAACTTTAATTTGTATGTCCATGTGCCACAAATCGTTATGTCCACACTCAACACCATGTCTTGATGCCACGCTGTCCGGTCCGCTGTTCATGAGACAAATCTAGACACACCTTAACATTTCTTACTTCTAGTATAGTATAAAGTTTCTTTTACACGTTTACGTGTATTTGGAGACAATGTTCCACAATAATACTGTCTTTCTATGGTGCTTTTGTAACTAAAATCACATGAACACGGATTAAATTCACACTCGTAATAGTGGCAGCGATAAAGTATTTTGTCATTGATTTTATCAGCAGGAGTATAACAACGGTTGATATCAAAATTTCCTATGGCACGATACCCATTAGAAGCGAGCAAACATATTCCTGCTTGGTCATCCATCATATTGAAATACTCATTCTGTTGTACAGCGACACCTATTCGGCCATTTTCTGAATGAAATACGTACCAACATACATTAATATTCCCACAATTATTTATTAGGGATTGATATTTCAACGTGATTTTAGTTAAATCATCAACGTTTATGCTTCTCGTTAAGTAAAACATAACAGGTATATTAATATACTCTTCAATTATATCGAGTACTGCACGATGTGGATAATCAATTATTTCCCACCATCTTTCAGATAAGTGTTCACTAATAAATTGATTAAATAATCGCAACTGGTCAACGTTTTCTATTTTTTCCCTAAAGTATGTACCATCAAGACCTTTGTCTCCATCACGATAGTTAAAAATGTGTATAGCATCTTCAATTTTTGGTGAATAGTCATTCATTTTCAATACATATCCCTTGGCAAATGGATAAAAACCATATTCACCTGCTGGGAAATCTAGTTTGAGCATATTCAAGCCCAAGTCGGCCAATGTTGAAATATAAATAACTTTTTCAGTGCCAATTTTTATTTTAAATTGGTAATTTTCACTATATTTAGGAACAGAAGGTACGATTCTTGGATGCCAATGTTTCTTTCTAACATAATTCATGAAATCACATTTTTCATTAAATAATAACTGATTATAACATGCGTGGCTGTAATCTAGGTATGTAATATCAATTTTGGGAAGATTTATATTCTTCAAAACTTTGAAATAACGACGAGTTTCTTTACGTCTGTTCACCATACTTGCCACTTGTTCTGCACTTAATTGTAACAAACTTGGGATACGGATTTGCGCATTGCATTCCATCTTGTCTGTTTCTGAACAGTTTTTGTTTACTTATTAACAGAATAGTTACAACACTTCGTTAAAATTTTGTTAAAAAAAAATATATTGGTTTTCGCGTGCTCTTCGGCAATTCCACCCTCAACTAACACTATCCAGTTGTCTCCTGTGGACCAAGTTTAAATAAAAGTTAATATGTAGTCTTCTATAGTCATTAACTCACGAGATAAAGCTGTCCTTGCTGAGAAACATGAATGCGAGTAATGTATAATAATTACACTAACTTCTCATATATAGGTATCGTGTAGATTTCTTAAACAACGGTAAAAAAGACACTCATGTTTCGTCTACTTATGTCCATAGCTCGCTTTGTTTCTCATTTATCCTATAATTTCGAATATATTAATAACTTCAAAGTGTATGAAAGTGTACATACATAAATAAGAAAAGTTTTAAATCCATTTCGAAATTCGAAACGAAACATTTGAATTTGACACATGATTTACATGTATCTATATTTTTTTACTGTTTACAGTTCTTTGGCATAGCTACGGGGCCTTTGCTTGGCTTTTTTGGCTTATTGGCTAGTTAGGGACTTTGGTTAAAGACAGCCTTTGTACCTTGGAGACGGCTATCGCTATGCAAGGTTTCGGTTTGAATTTTCCGTAACAATGGTCCAAAAAGGGAAGCTCGGTGCGTACAAGGGAATTCCAATCCAGGATCTTCCGTGTCCTCCTGACCATCTACTCGCTTCGTGCTAGCGTGTATACGGTGTACCTATATTATTGGATGAAATTGACTTCAATATTTTTAAAAAGCAATGTACCGAGACCTTAGCCTATGAATCTTTCTCACTCAGTTGATTTCGACTCAAACGATTATAATGAAGTATTACAAAATGTGGTATTCGCAGCTTTTGAGGACAGCGAGGCGAGGGGCAGACAAGCGCACTGCCCACACTTTCGCAACCGCGTTGCCTATGCAAGGCCTCGAGACAGACGCGTTATTATCAATCTATAACACCGTATGCGTGATTGCGATACATGTTTTAATGCATTATGTTTTTTTACATCATTTAGGTGGTAGACATGCACACGGGCCACCTCATGGAAACTGGTAGGTTTATGAGCACCACCCCATATCGTGATCGTACGGAAAAACCACAATAGCGAGTTAATAGCGTGCACAGGATGAAGGTCCTTATACCTTCGGTTGCAACATGTGAGGAATTTAAAAAAAAAACATGATTTGGAGTACTTCGAAATTAATTTTAAAAGGTATAAGTAGGTATCTATGAAGGATAATTTAATGTATGCACTGAAAATTTATCCGAGCACCGCGAAGAGGGAGCTCGTCGGTTGCTTTCGCCCCCTGTGATCGTAGCTCGGAAGAAAGAAGCTCGGAACATCAGTGCGTTGCGTGTCTCCCTTATCATCATAATCTTTGCGTTAATCATATAGTATCTGAAGCCTTCACCTCTGAGTCCGGGGTCAATTTTACGGCTTTTTCTCTTCCACTTCGCACGGTCTCCAAGACAGATCACCATAGCCAACGAGATGTCTAGCGTAACCGAAAATATCTGCACAAAATACTAAGTTAGTTGAAGGATCAAAAATTGAAAATAAATTACTTATCATTTTCAATATAAATATTTATTTTTATTATTAAAATTATTATTAATTTAACACATATTAAAAATGATAATTATTCTTGACCGATTGTAATCAATCCGACAGTGTGAGGCAACCTTTATGGTAGTGATATTTAATTTATACTTACCCTAATCGTGTAGATAAGATTATTCTAGATCGGTCAGTCGATAAACGAATAATGTATAAAGCGATACAGACATTATTTAACATTGTGATTTGAAAAGACAACAATATTATTTTATTGACTCTCAGTTTTCGATCAAAGATATACATAGTTACCTTAATATTGTGATTATTCAAAAATATAAAATAAGAAAATTCAGTAAGCATGAACTGCCAGTTTGAAGTACCAAGTTTGTTACAATTATCTGCAGAAAAAGTGGCAAGTGAAGTAGATAGATATAAAACAATGTATCAATATTTGAAACGTATACAGTTTCCAAATGTTTTTATAAATTATACTATCTATGATACTATATACGAATATATTACTTATGCAACTCGTGATTTTTCAACATACATTAAAAAAAATATGGAAAAATTGGAAGACTCTAAAATATTGTCTGTGGTACCAACTGTGGCAAAAGGGCGGGCAAATAATAAACTGAAAATCACAGTGGGCAGTGAGAAGGTGTTGTACATTACCACTATTTCCGATTTAGGAATGAACAACATGCTGAAACTAGATTTCCCAGAAGGCGAATATGAAATATTTGAATTCAATAACGGATACGTTTTGAAAACGCAAGACTATTCGATGAAAATTGAAGATGCGGTGTATGTGTTCAATAATGAAAATAATGTTAAAGGACTCGCAGGAACGTATCCGCAAGGGCACCATATGGGTGACGATCATGTACGATTATTTAATAAGTTTATAGGTCAATATATGTCTATGGATTGGTATAAAAATGACTATGATGGTCCATATCGGATAGATATTAATGGTTTTCAAGAATATGTTAACATACCAATATTTTTTTATCTAACTAGAGACCTAGATTATGAAGATTTAAGTAAAATCACACTATATTGTCCTACAGAAACTAATAACTGTGGTAATGTTATTGTGTGTTGGTCTGTGCGTTATCTGAATGAAGTAATCGGAATTGCTGTTCAACAAACAGTATTATTTCAGATGATAAGTTACAATGTAGGTATATGTTTGTTAGCATCGAACGGGCATCGTGCTATAGGTAATTTCGATTTAAGAAATACTTTATCCAAATATCATAATATTACAGCATTTAAGCATAGTCAAGCCTATAAGTGTGAATTCAGTCCGTGTTTCTGTGATTATATTAGAGAATATCATTACTAACTCGTTCCTTCCATTCCTTTGACGACCTCCGTGGCTTAGCGGTAGTAAACGCGACTGGTACGCAGGAGGCGCGGGTTCGATTCCCGCTCAGTGCAAATATTTGTGTGCTTGAGTATGAATATCTGCATTGGTCTGGGTGTTTGTATGTATAATATATAATTGTTTTTACAAAAAAAATGTATCTATATTTATGTTTATCCGCATTCTAGAAGCCGTAACACAAGCTAGTTAAACTATGCTTACCATGCATGGGCCTAGGCGACGTTGTGTAGACTAAGTCGTTTTAAATCAAGGGGGAAGGGGGGGGGATATAACAACGACGGGATGTTCCGTGACACGGGATGTTCCGTGACACGGAACATCCCGTCGTTGTTATATCCGTGTTATATTATTATAAGTTTCATATGTCTGGTTGTGTTTGTAAATGTGTGTGCGTGTATGTGTGTCTCTGTAGAGGGGATGAATGAAACCAAGCTATCCTATAAAACAAGCTATTTCATATTTATTTATGTTAAAGATGGCCATAAAGAATAATAATGCTGCTGAAATTATAGAAAAATAAATATCAAAATAAAAACATGTGATCTTTCCTTCACTATAGTCTTTTATTTCATTACATCCCAGAAAGCGTTCCTTAGTAGCCTCTACTATATATAATAACTAGCTGATGCCCACGGCTTCGCCCGCGTGGAATTTTGTTCCCGTTCCCGCAACCCTTGGGAACCTTTTCCCGGGATAAAAAGTAGCCTATGTGTTATTCCAGGTTCTAATCTACCCCTGTACCAAATTTCAACCAAATCAGTCCAGCCGTTTATGCGTGAAAGAGGAACAAACATCCATCCATACATCCATCCAAACAAACTTTCGCCTTTATAATATTAGTAGGATAGTAGGATTACTAGCTGATGCCCACGGCTTCGCCCGCGTGGAATTTTGTTCCCGTTCCCGCAACCCTTGGGAACCTTTTCCCGGGATAAAAAGTAGCCTATGTGTTATTCCAGGTTCTAATCTACCCCTGTACCAAATTTCAACCAAATCAGTCCAGCCGTTTATGCGTGAAAGAGGAACAAACATCCATCCATACATCCATCCAAACAAACTTTCGCCTTTATAATATTAGTAGGATCTATGGTAGCCATCTTACTAAGAGGTGACACAGAAAATTTATCTTAAATTTTTTATTGATCTGAAAACTATTAAAATGGAAACAAATAGTACAAAGACCTGATTGACCTAGATAGTTCGAAGTACTATTATTTTTATCTGGACAGTACATAGTACCTTATTTGTTTTATGACCTGGGGCCCTAGATCGTTTTGTACCATGGAAAACAAAAAACAAAAGGAAGCGAGATGTAGTCGGCGCACGCGTGTCTTTGGTGTGCGTATTTACGCAACGAATGATAAATTCGACAATGTGAAAGTTTTTGATAAGAATACGTCTATATAATATTCAAGTTTGTTGGATTCAAAGTATGAAATGCCATGAATATTTTTTTTTTATCTATACCTAGCTAAGTAATCGCTATTTTTAACATAGGGACATAGGCCAGTTATAAAATAAAATTGAAGTTAGCAACGCGAATCAATATGTTGTTCTAACAGTTAGCAACTCATTTGGATCGCATTTTAGATTGCCATAGATTAAGATCAATGTATGGGATTGACATTCTTTCACGCCTTCCATAAATGTCATAAACGTCAAAATACATGTCATGTCAATCCCGTATATTGGTGTATGTGTGGACTGAGAGAGATAATTTATTCTATCCCATTCTACAAAACGACTACCCACGAATTGCCCGGGGTCTTAGACAAGTGGCAACGGTATTGTAAATAGAATAGATTGATCAATTTATGGGATTGACATTCTTTCACGCCTGCGTCAATCCCATACATGCATTAAAAAAAAAAAAAATGAAGGACGAGTCCATAAAACGGATTGAACGCAAGATTAAAAAAAACTATATTTAATAAAACATTTTATCGTTATATTGCAGTATATAAATAGTACTCATACATCTATAACCAATACATACGATAACTAGTATCATCGATTGGCTAGGTAGTTAGATCTCATCATGGCGAGCTTAGCATTTATTTCTTCTCTAACACGATTCTTGGTGCGTGGAGACAGCATTCCACCATAATACTGTCTCTCTATTGTACTATAAAAACTAAAGTCACAATTACATGGCTTGAACTCGCATTCATAATAGTGGTTAGGATAAAATATTTTTTCATTTATGTTGTCAGGCAGGGGATATATACGGTAAGCATCAAAATTTCCAATTGCGCGGTATCCGTGACTAGCAAACAAACCAAGACCAGCTTGGTCACCCATCATGTTGAACAAATCTTTCTGTTTGACAGCAATCCCTATTCTTCTATCGCCATAATGCACATACCAACATATTTCAACATTGCCACAATTTTTTATTTCAGAGGCACATACCAGATTTATATTACCTAATTCGTTAATTTTTATATTTTCAGTTAGGTAAAAAAATACAGGAATATTATTATAATCCGCAATATTATTAACTAATCTGCGAGAATCAACATGGAGGTATTTTTTCCTCCACCAGCTCGTATTCATGTACTCACTGATGTACTTATTAAATATATGTAAAAGATTAACGTTTTCTATGAACCCATTGTGGTATGTGCCACTAAGTCCTTTATCCTCATCACGAGTATTGAAAATATGTATAATATCTTGAATAGTAGGTGAATAGTCCTTCATCTTTATAACGTATCCTTCTTCGAATTGAGACAATCCATAATCGCCCGTCGGAAAATCAAGCTTGAGCATATTTTTTCCCAAGTCGGCGAGTGTTGAAATATACATGCAATTCTCACTGCCTACAGTTAATGTAAACTCATAGTTTTCATACATTTTTGCCACAGATGGTACGATCGCTATATATCTCCAACAATATATTTCTGCCTTTATAAACTTTGTAAAATCACACGTCTTGTAGAATTTTCTATTTGCTAAAAAAGTTATCATAATTTTAGGCAACTGTATTTGTTTCAAATGTCTTCGCAGGTTTTTATTTCTCTTTACACGTTTGCATACTTGTTCGGCAGATAATTGTAGCAAAGTCGGTATTTGAGCCATTTTGTTGCGTTTATACAACTTTTTAAACGTAATGAATTAAAAATTAACACTTTCTATACTGTTTTAGTATTATTTTATTGTATTCTTTAACTACCGACATGCGATTAAAAATTACATAGATTAATATATACATGCTAGAGATTAAAAATAAAGACGACACGACAACAGACTAAATAATAGTACTACACGACATAGACAATAATGTTAAGCAAACTATTTTTTGTACGTAACGTATGTATTTCACAATTCTTGCTAGAGAACAACTAAATAATATTTATTTGTTCATTTATTTATTTCATATTTATTTCGCCGCAATATATTCAACCGCTATAGTCAACCGCGGTAGCCTAGTGGTATGGGTAATGGACTGCTGAGACGAGGTCTCGTGTTCGATCCCAGGTTTACCATGGCACACACGAATGACTGCGAAGCTTTTCGAAGTTATGTGTGTATTTATCGCAGGTTTATAAGTGCCCGGTTAATGGCAATAGGCTCGCCACCTATTACATTGTGACCTAAATATAAACTGGCGAAATGCGGGTGCTAGCTTCGGGGATAAAAATATATATCTATATATTTTTCATTCAATCAATTTATATCTTCATATTTACCTAAAGGATGGTGGAAAAATATATTAGGTAAGTAAGTAACTAATATCAAAGTTTACTTTTATTGCACTTAGGTGGCAGACAAGCACACGACAGCAAGTGGTTACCATGGCCTATAGATGCTTGCCACACCAGCGATGTCACACTCGTGCCGATGACATAGACGGGAGGGATGAAGGCTTCTTAGCCAGAAACTCAAACTCTCTTGAGTTTCTGTGCTGTTAGTGCAGAAGACAAAGCAGGGTTTCAAGATCTTGTTATTTTTTTATTAATTTATGTCAGGTCAATTTGACATCACTACGCCTGATGTTAAGCTTAAGGCAAAGTTTCATAAAAGAGGGTCACCATTGCAAACACGTTCATTGCTACAATGGTGGCGCTCAGCTTGACGGCCTCATCAAATGCTTTTTCACACCCAAATTACGCCAGAAATTAATCTTATTTAGCTATGGGTTGACAACGTACCGGCACACTTTAGTCAGGGTTTCATTGACCGTGCTATATGATATCATAAAATCTCTATATTACGCTTGAATAACTATATTGAGGGTATATGGTAAAATAATATGTCAGGTGATTTCATTGTTCTCATCTCGAAAAGTGTACACAGCATACTAACAAAAAATACACGCTCAATATCCATATTTAGGTTACATGGTAAAACAACATTGAAAGGCAAAATGCGATGTTCTCATTTCGAAAAAGTTTACACAGCTTAGTACTATCAAAATATACACTCAATCGTCACATTAAGGGTACATGGTAAAATAATATTGAAGATGTTATTATAGTTCTCATTTCGAAAAAGTTTACACAGTCTAGTAACAGCATAATAAACGCTCAATCGTCACATTGAGGGTAGTTGGTAAGAAAAGTACAAGGTGATATTGTAGTTTTCATCACCCATTATCGCTAAGAAAGTTAAAACATAGTAACAGCAATTTAAATACCCTCACAATTCCAAAGTCACCCAATAACAGTATACAATGACTCACCAGAGTGACATAGGACGCCCGCAGACACGTTGACCAATTACAGGTCTACATTGTGTCACTTCCACACCACACCGCTCACTTGTCACTGATGTTCGGGCTTCCTGCTATGAATCGACTTACTTACTAGCTATCGACAGCTCAAGAAGGGTCAAATCGATATTTCAAATGGTACTATTTCTACTAAACAAGATGATATTCAGACGTGAGGGTATTAAAAAAAAGTAAAAATCAATGGAGATTATAGTCCCGTGCACTACACTACACTTCATTATCATACAAACTTGAATCACTGAGTAGGGTTAAAATATTTTAGGACTTAACCTAGACTTAGAATAAATCACATTCCGCTTGATTGCAGTGAGATTAGCGGTCTACACCACTTCGCGCCGCGTGTAAATCAAAACTGCCGCTCCTCTCGGCTTGCACTGTCAACAAAGTGTCACTTCAAATATTATTGTCAACTGTAATCTTTCATGCTCGGGCCGCACTAACGAGAAACGTCAACGCCTATCATCGTAATAAATACTGCGCTAATTATTAACACGATAATTTGAGTGGTTACACTAGAGCGATGAACGTTGTCGGTCTATGGCCTCCGCCTAACCGGACCTGATGATCAGCTGACACCGAGTCGGTCTGTTGCCTTCGCCTAACCAAACTCGGCAATCAGCTGATTGTAGACCGAACTAGCCCAGTTGATATTGGGCTCAGCTGAAGGGGGTCATTGACCCGTGAAGTAGGTACTACCCTAATTTCTGTGCCAGCTGGCTGATGCCTCTAGACCGGCTAGGTTCAAGAAGTGAACCCTGTCCGTTGCTAGAGAGCTCTGTCTAATTGGACCGGAAGGTTACCGTAGCCAAAGTAAAAGAGAGAGCATGTGGAAACTGTTTTTATTATACAAAATTGGCCTATTGATATATACAAAATCGTCGTTTAGCAATATGGGACATACACGAGCTTACAACTAGTCTACACCAATCAGCATTCTTTATTCTATTTACATAAGCAAACCTTAAATCTATTATGTACAAATTAGTTTACACATGCACCGTTTTGGCGTGTGGCGCTCTTCTCTTGCTTTATAACGCGCCCCGTCGGTTTCATATAAAATGCGACTGCAGAGTGCAGCGGCGGCTCGTCGCATTCCCGGAATTTCGTCGCTGCGTGTAGACGTGCTCGGGCTCCGTGTTGCTGCTCTGTTGTCGTATGCTACTTTCGTAAGTAAAGTGTGTAGGGCTTATGTATGTGTCCCTACAACGTCAATGCCCATTCTTGGCGATAAAATTGACGTTAATGTTCCTTGAATTGCCACCAAGATGGACGTTGACAGTGCTGCTGCGATGCACGATTCTTGAAACTATTGAGTCTCGGATCTCACTAACATGGCTTTGTTAGTAAAATCTCGAAAAAAGCAATTAAGTACTTTTTCGTTACTCCAGTCCATAGCCATAGTCCGCACCTATATAATGCAGAACGCAAAAAAAAAACACGGCCGATCACCGTACCCTTTGCGCTCATGGTGCGCACCACAGAACATTTATATCCTACGGCGTTTGTGCTAGTGAGTGACTACTCTGCCGGGGTGCGAGAGATATGTCTTGTATAATCATGGACGGCGTGCGTTTTGGTCGGTTCAAGTCCGACATAACCACCTCCACCGACTTTTGGTGGGGGTGGTGGAAAAAAAAGTGAGTGGCTACTGACTGACAGTGCTGACAGGAGTATTGTATTCTCTTCACAGGGCGGCCCTAACGCACTATTATAAGCAAGAACAGCGTGCCAAGGTCACCAAAATCTATGAATGCTTTGCGCCCCGTCATTCATAAATTTTTCTAGTCTTTTCTACAACTAGCATACTAGTGACGTACTTCAAGAAAAAGATTTATCGACGAACGATGAGCCGATAACCGCTTATTTAAAATTTAATATCCATAATGATTATGAAGAATTGTTAAAGTGAATTTTCTTAACACAAATATGTAGTTTTGAAGATATTTGAATTCGAAAATTGAAACGAGCAGCTAGAAAACGGTTTTTGTGTGAGTGACGGCATGACTTCTTAGTACGTAGTGCAAATGCATGAAGTGCAAGAGAATATTGCATTTATCTCGGTCCCGGTTGTGTTTTGTTGCGTTTACGTGTATTGTTTATTAAAAAAATAAAAGTAATTTGGAATAGTAAGAAATCTATAAATTATAATAAAAATAAGAATTATAATATTATCTCATAAGTGTAGCATGTTACCGGTCTTGTTAAGTTAATACACGTTAAAAGATAAGTAAACCCAAGTATTAGTATACGTAAATCGACCACTTCTGCGATAGTAGAAGGCACAGGACTAACGTAGTAAAACGTCCATTCATAAAAATGGAACGTAGGTAAAGACTCAACGTTTTGTATAATAATGTTATAAGTAGGGCCGGTAGGGCCCATCCCCCCCCTTATACATCAATGTCATCAATGTCTTTGACAGACAGTAGTGACAGGACAGTACTGACTGACTTGCGCTGTGCGCATGGTATTTGTTGTTTTGTTAGTAAACAAGTGTTATATTTTTCACGTTTTCTCCATCAACAAAGTATAAGTTGAAACTAAGTTAAATCATTTACATACGTAAAGAAAACAAGATGGAAAACACAACGACTGAGGAATTGAAAGTGCCAAGTTTGTTACAAATCAGTGCTGAACGCGTGGCCGGTGTGCTTAAAAGATATAACAAAACAGTGTATCAATATTTGATGAACTTACAGATGCCTACAGTGTATATTAACTATCTAGATTTTGAAATGTGTTATAAAACCTGTGATTTGCCAAGTTATATCGAAGAGAAAATGATTAAATTAAAAAAAGTGACAGTGGTGCCAACATTACCGATAGAACGGTGCTTTTGTTTGCCTTGCACTTTTAATAGATATAGAAGACAGTATCCAGATTCAGATTCAGATGTTATTAAAGAATTAGACGCTAGCTGGGGTGCATCTAAAAACCGTAAACAACCAGTCAATAAAGAAACTCCGAAACCACGGAGGCAAACATAAATATTATTTATGTATAAATGTATTAAAATATTTTGTAAGTACTTGTCCTGGTGACAAAGTTATGTAGAGAAAGATTTTTTTTTTGCTATAGATACTTACACATTTCTTTTTATTAAATGACTGGTGCAGCCAATGACTAAATTTTATTAACACTATAGTATCGCTATATAGTTTCTGAAGCAGAATTTTAAGTACAAGGATTTAATTAGATACATTTATTTGTTTATTTAAATAGATACCTACTAGGTCATATTATTATGGTTAAAATTTATCAAACATTATCTCTTCACTTGTTTTAAAAGACAGTACACAAATATTGTTTGACGATAACAACCAGAATTCAGAGTTTTTTATGTGCCATGCAACACATTAGAAAGCCGGTAGGAATGGGTTAAAAGGTCCCCTCTGCACCAATTACTAGTATACATAGAATGCATCACAAAAATACAAAGGCTGACTAGCAAAGCTTCTGGCAAAAGCATCCACACAAACAAATCTTCAGTAGAAACAATCAATATCTGTTGTATAATAAATACTATTCCTTGCAGGGATTTTTATTATTAAAATACATGAGTATTATATGTTTAATTTAGTTTTTAAGTATTATTATAAATGTCTGCCTATTATATTTTAAGTATAACCTTTATTACCTCACAGTAATTTAATTTTAATTCAATTGTAATGAATATTTTTTTAACCGAATAGAACCTCATCTTGTGTCATTCAATCGCCGGGGTTGAGATACTCCCTGGGCTCATTAGGTTTAAAAGGAAACATATTTGCAGACTTAAATGTCTAGAAATTGTTAGCATACTAATTGTTCCTTACGTTTTATTCATTTTTACACGACTATGTTTTCCGCGCGTATCTTGTATGTACCTACGTATGCTTGTAAGTAAATAATATTAACTAAGTTAATTTTGCTCGAATTATTGAGGAAAGTGCAAGTGCCCTTACATAGGCGCATTAAAAAAAAACAAAATGACAGTTTTTTGCACGAAACTATATTCAACTGGAACAGTCGCCCTGTAGGCCTAAGTTCCTATAGGTAATATGCCGGTATATTTGGGCTATCGAATGGTAATAGAACTAGAATTTGTTCCGTAATATTTTCAGAATAAATGATGGTTGAAACCAAACCTCCAGCCAGCGGGATTTTTTTTGTTATGAATTTGATCACGCTGAAATATAGTTCTATAATTAGGGCTATGCTATGTGAACACATAACAGCCAAAACAGACATGGGTTTCATTCCTGAAATACAGAAAATACACTTTAGAATAAAACATTAAAAAAAAAATAATCTCCATTCAGCGGAAAAAAAATTATTTAAGTCGAAAACAATATTGAAATGCATATCATTAATTATACTTTGTAAAATGTAGCTTGGGTCCTATGACAGCTGTCAGTGAAATCCCGCACATGAAGTTTTGAATTTTCTATTATTGAATGTAGTAGCTGTCAATGTCATACTTTATGGGCATACCGAGCTAATTAGTGATGGGCGATGAATCATCGTGACCACATAATATGAACTATCCATATTTTGAATATAGCTTAATTTAAAATTGAAATTAATATAAGAAAAAAATAATTAGAATTTAATCTTATTGCTGAGGTATTTTAATATCATAATAATGTTTATATTTCAATATACTTGATCCTAAATAATATTGAGTAAATAAAATTCTACATTCAATCCATCAACGCCCTGAACCTGTTTTTGGATTTTTTAAGAAGACACGCCGCGTTTGGCTCTTCGGCCATGATATAGGCATAAGATACACGCGCCAACATCTTGTTTGATATGAACTTCCACTGATCCACTTCACTCATTCTCATCAGTACAAGTGAAACGTCTTGTATGCTAAGTATATTCCGTTCTCATTACAATTAAATACATACATACAATTAAACTAAACCTAATTATATGTAACATGCATCAATAATAGCTGGTAGTATCGATATTTTCATCGAATTTCGGACATCCCTATGAACCTCATTTTGACATCTGTCATAGGACCCATGCTATATTTTACAAAGTATAGTGCTATTCCTTTACTTACACTTTTCAAACTTGCTTTTGTATTATAGCAGATTACAACTTTATAATATAATAATATAATATAGTCAGTTAAACGGCGGCGGCGCAGTGGCGGTAAAAATGTAATTTAATGTTATAATTTTTATGATTTATATTATTTATATGATTTATATGATAAGCACTAATTAATGATTTGCATTTCAATATTGTTTTCGACTTAAATAATTTTTTTTCCGCTGAATGGAGATTTTTTTTTTTTTTTTAATTTTTTATTCTAAACTGTATTTTCTGTATTTCATGAATGAAACCCATGTCTGTTTTGGCTTTTATGTGTTCACATAGCATAGCCCTAATTATAGAACTACATTTCAGCGTGATCAAATTCATAACAAAAAAAAATCCCGCTGGCTGGAGGTTTGGTTTCAATCATCATTTATTCTGAAAATATTACGGAACAAATTCTAGTTCTATTACCATTCGATAGCCCAAATATACCGGCATATTACCTATAGGCACTTAGGCCTACAGGGCAACTGTTCCCGTTGAATATAGTTACGTGTTTTTTGC
This sequence comes from Pelosia muscerda, assembly GCA_963691645.1. Classification (NCBI taxonomy): domain Eukaryota; kingdom Metazoa; phylum Arthropoda; class Insecta; order Lepidoptera; family Erebidae; genus Pelosia; species Pelosia muscerda. Next base: position 3,260,879 of record OY829125.1, read on the forward strand.
CGCCAAAATTGAAAATACAATCGAGTAAGTACGATTAAAAAAAGACTGATGTCATTCAAGATTATAAATAAATTGGAATCATGTAAATTACATTTAGGTAAAAATTATTACTTGTATAAATAAAAACTTATACTATACCTCTACATACTTGGCTTTTATTTACTTCTGATTAGGTACGAGTAGGTACTTGCATAACTCATATCCATGTTACACGAGTGGGGACACGCTGAGCTGACCGCATTTCGACCTAGTATATTTATCCGCATTCTAGAAAACATAACATAAGCTATTAACTATGCTTACCATGGGTCTAGGTGGCACTGTGTAGATTGTCCTAGAATATTTATTTATTATTACTATTTTATTGCATCGGTCTGGCCGTGCCTCGGAGAGCACGTAAGCTATCAATTCCAGTTGTTATACTAACATCTATGGCAGTTGTTACGGGTAGTTGGATCCTTTGCTTATGATTACTTTTGGCAGATCTCGTGATAGTTGTCCCGATGTCCCGACTATACATATACTTACTATTATATATACATACTAGCTGACCCGCGCGACTTCGTCTGCGTCACCCCGTTTTTGCAACATTTTTCATTCCTGCTCCGCACCTGTTAGTCGTAGCATGATGTTATATACATATAAACCTTCCTCTTTAACCATTCTATCTATTGAAACAAACCGCATCAAAATCCGTTGCGTAGTTCTAAAGATTTAAGCATACAAAGGGACAAGAAAAATAGGGACAGAAAACGCGACTTTATTTTATACTATGTAGTGATATACAGGGTGAGGCTTTGTTTTCACGTTTTTGAATGTAACCCATGACACCTACGGGCCCTTTTTTGCGTAACATTCACGTTCGTATAATTCGATACATGCCTTGGCCAAGACAGGTTTACTATAAAAACACATAAATTCAATAAACTAGGCCAACTGACTGATTATATTTGTGGTGGTGAAGAAAGAATATCACTACTCCAAGGAACTCGATAGCTATGGAGAAACAGGGCGTAGGCCTCATTCAACTCGGACTCAAAATCAAAGAACCTGTCTAATGTCTTCTCTTACGAATATCAAGGAGGATAGATAGAATAAATAACTCTTTATTGTACAGCATTAAAATTTACATTTCAGAAGTTTCAGCTATTAATGTACAACGGGGGGCCTTTTCGGTGGAGGGGCCTTATCCGTGGAACGGTATCTTCCGAATCATAAGTAGTATAAATTTAAAACAAGAGTAATATTACAAACAGTACTATACATAAGTGAATAAAGTAGTGAAAATTTAATAAATATAGCCATGACACAATTTGAGCTAATTAATTTTTTACTTGAAAAATACTAACAAATAAAGAGTATCATGCCTCAGTACAAGTGACTTGTTTCTGATAAGATATAGAATTAGGCGTTACATGGCGGAAATAGATTATAAAAAACAATATTCAGGGAGGGAGAGGATTCCACCACTCACCCATAGTTTAAAATTCTGTTTTTAATCTAGGGATGTGGTTTGACATTCTGTTCTAAGACAATTAGTAATAGTTTTACTATTATGGTTGTCCCCTTCCCGCCACCCCTTGCCATAGAGTGGGCTTTCTGCCTAGTCTAGTCTGCCACCTAAATGGTATAAAAAAAATTACTGTTGTTGGAATTGTTGAACCGTGGATAAGTGGTCCAATATATTTCTTGACTTATTTCAATATAAAACATAAACATAATTTTACTTCTTCAATCTCAATGAGACTATAAAGAAAACGCACTCTACAAAATCACAATCACAAAAACCTCTAGGTTAGAACATATAAAATTACTGCCGTTGCGATTGTTAAACCATGGGCGAGTGGTCCAATATATTTCCTGACTTATTACAACATGCGTGGTCATGATTTTTCTTCTTCATGCTCAATGAGACTATAATCACAAAAGCACTCTTCAAACTCACAATCATAAATACCTCCCGGTTCATATATATCTGTATCAATATCTTCAAAATTAGTATAGGGGTCATAATCAACATTACCAATGGCACGGAAACCATTTGAGACAAACAAACATGCGCCTACTTCATCTCCCATCATATCGTAGCACTCGTTCTGTTGTACTGCAATCCCTATTTGTCCTTTTTCTGAATGAACTACGTACCAGCATACATCAACGTTGCCACAATTATTGATAAGACTAGGGCATGTCAACGTTATCTTACTTACATCGTCAATACAAATTTTCTCAGTAATATAAAAAAATACAGGAACAGTAACATATTCATCTGGAAAATTATTCAGTATAGTACGACCTTCATATTGGGGAGCTAAATCCCACCAGTCTAAAGGTAAATATTTACTTATAAATTTATTGAATAATCGTAAATGGTCAACTCTCTCTATTAATGGTTGAGGGTATGAACCTGCGAATCCCTTGTCTCCATCACAGCTGTTAAACACGCGAACAGCGTCCTTCATATTGGGTTTATAGTCTTTAGTTTTGAGAACATACCCGTCATATAATTCAGACAATTCATATTCACCTTCCGGGAAATCTAATCTGAGCATATCTGAGCCTAAGTCAAATATTGTTGAAATATACAGCGTCTTTTCACTACCCACTGTGATTTTATATTTATTATTTACACAACCTTTCACCATGGTTGGCACAACGGATATATTAGGGGCACCTTCCATTTTCCTTTTAATATATGTTGAAAAATCACAACATTCATAATGGTTATTCTCTATGTAATTTATATAAACTTCAGGAAGCCGTATTCGTTTTAAATACTGATACATGGTTTTATATCTGTTTACTTCGCTTGCCACTTTTTCTGCGGATAATTGTAACAAGCTTGGAAGAATATACGAGCACTCCATTTTCTGAGTTATTATTTTATTGATCACATCAATAACTTTTATTTATTTGTAGAAACTGAGTATTTAACTACTTTTCAATCAGTTTACCGATGCGCACTCTATTTATTCGAATTAAATTTCGAACATTATGTTCGAAACGAAAAACTGAGTTACCGGATTTACAGCACAGAACACTTATATCTTATATCCGATTTACAGTAAAATCAAGTTCAACCATAGAATTAAGAAGTACCAACATTACCAAAAGAACTTGATAAAACTATAGATGTCACTGTCAAAATTTTGCTACATACACTACACCTACCTATATGTTATAGAATTAGATTTATTCGAATGTCAAATACTAGAAATAAAATACTTTGTGTAATACTTGCCGTTCTCAAAATATCACGCCCACGATCACCCTCGGGCTCTTGCACATGCGTAGAGGTAGAGATATTGTGTCCTTTCCTTGACAGTATTTTACCATCTCTATCATGGTTAATGTAGGTACCTTCCTTCAGCTTACCATCAGGCGAGGTGAAATCAAGTTGACGTGTCCAATATAAAACAAAAATAAGAAAGTATATAATACTCACCTACAGCCTACCTATAGCTAATTTAGGCTAACTCTCTATTAACTGTTGCTATGTGCGGTACAAATTATTAAGTCTTCCTGTTGCACGACATACTTAATCTATACCTACTATATTGCGATTGGTGGACTTCACAGTCTTCACACCAAAAAGTATAGCTTTTCACAACACACACACAAAGATACACGGCAGGCAGTCTTCCAAACGCAATACTCCACTCACATGATACCTTTACATTACGAATTCGATAGTTTTTCGTGTTAACGGCGCAGAGGTCACTAAAAATCTCAAGCCTCTGCAGCTGCGCAGCGACACATCCTCCTTAGTGGTTTTCGACCGCCTATTGTTATACCATGGCTAGAATGGCGATATTCTGATGAGCTTCCAATTAGTCTCTACCTCTTCTTTCTTATTACACATGAAATATTGAAATCGTTATTTGCAAGAAACATAGTTCAAACAATGGCAAATCTCGAAAAATATCCTTTAATTTGGGTGCTTTATACATGGCGCGAAAAGATACGTAGAGGCCGTCAAAGTAGGGACCGCTATTGTAGGGAAAATGGCGCCTTCTATTCTCTAAACCCCACCCAAGCTTATTACCAGGCAGCCAAACAAAAAATGGAAAACAATGTTTGACAGGTCGGCTTGGTAATAATTAATAAAACACAGACCGAGAATAGAATTTATTTATTAAAAGTATGTAAAATAGAAATCTTTGGGTAAAATCTTTGTAAAAAACTTACATAATTAGTTGATGGCACATGAAAAAAAATATAATTATATTACTTAAACTTCAGACTGATAGCATTTTATATAGGTACTTGTTACAGGTGCAACTACTAGTTTTTGGACAGTAAGATTAAATTATTGGACAACTCTTTTATTAAATGATACTATTTGACTTAACTCTATAATAGAATAAAACCTCTTTTAGTAAAATTTTAAGAAAAAAAATAGTAAGCAGCTTGTGTCCAATGACTAGTAGTTTACCCTATATTGAAATACTACTTTTAAGGCTTAGTTGCACGAACATTGCACCAATTATTGTAATATAATCTGTTTAAAAAATCTGAATTGAAAGAATAAGTAAGCTGAAGTAGCTAAAGACCAATGGCCATTGGGAGTAACCGAGTCTTGGAGTAGAGACTGCCAGAGAGTAAAGAAGGTGGGTCACCCCAGTTAGATGACTGACAATGACTAATATAAGATGGCTGAAGTGGGATTGACTATTTTTTTTTAAATTTATGGCACGTCTATATGGGATATGGAAGCATTGGCGCATATTGGGAGAGGCCTATATCCAGTTCTGGTCTGTAATTGACTGATTGAACAATATCAAAACTGGTATTCTTATTAACATATACATGATAAATAATTTCTATAAGTAATTTGGAAGATTTAGATTTGATGGAAATAGAATTTTGAATGATAAATGCAGTGTAACAAGTCCAGCAAAAAAATTAATTAATTTGTAAAACAGTATAAGTAACATTATTTCAATAAAAATAACAATTGTTCTAACTATAAATTCGAGACTGTAATTACAGAAGCGTGTACAAAATTTAGAAGTATAACGGTAAACCAGTTCAAATAAGACCATACAGGTCTTATTGGAACAGCACATGATCTAATTTGAAAACATAGCATAGTCAATATTACCTATGGCACTAAGTCCATTTGACTTAAATAAATATACACCTATTTCAAAATTAAACATACGATAACAATGACTTTGCTGTACAGCAATACCTATTCGCCCTATATCTGAATGAAACACATACCAACATACTTGAATATTACCACAATTATTTATTTTACTAGGACAAGTCAATGTAATCTTACTTAAATCATTAAAACTAATTATTTTACTAAGATAAATTAACACTTGGATATTTCTGTATTCCTCCGGGTGACGAGCCATTATCGCACACTGATTACTTGTATATTTAGTTATAAATTGATTGTATAATCGTAAATGCTGAACATCCTCGCCCGGGTATTGAGCCGGACCATACCCACAGCTGTAAAGTCTATTGTTTCCATAGCCAAGGCTTATCTCTCGTTTCAAATCTCCAAATGTGGGTGTATAGTCCCTTGTTTTCAGAACATATCCATCACATAATTCGAACAATTCATAATCACCTTCTGGGAATTCAATTTTCACCATGTCCATGCCTAAATTACTGAGCGTTGAAAGAAACAGCACCTTCTCGTTGCCCACTGTAATTTTAAATTGGCTATTTTCACGCCATTTTGGCACAGATGGTACTACATAATAATCTCCTGAGTTGGACTCGTCCATTTGTTCCTTCACATACTTGGAAAAATCGGATTTCATATAAAAAAAGTTGTTTTTTACATAAGTAATATTAATACTGGGCAGTTGCATATGTTTCAAACATTGATACTTTGTTTTATCTTTATTTACTTCACTTGCCAGCTTTTCAGCACATAATTGTAGCAAACTTGGCAGTTTATAGGCGCAATTCATCTTGCTGAGTCTTATTGAGTAGCACTTCACACACTACTAACTTATAACTTAAAGTTAAACTTGTGAGAAGCTGTAAGTCTCTAGAACTTTTCAAATCACACACCAGAATATTCTATTGAGTCATAAACAATAGACTAGATTCACTCACTGACAGAACATTGAACAGAGTTGCCAACTTTCATGACATAGATTTCTTTAGTTTATGGCACGTCAATTTGACTTTACCTCGCTTGATGGTAAGCTGAAGGCAAAGTCTCAAGAAAGAGGGTCACCATTACATGCTTTTTGCTTTTTAGATGAAAGACTCACTGAACTACTAGGTTCTTGATAATATTCTGCACCAAATACGGGTGACATCTAAGCCCTGCGGAGAGGGTGGGTTTAATTGGAAGAGCTCATCAGAAGATTTACCATATTAGAGATGGTAAAATACAACCAGGGACGCAACATCTCTACACATGTGCAAAGGCTCGATCCCCTAAAAACTCAAACTTCTGATTATTTTGGGAGAAATACAATTAAATTCCCTACATTGTCTTCTTAAATTGTTTTCAATACTTACATAAAAATTACATGTACGGATTAGTTTATGATGTTACCAAAAATATACCTATTAAATTATTTTCTTACTATTCTCTCTTTTTCTTCACCCTTTTGTATATTTATCCAAATTTTCCCAATTACCCATTCTTGCCAGAAATTTTTTGTACTTATCCGTTATTTATGAGAAGCGGCCAACATCTATTTTTCATACCCCTAAATGCTCGGAATGGAGCAGCGGGAACGGGATCAGAAGTCCACGCGAGCGGAGCCGCGGGCAACAGCTAGTCTTATATATAAAATTCTCGTGTCACAATGTTCGTTCCCGTACTCCTCCGAAACGGCTTGACCGATTCTCATAAAATTTTGTGAGCATATTGAGTAGGTCTGAGAATCGGCCAACATCTATTTTTCATACCCAGCGGAGCAGCGGGAACGGGATCAGAAGTCCACGCGGGCGGAGCCGCTGGCTACAGCTAGGATATATTATATTATAGAACCTAATATGAAATAACAGATGCCACTTTTTTAGGAAATAGGTAGGCCTAATATGGTTTTAAAACACAGTCAGATAATAAAATCTATTTATTTATATACAGTAAATAAAGATTTACAGGTACTGTATAATAGAATAAAATACTCTTTATTTGTACATAATTAAAAATATTTACATTTGACACATTATAAAATGCAATATGGTTAGCGAAACCCAGGTATTAACGCAATGATCTAATAATAAAAATGAATTCTTTATTGATGTATGAATGAAGGATGGGTTGTGTTAATGGAGATGTGGCAAAGAGTGCCTTTTTTTTTATTGTCGCAAAATCCCCATGGATACCACCTCCACCAAAACCGATGGAGGTGATTATGTCGGACTCGAACCGACCAAAACGCACGCCGTCCATGGGTCCTTGATTGCCGGAGGTGAGATTATACAAGACATATCTCTCGCACCCCGGCAGACCCGGGGACATCTCTATTGAGATGACCCTCTTCCCTGGCAAAGAGTGCCTGAGGAAATGACATTTGATAGGAATGTGTAGAGGAGAATGACATGTTGCTCCAACCTCAAGGCAGGGAGATTATGAATGGATTCCTCATTCAGGTAAACATTGACTGTGTTAGTAACAATAATATATCATTCTTACATGGCTATGTTAGTTACAAGTAAATTTAATAAAATGACATAATCAGATGCACAGTGGGCTCTGGAATTTCCTGGAGACCCTAACTTAGGGTGTCCAAGAACTTCTAGAAACACTATATACAAATATTTGTAATACTTGAATTTTAATAAAACGTAAATTATTAGATTATTTTTTTTTTAAGAACTTTCATCGAGTTTTGGGGTGACACCCACAAAGGTTGCCCTGGGTGCAACCTGTGCTAGCTATGCCACTGACCCTAAGGTATATAAACATGCTCGGATAAAAGAATAACATAGATTATCACTACATAGTATAAAATAAAGTAGCTTTTCAGTCCCTATTTTTCATGTCCCTTTGTATGCTTAAATCTTTGAAACTACACAACGGATTTCGATGCGGTTTCTGTTAATAGATAGAATGATTAAAGAGGATGGTTTATATGTATATAACATCATGCTACAACTGACTGGTGCGGAGCAGAAGTGAAAAATGTTGCAAAAACGGGGTGACGCAGACGAAGTTGCGCGGGTCAGCTAGTAATATAATATAAATAGAATAAGGCTGTCATAAGCCTTGTCTAATTTAACTAAAAGTAATAAAGATAGCATTAATAAAATAACGAGACTGTTTTACGAGAAATGAATAAAGTCATACAGTAGTAGACTGAACTTAATTACATTAATAATGTCTCTGGGGTCCCCTTTTGGAATAATTACATTAAAAAGTATATCTATAATCCAGTAGCTTAGGTGCAGCCAGATTTGTGACATGAACAGCAGACCGGACAGCGTGACATTAAGATTTGCCGTTGAGTGTGGACGTAACCACTTGTGGCACATGGGCAAACAAGAGTTGTTCTGATACGGGCACCAGCTGATCGATGGTTTCATTTTAAACTCAGCTATTAAGCAGCTGAATACGCGACAGACACGCACTTCTGATACTGTCACGGTAAAATGTTATGTAAATGAAAATTGGGCCACTTTTTTGACTACCACCATTTTATAGGATTTATGCATGAATTATGCTTATAACAAGAATCATTTAAAAATCAGGTACCTTCAGGGACACAATTTGGTTAAAATAACCCGTATCCCTTGAGGAGAGGAATGTACCGGTATGAAGCATATCCCTTGTTTTCGTGAGTGTTCCTCTAACTAACACCATGTAATTTAGTTAATAGCGTCTAGTATAACATAAATAAAAAGCTATCAGTAGCTTGATCTCTATACCTAACACCGGTGGGATTCTTTTTTAATACATTATAAAATTTAATACAAGTACTTAACCTATACACTATTTGTTTAGGTACTTAAGTAAAGGTAAACAATCCTGTGACAAATTTTATAAAAACACATGTTAATCAAATAAACTAGACTAAGAAACTGACTAACTAGTGGTTAATAACGGTTTTTAGTCTTCACAATGTTTTCGTGAGTGTTCCTCTAACTAACACCATGTAATTTAGTTAATAGCGCCTAGTATAACATAAATAAAAATCTATCGGTAGCTTGATCTCTCTACCTAACACCGGTGGGATTCTTTTTTAATATATTATAAAATTTAATACAGGTACTTAACCTATACACTATTTGTTTAGGTACCTACTTAAGTAAAGGTAAACAATCCTGTGACAACTTTTATTAAAACACATGTTAAACAATTAGACTAAGAAACTGACTAACTAGTGGTTTGATAACGGTTTTTAGTCTTCACAATGCGTTAAGTGCTAAGCAAAAAAAGTATTTTTATATGGAGTTTTGAAATAAAACATTTTAAAAAGACAAACTAAGATAGTTTATGTTTATTTAGGTACCTAAACAAATGGATTTTAATTATTTATGTTATAATGTTCTCAATTCTTATACTTAACCTAATTAGTCATATTATACTGTTGTACGATGGCACTTTGTGATTTAATAATAAATAATACTTAATAATAAAACTTCATATAATTTTAATTACAAAGTCACTTCCTTATCAAGTTTATAATCGCAAACGCATTCATTAAATTCACATTGATAAGGACGATCAGATTCGATTTGTATAGTAACACCATCAATTTCATAGGCATTATCGGGATCATAGGTATAGTCAAAATTTCCTACAGCGCGGTGTCCATTGGAAACCAACAATCCAACGCCTAGTACATTATTCATCATAGAGTAAAGACATTCCTGTTGCACACCAATACCTATCCGTCCTTTATCTGCATGAAATACATACCAGCATACCTCCACCAAGCCACAACAATTCATTACGGTTGGACACGTCAAAGATATCTTACTTAGGTCATCCCGATTTAAATTTTCCGTAAGATAAAATATTAATGGAAAATTGAAATACTCTACTGGGAACTCACCAGACGTTTGCTGTGCTACGTAGCGTGCGAGACAACGTAGCCAGTATTGCGGTAAATATTTCATTACAAAGTTATTGAGTATTTGAAACTGTGGAACGGTTTCTTTGTAGTGATTGGAGAATGGCCCAGCTAATCCTTTGTTACGCGTACGGTTAAATACATATACAGCATCACCGAGCGCTGGTGTATAGTTTTTTGTTCTTAAAACATGTCCATTGAAGAATTCATACAACTCATATTCTCCTTCGGGAAAATCCAACTTGAGCATATCCATGCCTAAATTAAAAAGTGTTGAAACATACAGCGTCTTCTCACTGCCAATTGTGATTTTATATTTGCTGTTTTCACGCCATTTTGGCTCTAATGGCGTTACAGCCAATATTTTGGTATTCTCAATTTTCTCAGTGAGGTAAGTCTTAAAATCACAAATCTTACACATATACTCATTCTCTACATAACTTATATCAATGTTAGGAAGCTGCATACGACGAAGGTATTTATACATATGTTTATACCTAATAGCTTCGTCTGCCACTTTCTCTGCGGCTATTTGTAGTAAACTGGGTAGTTCGTAAGCGCAGGCCATCTTGAAGTTGTCAAATTATGCAATTATATTAATCTCAAATCAATACCTTTAACTTTGCCTTTCAAAATACAATATCAGTCGTCGTGTAGATTTGTGAATAGCAGTCGTTTGTGGTCGAGAGAATAGAATAATTTAGATCTCTTATTTGAGTAATAATAATGTATATGTGTATGCAATATTGGTCTTATCCAACGGTAACGTTACGTACGTACCAAACAAAATGCAGTTTTTTTTTTTTTTTTTTTTTTCTCCAATTTGGCAAGTAAGAAATGTATGCCAATGTCAAAAATGCAGTTTACCTATCAAACAAAACAGAACAGATGTCAGAAAGAAAACAAAACAGAAGAAGCACGCGTGAAACCACTAAAGGACGCAAAACAGTGATTGGTTCATTTCGTTCATGAAAATGTTTGGCTTGGCGTCATTTTCGTTCAACAATCGTGGACTTGGTAATTTTTTTTTGACGGTTCATTTGGGGCATTTGGGCTTTTGTCCCATCGCACAAAAGCTGTTGGTTTGCTATTCTTTGTTTGCTATATAGTTTTTTTTTTATTTATTTATTTTATTCTTCATGTACACACAAATTATATTTATATACAATAGTGAGACGAGATGTACAAAGGCGAGCTTAACTCAAAGTTGAGTTTTCTTCCAGCAAACCTGGGAGTGCACAGAGGAGTTGCTGAATAAGTGGCAAAGTCTAATGTATGTCGTTCGTATGTTTGCTTATTTAGTTTCTATTTTTTTTTAAATATATAAATAGTTCGAAAAATTTAAGCACAGCGCTGTATAGTCTCGTTAGCATATTAAAGACGGAACAGACAAGAATGTTCCCCGTTTTTGCAATACTTTTTATTCCTGCTCCGCAACAATTGGCAGGTACATAATATTATTTACATAAAAAACTTTTCTCTTGAAACGCTAATTATTAAAAAGCTTACTAAAATCCGTAAATTAGTTTAACATTAGGTACTTATGCATAATTATTGCCTACAGACAGCGAAACTTGACTTTATATTATTATATTTTTTTAAATTTCATATAGCTACAATAAAATTAAACAAAGGCGGACTTAATGCCCAAAGTGACCCAAGGCACTAACAAACAACCTTAGAATGATGCAGATATACATTGAGGTAGGTGCAGGTGGAAGAATGACCTACATTATATTTAACTAGCTGATGCCCACGGCTTCGCCCGCGTGGAATTTTGTTCCCGTTCCCGCAACCCTTGGGAACCTTTTCCCGGGATAAAAAGTAGCCTATGTGTTATTCCAGGTTCTAATCTACCCCTGTACCAAATTTCAACCAAATCAGTCCAGCCGTTTATGCGTGAAAGAGGAACAAACATCCATCCATACATCCATCCAAACAAACTTTCGCCTTTATAATATTAGTAGGATATAATGATATCACAATTATTTACTCTAATTTGAAAGCAATAATAATACATCATAGTGTTTATAATGTTCGGGACTTCACTAGGAAATATCTCTTCGAATTGTATAAATAAACCACGTGGAGATTAAGAAATGACCACGCCGAGGATGGGAAAATTGTTTTATTACGTTCGGGGCCCGCACACACAGCTGACTTTTTCACTTTAACTCAAGTGATTGTTTAATAATTGTTCTTTTAAATCTATGCTGGCACAGTAAGAAGGCTTGAAATAGAATTGAACATTATTTTTAGTTTCTTTCAATATGCCGTAGAATGACACCAGAAAGCAGAAGATGAACCGATTCAACACTGAGCTTAATAATGAAATAGAAGTCAGCATTACGTAATGATTCGTTTTATGACGAAAGTGAACACTGATATCGGTTCAATAACGCTTGAGTAAAAAAAATATTAAACAAAGAATAGAGTTGATCGAAGTTTCGACACATAAAGAGCACATATACCTAAATGTCCAAGTTTTACAATTTTATTTGTCGAAGAAAGAATCAGTTTATTTCAGTAAACTTATTTCTAGAACAATGCTGAGTCTTCCCAGTGGGTGATCTAATGATACTCGTGTTGGGAATGACCCGCTACTTACCTTAGTTTTTAATAAACTAGTAAATTATATACAATTTAGGATATATTAATTAAATCTGGTGTGTGAGGGGGTGTGAAAAAAAAATAAAAGTAAATAAATCATCTAAAAATGATTCATTCGCTGGTTCGGTAGTTCGAAAGTTCTACTGAGAAGAGACATCAAGATAAAACTCGGATAAATTATCGTTAGTCTTTTTTTTTCGTTGGTAAAGTTGGATTAGTCTGCCCAATAGGAACTTTTTGTCCCATTGTTCACATTAGCTTGTGATGTAGGTGTATGAAAGTATCTTTGAATACAAAAAGGGCTAACTGCATTAATATTAAATATGTTTAATGTGTTTTCTTTTCTTTTTTAATAAAACAAAAAGTGAATGTCAGATATACTATCAGCTTTAGACTCCATTTTTGAGACGCGCTATTGTTCTTCAATCTTAATTCCTTTAATCCTTATACAAAACAAATAATTCCTTTAATCCTTATACTCGTAGTATAAATCTAAGTCACTTGCCGTTGTGTCTGTTCCTATGTATGCTTAGATCTTTAAAACTTCGCAACACAATACATTTTAATAGCGCCCATGCAGACACTTTTTCATACTACTAACCGTAGATCAAGACAAAAAGACTCTTTTAATTCATCATTTAAAAAAACCACAAAACGATAGTAGCATAAAATTTATTCACAGAATTTTTACAAATATGGCTGACAAAGATCTCAGGTACAACAGGTACCCATAAAAGTACAATGTTTCACCGATCGCACTCAGGTAAAATTGTCGTAATGACCTTTTATTCTTTCCCCCGTCCCTACGCTGAAATCTCCACGGATACCGCCCGCCGAAGTACGAACCGACCAAAACAGAACGGATTACTTGGGTCATCAGCTCCATCGTACCACCGGCACCGGTGGGACACCACAGTGGGGTCACAATTCCGTAGGGCCCTGTTACCCCTCTCGTAATAAACATCTGAGATTTGGTAGCTTGAGTTAGATTGAATCTGATGTAAGAAGCAAGAACAGATTTATAACACAAGAATTAGCCATCAGGTTCAAAATTACCAAGAGCACAAAATCCGTCTGAGTCAAATAAACACACGCCACCTACAATATCATTAATCATCATGTCAAAATGATATCTCTGTTGCACAGCAATCCCGATTCGTCCTTTTTCTTTATGAAACACGTAGCAGCAAAGTTTAACATTTCCACAATTGTTTAATTCAGCGGGACACGTCAATTTGATGTCACATAAATCATATTTTGTAATTTTCACACTCAGATAAAATATAAAAGGTACTAAATGACGCTTTAGTCTCTCCATTTCTTCTTCTGCAAATAAAAATTCACCATAAATAGAATGTATTTCTACAATATCTTCCAGTTTCGGCGTGTAGTCCTTCCTTTTAACCACATATCCCTTACGATATTCTGACAATTGGTATTCACCTTCCGGGGCATCAAATTTCATCACTTGTCCATTCGCACTCATGCTAAAAATCGTAGAGACATAAATTACTTTTTCACTGCCCACAGTAAACGTAAATTTATTATTTTTATGCCCTCTTACTATAGATCCTATTATAGATACTGTAGTAGAATTTCCCATATTTCTCTTAATAAATGTTGAGAAATCACAAGTCTTAAGATGGCGTTTATTTTCCACATAATTTATATAAACGTTGGGAATTTGCATACGTACTAACAGTTCGTACATAGATTTATATTTGTTATTCACTTCACTGGCCACTATTTCGGCTGCTAATTGCAATAAACTAGGTAATTCATACCTACAGTCCATCTTTATGATATTTTTGGATGTTACAACTTTTATTTAGCTATATTAAATAGTTTGAAGTAACTTTAAAAATAAACAAGCCAATATTTTTTAAATGTATCACTTATGCAGGCTACTTTCACTATTCACTGAGGTTAAAACTTTATTTTCACTCCAATTTTCTTGATTTACACTCACACTCACACAGCTTAGACGAAATAAACTTTTTCCTTTCTTTTAATAAATACGTCGTTGACTGAAGTCGTGTATATTGGTAATTGTTCAAATACAACAGAGAAAATACAACGTGACACAACCGTCGGCTACGGGACTCGGAGACAAAATGGCACACTGCACAGACTAGACTTGTGTCACTCATGAGTGATTCAATTCACTGAACTAGTTCATTACCAAGAGTAAAAGGACTTAGTTCACTTGCTTGGCCCATTTTAGTTCATTTAGTTCAGTTAGTTCACCAACTCATCGCTCCCGCTATGGCATCAGAGTCAGAGCGGGAGCGATAAGTTGGATTAGGTACGCTGGCACGAGTTGATTTTGATTGAGTTGATTTTTAAATACGCCTTTTAAAGGCAAATCTATAGCAAAATTTTTATATTTGGCACTTTAATTGTCAGTCCTAAACCTGAAAAAAGTATGGAGGGAAATCTAAAATGGTTGAATCAATAATCTTCAAACTCCTCTAAATTACTTTTCCTGCATAGAAACATGTAAAAAAAGGGAAAATTGTATAACAAAAAAGAATATCATAAATAGAGTTAATTTTAAACACGTCTTTTAAAGGGAAAAATATACGTAAGCCTGAAATCGTTCATTATTCAAAACAATCCACTGAGACAGTTAGTGCAAGTGAACTGTTGAACTAACTGATTCAAGTGATTCACTCAAACTCACGGAGCCAAACGAGTCAAATGAACTGTGGAACTAACTGACTCAAGTGACTCACGGAGCCAAACGATTCACCGGAACTATGGAACTAAGTGAACTAAATGAACTAAATGAACTAATAAAAGGACTTAGTTCAGTTTGCGGAGTGAGTTTTAGTGAACTATTTTGCCCAAGTCTAGCACAGACCAATGGCGGATGTCAGATGAAAGACGACCAGAGAATTTTATTAGACATACACGTTGTCTTTGTCTTGCATATAGCGCTTTTTCATCTGACAAACTGGGGCCGGTGTTGGCATTGGATACTAAGAGAGTTGACCCCCCCTGGCTCAAGGTGGGAACAAATTATCGGACGCGTCCGTAAGCCGCGGCTGATACAAGCTATCTGGGTAGTACAAATAAACGAAACTGTGCAAACTATCGGTCATAAGTCGCGGACGTGACCTTGAGCCGTCCTTGAGCGCACGGACGTCCGAATAGAATCTGGCCGGCTGGATATTAGACATCGTACACATTATTAAGCCGCGTCCGTCAGCCGCGGCTTACGGACGCGTCCGATAATTTGTTCCCACCTTTAGGGATGCATAGACTGCAAAGTCTATTGACTTGACTCATACTCATTATCAGTCAATCAATGGTCGACGCCGGATAACATTCATTGTTTAACTTCGTGAATAATGAGCAATTTTGGAACCGTTCATACTTCATGTCATTTTCATTTTCGTTCATGCGGAATGAGAGTGAAAGATACCTGGATACCATTCAATCAGCACTAATAATTTATTTTTAGTTTGATTTGTTATTATTTTACGATTCGGGTCGAGTTGTTTCTACGTTCCCTAGTGAGTAGGTACAGTCACCTGCAGTAATAATATTTACGTTTTATAACTTTTTCACATTAAACTTGTCGAATTTTACCGTTTCATGTCATAATGTTGACTTGTCACTTATTATTGTGACAAGGTTCCAAAGTGTACCTATACATAATATTATTGCAGGGGCTCTAGCCAAAATGCATTGGTACAATTCGTACAAATGTAGATTCGGAACGAATGCATTTTGGCTAGAGCACCAGGTGACTGTACAATTTGGGCTATCCTATATCTTTCTATACGGTGTCATACCAGGCGACTAAGGGATAGGATAGGGCTGTTTAATATCAGACAGATACAGCCCAGACTCAGTGTCAGATGCATGGCTCAAATTTTGATCGCCACCATCCAGTGCTATCCTTAAAAGACTTGTACCTAACGTACTATATAAATACTATATAAATATAAATATAAATACTATACTAATACTATATAAATTTTTTCAACACCCTTGCTCATAAAGTGGCTCTAATTTCATTGCTACGCTCATAATGACACACCGGTAATAATATTCTGACTTTTTCATAGCTAGAATAAGAATAAGAATAAATTTATTTATACATAAAAAAGTTACAGTAAAGATACAGTTTACAATTTGTAGCATTACATTATTTTTCTTATGTGCTAGTATCCAAAACTCTGACCACTAAACTAGGCTTAAGCCTGTATTTTAGCAATCAGTGCCCACCGTATGAGGCAAATTAGTAAAACATTATTGTAAACTTAACCAATATAGATCTCAAAAACAAGCCACATTTCAACTACTTTTCAAATCAATTTATGCGTTGGTGTGTGTGTGTGTGTGTGTGTGTGTGTGTGTGTGTGTGTGTGTGAGTGTGTGTGTGTGTGTGTGTGTGTGTGTGTGTGTGTGTGTGTGTGTGTGTGTGTGTGTGTGTGTGTGTTGTGTGTGTGTGTGTGTGTGTGACTAATTAACCAGTACGTCAGTCAGTCAGTAGCTATTATTAACAAGCGACTTACAAATATTAAAAAAAAAATTACAGGTTGTATTTTATTTCTTTACTCTAAAAAAGTTTTGATACAAAAAAGATAGTGTTCAATAGAACAAAAACTTTAAGTTGTTCATTTTGTTGTGACTAAAATCTTTCGACATCGGCGAAAATCTAAAAAAAAGAAATTCTTTTAGTCTATGACCGATCGCCATTATAGGATGCGCGCGCAACTTTTACTAATTTTCCCGCCATTTTGAACTTCACATCATCGCTTATTTTTTAGTATTATTTTCTTCACAAGTGTGTTGAAAAACGTCGTATGAGTATGACACGTGTACCTATTGTTGATTACCATCCTCGGCTCTCTTAAGACCTTCAGTCAGTCATTTCGTTCAAACCGTGTGTGTGTGTGTGTGTGTGTGTTTGTGTGTGTGTGTGTGTGTGTGACTAATTAACCAGTACGTCAGTCAGTCAGTAGCTATTATTAACAAGCGACTTACAAATATTAAAAAAAAAATTACAGGTTGTATTTTATTTCTTTACTCTAAAAAAGTTTTGATACAAAAAAGATAGTGTTCAATAGAACAAAAACTTTAAGTTCTTCATTTTGTTGTGACTAAAATCTTTCGACATCGGCGAAAATCTAAAAAAAAGAAATTCTTTTAGTCTATGACCGATCGCCATTATAGGATGCGCGCGCAACTTTTACTAATTTTCCCGCCATTTTGAACTTCACATCATCGCTTATTTTTTAGTATTATTTTCTTCACAAGTGTGTTGAAAAACGTCGTATGAGTATGACACGTGTACCTATTGTTGATTACCATCCTCGGCTCTCTTAAGACCTTCAGTCAGTCATTTCGTTCAAACCGTATCAGGCGTCGCGGCGTCGGCGACTCCTAAATAATATATAGTTTGTTCCCATTGTATAGCCCATCACAGGCATGTCTTTGACTTGAAGACACGATCGCAAGGCGTACAGTATAGCTAGCCAGATGAATTATACGTGTATGAGTAGGAGGGTTTTGAACGAGTCTGCCATATTTTTGGCGTTCTGTCTTTTTAGACAAGACCTTTTGGTCTTATAGACGTTTTTGTGTAAGTGATATTACCAGTGCGGACGATAGTGTGTCGATACGTTTTGTAGGTGCCGTTTTTGGTCTATACAGAATAATTGATTATTGAATTTAGAATTTTTAAATTACCGCCTCCACTGTAATAATAATCACCACCGTTCTGCGTTATGAACAAATTAAATATTACGGGATTCTTGTATCGAATACCTATTACCTCGTCAATTTTTTTGTTTTTTTATCTAGGACAATTTCAGTCAATTTGACTTCACCTCGCTTGATGGTAAGCTGAAGGATGTCTGAAGAAAGACAGTCACCATTACAAACACGTACAGTGTTACATTGGTGGGGCTTAACTTAACGGCCTCATCAGATGCTTTTTCACACCTCGTTTAAATGACCCGGAACTGTAGGCAGAAGGAAACACGTGGAAGAGCTCATCAGAACATTCACCATAGTAGAGGCGGTAAAATACTGCTACGGATGCAACTTCTCTACGCATGATTATTCTTGTATATCATTAGTGCCGGTATAGGCTATAACTACTTAGTAATGGGTGTGACGTCAGCCTAGCCAGCCATGGACATAGTCGCCATATTGACAGCCCACTAATCAGCCAAAAGCAGTCAGCCATCTTTGTCAATGGCCGCTAATCGTGCCATGGCGCCAAATTTGTTTTTTTTTATAAGTTGATTCATTTTTATTGGCACGTCAATTTGACTTCACCTCGCCTGATGCTAAGCCAAAGGCAAAGTCTCATGAAAGAGGGTCACCATTGCAAACACGTTCAGTGCTACAATGGTGGTGCTCAGCTTGACGGCCTCATCAGATGCTTTTTCACGCCCCGGGACCCGGGACTGTAGGAAGAAGGAAACACGTGCGCCGGCAAGGAATTCCAGGAAACCGCTTGGTTCTTGATGGAATATTCTGCACCGTATGCGGGTGACATCTAAGCCCTGCACGTGTTGTCCTGTGTAGGAAAGGGGAGGGTGGGATTAATTGGAAGAGCTCATCAGAATATTCACCATGGTAGAGAAGGTAAAAATGCAAAGCTTGGTGCGCAATTATAGCTTCATTTCATTGCCTTATTATAACTTACTATTAATTAATAATATTGTAGTTAAAAAAACCGCCAATAAAAGAAAAGTATTTATTGTAAAACACTGTTTATTCATGGTACTTACTTAAGTTATACAACAATATAAACCATGATACATTTAATGATCGCATTGTGTTTGGTTAAAAGTTATATTTCAATAATTGAAAATATATTATGTACTTCAAATATTTGGGGGTCTAGTCCAAGCTCACTAAGTAGGTGGTACACCTGCCAATTAAATCATATGATGAATAATTAAATGAAGTATAATCATGTAGACAGTCAATCCTGCGTTCAAAAATAGTGCTTTATTGTAATAATCTTGCGTATTAATACATTTTAGAACCTCATGGAATATTTATACAAACTGATATTCTATTGGCAAAACGCAAATGGAATCGCTTAGTCATATTACAGATTTATATCAATCACATACTTTACTTAGCGATTTCACTGGCGTTTTTGTCAATAGAATCTTACTCTGTCTAGAGCGCCTGGTTATACCGGTTGATTTTATAGTGGTTTTGGAAAAAAAGATTTTGGGCACAATTTCGATAGTAAAATCGTAAGGAAGTCCTAATTTGGCGAATAAAAAAATTTTTTTTTACACGTCCCATACATTTTTCTGTTCACCTGCACATTATTGCCATACATAAAGTGAATTTTTTTTTTCTTCAAAATTAAAACTTGCAGTCAATTTTGCTACCGAAACTGTGTGTGAAACCAAATATTCTTTTTCCAAAACCAATATAAAATCACCTTTTATATTCTGGGCTAGAAAACCCCAGCCAGGAATGCTACTGGGGCATATCACTAGGGTAGGGTACCCCCTACAATATTATAATGAATAATGAATTATTGTCCGTATAATTTTTAACCAAACACTACCTTAAATATTTAAATGAACAAAACGAATTTTACACGACAATTATTTTTAATTGATCTTTTTTTTTTACTTTTCGCTAAATTTTCTTTATAATTTCATGGAAAGAGAAACCATTATATAAAGCTATCCAAATAAACTAGGCGTTTGATAACCGCATATTCGGTAATAGTTAATATTTGATCTATTCATAGATTAAAGTCATATATAATTTATGAACACACTATTTTATTTATCTAATTTAGTTTCGGGATACCTATTTTTTTACAAAGTGCCCGATTTGCTGCAATAGGCTCTGCCCCTATTACGTGGGACCGAAAAGCAAGATGGCATAGAATTGCCACACCTAGAATAATTCACACCTAAATCTTCAGTAGTTTATTCAAGAAGATTGCCGGTTAAATACTATTGTAGTTATCAATATGTACAGTTCATTTTAATATGTACTTATTACATAAAACGGTAACCAAACGCCCAGCTTCAAACAAATGAATTGCAAAAACAAAGCACTCACTCTTCGTTTTCACCAAGTTGCAACAAGTCCAGACAAGTTGGAACATGTCGCAAATTTCAGTATCAGCAAATTGTTACAACTTGTTTGAAACAGTCTCAATACATGTATAACACAAGGAATTGTGTTCTGACATGTTCACAACATGTTTCTTGATGAAAAAGACGAGTGAGAATCCATATAGTATAAACAAAAAGCCTTAGGTATTTATTTATAATTAAAAAGATTTCGACATTTGGTTTAGAACAATTGTTAATATTTAAAAATTATTTCTTATGTATTTCACAGATTTTTTTATAAATATGTCTCTATCTGTATTTTCTGCCTCACTCACACATATAGAAAAAGGTCATTAATTAAAAATAGATTTTTGATACATATAACCATAGTCGTTTAACAATTTTTTTTTAAAAGTATATTACAGAAATCGGCAAGTAACTTAGTAAGAACCGTCAGCGTATCTGAGACGATTTTTTGGTCTCTTTTGCGGTAAAGCAGACATGATTTAAAATGAATGATGGCATTCTGGCGAATGAATAGAATAATGGCAAGCACTTTTTGTGCCTCTAAGTGTACGATGCGCGAACTTACCCCAACTACTACAAAACCTTGCCAAGTTAGATGCCGTGTACTATACGAACCGATATTACTAATATTCCCTCTAACCCTTCTTAGCTCAATGGCTTGTAATAAGAGTAGGTAGTGTAATGATCAGGATTCAAATTCGTGTGTGTAAGTGGGACAGAACTATTCAAGTAATCGTAGACTATTACTTCTATACCGGTTGATTTTATAGCGGTTTCGGAAAAAAAGATTTTGGCAACAATTTCGATAGTAAAATCGTAAGGAAGTCCTATCATCATTCCCTGAACCTTTTTCCCAACTCAGTTGGGGTCGGCTTTCCAGTCTAACTGTGATGCGGCTGAACTTCGGTATTTTCCGTGAAGCGACTGCCATCTGACCTCCACAACCAATGGTCTAATGACCAATGGCGATATCGAAGTTCCAAGTTAGGCTGGTTGGAATTTTGAGGCTCCAACTACCCGTAACGACTGCCATAGATGTTTGTATGGCAACCGGGACCGACGGCTTAACGTGCTCTCCGAGGCACTTATAAACCTGCGATAAATACACACATAACTTCGAAAAGCATCGAAAAGTCATTGGTGTGTGCCATGGTAAACCTGGGATCGAACTCGAGACCTCGTCTCAGCAGTCCATTACCCATACCACTAGGCTACCGCAGCTATCGTAAGGAAGTCCTAATTTGGCGAAAAAAAATTTTTTTTTTTTTCTCTTCCCATACATTTTTCTGTTCACCTACACATTATAGCCATACATAAAGTAATTTTTTTTGTTTTTCAAAATTAAAACTTCCAGTCGATTTTGCTACCGAAACTGTGTGTGAAACAAAATATTCTTTTTCCAAAACCACTATAAAATCACCGTGTATAGCGGTGTAGAACTCTTGTTCGCAATCACTGGTGACCGCTTAATAATTGTTTACTAATTATCGCTGCAACTTCATCCTAATATTATGTTATGGTTATGCCTTCTCAATGTTCCTAGTTATCCCACTAAAATGGCCCAGAGGGTAGTTGTAAAATGATGACTCTACTTATTTTCAAAACATTGACATTACAAAAAATGCTTGCAAATTTTACAATTTACTGCTATGCTTGTCTTAAATGAGATGGAAGCTTCTAGAAATAAATAAAACAATTTGATGAGATCACTTCAGAGGTTTTATGTTGTCAGTGGGTAGACCGAGAAACCATACTTTGTCTTCTACACTGACAGCACAGAGAATTTCTTAACTTTCTCCATTCCCCCTCTTCTCTATATGG
Source organism: Pelosia muscerda (assembly GCA_963691645.1). Taxonomy (NCBI): domain Eukaryota; kingdom Metazoa; phylum Arthropoda; class Insecta; order Lepidoptera; family Erebidae; genus Pelosia; species Pelosia muscerda. The sequence goes on from OY829125.1 coordinate 3,283,407, forward strand.
TCGGCAGTGTGACGTCCCTGGTGTTTCAAACGTCCATAGGTCACAGTAACCACTTTTAATTAGGTTGGGCCGCATAATTAAAAAAAAAGAACTTCTTTTTCATTTAATTTTGAGCTTTAAAGGCTTAGAAATAATAGCAGTTTTTGTAATTGCAGTGGTTTGAGATTTTTTTTTTAATAATTTAGAGAAACCAGAAGGACACTGTAAAGTTGGTTTTTGTACGCATTTACAGAGGTGTCTCTATATGTTTTATTCAACAACCATTGAGTTCGGCAGAAAATGTTTTAAGGGGGTGGTGACGTCGATGACTAGACGGGTCATTAGCCCTATTGCATAGGCCATTTTATTCAAATCCCCTGTAATAATTGCCATGGACGTTCCTATGACAACCAGGACCTAAGGCTTAACTTGCTCTCCGAGGCACGACTAAACCATATTTATAGATACAAATATTTGCATTGAGAGGGGATCGAACCCGCAGCTCCTTTACTACCCGCCACGCTACAGAGGCTAAGTGACAATCAGTAGAATTGTGGTCCTTAGCACGAAATACTATCGAATTCGTAATGTAAAAGTATCGGAGAACATCGATCATCGATCATCGAGATCGCAGAACGGAGCATTGCGATTGGCGGGCTACACACACACACAGGTTCACAAGAAGCAGACTGCCAATCACAATGCTCCGTTCTCTTGAAACCTTTACATTACGAATTCAATAGGAGTTCATGCTAGTGCTACAAGTAGTATGAATTTTGTTATTTAATGGTCACTGTCGACCGCTGTGTATATAATTTGTAAGATATTAACTGCTTTGAATATGTGCAATAATAACTTTTATACATGTATGATGAATTTAAAAGATGTTTCAACTAAAATGATTTAAAACTAATAAAATATGATTAAAAACTAATATGGAGGTTTAGTGATGGTTTGCCATGTGTGCCATTTTGTTTTTGAAGTCAGTGACGAAAAATACAGGGGTTAGGGAAACACTCTCGAAGCTACAACGGGTATTCTAAATATTGGCATAAAAGTATTTAATTTACATGAATAAAATTATAACATAACATAAACTCACGCCTATATCCCCGAAGGAATACGCAGAGGTGCTAGCACCCACATTTGGTCAGTTTATGTTTAGGTCCCAATGTAATAGTCGGCGAACCTATTGCCATTAACCGGGCACTTGTAAACCTGCGATAAATACACACATAACTTCGAAAAGTCATTGGTGTGCGCCATGGTAAAACCGGGATCGAACCCGAGACCTCGTGAAGGTAACCTCGACATAAAACCCTGTACCAACTAGTCTGGTTAGCGTGGAAACAGTACACGAGAGCCCTAGGAGAGGTATATGTCCAACAGTGGGCTGTGATAAGCTAATTGATTGATTAATAGTGAAAATGTAGAACACAAATTTACGTCCTGTATAACTAACTATGGTCAGTGACTATGCATTGATGATTTAAAATAAATGTAGTTATAATGTATATATTATTTCCAATAACGCAAATAAATGTTATAATCCTATACCTTCAGATTCAAAAGGTTTTAAATATTAAAATGTCCATAGTATAAAATGGTTTATTTATTAATTTGGTTTATAATTTTAAATTATTCATAGTATCAAATTGTCTATATATATATTACTCTCCAAGACGTTAATTGGTAGTGCTTGTGCGGCTAAGCATGTTATTAATTCTTTAACGATTTACAGCACATAGCAAGGAATCGGGTCAAAAAAATATTTTTTTACCAAATTATTTAGCTGTAACATATTTGATTGGGAATATGATTTTCGGTCCCACGTAATAGGCTCGCCTCCTATTACATAGGACCGAAAATCATAGTTGGCGAAATGTGGGTGTTTTATAGACCTCTGCCGATCCCTTCGCGGATTACGGGTGTGGGCATATGTATGTTATGTATGTACGTACTTTACATCACTCGGGGCGGAGCCACGGGTAATAGTAATAAATAAATAGACATATCTATACTACGGTCATTTTGATACTAAGACATTTCAAACTTAAATAGGACATTTTAATACTATGGACATTTTGATACTTTAGAACTATTGAACCTAAAAGATCCTAAATCCACATGTGAACTATTCAAAAAACCAAATGCCGATTGTTTTAAACAGTTAAGTAACAAAATCATACCCTAAGTATTTCTTATTTTTTCTTCTGACCCTAGACGCAACCTTCTTAGGGTCATCATAATCATCATCTTGTTCAAACACAATATTATTCTCAATGACCCAATCACCTTCTTCTTTAACAACTTCTTTCACCGGCCCCGCTGACAACCTTTTCTTCTTTTTCTTAGCGGAATCCTCTTTTGATCTCTTCTTAGGTCTCTCATCTAGAACTAGATGTTGGTACTCCTCAACGATATAGTTCTCGGGTTCATAGCTCGTTGTTATTTCAACACCAACTGTCGGATCCACATCGGGTAGGATATAATAGTTTTCAAAGTCACCTTGTAGTGTGATCTCGTTCATTTCTGTTGTGAAATGTCTTTTTTTCTTACCCGAGGAACAGTGTTTGATGTATGCATATTTAGGTTTTGTGTCATCGGGCAGTATGTTGACTGTCCACTCTGTGTTCTCAGTAGCTGGTATCTCTTTGACTTCTTCCATCGTTATTTCTTGTTCTTCAGCGATTTCGTATATAAAATTATCTGAGATCGTGCTGTCGTCCATAATTTGTAGGACTTCGGAGTTTTGGGTTTCGCCTCCTGATGTTTGAGGGATTATCTGAAAACAGATTATACATTATAAGTGCCCGGTTAATGGCAATAGGCTCGCCACCTATTACATTAGGACCTAAATAAAAACATATATGTTATTTTATGTTAAAAATGAGTGTCATAAACTGAAAGCGTAGGCAGAGGTGCTAGCACCCACATATCGCCAGTTTATGTTTAGGTCCTGCAATAGGTGGCGAGCCTATTGCCATTAACCGGGCACTTATAAACCTGCGATAAATACACACATAACTTCGAAAAGCATCGAAAAGTCATTAGTGTGTCATGGTAAAACCTGGACTCGAACCCGAGACCTCGTCTCAGCAGTCCATTACTCCTACCACTAGGTTACAGCAGTCTTATTTTTAAACATTGTTTTTTTTTTTAACCACATGTTTTTGACAAATACCCTCAATCTATGTAAATGAACCGATTCTCTAAGTTTTGAGTAGATTTTCGATTATTAAACTTACCTCTATAATCTGCCTGGGATCTGGCATTTTAGTGATAACCTGTTCCGATTGTGTTATGGAAGCCTCAGCCTTATCGGTTTCCACCTTCACAACCCACAGCTGCTTCCGCTGAAGGTTTTTCAGGGACCTGCGGAAAAGAAAATATTTCTTACTAGTTGTTGCTCGCTTGCTTCGCCCGCGTGGACTTCTGATCCCGTTCCCACTGCTCTATTCCAAGCATCTTCATATTTGTTCACCTTTTAAACCTTGTCTGGACTTCCACAAATAATTCAAGACCAAAATTAGCCAAATCGGTCCAGCAGTTCGCGAGTTTTAGCGAGATTAAAGAACAGCAATTCATTTTTATATATATAGATACGGGGCTGCACGTGCTTCGGCGGTCCCGGTTGTCATATTAACATCTATGGCAGTCGTTACGGGTAGTTGGAGCCCTCAAAAGTCCGACAAGCCTAACTACAGAACTTCGATATCGTCAATTTAGTTGTGGAGGCCCAATGGCAGTCGCTTCACGGAAAATATCGAAGTTCAGCCGTATCTTAGTTAGACTATAGTCTATTTGTTTAGGTACTTAAAAAACATAAACAATCTTGGTATGTCTTTTAAATAAGTTTTGTTCAAAACCTCAGTATGAAAATATATTATATATATATTCTACTTAGAAACGTATTATAAAGACTAAATATCGATATCGAACCACTAGTTAGTCAGTTATAGTGTTTATAATTAGTTGGCTTAGTTTATTTGTGGAAATATATTTGCTGTCGTTTCGTAGAATAGAATAGAATTAAAAGTTCTACGTATGGAATCTACACATATTTTGACGTTAATGAGATTTGTGATAGGCGTGAACGAATGTCAATCCGATCCGTCATCGTCATCATCATCATCATCATCATTAACAATGACTACTGACAGTGCTGGGTTTTTGGCGGGAACGCGAAAAGTGTCACAGCGCTGCTGTGTTTCATTTTGTAAATTTGCTTGGAAAAAGCACACAAGTGTAGGAGAGTGGAATATTGTAGTGAATTGTGATTTTTCGTGTTAGTGTCAAAATCTCCCTAAGAAAAGCTTCTAGAAAGGTCTCCACTACTTTACTAGGGCAACTATCATCCGTCATCGTCACCATCATCATCATCAACAATCATTCCAACTATACTTATTACAAAATAAAAGGAAATTCCCATCTCGACACTGGCAACATTGTCCCCTAAATTGGGTCGATATGTTGCCATCTAAGAAAAAAAGAAGAAGAAATTTTCAATCCCATATATCGGTCAATAGATTCTTTTCTATAAAACTATTGACAGTTCCTAAACCCCTGGTTTCGCCTGGGTTCTGTGGTTCTGTGGTTCTGAAGCTAATGATCTACTTACAAGTAACCAAGGGTGTCCACCAGCTGTCTAACATTCAGCCTGGAGACACTTTCCGGTGTCTCCTTCTTGACTGGTTCAACGCTATAGTTGTGTTCCAAACGGATTATATCGGCCACTGTGAACAAGTAAGTAAGTTTTTAATTAATTGCACGTCAATTCGAAGTCACCTCGCTTGATGGTAAGCTGTAGGCAAAGTCTCAGGAAAAAGGGTCACCATTACAAACAGTGTTACAATGGTGGCGCTCAGTTTGACGGTCTCATCAGATGCTTTTTCACGCCCCGCTTAAAGGACCCGGGACTGTAGGAAGAAGGAAACACGAGCGCTGGTAAGCAATTCCAAGACTTAATGGTGCGGCAGAGGAAAGACTCACCGAACCGCTTGGTTCTTGGTGGAATATTCTGCACCGTATGCGGGTGACATTTATGTTTTATTTCATTACGATAATATATTCATTACGGTGGTATTTGGTAATGCTGATCTGTTAAAAAAGGAGGATTTTCCGACTAGGCGCCACTTAACCAAGACCAATGGTTGTTGTTATTGTATACTTGTATGTTATAACAGCGCGTAAATTTCAATTTCGCGATTCAGGATTGGTGATTCGAATATCGAAATAGTTGTTGCTGCTGTCGTTAGATGGCTGTACATGTGGTACACAAAGTAAAAAACTTCTAAACGACATAATATGGTTAGAGAATTCGACCGCTACGTCTGAGGACGCAAGATCGATTCCCGCTTATTTAGCTTTTAGTTTTTAAGTCTCGACGTAAAACGACGGGGTGTTATAAGTATCACGTGTCTGTGTGTGTGTGTGTGTGTGTGTGTGTGTGTGTGTGTGTGTGTGTGTGTATGTGTGTGTGTGTGTATGTGTGTGTGTCTGTGTGTGTGTGTGTTTGTGTGTGTGTGTCTGTAGCATCGTGGCTCCCTAACGGATCAACCGATTTCAATGTAGTTTTTTTGTTTGAAAGTTGAATTTGTCGGGAGTGTTCTTAGCTATGTTTGACGAAAATCGATCCAAGATGGCAATCCAATCCAATCGGGAGACCTTGGATCGTTTAAAAAACAACGTAGGAGTGCATCACCAGTCAGAGGTCCCCCGACACGACAACGCATGAACTATTTATTTTTTCTTGTCGGGGGTTTTATAATTTTTTTAGTTTTATTTTAATAGGTATATTATTTATTGAAACAATTCAGATTGTGATGGCCATTGCAATGCCACGTGGCAACGCGGCCACCATCAGTGGCTATTATGCGCTAATAATATTAATCTCTATGGTAACTAATTGGCGAAATGTGGGTGTTAGCACCTCTGCCAACCCTTTCGGGGATATAGGCGTGAGTTTATGTTATGTTATGTTTATAAAAACTAAATAATACTTTGCCATGGTACCGAATTTAGGATCACCATAACCGCGTGGAAACGAGATACCCGTTTTTAGGGCTCCCTATACAGATTCAGAATACGTAAACAGATTCGAGATCAACTCAGGGAGATCAGGAGATTAACTTAGAGATTTGCCAATCAATCAATCAAAGAATCAAAGATCAAAGAAAATTTCAAAATGTAATTAAAAAAGTATTTTAAAATCCAGGATTATTTGAACGATAAACAAGCCTGGAAATGAGCTGTTCACTCAACTTGCTACTCAAGCAAAGAAGAATCAAAGAATCAATTTCGTTTATTCAGTTTAGGCACATAAAGAGCACTTATGAATGTCAAAGTTTTACAATAATTATGTACCCACATTTGCAAATAACTGTCCCAGACTAAGTAAATGTTAATAAATTGATTAAAAATAAAAAATTAAAGCCCGCTGAATTTCTTGCCGGAGTCTTCTCAGGCCGGGGCCGCGTTTCGAACCGGTGGTCTATTTGCTCACTAACTTATAATGTATCATTGATATTGACGTTTTGTAAGTTCCGTTTACTGGACTATACAGAATGAATGATTTTTGAATTTTGAATTACAACTAGACATATTATCTACACAAATATTATAAAGAGGAATTTATTTTTGTTTGTTTGTTACTAATTAACTCAAAAACTACTAAGCCGATTTGAAAAAGTATTTCACCATCCGAACGCTACTTTATCCTAGAATAACATAGACTATAATATCGATATTTATTTAATAACTTATCCAGGTAAAGCCAAGAGACGACGCTAATAACTACATAATATAGATACAGTTTTCGTCTAAATAATGACATTATGTACCTTTGGGGGATCCTTCAATGAACTTTTCGAATAACCCTTGATATGACGGTGCCCTGCCGGTCCCTGCAATACAGGAACAATGGTCAGTAACTTTACTGTTGTTCAACCAATTAGGGTTCTAAATATCCTACTGATTTTCAATCAAAAATAATTATGGCAAGACATCGTATGCGTTTTTGTGCCCTGGAGAGCACTAAGACTTTACATTAACGAAAACTGTTTTCTTTTTAAAAAAATTGACTTCTTAAGAATAAAAAATAGAAAGAATTCTTGACTTTAGCCTAAATATTTTTGGTAAAATTAATTAGCTGCCGAAAATCCGACATGGTAATACCATACCCGAAATGAAATGAAATATTTATTTGGTGATAAACCTGATAACATCAGGGTGATACCAAGAAGACCTTCAATGGTCCTTCCACTTTCACACGGGGAAAAACCGACCAAAGTGCGAGTCGGACTCGCCCATTAGGGGTACCGTAGCAGTAAGTAACATAATATTATAAAAGTTCTTGTAGTATGTTGTAACTTTGATGCCTGCTGTGTTTTATTATTTAGAGTAAGTTGAATGAAAGGCGAACCTTAAAAAAAACTACTTACTAGATCTCGTTCAAACCAAATTTCGGTGAATATTTGCATGGCAATTTACATCATATATTTTTTAGATTTATCATTCTCTTATTTTAGTATTTAAAGGGACACATTTTTCCACTTTGGAAGTGTCTCTCGTTAGAAACTGCAATAGCATTCTTGAAGACCTATCTATAGATAGACACGTATGAGTTCGATAAAAAAAAATATCTTTAAGATTTTTTTCTATTTTTGTGAGAAATTCTTAATGCGGTTTACATAATACATCTACTTATCAAATTTCACTAGCATAAGTCTTATAGTTTCGGAAAAAAGTGGCTGTGACATACGGACCGACAGACATTCATGACGAATCTATTAGGGTTCCCTTGTTCGCCATTTGGTTACGTAACCCTAAATTGGCGTGATCACCTTGCCTGGTCGGCAGATCCTCCCTTTGTGTTAGATGAACAGATCACTCAGATTTTTCACAGACCTATTACATGAATGAACAATTGAACATACATATATTGCAGAATGTATAATTTTCTTCGTACATAAATATGTCATTATATCAAGGATACTAGCGTTCGATCCCCGCTAAGTGCAAATATTTGGTAGTGCCTCGGAGAGCACGTTAAGCCGTCGGTCTCGGTTGCCATACGAACATCTATGGCAGTCGTTACGGGTAGTTGTAGCCCTCAGTCCGACTAGCCTAACTACAGAACTTCGATATCACCAATTTGGTTGTGGAGGTCCGATGGCAATCCCTTTGTTGTTATCGAAGCATTTGCAGTTCAATAAGTTTTTGAACTTTACAAGCGTAACTGTGGGACAGGAGTGCAACTAGGGGTTATATTTGGGACGTGGCGGTAGTGAACTCAGGGGGTGCAGTATCGATTTCGTAATGTAAAGGTATCGACAGAACGGAGCACTGAGATTTGCAGCTTACCCACTTTGAACCTGCGTGCAGTGAAGTCCGCCAATCGTAATGCTCCGTTCTCTCGATACCTTTACATTACGAGTTCGATAGTTTTTCGTGATAAGGGCACAGTTCAAATATTTATACGTAACAAAACGTAAATTGTAGTACTGATGAACAATAATTTGCACGCCGCATTTGGCAGAGTATGTAAAAATATCCACTGTGTTATTTATTGAAACACCTTTTGTACCTTGCAAATAAATTTCATTTGAATTTGAATATGATTATTTGCATTAATTTGATTGTGCCTCAGAGAGCACGTTAAGCTCGTTCCGGTTGTCATACTAACATCTATATACAGTCGTTATAAATAGAAAAAATGCGTGAAATTTTCGGCATTCCTTCTGGCAGTATTCATGCATAGAATTAAACCTGTTAATAAAAAGACAGTAGGGTAAAACTTACGTTTTTTATCAGTAGCCGACTGCTGTATGGGTGTTACAGCTTCCTGAAGGGTGAGTAGCTCCGGGAGCATCGGGGAGTCTATCCACAGCCCCTGGTTGTCCAGCTCGAAGTGGTAACTAGAAGAGTCAGATATAGATATATTACGCTACTGAATCACACATTTCTACTACTTTTTCTGTTCTGTGCAAGAACTGGGGCTCTAGCCAAAATGCTTTGTACCTACAATTTTGTTCGCTTTCATTCTGATGCGGTGTAAAATTGATCCTAATACTATGAACTGGCATAGTGCATCTCCCCGGGGGGTGCTAGATAAGGACACCATGGTTCCCACATTAGGGTAAAGGGGTTATCTCAAAAAGATGTCCCCGGGTCTGCCGGGGTGCGATAGATATGCCTTGTATAATCTCACCTCAGGCAATCAAAGACCCATGGACGGCGTGCGTTTTGGTTGGTTCGAGTCCGACATGCCGGTGAGTAGGGTAGCCATAGCTCACTAGAGAGGTTTTGTGTTGTCAGTGGGAAAACCAAAGGCTTATCCTACATCTTTTGCGCTGACGACACAGAATGTCTCTGTTCTTACAGACAGGGGTTGCGGCACGAGTGTTATTCCTCTGGTGTTACACTCGCTCATAGGCCACGGTAACCACTTACCATCTGGTGGGCCGCGTGGTTGTCTTTTTTTTTTTATACCACTTAGGTGGCAGACAAGCACACGGCCCACCTGATGGAAAGCGGTCACCGTGGCCTATGGACATTTGCAACACCAGAGGCGTCACACACGTGCCTGTAGAAACCTTCTAATGCCCTTCTTGAAGAACCACATATTGTAGTGGCCTGGGAAAACCACGGCAGGGAGCTTATTCCACAGCTTGTCTGCGACCTAAGTTGTATAACACTACCTAAGTTGTACAGGCGACTACAATATGGGGTTCTTCAAGAAGGGCATTAGAAGGTTTCTACAGGGTAGGCAGCGCGTGTGTGACGCCTCTGGTGTTGCAAACGTCCATAGGCCACGGTGACCGCTTTCCATCAGGTGGGCCGTGTGCTTGTCTGCCACCTAAGTGGTATAAAAAAAAAAAAAAACAAAACATAACCACCTCCACCAATATTGGCGGAGGTGGTATCCGTGGGGATATACTCACCCACACAACTGCAAGCTGACATGTCTCCAGAGACATTCGCTCTCTTCATGCATGGCGCCTTCGATCCAGTCTTGGCGCTTGGCATCATTATCAGAAGATATGTTGGCACTGAAACAGAAAGATTTAGTATTACCAATTGTGCCGTACCACACTTGCACCCTAAAACGGAACGAAGAAATATATTATACTAGCTGACCCGCGCGACTTCGTCTGCGTCACCCCGTTTTTGCAACATTTTTCATTCCTGCTCCGCACATGTTAGTCGTAGCATGATGTTATATACATATAAACCTTCCTCTTTAACCATTTATCTATTGAAACAAACCGCATCAAAATCCGTTGCGTAGTTTTAAAGATTTAGGCATACAAAGGGACATAGGGACAGAGAACGCGACTTTGCTTTATACTATGTAGTGATAGTGATTCAGCCGCGGGTTCGATTCCTGCTCAGAGCAAATATTTTGTATGAATATGTCTATTTTTTAAATAGATGGCTAGGACAGACTGGATGCGGAAGGCGAAAGATATGCTTTAATGAATGACACATTTGGAGGGGTCTATGTCTAGCAATGGACTGAAATAGGCTAATTGATTAGTAGTAATCTTAAAGCAATTCTAACTATTTTTTTTTTATAATATCACACCTATATCCCCGAAGGGGTAGGCAGAGGTGTTAGCACCCACATTTCGCCAGTTTTATATTTAGGTCCCAAGGTGGCGAGCCTATTGCCATTAACCGGGCACTTATAAACCTGCGATAAATACACACATAACTTCGAAAAGGATCTAACTATAATATACCCCTTTAACAAAATTGCATCCAAATCTCTACAGCAGTTTTATCTCCTTGCCTGGTGCCTTATAGTCATACATCTAATATTATAAAAAGAGAAAAAAATATTTTTGTGTGTGTGTATGTTTGTAATGAATAAAATCAAAAACTACTGTGCCAATTTAAAAAATTCTTTCACCATTGGTAAGTTACATTCACCCTGGGTAACATAGGCTATATTTATTGCTGAAAATGATTAGGGATCCTTACTAAAGAGTGTGACTGCCCTAGAATGTCTTTCAATATATGGCCTGCAGAACCTATTGATATATGTGATAACCTACGTCTACACAGGCCAAGCCGTGGGTAACAGCTAGTTTATAATATAGTAGGGAGGATTTGTGTCATTAATTACTTGACTTGTATTTGTGAGCATGTCTGATACTCTCCGCCGCATAAGCACAACCAAATAATGTCGCAAGACATTATTTGGTTGTGCTTATGCGGCTAAGCACATAATTAATTTCGTTGCCATTTACACTGCATAGCAAAGAATCAGGTCAATTTTTTTTCCAAATTTATTTAGCTGCTACATTTTCTTTCTGAGTTTATTTTCGGCATACCCATTCTTTTACAAAGTGCCCAATTGGCGGCAATAGGCTCGCCTCGTATTATGTGGGACTGAAAATCATAGTTGGCGAAATGTGGGTGTTTAATACACCTGTGCCCACCCCTTCAGGGATTACAGGCGAAAGCATATGTATGTATCTATGTATCTATGTTGTATTTGTAAATAGTAAATTAATTGTGCAAAGTCACTAATTTATTTACAAGCCAATGTACACTGGCCTAGTGCCAAGTACATTTAATATTTGATTCACTAATGAGTCAAGTTACATTTGAAATTGGTTAGGTTCCATCCCGCTCAGTGCAAAACTCTGCTGCGTGCTGGTTTGGTCGTGCCTCAGAGAGTACGTTGAGTTAGGTCCTGGTTTCCATACAAACATCTATGGCAGTTGTTACGGGTAGTTGGAGCCCTCAAAAGTCCAACCAGTCTAACTTGGAATTTCAATATCACTATTGGTCAATGGACCATTGGTTGTGGAGGTCAGATGGCAGCCGATTCACAGAAAATATCGAAGTTCAGCCGCATCACATTAAGACAAGAAAGTCGACCCTAACTGGGTTGGGAAAAGGTTCGAATGAGGGGATAATGCAAACAGCATAGTGAATCAAAATGTGATCATGACTTATTTGGAACATAATAGTAGGCTAACTAACTGACTACAGGCGGTTCGATACCAGTTTAAAACATGCTTGTATTAGTTTCACTTGTATGTTTGTTTGTTCGCTTGTAACTGACTTTTTTGGGCTTGATTTTGTCCTACTTTGAACGATTAGGTTTAAACCAAACTTTGCACACCTGTAAAGGCTATGCAATGCTATACATAAGGCTATACAATGCAATAATTCTATTAAATTATCGGATTATTCCAATTAGATTCGCCAGGATTCACCAATTTATTTTCCGATCCTTTGCATTACAGTCAGGGAGATAAAGATAGGCTATCTATGCATGCGTCAAGCTCCAGACTTACTCTAAGAAATTTTGTGACCAGCCTCTCACACAAAGTGTGTTTTTTAGTTTTTTTAAACTATTATTATTAGTCTCTAAAATGAATTTCTAAGCAGAAAAATATTTTTATACTGAGTTTTTAAACAAAACATAAAAACTATTATAATTACAAATAAATATTCTGAGACAATCTACACAATGTCTCCTAGACCCATGGTACTCACAGTTTAACTAGCTGCTTGTGTTATGGGTGTGTTTATTTAAGTACCTAAACATACCAATGGAGTTATTCTTATAGCTCTAGTATAACTCATATTACTAGATGAATTGATTGTCTTGTGAATAACTGATCACAACCAAAGTGTAGTTCAATACCTTACACATATATTCAATAACCAATAAATAAAAAGGGAAATAAATACAATCAGTATGGTAATGAATAATAAGGTAATATAAAAATGTTCCTGCTTCATTGGTTCTAAGCAAAAAGCAGATAAACTACAGACTGTATTCTGCAAAAAACTGTAAATGCCATGTTACATTAAACATGATATAATATCCCCTCCAATAAAATAGAATTATATGAATATGAATTAGGGCATTGAAAAAATGTAGTACTAGATAATGTGCAATATTTAGCTAGTACGTGAATTAAACGCTATTAATACTGGTATATTGGAAATTAAGTGGAAAAATACTCACCCGATAACAAACGAATGTAAATTTGTTTACAATGCTAGGATTGCCTCCTTCGAGGTCATATCGCACAAGTGAAAACCATAGACATTCTGGGTAGTGCAAAAGATAAAAATAAATTTTATATTGGAGTAAATATATGATACAAACAAACTCACTTGTAAAAGGAGAAGCTGCAGACAACATCATACTCTAAATTGCAGCCTTCAACCACGCACTTTAGTGCGCTCATTATGGAATACCACGGCGTTACCAAAAATGGATACCACACACTCACATCATAGTATCTAAGTTAAAACTATGAAATATTAACATTTAGCGCCTAAACCAACTTTCAAACAAACTAATTTGATGGATCTTTAGAAAATTATCAATCAAATGTCGAAATTGACGTGCTGTCACGAAAAGTCGAAAATTTTAACAAATGCGTCAAACGCGTGCCATGAAATGGTGATGTAATTCGGCGCCAAAGTATACTGGCAACACTGAACCATGACTCGATGTTATTCAAGCTACTAAAATAAATATTATATTTAGCGAATTAATACAAGGAATCGAGATACTGATAAATTCAAATATTCTGAAAGAATAATCATGTGTAAATTAACTAAAGTGTTGTCAACTAAGACATTACTGAACTACTCATAAAGAATAAAGTCGAAAGTAGGGCAAAAAATATTATGCTAGAATTTTTGTAAAATTATGATACAATCAAAAATACTACATCTGAAACCATATGAGTTATTTAAGAAAATATATGTCAATTATATTTATGTACTACCTATCAACTAGGTACATTATTTTCTTACCTTACTTTACTTACGTACGTTAGAGTAAATCTTATCAAGCATCTAAAAATGCTCTAATGAAAACTATATGCGGGGGTAAAGGTAAAGGTCTATCTCCATTAATCCTTAAACGAAAAGCCACTCTAACTTTAATGTCTTTAATTTAATATCAAATTTAACCAGTAGCTTAGTCCCTACAGGCAAGGCAAGACCGGATCCGTAAGAGAATACAATGCTAAGCACATAAACTACAAGCTGAGCAGGTCTCATGTGATGTTCAGACTCCCCTTCACATCGTTTAGGGTGTTCACAATAAGGAGATCATCGATACGACGAAACCATTCGGAGCCAGAGGTGGTAGGTATATCAAACATTTGTTATCTACTATGTTATACATTTGGCAGTTCCTCACGCGATCCTATTGAGTGATTTCGCATGTTCCACCCACTGCAGCATGTTCACATCCATGACACGCAGCTCTGGCGTTAATCATAACAAAATCATTTCAGCAAGGGTAACGCTTTCGGAAAAGGAAAGGCTGAATGATAGTTTTATACATCTGCCCTACAAGCTGACCGATATTTTGGAATCTCAGTCACCTATCTGGACATAGCAATCTATGTCGCTAACCGCATGTATTAAGGATCCCAGGCACTTAACCTGGTTTGGGCACTCAGATCGATCAATTACTTGGTGTAACGTAAATAAATTATTTATTAAAAAACAAATTATAATCGATTAATACACATAATCGATTGTAGATAAAATTCCTTGCTAGTTTAAAATATTAACCATAAATTATCATTCCAGTATATATTAATCTATGGTGTCATCGTTTATGTTACTGATAAACTCCAACGTAATTTTGTTTACTTAGATAAGTCACTATTAAAGTAATTTAAATAAAGAAATTGTTTAATAAAATAAATACATAGTTTCTTTGTATTTCTCGTACTTTGAACCTTAAATATTTCGTACACAAAAAATAGGTCACCATCGACAACAAAACTTTACACAAACCGGATGTAACGTGATTTCAGAAATAAGTTAAAAACAACTTATTATTACAAAGTAATAGTTTTTACAGTTTCATTGATTCTTACTACATATAAATATAGTATTTATTTGAAATCTGATTATTCATTTTGATACTTTGCGTCACTGCAGTGTCATTTAATTGTCATTACTATCAAAACTATTGACAATGTGAATTTCTATGGAATTACTGGGAATTACTCCACCATGACGTCAACGTCATACGTATGACATCCATATTAACATCAGACTTAATTTCATTATTTCTTTTGACACGTAATTATACTATTTATATATTGATATTTACGCACATACAGCTATAATACAGTTATTAAATACCAATAAATTATGTGATTGCAATTCATTGTTACCACTGAAACATCCACCTTTACCCACATTTGTGGGAGACTTAGCAAGTTTAGGAATAATTATAAAATAATATTTATTTTTATTACTGGGGGTACTTGAAATAAACTCGAGAGTATAATCCAAGTAGTAATTATTTACTAAATCCAATATTAGAACCGGAATTAGTAATATTCCCTTTATTCCCCGCAGCCAAGCTAAATTGCTTGTGATAGGAGTGGGTAGTATTCCTAATGGTAATGGCCAGGATTCAAACCCGGGACTTCGTGATCGTAAGGCCGACTCCATTTTACTAAGCTACTTACGCTTCTTTGAGATCACATATATATACGTAGAACATGATTTTTTTCCAGCGATTCCATCTGGTTAGATACCTACATAAAAAAAGTAAACAATGTTGTGTGTGTGTAATATATAATACCACATGATCAATATCTGGTAGGTAATAAGCTTATTTAAAATTACGTGACAGAAATTATTTGAAATATTTCATTGACCATTTTATTTCTATCCACATCTGGATCTCTATTCACTCCCGTTTTACGGCACCTAACTTCCATACATTTTTGACCTTTCTTTTGAACCTTTCGGGGAGAAAAGACCACAGTGTGGCAATCTCCATAGTGGTGAAATGACCAATATCATTATGACCATTTTGTACAATTGTCCATGATAGCGAAGTGCTACAATGACCCTAGTTCTCTAGTATGTATATATTAATCTATGATCCTAGTGCTAAGATGTAATAATAAAAAAATAGTTGTCTTAAAATATTTATCTTCTTTAGGTATTTGAACATTTCAGAGATAACTTAGTTTTAATTTAGAGTTATTTTTAAATTTATTTTTCAGCATCATGGTCATTATAGCACCATGGTCTTTATAGCATCATAGTCATTTCTCCCCGAAAAGCTTTTGAAGTTGTAGCCAAAAGAAATGCAATTTGTCTAGATCCCTGCACGTGTGGTATGTATTTAGGTGGCAAGGCGAAAGACATCACTATAGTATAAAACAAAGTCGCTTTCTCTCTCTTTATGTCCCTTTGTATGCTTAAATCTTTAAAAGTACGCAACGGATTTTGATGCGGTTTTTTCAATAGATAGAATGGTTAAATAGGTAGGTTTATATGTATATAACATCATGCTACAACCAATTGCTGCGGAGCAGAAGTGAAAATGTTGCAAAAACAGGGTGACGCAGACCAAGTTGCGCAGGTCAGCTAGTCTATATATATAAAAATGAATAGCTATTCGTTAGTCTCGCTAAAACTCGAGAACGGCTAGACCAATTTGGCTAATTTTGGTCTTGAATTATCCGTGGAAACCAGACAAGGGTTAAAAGGTCTCGGAATGGAGCAGCGGGGAACGGGATCAGGAAGCCGCTGGCAACAGCTAGTCACTATCATTACATAGTATAAAATAAAGTCGCGTGCTCTGTCTCTATTTTTCTTGTCCCTTTGTATGCTTAAATCTTCAAAACTATGCAACGGATTTTGATGCGGTTTGTTTTAATAGATAGAATGGTTAAAGAGGAAGGTTTATATGTATATAACATCATGCTACAACCAACTGGGTCGGAGCGTAAGTGAAAAATGTTGCAAAAACGGGGTGACGCAGACGAAGTTGTGCGGGTCTACTATAAAATAAAACACAAATGCAATTATATAAATTTATTATCTCCTTCACTTAGCAGCTGGCTTCGCTTTCGCGTCTTTCGCCGGCTTCTTCTTAGGCGGAGGAGGCGCGGTCTTCTTGGGAGCTGGCTTCTTCGGCTTCTTGGCTAAAGCTGACTTGATAGCCTTACGTCTCTTCAGGCGGAGTTTCTCTGCCTTCACGGCTAAATCGCTCTCCGGGAGCTTAATCTGTGTAGAAAAGACTTGTTTAGTGATTGGGTAAGTGTGGGTGTTAGATATAAGTGTATGGTAAAGTCAGAATGTGTCAACGTGTTTGGGTAATCATTATTATTCATAACCCAATGCTCTGAAAGAGTGTATCATCATTTGGAAAAGATTTTTGAGGCACATATAAATTATATCCTTAGCCTTAGCACGAAATACTATCGAATTCGTAATGTAAAGGTATCGACAGAACTGAGCATTGCGAGTGGCGGGCTACACACGCACACAGGTTCACAAGAGGCAGACTGCCAATCACAATTCTTCGTTCTCTCGAAACCTTTAGATTACGAATTCGATAGGAGTTCATGCTAGTGCTACTGATTTTCTATGTAAGAGACCGACCACAGGTTGAAGTCCTGATAGTCAGGACATTTACTTCATCGATTTTTATAAGTATTTAATATTTCTTCGAAGTGTAGCATTTTGTATATTTTCTAACCTGAACATATGAGTATTATTATCATCATTCTCATGGTTCAGTCAGTTATGAACTCGAAATGTCATTTTTATTTAACATATTGAAGCAATTCAGGTCACTTCTTTTTTTTCCAAATTTATTTAGCTGCTACATTTTCGGTTACGAAAGCATTTTCGGCATACCGATTATTTTATAAAAAGTGCCCGATTGGCGGCAATAGGCTCGCCCCCAATTGCGTGGGACCGAAGATTATAGGCCTCCCAATCGAACCCAATCCGACCGGTTACAGGCGGCCTACATGTACATGTTACTCGCAACTTATGACCTTATTACTTTTTAAATATCATCATATTAAATAAGTTGCATGTAAAAAAAAAACAATGTCCGTTCACTAGCCGAATTACAATTAATATTATAGTAATGGGAAACCTGTCATTAGCCTTACTTTCTGTTTAAAATTTATGTATTTACTGACTGTATCACTGTTGGTTTTCGAAATAAATAAATAAATAAATAAATAAATAAATAAATAAATAAATCGACACTTACTCCGCGTTTCTCCGCCAGCGCTAAAGCCTTCGAGTTGTTCCTCCTGTCTTGATCCAAGACAGCTTTCCTTCTCAGCACAGCTGAGAATGGGTTCAACCTTAGCATAGCCTTGGTGTTGGTCAATGGGTTCAGTTTGCGGGTAGCACGAACCACACGCTTGCTGTAAACAAAATTCTGTGTTAGAAAATAATTGGGGTAAGCGTCATAGCGGGTGTGAAGGGGTAAATTCAGAATGTGTCAACGTGTTTGGGTAATCATTGTTATTCATAACCCAATGCTCTGATAGAGAGTATCATCATTTGTAAAATGGGTAATAAGAAGAATTGGGGTAAGGCCCATAGCACACGGCGTTTTTTATACGAGCAGACGACGCGCAGGTGACGCGCGTGTTCGCGCTTCATACGAGATTAGAACGCAATCTTGTAACCTAAGCATACGGAGCGTTTGTGAAACGCGCGTATACGCGCTGTAGTCGCTCGTAGCTTGTGTTTTTTAACAGAGACTGTTCGCACTTCAGCTGTACAACGGCGTCGGTTGAGACAGCACTGCTTACGCTGGCTTTAGTATTTCTTTTATGAAGTAAAAAATTAACGTAAAAAAAACGAATCTATTGCATAGACCCTTTTACGAGTGAAAAAAGATGAAACGACTCACGTCATTATCATACAACGTTTAAAAAATTGGTAATACATAGAAGATGGAAGAAATTTGATAAATGTTATCGAATGTCATATTCGTCATTGCAAACGCAATAATCAGCGTCTACGGCGCCGAAAACGCGCGATCGTAATACGCGCGTCGTCTGCGCGTTAAAAATACGTCATGTGCTATGGGCCTAAAGCGCGATTCACACACAGCGCGGGTGCGGGTCGGGCGCGGGTGTTTTTGCCATCCATCGCCGTTTTCTTAAGAAGGTATTTTTTTACTTTAACTTGTAAACGGCGATGGATTGCAAAACGACCCGCGCCCGACCCGCACCCGCGCTATGTGTGAATCGCGCTTTAGGGTCATAGTGGCTGTGAAGGGGTAAAGTCAGTAAGTCTAAATTGTATAAAAAAATGTTATAAGTCATTTTTGTAAAATGGCTAATAACATTTTTTGTACAATTTAGGTGGATAAGCACACAGCCCATTGCAACACCAGGGACGTCATACTCGTGGTGCCGACTCTCTAGAGGGAGAGGGAGTAAGAGGGGAGACAGGAGAAGGTTATGAGAACTTCTGTGCTGTCAGCATAGAAGACAAAGCAGGGTAGCATACCATAGGCTCTTCTGTCGATTTGTACTTAAAGTACTTTCATAATGGGATATATAGGTTCGAAAAAATAAGTATTCTTAAATATGTATTTTCTTGTGGCATATGGGTTCGTATCCCATTTTGGTTTTACCACTCGTACCTATAACAATATATACGTAAGTAATATACATACTTGGGCGCGCGGAGCACCTTCCTAATTTCATCAGACTTGAGCAGACGATTGAGGTCAGTGTTGGCCATCTTCGGCTGAGGAAGGTTGAAGTTTTTCTTCTCCTTTGATGGGGTCTTCCATGATCCGAACAGGGCATCTGGACAGAAAATACAATAATAATATAGTAGGAAGATAATTTTTAAATTCAAATAAAAAGCATTAATTTCCAATTGCATGTTTGGTGTTTAATTTCAAGTAAGTTGCTTTGTGTTGTTGTATCCTTTTGCACACTGTACTGAAGATGGACAAAAAACGAAGTGGTCGAATCAAGAAACAGTCATATTACGAAGTAGTCAGAAGCAGAAGTGGTCAAAACCAGATCTAGTCATACTGAGAAAAAGACTAATGAAGAACTGGTCCCTAAACCCCAATGAGCAAGGGTTTACACAATTAAATTATGTCAAGGTAAACACAGCTACTATTGTTGCCACGCTGGGGTGGAATGGTCATTATCATTCTCTCATCATTATTTTCTGAGCCTGTTCCCAACTCGGTTGGGGTCGGCTTTCTAGTCTAACTAAGATGCAGCTGAACTTCGATATTCTCCGTGGAGCGACTGCCATCGGTCCTCCACATCCAAATTGGCGGATGGTCCTAAACTTAAAATCTTACGTTTGTTTGATTGCAATCGGTTAAGTAGAACCAGAGTTATGATTAGTAATATGGAATTTAAGTTGCACAGATGGAGCTTAGGTCGCGATAACCGATAGCCACGCGGGCGGAGCGGCAGTCATAGGCTGGTATAGAAATAAGTGTACACCTCATTTCGACACACAGACAGTCTTATCAAACAAGTCAGTGTTTCCTATGGGAGTAAAATGATGTACCCCACTTATTCGTAACTTTGATATGTATAGAACATATCAAGTAAGGCTTATTGGGGATCTTAGGTTTTTGTGTTTTTGATGCACTGAACTTCGATACCTTCCGTGAAGCGACTGCCATCTGACCTTCATAACGAATGGTCCAATGACCAATGGCGATATCGAAGTTCCAAGTTAGATTGATTGGACTTTTGAGGGCTCCAAGTTACCCGTAACGACTAACGACTGAGATAGTAGCGAACATATCTCTCGCACTCCCGGCAGACCAGGGGCACTCTTTCGAAATGATCCCATTCGGGTGTAGGGACCATGGTGCCCCATCATTGAATGTCATTCATGGGAGACACAGGTCTCCCATGTCTCCCATGAGCACGGTTAGCTCATGGGAGACACAGGTCATTCAATGACCCCCGACGTCCGAGTCGTCTCCGCTTATCGTGGACTGTGTGGGTCCGGAGTCTTCTTCAAACCCTTTTCGCCTCTTTCTTCTCGAGAATTACTTGCTCGCAGAAGGGAGGCTCGTCTGCGAGGCTGTCACTCAATCGCTGATGGAAAGTAAGTTCCGCCCGGTCAGGAATGCAAGTACCTGTACCTATTAAGTACAACTTATTGTTGCTATTTTTTTTTTGTGTTTCTTGAAGATCCCAATACTTACGCCATCGACTCAGTTTTTGGTTATTATTATAAACTGTTTTATAATATATACTGATCGAATTTTGAAGAGACGTGAAAGTACAAGTGACAAACAGATTAGATTTTTGGAAAGATGGCTGAATGGAGTACAGTTTAGCGTGTTGAGTACCTGGGGCTCTAGCCAAAATGCATTCGTTCCGAATATATATTCGTCATCGCTCAGAAAATGTATGGGAGTGACATTTGATGACGATTCTGACAACAAATGTCACTTCCATACATTTTCAGAAGAAGGAAAAGTTCTGGAAAGAAGAGTTCTGTGGCTATACCACTGGATTGTGATGACAGTATACTCACCGAGCCTGTCAAAAGCGGACTGGGTCCAGATGATGAAGCGGCCGAGATGACCGCCTGGGGCCAGCTTGAGAAGGTTCAGCTGTTCAACGTTGAGCATCTCAATGCCAGGGATGTTGCGGAATGCGCGGGTGAGACCCTGCAGAGGAAGTTAAATTAAAATGTTTGTCTTTTTGTTTGAAGGGGAAAAGTGTTATACGAGAATCAATTGACGACCTCCGTGGCGTGGTGGTAGTGAACGCAACTGCTACGCAGGAGGCGTAGATTCGATTCCCCCTCAGTTCAATTATTTGTGTGCATGAATATGAATATTTGCATTGCTCAGTGCAATTATTTGTGTGCATGAATATGAATATTTGCATTGCTCAGTGCAATTATTTGTGTGCATGGATATGAATATTTGCATTGTTCAGTGCAATTATTTGTGTGCATGGATATGAATATTTGCATTGCTATGGGTGTTTCTATGTATAATATGTATGTAGGTATGTACAAAAAAAATGTATCCACATTCTAGAACCCATAACACATGCATAAGCATAGTTTGAAATGGCGAATGTGGTGGCGGCCATTTTGGATTTGTAATTAATCATAATGTAGGTATTCTAAATTCTAATCAACTAGTGAAGTCCTTTAATTTGACATTCATATTACACTCCAAACCATTTAGGTCTTTATCAAAAATTACGCGCGAATACCGCGGTAGCCTAGTGGTATTGGTAATGGACTGCTGAGACGAGGTCTCGGGTTCGATCCCAGGTTTACCATGGCACACACCGATGACTACGATGCTTTTGGAAGTTATGTGTGTATTTATCGCAGGTTTATAAGTGCCCGGTTAATGGCAATAGGCTCGCCACCTATTACATTGGGACTTAAATATAAACTGGCGAAATGTGGGTGCTAGCACCTCTGCCTACCCCTAAGGGGATATAGGCGTGATACTACAAAAAAAAAAAAAAAAAAAAAAAAAAAAAAAAAAAAAAAAAAAAAAAAAAAAAAAAATACCCGACTATTGCCATGTATAAAAACTAAATTGAATTGAGGGTATTTTTACAACTGGGTTATTAAGTGTAGCGACACGTATGATCTACGCCACGTACAGACGCGAGCAGTTCGGTTGTGCCGCGGTTATCTCACCCCGCCATGGCAGCGGCAGTTGGTTGCAACTGCAACTGAATACATAGCTAGGGTATGTTGGTATATACGACATATACCTTACTGGACCCCAAAAAGTGCTCTGCAGTGTAAATTTTTCAGGTGGACCTTGGACCCTAGACAAGTGGCAATTTTTTTAAATTTACTTTTTATTTATAAATTTACACTATTATATAACTGTAAAAAGTTAATGTTTGTCCGCGATGGACGCAAAAACTACTGAACGAATTTCGATGCAGTTTTTTTGTTTAAAGGGGTTTCGTCTCACTTAAAATCCTATGTTTGTTTGATTGCAATCGGTTAAGTAGAACCAGAGTTATGATTAGTAATATGAAATTTAAGTTGCACAGATGGCGCTTAGGTCGTGATAACCGACAGCCACGCGGGCGGAGCCGCGGACATAGGCTAGTAAAAATAAATAATATAAAGTGCTCTGCAGTGTGTTTTTTTTTCAAGTGGACTTTGGACCCTCGACAAGTGGTAATTCCTTGGTCATTTTTTTTATTAATGGAGAATATTATGTTTCATGAAATGTCAACAGAATGCCACAAAAACTCATTCAAGTTTAACTGTGCATTAGGGTCGTCAGTGGTTATTCAATAGGAAACAGGCTATCATAGTACAATATTAAGAGCCACAACAAAAAAATATTTTGTTAAAATTGAGATGATATAATTGTGTTTAGTCAAAAATCCTATAATTAAGTTTTAGTTTTAAAAGTTATAGATATAGACACGAGCTGTGAGTGTGTTCTATAACCGCAGACCATGTTCTTGGGCTGTCCTCAGAGGACAGCATGGGTCACAACAGTAGTGATCTAGCTACTACCACCAATAATAAATCGTACCAAAACTCTCGTTACTCTATCGACTTAGGTCTAAGATCTGTAGCACTAGCATGAACTCCTATCGAATTCGTAATGTAAAGGTTTCGAGAGAATGGAGCATTGTGATTGGCAGTCTTGTGAACCTGTGTGCGTGTGTAGCCCGCCAATGGCAATGCTCCGTTCTGTCGCTACCTTTACATTACGAATTCGACAGTATTTCGTGCTAAGGCTACTGTGCCGATAAGTACACAAACGCTACAGTACCTGATCTTTATGGTAGATGATGAGTGGTCCCTTGCGTTGCACGCGGCGACGGTTGCGCATCTTGCCCTTGCCGGCGCGGAGACGCTGAGACTTGTACACCTGAGGGAAGAACACAAATTATATCATCGAAGTTCCTTTGTACAGACTATAGGAGAATGAGGTATCTACACTAATATTATAAAGAGGATATATTGTATTTTGCGTGTGTGTATCACTACATAGTATAATACAAAAGTCCTGGAATGCTCTGCAAGCACACGTGTTTCCTTCATCCTACAGTCTCGGATCTTTCAAGCGGGGCGTGGAAAAACAACTGTCGAAGCCGTCAGAGTGGGGACCGCCGTTGCAGGGACAGCACCTGTAACGGCGGCCACCATGTTCTGGACTGCACCACTGCTTACCATCAGGCGTGGTGCAGTCAATCTAACGACTTATGCATGCAGAAAAAGTCATTTTCTCTGTCTAGTAGTAGTTTTAAAGATATAAGCATACATAGGGATATAGTCCCTACATATGCTTAAATCTTTAAAATTACGCAACGGATATTGAAGCGGTTTCACGGAAAATATCGAAGTTCATCCGCATCACAGTTAGACTGGAAAGCCGACCCCAACTGTGTTGGGAAAAGGTTCAGAGAATGATGAATGATGGCCTACAGTGTAATTTTGTGTTCACTCTCGCTATTTTTCTGTGCTTCAGTTACCCAAAATAAACGTATTTCTTTTTCTAAGAACTGAAATCACATAAAATGTCTCCCACAGTCTATATCTGAACTGAAATGATTCAATCCAAATTGTTGTTTATGGAAATGTAATCTAGTCTCCATTTACGAACACATAGATGTTTTAATTCCATGGCTTAATGTATTGTGGAGACATAATTATTCTGGTTCGATCCCAGGTTTTACCATGGCACACACCAATGACTTTTCGATGCTTTTCGAAGTTATGTGTGTATTTATCGCAGGTTTATAAGAGGCCCGGTTAATGGCAACAGGCTCGCCACCTATTACATTGGGACCTAAACACCGCCCAAGTGAACTTCTAATCCCGTTCCAGAGGTTCCATAAAAACCTTCCTTAGACTTCAAGGAATAAAAAAAAAAGAATTACACGAATTGGTTTCACTGTATTCGTGTTTTGTGGTTAGCGAGCCGCGATAGAATGTCACTTTGTCGAGAGGTACATATCCGTTCAAAATAGAGATTATCTAGCCACAGAAAAAACAATATTTACCATGTTTCATACTTTGAAACGAACAAAGTTCAGACTTATGTCAGTGAATTCTTAGAAAGTTATTTAAATCCTCCTTTTATTATAGTTTTGTATAATACTGCTTGTACTGATTGTCTTGCCTTATTTTATATTAATTGTTAACTACACCAGAACCAATATTTTGTTATGTCATGCTACTGTCCATCCCAAGGTTGCCTGGAAGAGATCGCTTCCAGCGATAAGGCCGCCCATTGTACATTAGAACAACTGTAATTCTCACTACTTGTCCATGGTGTTTTCTTGTATTTATTTTTTGTTTTGTTTTTGGTGTACAATAAAGAGTAATCTATCTATCTATCTATCTTAAAACTTTCAATACTTACAATGCCAACGTTTGCGTAAATACGCATAAGAATGACACTCATACCCCGTGTTCACTTGTTTATGTTGTTTGATCCCATAACATGCACACATTGACAGTTAAAACAACAACATTGACATAAGTTTACCCACATATAACGCGAAATTTTGTGATGTAATAACATTGATTACTTACCTTGAGGACATCAGACCAAGCCTTGATGCGTCTCAAGAAGATAACGGCCTGTTTAGTCTTGTTGATTTCCTGAACCTTGTCCGATACCACTAGGGGTACTTCGGGGACCTTCTCGATGATGTGGCCTGAGGATAAAGATACTGTTAATATCTTCATGGAAGGGAGCTCCTTGCAGAGCTTGTATGATGGAAGAACAGCGGCCCATGTGCTTCTATACTGTCCTGTGATGGCCACATATTGGCCTGGTTTGCATATTGCGTCGTTCATTATACCAATCTTGCTCGTGAATTTTTGAATGCTTACTGGTAAATGCACTCATTATTTTAAAGACTTTTTATTACTGAAATTGATTATTTTCCCTTGGCCTAAGGAGATAATACCAGAGATGTCATACTTGTGCTAAGATTGACATGCCTCGCTACCTACAGGATCCACCTTTATTTACAAGGTTGGCAGCACGAGTGTGACATCCCTTTTTCCCCTACACTAACTCCTCACGGATACCGCCCCCACGAAAGTTGGCGTAGGTGATTATGTCGGACTCGAACCGACTAAAACGCACGCCGCCTATGGATCTTCGAACCGATTATACAAGACATATCTCTCGCACCCCGGCAGACCCGGGGACAACCCTTTAGGATGACTACCTTCTCCTAATGTGGGAACTATAGTGTCCCCATCTAGCCTCCAGATATGGCGAGGCGCACTTTGTGCTTTCGTAGCGGTGTGACATCCCTGGAGTTGCAAACGTTCATAAAACTTAACAAAATGTTATAACTATAACCATAAATATAACAATAAATATAACAATAAAATAACAATAATAACAATATATAAGCTATAACAATAAAATAACAATAATAACAATATATAAGCTATAACAATAAATATAACCATTGCTTTAGGTGTGTACATTTACAGCCCGGAAATGACAAGCGCGATGCACCCTACCAAGGAGTATATTTACTCCACCAACTACGTAAGAAGAGCTGGCAGTCGTTTAAAAAGAAGTTTAAAACTAATTCAAGTTCAATTTAATTCAAATCAATATATGGGTACACAGGTTACAGGTTTCGGTTACGAGAATTCTACATTATAACGATTATGATGATACCTCGGGCCTGAACAAGAGCAGGAACTCCGGACGCCGCGACGGCCGCAGCGACTGCAGCGCGGCGCTGACGTAGATTGACCCGGCGGTGCCAGCGGCGCCAGGGCTTGGTGGGCGCGAACATGCGACCTCCTCGACACATGTTGCCGAACGCACCCTGGCCGGACCTGTGCGAGGAGAACGAAACATAAACCTCTCGTTCTTACATTACGAAACAGTGATACATACATAGCGCATGTGATTATTATTGCCGGAATTCCTTGCCGGCGCACGTGTTTCCTTCTTCCTACAGTCCGGAGTCCTTTAAGCGCGGCGTGAAAAAGCATCTGATGAGGCCGTCAAGCTGAGCGCCACCATTGTAGCACTGTACGTGTTTGTAATGGTGACCCTCTTTCATGAGACTTTGCCTTCAGCTTAAGATCAGGCGAGGTGAAGGCAAATAGACGTGCCATATTTTAAAAAAAAAAAACCCGATCTCCGAGCTCGTTTAGGTTCAGAATGATTTCCAATTCCCAAATTGTCCACAAGCTGCAAAACGTCCATATCCCGGAATGTCTAATACCCCAAAATTACCATATTCCGAAATGTCTAATACTCCAAAATGACCATATTCCGAAATGTTCAACCAATTTTGGGAATGGCACATTCCGGGATATGGACGTTATGTTATCACGCTGTTATTATATTCCTATACATAGGCGCTAATGTCGCTAGCAAATGTAATTAATAATTTATTATGTATTCTAATATATCGATGCGTCAATTCAAATAAAAGAGACGTCCGCGCTATTAGAAATTTTATATACCCCGCCATTGTATAGCCACAGCAAATGTACTGTACTATGTATAAACGGGGTAGTTCTATATTAATTTATTTATTTATATAGTTCTATATTTCTGTTATTATGTATGTATTGCATTGCTAACCTTACCCTATGTGGAATTTCATCTACTATCTACTTAAAATTAGTTTCATATACAAAAATTTTAATGAGTGGATGGATGTATGAAAGGGCGAATGGGTGGAGGGATGTATGTATGAGTGAATGGATGGACAGACGGGTGGATGTACGAGTGGATGTATGGGTGCATGAATATTAGGATGGATGGATGAATATTTAGGATGGGTGGATGAATATTTAGGATGGGTGGATGAATATTTAGGATTGGTGGATGAATATTAGGATGAGTGGATGAATATTTAGGATTGGTGGATGAATATTAGGATGGGTGGTTGAATATGAGGATGGGTGGATGAATATTAGGATGGGTGGTTGAATATTAGGATGGGTTGATGCATATTAGGTTGGGTGGATGTATATAAGGATGAGTGTTTTATAACAGTGATTTTATAGATATAGCGTCGCTCTTATATTCCCCCTAGAAAGGGATATGAGCAGAAAATAGTTCTCCTTACCTATGGGTACCGCCACCACGCACACGGGGAATACGGGCGACAGCGCGTCCGGTACCCCATGACTCGGCACTGGTTTGGTGACCTGGTCAACACAAAATAAAAACGTTAGTACTAACAATATATAAAGCCGACCCCAACTGAGTTGGAAAAAAGGTTCAGGGAATGATGATGATGATGACTAACAATATATCTGGCACTCAGCAAGCAATGTCGGTAACTTCAATTCTTAACCCAAAAACGTATAATCAGTGGAGGTTGTGTTGTCAGTGGGAAGACCAAGAAAGTTTCCTTTGCCTTCTGCACTGCACTGACAGCACAAAGACTATCTTAACCTTCACCGCCCACTCTTTACGGACAGCACGAATATGACCCCCCTGGTGTTACAAAAGTCCATAGGTTCCTAGGCCATAGGTAATTGCATATGTTGCATATGTGTAGTAACAACCTCGCACCCGTCCCCACAATGTGAGTGGGTCCAGAACGCCATGGTGTCACGTCACTGTAGCACTAATCCGCAGTAACACTCAACAGCATTTGGGATCCGTTGAATGTGGACATTTAGTGCAGGGGTATTTAATTATTATAATTTATAAGGTTGTAAAAAATTCATCTCAATTCCACTTTATACTCCCAATTGGATAAAAAGTGTATGTAATATTATTTTTATTTTTATAATTTTAATATAGTTTTGACGGCCAATTGAAATAAGTCTATTTTATAACTTAACCATATTGGCCTTCACAAGCTTTGACATGTTTGAATGAGGGATTCAAAATAGTAGTGATTTGATATAAACATCGAATTCGAAACTTCGAAAAATTCGAACTCCGTTTCCCCATGTGAAAAATGATTTTCCCGCTTTACTGTTGAAATTTTTCCTGAATTTTCTTTGCTATAAACCTCACTGAGCCCGAGACCTTTCGAATGCAAAACCGTGGAAATCGGTTCGTGCGTTCTGGATTTATAGGGTCAGGAAGGAAAACCCAACTTATTTGTATATAGTAGATATAATAAATACATATTTAATTGTTAACTCACCGGCCTCCTTGTTCACACAGTAAGGCTGTCTGGCATTCTTAGACATAGAGACATGGACGCTGTTGACCAGATCGGGCCTGATGGGCGCCTTAAATACGAACGGGAGTGGAAGTGAGGCTCCAGCGACTGCCTCATTCTTCTCTGTGTACACCGACACTAGCGGTCGGGCTACTGATAGACTCTGAAAGAAAAAAATATGTATGAAATCATATTGCACAATATTTATTCATTTATATTATGGCTGGTTTGGTTTGGTTCAGTATGGTCGATCCCGGTTGCCTTACAAACATCTATGGCAGTTGTTACGGGTAGTTGGAGCCCTCAAAAATCCAACCAGTCTAACTTAAAATTTTGATATCGCCATTGGTCATTGGACCATTGGTTTTGAAGGTCAGATGGCAGTCACTTCACGGAAAATATCAAAGTTCAGCCGCATCACAATTAGACTGAAAAGCCGACCCAAACTGAGCTGGGAAAAGGTTCAGAGAATAGATTATGGCTGGTTTAACAATTATTCTCAATTTTTCCAATAGCATGATTTTTACTGTGTGTGTTAATGTTAAATTAAAAGTCATCTATGCCCTATTTCCTGTACTAAAGAGGACCTGATTAAAGCCACTGCCTAGTGTGGTCGAAACGGTAGTTTTGCTGTCAAATAGGCTAAGCATAAGTGGATTGTTGATACGAAAGATGTAGGAAGTCCATTGTTTTTTCATCTTGTTATTACAATCTGCCACTTACTATATTTCGTGTTTTATTACTTCATAACCAATTTTAAAGCTATCAAAAAATTTGAATTTGTTGAGATACTTTTGTCATTGACTGTACTTCAGTGTTACAATTGTTTAATGTGTTTAACAGTATATTATTATCTCGTGAGCTGGTTAAGATTAAATTTGTGCTTTTATCTACTGAAAAAACTTAGTTCAAATCTATTACTTAAGAACAATACAAGATGCCCATAGTGTTGGGACAATACTACACATTTTATAACAATTTACATGTCTTTGTATTCCTCATGTCGACACATTACTATTTATGGAATAAATGTAATGTTTCCTAAGGGAATTTAATTACTCTGCCCTTTTTCATATACCTCGAAGACTATAATAGTGCGACAAGGAAGAGTAAAGGGCGTCTCATGCCTCATGAAAATTAAAAAAAGAAAGTATTCTATTTTCAAATTCGAACACAGTTAAAAATGATGTCCACAATAGAAATAAAGTAGTTACCAAGAAGGTTATAATGGTCAACAACTTTGAAAACTGAAGGCAAACGAAAGATCGTCAGCATTGAGATGACAAATCCGGTGTTCAACGTTCTCGAAGAACATAACCTCAAAATATAAACAAAACTAACAAATTTAAACTATTTAGGACTATATTTACAATGATATTTTTCTGTAAGCTTCTTGCATGAATCTATAGATCACACTTTCGATTGTATTAGTTGTAAAATCTAAGATATAAACAACTTTTTTACAATACAATGCAGTCACAGCGCGTTGTAGTCGTAATGTGATTCACTCATGCAATGCTGAAACAAATCAAGAGAAACTACCTATTATATATCAGTCAGCATTACGGGGTTCGTGATTTATATAGAAAGTATTGAGAAACACGTGTTCCGAATACGACTATTATTCCTACAGCAATATTCACTTTCACTTCCTTAAATTAATACACTTAAACATAAACGCCATTTCCGAGTGCATCAGTTTGTAATAAACTTACCATTTCGCTATATCAGCGAAGTTATTTCTCCAAAAACACACTACTGGCGGCGGTACAGACCATCCGCCATGCCACGGAGAAATAAAAGGACCGGAAATTGAAAGGTTTTTGACATTTTTAAAAGGCAGTGACCAGCTTAAAAAAAGAGGTATATATGGCCCTTAGTAATTTATGGTTAGTAAACTAATCTCATGAAGAATAAAATATTATGCAACTTTTTTTTTAAGATAAAACCCATAATTTATACCGTGTATGCGATATTTGGTAAGTGCCATTGGCATACATTTTGGATTATTCTGTCGAATTTCTTCAAGGACAAAATAATATCTATAAATACCAGTTCCGAAATTATAGTTGTCTATATCTGTACTATATGTTGCCGTATGACACTGACATATTGTTCATCACAATTTTAAGCCAGAAAACCTTAATTTTCTTTGTAATTGATTCATTAATTGATTCATATTTTAAGAATCAAATAAATAGTCAATAATTATGTATCACACATCCGTAAAAATCAATGTGCATTGAATATCAATGTGGGAAAGATCGAATGGACGCTAACAACGCACCGAACTGCAGTCATGCTCCTGATCTAAGCCAAGAAATACAGAAAGATCAATCTATTTCAACCAACACCATCTGTTTACATGAGGTGGAAACACCAACGGCATTTTCCTTTCTTAATAAGTCGAGTAGTCTGCAAGCTCCATTAACGATTAAAGGTTCTGAACTAATGCCTATCACGAACCAGCCTCGATTAGGAAGTTTGGCTTCACCAATGTCTCTCATTTCCAGTAATCACCCACAATCTCTATTTCTGCAAGCATTATCGAAATTAAACGAGAATTCGTTGAACGTTTCACTTACAAATTACTTTCAGTCAACCTTAGGTAAAATTGATTGGCAGACAGGAGATGTTACACCACCAGATTCTTTAACAAGTGCACCTCCATCTTATTCGTTCGTGTTACGACAAATGGCAGCTAGAAGAAGGCCCAGACTTATGGGAACATTTATTCCTTCTCCTTCATTTGTCCAGCATACTCCACCACCTACTTATGCTACAGCTTTCGATATTTATATCGACCCTGGGCCTCCTCCGCCGCCAAGAGTATATACATATGGATTTACTTCAATGCCTGTAGTATGTCCAGAATGTGGGTATTCGGGAATGACTGTTACAACCAGTAAAATAACCTTGTGTACCCATCTATGTGCATTAATCTTATGCTTGTTTTGTTGCTGGATTTGTGCTCCTTTACCATATGTTCTACGATCATGTAAAGATGTGTATCATTATTGCAGAAATTGTAGAAACTACATGGGTATGTATTGTCCCACAAGTCCAGATACTTCATATCCTTCAAGGTGTTAGTTGCCAATGTTGCCATCTAACTCAATCAGTATTTAATAATGTATTTTTATTTAATATTATTATATTAATTTTATAGAATTTATATATGTTTATAATTATAACAAACATTTTAATAAAATATTCTGGGACAATTTTTATATTTTTATTTCAAAACACAACTCTATTTAAAGGTCGGTCCACACGGCAGCTAATTATTAAATCGAAGCGACTAGATGGTCACGTCAAAATTTCTGTGTAGACGTGAATAGTGAACACGCGATTTCTTATTGCTGATGAACCGGCGACAAAAATTCGCTATTTGCCACCACTATGATCAGTGACATTGTCATTGTGAAGACATTATGTGCCTGTGCCTGTGCCATTTCAAAATGACGGAAGATTGTATACCTACAAGTAACCACAAGACCCGGTAATACAAGTCTATTACGAAAGCAATACTGATAGATCGCTAAAATGTAGACACAACAAATTAGTTCTAAATCACTATATTAGCAAGTCACCACTGGCCATCGATCAGTCTCGGTGTGTACCTAGCTTTATATGTTACTTACCATTAAATTAAAATCAAGTGATGTGATAATACATAGACAATATATTTTTTTTGCAAAGTATTTTAATTATTTATATTACATTTAAATTTTGTTGTATGTAGTTATCAGTACGTCCATAATTTTCATTATTTTATTGGGTTATATTGTTTCATTTTATTTTTCACTTCGAAATCATAGGATTTTGATTTTCAATAAACGATGCGTTCATAGTTTTCTAACTAATGATGATAAGTGTGATGGATAACATGAATTAACACTGTGGATTTATATGTATTAAAATATAAGTAGCAATAATAGTAGTTAATAAACTGTAAAATTTACACAAAAATGCTTGAATTTCCATTTGAAAAGTCGAATATATATTGTTAAATTTGAATGCGTTCACTATAAATGAAATTTCAACGCCCTCTAGCGACAATGTGTCCCGTGTAAAATTAGAAGTCACAGCCTTCCGCAAGTTCCGTGTGTGTTGCGGAAAAATCCCTTTTTGGGCGTCCGACCACATGTGTGAATAGTGAACAAAATATGGTTCTATTATGATTTTATGTTATTAGAAGCGCCTTTCTTAGTGATCAGTACACAACATCGATAGATTAAGTGCATACGGATCGTTCAGTGTACCAATAAAGTTGGAACAAGTCGACGGAAGTGCATTTTTTTCGATGTAAATACGGTCCAACCAGGGTCAATCCGGTGTGGTGCGAGAGGTTCGCGCATATTTCCCGGCGACCAACCGTGTGTGTGCGCCACTGAGACGTGTGAGTTGCTCGTGAATTATTCGACCTTCGCACTGTTCGATCGGGTACATCGGGAAAGTTCGTTTGCGATTTGGGTTAACCCCATCATGCCGTCGTGTTAAGGGGCATGGAGGCGCGCTCGTGATCGTCTGGCGGCGCGGAGCGCGCGCCCGGGCTTACATAACGAGGACAGCGGTGGCATGGCCGCCCGCGTGTCCGCCGAGGGCGCAGGACCCTCTTACGCGTCAGTGCTGAACTTTAGAGGTAGCGAAAGTAATAAAGAGAACATTGAGGCCGCACCAGGGGAGGTGCCGGACGCACCTCCCATAAAGCAGGACGATGAAGAAGAGGAAGGTTTTGTGCCTGTCATGTCGCATGCTCGTCGTCCTGCCAAAGGGCGACGGGATCGTGACCGTAGAGCGCCGCCCAGGCCTCACAAGGCCCCTCAAGCACATCCCGAGTCCCAACCAACACCAGAACAGCAACAAGCATCAGCGGAGAACCAGCCGAAGAAGTTTGTTGAAGCACCCATTCCTAAAGTCAACCCATGGCAGGTGAGTGTCATTACAATGTAAACAAAAACAATGCCATAACACGAATGATGCAATGAACTTCTAATTTTATTCTATATTATGAAATGGAACCTTGCACGAATATTTCAGTGTTTTCTAATCTGAACTTTATAGAGCGACCTGTATATTACACATATTCCAGCTGATATAACAATGCTGAAGGACTCGAATCTGACTGCCATTTTGTTATAAAAAAGGTTATGTAAATTTTAAAAATAACATGACTTGTAGCTGATAACTCAGCAATAAGGAAGCTCTATTTTATCAACTCGATTCCGTGTCTGTTACACTGTTTTGCTGTTTTTATATGCACACCTAATTATATTCCATTTTTAAGACAATCAAAACGATTTTGTAGTCTAATATTTGACACAATTCTTTGTAATTGTTATAACCTTGACTGAGTCAGGAGTTAGTTTGTGGTAGTTTTAGCCGCTGTATTCTAATCAAAAAATATTTTACAATACTGCAATACAATATTATTTAAGATTGATACACTATAGGCATATAATTTGTACACATAATGCAGTGTACCATGTCCAGGTAAAATAAAAATCAGATTTGAACATAGACTTTCTTTTTTCAAAAATTAATTTAACATTTAGGTAGGTACCTCCGTCATCTTTGTAGTAAATTTTGACTTTTATATGTTTTAAATATGTCTTTAAATGACTTTAGATTGGTGAGGAAAGTTCACCCTTCTTCACTAATGATTAAGTCATTTATAGATTCGATTCAGAGGTCAGTGAAATAAAAACTTAGCTAAACATAATACGTCATGCTTTCTGCTACCCATTGAGAACTTGACGGGATTTAGGTTATAGTGTATAAGCCCTTTTCCACTGGCACAAATACCAATTCTGCTAAATTATTATAGTTGTGAAAAAATATACCCTGTTATTTGGGAGTGATTGCAGTAAATCACAAAATGTGGGTATATAAAAGAAAAAAAAAGGAGATATAAAAGCGTAAAACACATTGTATACCCTATCCAAATCCAATAAATATACACATGTACTATAATTTATGTCATTTAATGTCTTTTTATTGCTTCAAAAGAAATTTTTTATTATATCGTAATTCATAATAATCTTTTCTTTTAAATATATATTTTCGATTCAGAGGGTTGAGTAAAATTTACCTACCCTCATATTATATTGTGTCTTAATGCTTTTTAATTTCTTAATATATTTTATTATTTCTTTGGGTTTTGGTACATATAATTGCATCCCACTTAAAACAGAAAAATAAATAATACATGCTGCCTAAATAAAGTACATAATAATTTTCACAAATGTATGTATTTACAAAAAAAAATGTATTAAAGTATGTTTATCCGCATTCTAGAACCCATAACACAAGCTAGTTAAGCTATGCTTACCATGGGTCTAGGTGGCGTTGTGTAGATTGTCCTAGAATATTTAAATATTTATTTCTGATTTTGGTAGGGTATACGGTATATTTTCCTATGAAATGCATGCCTCTGTTATCTATTCTCTTCCACCTAACTCTTCTCAGATAACAGGTGTGTTAATTATGTATTTTAGGACTAACAGAAATGTTATAAAATACAGCAAAAATAATTTCCTTTTAAATATGCAACTACCCAAGTTCAGTATTTTCTGTTTGAGTTTGAAAGTACCTAAGTATTTTCTATTTGAATGTGATACTACCTCTGTCTTTTCTGTTTTAATATGAGACTACCCATGTTATGTATTTCCTGTCTGATAATGTATGAAACAATCTAAGTTAAGTATTTTCTTTTTTATTTTTATTACTTAATACTGTTGTAAGGTACGATGAGGTTGTCACGTATAGATAAAAACCACAAAAGAAAAACCTAATTAAAAAAAGTATTTTCCTTTTGCAAATGAAATTTCCTATATTAAGCATTTCCTGTCTGATAAGGTTAAATACTGTTGGAATATGACCTACCCACGTAAAATATTTCAAGTTTGGATATAAAACTATCCAAGTTAAGGCCTAACAGGAAAAAAGGTCATATCCGCATATCATATAACCTTAAATTTAGGGCCTGATCTATAAATTGGTTTTGCAATGAGGGTTTTATGGTTTTTTTTTGTAATAGGGCTACTAAACTTTGAGGTTATGTGGGTAGTTAGCTGAAAAAAAGTTTTTTACTTTTACAATGTTACTGGCTTTAAGTTATATTTCTGGTGAAATAAGGAAGTGATAGAGGAAATGATATCTGACAGGAAGGAATGGAAAATAATGACATGCTGCATTGACCACAAAAAAAAAAAATAGTTGGGGGCACAACGATGATGATGACGGATGTAACTTATAAAAATGAATATGATGATATAGCAATAAAATCATCGTCACCTTGCAGACATGGTTTTCCTGAATGCATACAAGGCAAAAATGAAATCGGAGCTAAGGGTTCGCCAGCTAAATGACTTTCATTTTTGGTTTGGTTGTTGACCTTTCCGAAGATAAACCCAGTGCCATAGTCTCAGCCATTATCTAGCAGGTGTACTAACTTACAGGTGTGGCGGGTATGGATTTTAAATATTTTGGTAGAACCCCAAAGCAGCCCTATACAGTAATATAACTTTCTTCTTGTCTTTTGCACTGACAGCAAAGAAACCCTCTTAACCCCTGATGCCCCTGGTCTTGATGGGTCCATTGGGCCGTGTACTTGTCTGCCACGTACGGTGGAGCAATATTGCTAGCGCATCTATCGGCTTGTATAACCTTTTTAAAAAGTTAACTGTAGCTTTTGAAGTGTTATTTTCAAGTTCTACCTTCAATAATTTTTATAAAGAAAGTACCCCCCTTTGTTAGTGTGGTAGGCGGAGACTACATGACTCCATCTGTTAAGATCCCTGCATACATCATCTATAATCTATCCTATTTTTATAAAGAGGTAAAGTTTGTGATATCTTAGTAAATAATCTCTGGTTTACTGAACCAATTTAGACAATTTAGGGTGGATTGAATAAAAAAACACCCTCCGGCATGGGAGAAACCAGTCCACTATACTAAACTATACTATACTAATAGAAAGTCACGTTATTATGTCATAGTCTATATATTATTAAGCTATTGGGGAGGATTAGCAATGGGAAAAGGATCAGAAGTTCACCCGGGCAGAGGCGCATGCAACAGCTAGTATAAACTAATTTTATAATCTAATGTGCCTTAGTTAAGGGACGGGACCTATGCTAGGACCGTTAGTAGCGGCGTTGCCGGAACCAAATTAATACACAATGATGGCAACTTATACCATCGATTCGATAAATTAAGATGGAAAAATTTATTATACTTTTTCAGAGTACCCTCAAATATTTAATTATTGTGGTTATCATAATTATTTTTTGAGATCAACAAAATAAATAAAGATAGTAAATATCACGTCCCATTAATCAATAAAATCCATCTGTAACACACTGAAATAATATCACCACCCCGTGTCATGGCATTAGGGGAAATGTCTCACACAGGAGGGCTGATCACCCGTCCCGCCAAAGCCGTTTAGGGAATATCGGACTCGAACCGACTAAAACGCACGCCGTCAACATAGCCCTCGCACTTCGGCAGACCCCGGGCCATTTCGAGATGATCCCCTTCTTGTGGGACTATAGTGTCCCCATCTAGCCCCCCGACATGGGGAAACGCACTTCGAGCCGCGCCTGTCATTCAGCTAGGATGATAGGCGGCTCCACTCCTTCGCCTAGTCCCTCATTATGGACGGAGGTCTTAATGCGACCTCCGACACCTGAAACGTAAACACTGGAAGTAGACTCCTACTTACTACTTACTAAGAACGGAGTTTGCCATAGCTTATGATATTAGTAGGATTAAATTAAAAATGTAATTTTATATTATATCTTTAATTAATATTTCTTAGTGGCAAAATAATTGGGTTATCTAAGCATAGATAACAATAACTTGTTCAGTAATGTGTTCTGATTTATTCTATAACTTCTGTGCATCCTACCAGACAGGTTAGAACAAAAAATAATATTTAATATTTAGTAATAGCAGTAGCCTAGTGGTATGTGTAATGGACTGCTGAGATGAGGTCTCGGGTTCGATCCCAGGTTTACCATGGCACACGCCAATGACTGCGATGCTTTTTGAAGTTATGTGTGTATTTCCCGCAGGTTTATAAGTACCCGGTTAATGGCAATAGGCTCGCCACCTATTACATTGGGACCTAAATATAAACTGGCGAAATGTGGGTGCTAGCACCTCTGCCTACCCCTTCGGGGATATAGGCTTGATATTATAACAAAATAAAAAAAATAAACAAAAAATAATAGTAGTATGTAGCTCTTCCAGTTAGTCCCACCCTCTCCTTTCCTACACAGGACAACACGTGCAGGGCTTAGATGTCACCCGCATACGGTACAGAATAATCCATTAGGAACCAAACGGTTTCGTGAGTCTTTCTGCCGCACCATTAAATCTTGGAATTCCTTACCAGCTCATATGTTTCTTTCTTCCTACAGTACCGGGTCCTTTAAGCGGGTTGTGAAAGCTTTTTCACGCCCCGCTTGATCCCGCAGGAATCTGATGAGGCCGTGGAGATTTCCACGGTACCAATGAAAATAATCTGTAACGGTGGCCCCTTGCTTACCATCAGGCGAGGTGGATGTCGGATGACCTCGCTGCGAATTCTATCCTTACACGCAACGAAGTACTTACCCTAAACCCGAAGTAAGCATAGGTTAAGATCGGAAAAAGTTAATGCTTCGACGGGATTCGAACCCGCGATCTTTCCCTTACATGGAAGCCACGAAGTCACGTCTCTCTATTCAACCATCATTGGGCGATGGTGGGAGCCATCTACCGACAATCATACGAACTATCGGTCACAATGAATGACGTTACACTCATTTTTAAACATTGTATTGTGTTATGGATTCTATAATGCGGATAAACATACTTAGATACATTTTTGTACATACATAACTATACTTAGCCGCTACTATAGATAACCGCGGTAGCCTAGAGGAATGGGTAATGGACTGCTGAGACGAGGTCTCGAGTTCGATCCCAGGTTTACCATGGCACACACCAATGACTTTTCGAGGTTTTTCGAAGTTATGTGTGTATTTATCGCAGGTTTATAAGTGCCCGGTTAATGGCAATAGGCTCGCCATCTATTACATTGGGACCGATACATTAACTGGCGAAATGTGGATGCTAGCACCTTTGCCTACCCCTTCGGGGTTAAAGGCGTGAGTTTATGTTATGTGTTTTGTTATAACTATACTTGGAAACTCTCAGACCAATACTTAATAATCACCAACATATTCACTGAGCGGGAATCGAACCCGCGACCTCTGAATTAGCGCATAACGCATTACGTTCTATTCTAATGGCTGTTCTCAACAGTCACAATTTTTTTCCCACAAAACAAATTTTGTATTGTTTTTACAAGCTCACTTGACTCAGAGTGATTTGACTTGTAATACCAATGTTGACATCATTCTCTGAAGTATTTACCTGATTTATCATCATTGAGCATCGGAATTTAAAAAACCGCCGACACAAAAATTACCTTCAAATAATAAAAAATAAATAATTCATGCATTGTCGTGTCGGGGGACTTCTAATTGGTGAAGCACTCCTACATATTTTTTAAACGATCCAAGGTCCACCTTCCGCCTAATTCAGCTATCAAACAAAAAAAACTACATCGAAATCAGTTCATCCATTCGGGAGCTACGATGCCACAGACACACACACACACACACACACACACACACACACACACACACACACACACACACACACACACACACACACACACACACGTGATATAAGTTTCACTTCAACGTTTTTACGTCGGGGTTAAAATGAGCGCAGAAAGGCATTCTTTTAAGAATTTGTTACCGGCCGAAACCAGGACTCGAGCCGTAAGCTGTTTCATATATGCTACCAGTAGCACTAGCATGAACTCCTATCGAATTCGTAATGTAAAGGTTTCGAGAGAACGGAGCATTGTGATTGGCAGTCTGCCTCTTGTGAACCTGTGTGCGTGTGTAGCCCGCCAATCGCAATTGCTCCGTTCTGGCGATACCTTTACATTACGAATTCGATAGTATTTCGTGCTAAGGCTACAGGGCTCGAGCCGTGTTTCATATAGGCCACCAGGCACGGGTAACCTTGAACTGGCCTTACGCTAAAACACCCTTGACCTATTTAATGATTACGATGTACGTATCTTAATTATTAAATAGGTCAAGGGCCTATACTCTATTCTAACGAACTGAACCGAACTCAACTAAACGTATTAACTTTGTGTTGCGAAGCGAGAGAGGAGTCGCCGTTTCGATAATGTGACCGATGTTGCTTTTGTTCGTAACTATGGCTATGTCATGTGTTTAAAAAGTGAACGAAAAATTTATAAAACCCTCGACATAAAATAACTTTATGAGGTAAAAAATAAATAATTCTTGCGTTGTCGTGTCGGGGGACCTTGGATCGTTCCGAAATCACGACAACTTGTAATTTTATATGTATTTAATAGCTGTTGCCCGCGGCTCTGCTCGCGTGGATGTCGGATATCGCGCTGTGCAATATAACCTATATTACTCAGGGTGAATGTAGCTGTCCAATGGTGAAAGAATTTAAGACACAGTAGTTTTTGAGGTTTTTCATAACACACATATGTTACACAACACACAAAAAATACGAATTTTTCCTCTTTATAATACTAGTGTAGAAGAAACAAGATAGGTTATGGAAGTAAAATTGAAGTGAGCCTCGGAGACCACTAAGTCATACGAATATCCATGACAATCGTTTCTTTACGGATAGTTGAATTATTTGCAGCTCAAAAAAGTCAACAACTGTCCAACTTCAAAATATAGGTATCGGCAATGCGTTGTGCAGGTCAGGTGGCAGTCGCTTCATGATTTTCATCCACTAGGATCCCCTTATTAAGTGTGTTTCAGCAAGCAGTAGTGTAAATATAGATATGTCTCCCCAGTCGTTATTATACGTAGTAAGCCTTCTTGTACAGCGAAACCTATGCTCGGGCCCTCTCCGTGAGTAGCGGCGCTGCCGTGAAACAAATAACTACAACACGATGGCAACTCAAAATAGCCGTCGATTCGACAGAAGAAGAAACCATTGGACATCGTAAAGTAGTCGCAGCAAGTTAAATTCTATTATTAGTAAAACTCACCAACACGTGACAAAACATGTGTTAATTTTGAGGTTATGTTATCAGTATAGTAACTTTATCAGCAACCGTTCTCATATCTTGACACATTTTCGTAATCGTGGCCATATTCGTGGCGGGGCTTGCTACAGATTATATTATTGTACGTTTTGTGCATTCGATATTTCAATTTACGCGCGAACTTTTGACGTAAGATGCGGAACAAAAAAAAGAATGCTACATTTGCATTCGATATTCAAATTCACGTGGTAATATTTTAGCGTAAGAAGCATAAATTAAGATGTCTACCATAGATTTTAAAATAAGCGCTTCATTAGCGCCAATGTGTTGAGTCGTAAAAATTAACAACTCGATTTCAAACAAATTGTTTTGCGCCAGAACACACAGGCAGGTGAAGTACAGGCGGGTGAAGCGAGGTAAACTAACATGCATAAGATGTCTGCATTAAAAAGGTCAAACTATAGACATGACGTTTTTCTTTGCAATTATTGTTCATTCTTATATATAATGTAAAGCTTCGTATTCATATGTAAATAACGAACATACTTCACACATATCTTTATCTTACGAGTATTTGTTAAACAAATTACAAACCATAAATTAATTTTGCGTGAAAACTAGACTTTTCAGAGAGGATTGGACTTGTTCACGCTTCAAAATAGACCACCTTGAAGGTTTACTTCATGTACTTAGTTGTCTATAGGTCACGCGATACACGGGCGTTCCCCAGCTGACTTGCCGGACCACCGGAAATGTCTCATGCGTCACCTTACACCCCGGCAATTATGAGACGACGTGCGGTTTTAGTCAGTTCGAGTCCCATATAATCGTCAGCTGACAGTAATATCTGCATCTGTGGGGATTTCCGCACGAAAAAAAAATGATAACACCGTTAAACAGAATTAAATTAAATTACACAATATTGACGCCTGATCACGATATTGGATCGCAATATTTATTGACTGTCTATCTATGTGTTACAACTTCGTTCAATATGTTATACATATCAGTTTAAAATCCAAATCTTTATTTATGAACTACCGTCTTACGATCACAAATGGCTGCCTGATTGCCGTCAATAGGTGGTGTGAACAACCTGCATTACACAATACAATATTGCAATCTGCCACTTTATCATGTCTACGAAGAGATACGCGTTATCGGACTGATTTGTGTGCGGCCAGTGTTGGGTGTCGTGTGATTTGTTCTGTACTCTTTGCACGAAAACCTATCGAATTCGTAATGTAAAGGTATCGAGAGCGCATTAGACAGCCTGCCTACTGTGCCCCTGTGTGCGTGAAGCTCCCCAATCATAATTCTCCGATGTTTCGAATACTTTTTGGTAGGAAACTGCTAGTACTTTAAAAATGAGGGTTCCGCACTTTATCCCACGCCCGTTCAAGCTGTGGAATGGACTCCCTCATGTGGTTTTCCCAAGTGACTACAAAATGGGGTTCTTCAAGAAGGGCATTAGAAGGTTTCTACAGGGTCGTCAGCACGATTGTAACGACTATGGTGTTGCAAACGTCTATAGGCTACGGTGACCACTTTCTATCAGTAGGGCAGTATACCTGTTGCCACCAAAGTG
The DNA here is from genome assembly GCA_963691645.1 of Pelosia muscerda. NCBI lineage: Eukaryota > Metazoa > Arthropoda > Insecta > Lepidoptera > Erebidae > Pelosia > Pelosia muscerda. Next base: position 3,326,008 of record OY829125.1, read on the forward strand.
GTATAAAAAAACCAAATTGAGGTCCAAAACTGTATTAACGTAATCCATTTTGGGTGTTATTTATGTGTTCTGTGGCGACCACCTGGCTACGTGGGTTAACAAATATCTGGCAGGGTAGACCCAAGAAGTGCTGGCTTGGCGTCGTGGAGGATGACATGCGTGCCGTGGTAAATCGAGCAAAGAGAAAAAAAAACCTAGGAGAAAGTTTCGGGATTTACGCAAGGATTATTGACAATTTTTTGCTAATTCACGCACAATCGCACAATCAACTTGACAATATGATAACAAAATGGCGCCGTAAAATTTTAATAGCGGCTTATGAAACAATGCTTCCCGTATTTAATATGCGGAAAATTATTGCTATTGATAAGATATTATATTGAAATATCGTTTAATATGACGTAGGGTTGTCAGCGATGTGAAATATAGGGGAGTCGGCTTCAGGTATATCTGATGACTGCCTCTGGTTAAGACGCCACGGTATCTTCCGTTGCAATTACCGGAGGTAAATAGGCTAGCTAAAACTTTTGTGCTGTCAGTGGGAAGACCTATTTGTTTCCTGCACTAGTGGCACAGAAGCTCTATTAACCTTCCTCCTACCATTATCACCACCGCTTCAAGTATGTACCATACTGTGAAATAGACATAAATGAGAGAACATTGTTGTCGTCTCTTCATCAAAATTTCATACCTTTCGTACCCTGCACAATCACCACAAAGTCTTAAACAAAGCATTCTGCGTTACTAAAGTGCATTATCAAGATGTTTGCCGGTCATTATATTGTATATTTGTACCGTATCTGCGCAGGTAATCGACTCAGTACAGGTAGTAGGTTCGATTGTATATTTTCTTTACAATATGCCGTAGTTGCAGGGCAGGGTCGCCTACCTGGTTTCTTTCCGTATACAGCCGCACTTAAATGTTGCAAAATGGTTGCTAAGTACAAATATTGGGAATGGTTTGGCCGATTTGAATAGTTTCCTTTTTTTAGGGCAATAATAGTCGGCCATGTTATCGTCGAGAGCATGTAAAGTCGTCGTCGGTCGTTACGGGTAGTTACAGCCCTAAAAAGCTCAACAATTGGTCTAACTGCAATGCGTTATGGAGTTCAGAAGTCGGCCGTTTCACGGCAAATAATTATCTTAGTTCAGCCGCGTTGCAGTTAGACTGCAAAACGCGGTTAGGTTATTTGAAAAATATAAAAAGAATTGCTTTCTTTATTGTAAAGTCCAAGATTCTTGCAAGTTGTGAACCCTAGATTATAACCTCAATCCTATTATGCTGTAAAGCCTAAGCTTCAGATTATAAGATTCATTACTTGTCTGCCCCTTTTTATTATTTGTAAAATGCTTTTTGTAACTTGTGGAAAATGAGAGGTAGTTTTTCGTTTTTGAAGACAATAACGTTGCACGTACGCTCAGGCTGTGTAATGAACATGGAAACGAACCCGAGCCCTCTAGCCTTAGCACGAAATACTATCGAATTCGTAATGTAAAGGTATCGACAGAACAGAGCATTGCGATTGGCGGGCTACACGCGCAGGTTCACAAGAGGCAGACTGCCAATCACAATGTTCCGTTCTCTCGAAACCTTTACATTACGAATTCGATAAGAGTTCATGCTAGTGCTACTCGTCTCAGCAGTCATTACCCATACCACTAGGCTACCGTACCGTAAAGTGCACACCTAATGAAGTTTATAAGGTCAATGTGACATGTAAATTGTCACAATGTAAAATACATATTTACGAATGACCTGTCCAGCAAACAATCAGAATGCTCCGTCATGCCCACCCACGTGATGATGAGACATGAAGTATGTCAGATGTCCCTCTGCCCATAAAACGACCTCTGATATCCAGAAATATTTAACTTTCATGTTTTTTTTTAAATCACTACATAGCATAAAACAAAGTCGCTTTCTCTGCCCCTATATCTATGTATGCTCAAATCTCTGAAACTACGCAACGGATTTTGATGTGGTTTTTTTAATTGATAGAGTGATTGAAGAGGAAGGTTTATATGTATATAACGTCATGCCACAACCAACTGGTGCGTAGCAGAAGTGTAAAATGTTGCAAAAACGGGGTGACGCAGACGAAGTTGCGCGGGTCAGCTATAATAAATTAAAAAAAATAATTCTAATATTCCATCTAACCCTTCCAGCCAAGCTCAATGGCTTGTGTTAGGAGTGGGTTCACGTCGGTAATGTAATGACCAGGATTGGAAGCCGGGATTTCTCAATTGTAAAGCCGACTTTTTACTGTCAGTTTCCCCATTGGAAGTAGTAATAGTAGTAGTAACCATTCATATTCACTATATCCAGGGACTAGATGGGGACACCGTGGTCCACAACCCAAAGGGGACCATCTCGTAGTAGCCGGGGTGCGAGGGATATGTTATCTCTATCTCACGTCCGCCAACCGGAGACCCGAAAACGGCGTGCGTTTTAGTCGGTTTAGCCGGTCTGACAACCACTCTCACCGCCTCCGGTGTAGGGAAAACAATATCCTACCTTTGTTTGCCACTTCAATACTGTATAGAAATAAGAAATACGTTAAAACTGATCTTGTCGCCACTTTTACCGAAAGAATGACTTACATTTACAATATTTACAGTAATAACCTTGTGTGCCCGTTGACGTGTGTTTCAATATATTAGAATAAATTCACAGAAATACGTCAATTGCAATCAGTACCCGATTAAATAGACTTTTAACGCAAAATGTGACTGTGGCCAGGTACGCTCACTATTCAGTAAACGATCAGTAGCACTAGCATGATCTCCTATCGAATTCGTAATGTAAAAGTTTCGAGAGAACGGAGCATTGTGATTGGCAGTCTGCCTCTTGTGAACCTGTGTGCGTGTGTAGCCCGCCAAACGCAATGCTCCGTTCTGTCGATACCTTTATATTATGAATTCGATAGGAGTTCATGCTAAGGGTACAGCGGGTTAAGCTACCTTGGCGCGGTTACTATTTTGATGGGTGATCGCTTAGTAGTGTTTTGTCTGTACACATTAATGAACCCGTTACCCAATTTAATATATCAGTGATCAGACTTGTGACTTTTAGTATAAACATTATCATCATCATCATCACCATCATCATCATCATCAAAATCTTTGCGTCCAAGAGCAATCTGCAATCTTGCGAAAAATCCCCACCGATACCCCCCTTCCCCGCCGGAGCCGGTCGGACTCGAACCGACCAAAACGCACGCCGTCTTTGGGTCTCTAGTTGCCGGAGGTGAGATAGTAGTCAACATATCCCTCGCACCCCAGCAGACCCCGGCCATCTCTATCGAGATAACCGCCTTCAGTTGTCTAGGCCATTGAGCTAGCTCTGTCCGTATTTTAACTTTGTATATTCTTTCTATCTTAAATGAGCTTGCCGTGCCATCAACACTAAACTATCTATACTTCCACCGCCCCTAACCCCATTTACCCCCCCTGCGAAAAATCCTCATCGATACCCCCTTCCCCACCGGAGCCGGTTGGAGAGGTTATGTCGGACTCGAACCGACTAAAACGCACGCCGTCTTTGGATACTTAGTTGCCGGAGGTGAGATAGTAGTCAACATATCCCTCGCACCCCGGCAGACCCGGGCCGTCTCTTTCGAGATGACCACCATCGGGCGTAGGGACCACGGTGTCCCCGTCTAGCCCCCGGATATGAGGAGGCGCACTTTGCTCTTCCGCCGCGGCCTGCTTCTGCTAGGATGACAGGCGGCTCCACCCGTCACCCCCAGGCCCACGCTCATGGAGGACGGAGGTCATTCTGCGACTAATCTGCCTAATTGCCATTAAAACGTTCAACTAACCTACCATGTCACATGTTGGAGGCTGGCCAATTCAAATGTTATCCAACTAGTTTGCCCATAACAAGGTTTTATTACGTTTAAACAAAAGATTTTTTTGAAGGAAAATAAATGCAAAAATATGTTCTACGAAAAATATCTAACGTACTCGATGTTGGGCGTTCTTGGTACATTTTTTTAGATAGGGTAAAAACCATTAAGTGACAGCCCTTTTTCTAATAATATTTTTTTTATTTACTTAAAACGCGCATTCTAGAACCCAGAACTTAGGTTAAGCTTACCATAGATCTAGGTGACGTTGTGTAGATTGTCCTGGAATATTTATTCATTTCATTTACTCATTTCATTCATTTATTCATTTCATTTACTCATTTCATTCATTTATTCATTTCATTTACTCATTTCATTCATTTATTCATTTCATTTACTCATTTCATTCATTTATTCATATCATTTACTCATTTCATTTATTTATTCATTTAAATTACTCAAATAAATGAAATTATTCATTCATTTCATTGTTCTTATATTCTTATTAACTTAGTTTCGCCGTCATAGACCGGTAACTTAACTTCTTAGTCGAGTGTGGAGCTCTATGGTTTTCATCGATTTTATAATTCATTATTCATACAGCTTCTATACACACTGACATATTTTTTGTACTTAAAATAGTCAATGTACCGCCGAATTATAGCATTACCAGCTCTCGTGTTTCCTTCTTCCTACAGTCCCGGGCCCCATAAGCGAGGCGTGAAAGAGCATCTGATGAGGCCGTCCAGCTGAGCGCCACCATTGTAACACACGTGTTTGTAATGGTGAAACTTTGCCTTCAGTTTACCATCAGGGGGGAGAAGTTAAATTGACGTGCCCTAAATAAAAAAGAAAAAAGATCTGTTGACAAATATTATTCATCTATTATTCTCTTACATCGACAGTTTATAAATATATCTCACCCGTATCTATCTGCCTCTGGGAGAATCTCGAATTTTGACACGAAAGCTGCAGAGTTTTTCCAAGCGACTACAAAATGGGCTTCTTCAAGAAGGGCATTAGAAGGTTTCTACAGGGTTGGCAGCACGAGTGTGCTGCCTCTGTTTTTGCAAACGTCCACAGGCCACGGTGACCACTTTCCATGAGGCGGGCCGTGTGCTACTAACTATAAAAAAGAGGGAACAAATTGGAACGTGTAAAAAAAAAAAATTTCGCCAAATTAGGACTTCCTTACGATTTTACTATCGAAATTGTGGCCAAAATCTTTTTTTCCGAAACCACTATAAAATCAACCGGTATAATGTTCTCTTCATTTTACGCCGAACAATCCAATTCAACTATTCTAGTCTATTGTACAGTTTTTTTGGAGAAAATATTACGCATATTTTTAATCGCGGAAGTGACGTAACAATGCACGAAACAGCAAGGTCAAAAAAGTTTATAAGGTGTCTTAAATAGTCCTTTTAAAATAATATAATTCACGAAGTTCCAGTTTGAAGTTATCTGTAAGATGAGCATATAAAATTGTGCCTTAATAATAAAAAGATAAAACTTGATATTACGTGAATACATTACGGCATTCTGGCTTACGACCTTGAATTACGAGATACCGTATTCTTGTAGTTTGAAGCAATATCGGTTCGATGGAGATTCTATTCTAATTTTACAAGCTGTTGTTATCTAACAAATAGCGTGGATTTCGGTTATCGCGCAGTTCAATATAGCGTATGTTACTCAGGATGAATGTAGCTTTCCAATGGTGAATGAAATCTTTAAATCGGCACAATAATACACACACACACACACACAGAGACACACATTAAAAACAATTTTTTCTCTTTATAATATTAGTAATGTTTTCAACTATCTGTAATGAATCATCGACTTACACTTATACTTTTCATGACGTATAATTTTATTGTTTGCGGTGAATAACACGATAATTTGTATCTATTCATGTAAATAGCTCTACATACGTTACAGTCGGGTCACGGCATTTTGTGTGACACGGTATCGAACTCAAAACTGCTTATATACCAGCCACACAACTATTGCTTTACCGAGCCTAAGTTTCAGTTAATCCCTGGACAAGTATAGAAACTGCACCTGAATGTCATAAACACAGGCCACAGTACATGATGGGCATAGAAATAACCCATGATGGGCATATAAGTAACACCATGATGGGCATATGTATACCATAGCTTTGAAATTGCCTGAAAGGTGTGTCTTCAGTAGAATTGTGGGACGTGGCGCCCATCAAGTATATTTTGTCATTGCAACTTGACAATGTTGCAACCGGAAACGGTGCACACAGTGAGCTAAACCTGTCGAATGAGCTTTTAATCAGAATTACTCGTAACTATCACGATATTCCAACGGAATCTAAGGAGCGGGTGAAAGAGTGGAGTGATGCCACCCGAACGCGTCACATGCCCATGCGTGAAGCAACGGACGGCCTTAGTTCGTATGTATCTCGCAACAGTATCGCACTTCCCACACATAATATGTATGCAGCAAAAATAAACTATTCAGCTAAATATAATGACGACGTTATTAGTGGCCATGACAGTTGCGTGGTGCGTACGCGCACCGACCGAGATGAAGGATTGTTGATGAATGATCTTGTTTGGTTTGTGTGACAATATTTTTCAATTTTCACAATTAAGATACATGTGATTGTGATTTTAGTGGAGTGCAAGACAATTTTTTTCAAATCAAATCAAATCAAATAGTTTATTTGCTAGAATATGGTACAATAGATATTACAAAATTATGTCTAACTTGATGGAAGGTTATTAAATATTCTAATACACATGCAGTAAACATTTTTTCTATATATTTCTAGATTAATTTTATGTAAATGTAGCCTGTTTTTATGTCTCGTCCGGCTATTAGCATAGTCACCAAGTTTATCGAATAGATGGGGGTGTTTTTTGACAAAGATACATATTTCGAAAATATATAGACAGGGTAATGGTAATTTTCCGAGACTCACGAAAACTAGGTAGAGTCATTGAAGTGAGTATCTATGGGTTTGATTCCAGCTAAATGTAGTGTTCATGGATATGTCTAATTGCATTGATTTGAATAGGAAGTGTAACGTATTATGTTTATATTCGCATTCTGTAACCTGTACTGTGCTGTGAGAGACGGTTCACTTTGGCGTCCTAGATGGCGCTGTCATATGTCCTAGACACACTCACTTAAAATTTCTATGACAGATTTTAAAACTTACATGACAGAAACGATCACGATTTTAATGACACAGGGTCATCATCATCTTCATCATCATCATCATCATCATCATCATCATCATCATCATCATCATCATCATCATCATCAACAACACCATCATCATTATCATCCTTGCATTTGGCAGACCCGGTCGAAGCCTGATGATTGTCGGTAGATGCCTCCCACCTTTGCTCCAAAAGATAGTTGTACAGGAGAATTTCAAATCATTCAGACGTGAATTTGTGGCTCAGCGGTCAAAGCATAGGCATTTTTTTATCGTGCGAAATATCCCCCCGGACACTTCCCACCGGAGCTGGTTGGGTAAGTTATGTTGGACTTGAAATCTTTGGATCTTTGATTGCCGGAAGTGAAATTATAGTGATTATACAAGACATATCTTTCGCACCCCGGCAGACCCGGGGACATCTGAGATAACCTGCCGTCGCGGCCTGCTTCTGCTAGGATGACAGGCAGCCCCACCTGTCAACCCCAGGTCCGCGAGAACATACCCTGGTAAGGGAAAGATCACGTGTTCATGTAAACGTTGAACCTCACTGTGTGTTTTACCGCCTATACAATGGCTTGTGTTCAAAAGAATTGTTCGATATGATTGCCCACACCTATTTGCTATCATTGCACCACTCGCCATAGACAGGGAGTTCATCCTCACACATTACTGCCGGAAACAGTGCGCTTTGTGCGGTATGAAAGGAGCTTCATCCTACGCACTCTCAAGCTGTGGAATGAACTCCCTGCCGTGGTTTTCCCAAGCGACTACAACATGGGTTTTTCAAAAAGGACATTAGACGGTTTCTACAGAGTAGACAGCACGAGTGTAACGCCCCTGGTATTGCAAACATCCATAGGCCACGGTGACCGCTTTCCATCAGGTGGGCCGTGTGCTTCTCTGCCACTTAAGTGGTATAAAAAAAACATACACCAAACAATATTCTACAAAGTCGTAATCGTTAGTATCATAAGGCTTTTATGGGTTTAATGACGCACAGGTGATACTCAGTTTGACCTTGACATTATGGTGTGTATTTACCCAACAATACGTAACAGCTGACTTTGAAATAACGGTTTTGTTCTATTTGCGGTGAATGGTACAACTTTTGAATGTAGACTTTCAATGGTAAATTATAGTATATCTTTAGTGCATACTGATGTCGGTTATCGCGAAATGCAGGGTGTAACTTTCCAATGGTGGAAGAATTTTTGAATATGGTGCAGTCGTTTTTGAGTTTAGCAGACAAACATATACACACACAAAATTTTTCTTGTGGTGGTATATTGTGGAAGTGGCGTGTATATCATTGAGTTTATGTAGGGTATGCAGTATCTTTAATACTGTATACCCTACATATATCATATGTTTAAAAAATACAATTTTAAAAGTTATTTATTATGTATACACCTTTAAACGGCACTTACAAAATGTCCATATTAAAAATATATTATAGGTTAGTTTACCATAAGGCCACCAGACATACTCAAGCATGCCTGAAAATTCCGTTCCGGTCTAAGGTGTACCTAATTAAAAGTAAAACGAGCATATGACAAGCATAAAATCAGCACATTTTGGGCATAGAAATATCACACGCTTAGAATAAAAACTACTTGATGGGCATAGAAACAGCATGTAACGGGCATAAAAATGCTCAGATAGGCATAGAAGTATCACATGACTGACATGAAAAGGTACATGATGGGCATAGAAACAGCACGGAACGGGCATAAAAATAACGCAGATAGGCATAGAAATAGCACATGACTGGCATTATATACAAACAAAATGTCATGTTTACGAATGTCACAAGTCACCCACCGCTTTATTAGTGGGTACAACATTTACTGTTTGTATTACGTTCAACTGGATGCCTTGGCCGCACGCCAATATTAAAAAGTTTTTTTTTTTTTTTTTTATCTATGGCACGTCAATTTGACTTCACCTCGCCTGATGTTGAGCTGAAGGCAAAGTCCCATGAAAGAGGGTCACCATTGCAAACACGTTCAGTGCTACAATGGTGGCGCTCAGCTTGACGGCCTCATCAGATGCTTTTTCACGCCCCGCTTAAAGGACCCGGGACTGTAGGAAGAAGGAAACACGTGCGCCGGCAAGGAATTCCAGGACTTAATGGTACGGCAGAGAAAAGACTCCCCGAACCGCTTGGTTCTTGATGGAATACTCTGTAATATCTTGATGGAATAAGTTTAAGTGGATTGTAAGAATGTTGTTTAATTTAATACCTAAGAATCTGCTTTAGCTCTATAATATTTATTCGTGCCTTACATCGCCAAAACAGCCTTATTCGCGGATCCGCAGTCGCAAAACTAAAAATAAATAATAATACTGGTGGACTCAGCTATTATTGTACCGATAGTCGTTTCGGTCCACGGACTCATCGCAAAGAGCCTTGACCAACACCTTAAGAGGCTCTGGTTAGACAGCTTGGATCTAGGGTTTGATACAGAAGGCAGTTTTGCTAGGCACGGCACGCATAGTGAGAAAGTTCCTCTCCCTGGAGCCCTAACTACCGGTGGCTTGGTCCCTGTACACGACGGATTATATAAACAATCTATGACGGGCATAGAAGTATTTATTTGGTATAGATTAATACGTCACTGCCATAGAAATAAACTGTAAAAAAAACATGTTTACAAACGTCACAAGGCACACAGCTTTACGATTACATCACGAACTGTTTGTAGTTTACAACTGGATGCCTTGGCTTCACTCCAATATTAAAAAGTATAACAGGGGACCATAGACCGTGTTATTTTATATGATAACTAGCTGTTGCCCGCAGCTCCGCCCGCTTAACTTGGGGTCAAGATATATGCCGGTAACTATACTGAACGCTTTACAATACAAGAGTCACACTATCCCTCGCAGTAGGTGTTGTACACCTTTTATTTGTTTTTTTTTTCTCCTAAGACTTTCAATATTCTCGACCATGTGCTACAGTACAATGGGACTGATAACAACGGATTTCCTGTGAGGTATATCAGTAGCGTTTCTATGGAGTAATGTTTGGTTTACCATAGCACATTGCGAGCAAAAAGGCAGCCGTGGTGAGTCATTGGTGTGCCGCTCGCATGTGTTATGAAGAGATTGCAAGCAAAAACATAGAATATGATTTTTTTTTGTTATGCCGCAGGGGGCTGTAACGAGTTACCAACATGAAGTTTTAGTAATTTTATTCTATTTTGTAGTGAGTGTAAAAGTTTTGATGGATGATTGATCAACTGGTCTTAACTTATGTTATTGGGCTGCGTGCTTTTGCGGACACTTCGACCTTCATAGATCCTTTTGTCCCACCCTGGTCCCTAAGTTAGTTTTTATCGTGCCACGGATACCACCCCCACCATAGCCGGTGAAGGTGGTTATGTCGAACTCGAACCGACCAAACCGTACGCTATTTTATAATACACTAGTTGACCCGCGCAACTTCGTCTGCGTCACCCCGTTTTTGCTACATTTTTCATTTCTGCTCCGCACCAGTTGGTTGCAGCATGATGTTATATACATATAAACCTTCCAATTCAATCTCTCCATCTATTAAAAACATCATCAAAATCCGTTGCGTAGTTTTGAAGATTTAAGCATCCAAAGAGACATAAGGACATAGAGATATAGGCACAGAGAACGCGACTTTGTTTTATACTATGTAGTGAAGACAAATCTCCTGCACCCTGGCAGACCAGGGGAACGCAGTTCTACTCCTCGTGTCTGGTGTACAACAGACGTTTCATAATTGCACAATACTATTTAAAAGTATAAAAATATTTCGCCCAGCAATAAATTGTCAGTCGTAACAAACTGATTATAAGCAAGGCCTTGAGATAACGCTCTGATAACAGCACCTACCAGCCATCGATCAAATTACGTTTAAACTTTTTAGATTATGCACTATTTTAAGTATTAACTATTACAGTGACGAGTGAATATTAGAACCGGTTCAGTCACCGGTTATTTGATATCGGTTACTGGTATTATTCGGTGTTTGTTATTACTTTTAGTCTGTCCTGCTTGTTAGGTGTAACTTATTGAAAGGAGATAAAACGTGGGTACTGACTTTGGACCAGGTATTTTTTCAAAAGGCTGGATTATATAAATACCTCACTAATAAACACACATCACATTATATAAATAGCTCACTAGAGAGGTTTTGTGTTGTCCGTGGGAAAACCAAAGGCTTATCCTACATCTTTTGCGCTGACGACACAGAATGTCTCTGTTCTTACAGGGGTTGCGGCACGAGTGTTATTCCTTTGGTGTTACACTCGCCCATAGGCCATGGTAACCACTTACCATCAGGTGGGCCGCTTGCTTGTCTGCGACCCAAGTTGTATAAAAAAAAACCTACTGGTGTTCTAGCAAGTTACGTTTAAACTTTTTTTTAAATCACTCATATTAAAAAGGTTACCGTGGCCTATGGAAGTTTGCAACACCAGCAGTGCAATTCTCTAAGTATACATCGTTGGGCTCGTCGATGAACTCCACGTAGAGTACAACCTATAACTGACGATTAGAGACCTGTACTGATGTTTCTAGGCTGTGCCTACATCGAGTTCAGCGTAGAACTCAACGCAGAATGGTTAAAGAATTGGGTTACTGCAGTTCTAGGTTGGTAGCGTCAGTTCTAGGCTGTGCTCGTTGTTGAGTTCGTCGACGAGCTCGACGATGTATGCTTAGAGAATTGCAGCGCAGGAGCGTCACACACGTGCTGCCAAACTTAATGCTTACTTCTGATGCTTTTTTCTAGCTGTGTTTACAGCCAGGATAAAATAACTATTAACACACATTGCTATAGGGAAAGTTCCACGCACTTACTACGCCTCAAATTGCAATAGGGTACTATGAATATTGGGGTCCGAACCCTTCTTAATAGATTTTTGTTGTTCGAATTACAATGTGCGGCCATCTTGTAAAGGGTAGCGAAAATAACATTGGTAACCTTGAAATGTGTGTTTTTATCAACGAACCTAAACATTATTCAGTTCCCGGACCCCCTGCGAAATTTTATAAGCGATTAAAATGGACTGCTGATACGAGGTCTCGGGTTCGATCCCAAGTTTTACCAAGGCACACACCAATATCTAACTTTGCTTTCGAAGTTATGTGTGTATTTATAGCAGGTTTATAAGTGCCCGGTTAATGGCAATAGGCTCGCCCCCTATTACATTGGGACCTAAACATAAATTGGCGAAATGTGGGTGTTAGCACCTCTGCCTACCCCTTCGGTGATATAGACTATGAGTTTATGTTATGTTCTTCAAGATATGGTATTAGAAGGTTTCTACAGGGTCGTCAGAACTAACAAACATCCACAGGTCACGGTAACCACATTCCACCAAGTGGGCCGTGTGCTTGTTTGCCACCTACGTGGTATTGATTGAGTGTTGAGTTGAGGTTAAGATAGTTTACGTGTTGTCAGCGGAAAAAACAATGCAGGGTTTCATACCATCACAGAGCAGTGTCTACTTAAGCCTTTGGTCTTCCCGCTGATAACTAAAAACCTCTCCAGTTAGTTCTGGCTATCTTACTCTCATAAAACTACTAAATGTATGAAAAAAAAGTAGAGGTTTGGTACAACAGTTGACTACTTTCTATCTCGGGAATAAGTTTCTGTATATCGTTAAAACGAGTTAATTATGCCTCGAGCAATAGCTAATATCGAATTTACAAGTTTCATTAAAATTAGCACAGCAATTTAGGCTGTGTTCATAGCGGGCGTAACTTTTTTAAATTTATTATATATATAATAATAATATAAATTATAATATCTAAGATATAAATTAAAAATATAACGATCGATTTAACATGAATTTTTAAATAAGCCATCTATCGACGCGTTTCGAAATCACAGTTATGTTCACCTTGATTTATGGTTGTGTGAATTACGTATTGAGATAATAATTCTGAAGTAATCCGATAGATGGTGCTATATGACGTGTAAAACATTTAAGTTTTAGTTTTCCTCTTTGTATATTATTGAGGACTTTTATACAAATGTACATGCCATTCCCATCGTACCTTTTCACATATTTAACTAGTAAACCCGGCGAACTCCGTTTCGCCATGTGAAAAACGATTTTCCCGCTTTTTGTTAAAAAATTTCCTGAATTTTCTTTGCTATAAGCCTCACGGAGCCCGAGACCTTTCCAACGAATGCAAAACCGTGGCAATCGGTTCGCGCGTTCTGGAGTTATAGCGTCAGGAAGGAAACCCGACTTATTTTTATATAGTAGATTAACTTACAATTCGTAACATAGCAAACTTTAAGACTATAAGCTTCAGATTAAGGTGTGCACAATTGCTGAAAGATACCTACATCATACTTATTAAAGCTCTGCCCTCTTAAGTTGTAAGATGATGACATAAGCATATAACCTTCCACGATAAACTGACTATTTATAACAAAAAGATTTATTCGATTCGAACCAGTAGTTCTTGAAATTAGGGCGTTCAAACAAACAGTCAATTAAACAATCAAACTAACTCTTCAGCTTTTATTATGTTAGTAGTTAGGTTAGTAGAGATTTTTTCATTTTCTAATCTTAATCTAAACTGTTAACCGTTCAGTATTAAAAATTTTAATCCAATCAAATGTCCATAACTTTATATTTTTAATTACTTTTACTTCATTTTATAAACAGCCATGACAATTTTCTAGTTAATTAACGGTTGCAAGCGCAGGTGCCAATTCTCGTTTCGTGTCCCCGACAACGTCCGATGAAAGCCGAAGTTAGCTGTACCTTTAAACTCTGTACACACTGCACCCATCGCGAACATAATTATGACTTTGCTCACATTTTTTACCCTACATTAACCCAGAATTCAGCCTTCTAGTATATTTTTTTTTAGCTTTCAAGTCTAAAAAAATTGCAGGATCATAATTATGTCAATTGATTTTCGTAGGACTTCCAACTAACCTAAAGTAGTGAAAATCTCTATAAATTAAATAACAATGAATCGCGAAATATGTTTCTAAGCCCATTAGCCGAAGACGGCTGAAAGTACTTTTTACACAATGACATATTCCTTGAACTCAAGGTTTTTATATAACAGCGGGAACGAGATCAGAAGTCCACGCGTGCGGAGTCACGGGCAATAGCTAGTTTTAATAAAAATTATAAACTTCTCACATAAAAAATACCTATGATAAATAATACACTGACGGACTCATAAACTGCATCAAAGTAATAGACGACTTTGAAATAAATATTTTAACCAAGTATGCATACTTTCTATACAGATTTAAATTGAAACCTCTAGATTGGTTCGTGAACTTTAAAACAGCGTAGGGTCATATCTTTAAGTTTAAGTTTATGTACTGGAAAGGACCTTAAGACTTTTTTTGAAGAAAAAACAGAAATTTAAGAAAAATTGGTTTAATTAAAAAATTGGTTTTAACAATAGACACAAACTTTATGCAAGGGTTTATTTGTGTTTTAATAAGGTGTATTACCCCCACGTGCCCTTATTACGGATTCTAATCGGTTCCGCATAGATTTTATAAGGGTTTTTAAAAGATCTTGCGGAATATTGTCCCATTCTTCTGAAAGTGCTGTTCTTAGTGCTGCCACTGTCGTGGGCGAAGGGTTTCTCGCATATACAGCTCTTTTTAAATTGTCCCAAACATGCTCGATGGGATTAAGATCCGGGCTGCGTGCTGGCCAATTCATTGTACGTATCCCAACCTCTTCGCAATAATGTTGAACTTGTGCAGCTGCATGCGGCCGGGCATTATCCTGCATTAAAGTAAAATTTTCGCCTATGAATCCCATGTAAGGCACCACGTAATCTTCTAATATCTCTGTTATGTAGCGATGTGCTGTCAAACCCCCTCTATTACCGTTTTGACGGACCATGTCTATGAACACAAGTTCTGTTCGCCCGTTCATCGATATGCCACCCCAGACCATACATGAACCGCCTCCAAAAGCAACACGCTCCTCAATGCAACTTTGAGCATATCGCTCCCCACGTCGACGATAGACTCTTCTGCGACCATCTGCACCATATAAACATGTCCTACACTCGTCCGTGAACAATACAGAGGCCCACTGCTCTTCTGTCCAATTCAGGTGATGACGCGCAAATCTTAAGCGAGCTTGTCTGTGAGCTGTAGACAACTTTGGACCATTTGCTGGTCTAAAAGGGGTGATATCCGCTTCCTTTAACCTTCTTCTTATTGTTCGTGCACACACGTTTACTCCACGCACTTCATTAAGCTCGGTTTTGATGTTAACTGACGTGAGGAAACGATTTCGCAGGGAAGTTATATCAATAAATCGGTCATCACGACCTGTGGTTGCTCGAGTTCTGCCTGTACCACGTCTCCTCCTGTAAGAACCTGTCTCTACAAACCTTCTGTATATTCTAGAAACCGTAGACTGGTTTAAATTTAAATTTCTACCAATCGTTAGTTGATCCAAGCCCTCCCGCACCAATGCTACAATTTGTGCCGCTTGTTCGGACGAAGTATCCATTTTATGGTTCAAAAACTCTCGATGTGTTAAAAAACTAACCCAACAATTATGCTGGTAACAATAATTCAATTGACAAAACAAAAAAAATCAATGAGAATCAATTTAAAACTTTGCTATAAATAACACGCAAATCTGATACTACAAGTAAATTTTCTTTTCCCGGCTATATTCATTTGTTTTACTGCAGTTCTATTTTTAAATTTAATTTTTTTTTAAGATTAAGAGCCAGTCTTTCCATATTTATATAATTTAATCTAAAAAGTTTGCATACTTATTATAAAAAATCCTTTTAGAGTAAACCTGAACTTTGATGCAGTTTATGAGTCCGTCAGTGTAATAAAATAAGTAATGTAATTCTAATTCGAACTTTGTCCTGTCGGGCATAAAATAATCTCAAATAACTCTACAAAACCGTATGCAGTGTGCACAGTACCTTAATTTTAAAAATCGACAAATAACTACAAAATCGTATGCAGTGTGCACAGAACCTTAATTTTAAAAATCGACAAATAACTCTACAATATCGGATGCAGTGTGCACAGTACCTTAATTTTAAAAACCGAATACTATCATGTAAAAAAGAGATGCTTTATTTTATGAATCTTTTCGTCTCTCTCGGCGCTTAACTTTTTATAATCATCATCTCTTTCTTTTATACAATTGTGTTCTTTGATCCGTGAAATGAATTTCAGTTTTGTACACGCGATTGAACTGGGGCCCTAGATTTCGTTGTTAGATTGGAATACAAAATTATAATTCAATGTTTGACACCTACTTTGACGTTTATGACTGCAAAAAAAAAGCAAAATGGCGCCATAATGCGAGTTGATGTTTTGCGAGTTGATGTTTTTCATTAAATTATATTTACATTTATTTAGCTTAACTAACACGATGGATAGTGAATAACGCTAGAAAAACAAGAAGAAATGAAATAAATATTCATAAATCGTGTTCAAAAATAATTGATATCGAATGAAAATTTACACAATCTTACTACTCCAGTTGACATTTCCACACGGAACGACTTGTTTCAATTGGTCGTTTGCCACGCGTCAAGCGATTTTGAACCTTATTTGTAAAGCAATAAAGAGTCGCAGTGTGAATGATGGCGAAATAATGTTGACATATTGGTCTCTGGTGTGTGGTGTTGATTGCGAGACGTTGGCGGATTTTAATATTGATATTTTTGAAGTGAATTCTTTACGTGCGTTTTTGAGATGGGATAAACAGTTGCATACTTCGGTTTTAGCCGGGATTGACTTTCGTTCTAAGATGAATTATCTTACGAGTCTAATTAGGAATTGATTTAACCGTAAAAAATATATTCCGAAACTTTTGAGGAGTACCAATAGAAGTGAAAATCGTCTAACCTATGACAAAAGACACATTAAAATAAAAGACATTATAAACTCTTGTAATTCCGAAGGCCTCTTAATAGAAATCTGTTCAAGTCTCGATCTAATCTTAATCTCAGAAATATCGAAAGTGATAATTTTGTGCTAGCACCTCTGCCTACCGGGGATACAGGGGTTATATTATTTGTTATCTTATAATTTTGTAACACGATTATCAGTAATATCATGATCGTTTTAACATTTGTGAAATTGATAAATAACAGATTGAGCATAAATTTTGAACAGATTTTTATATAAACGTCCATAGGCCACGGTGAATACTTTCCATCGGATGGGCCGTGTGCTTGTCTGCCACCCGAGCGTTATAAAAAAAAACTATCAAGCTCTTGTCACTTGCACCACAAAAAGTTTTTCGATACGCAAAACTAGTTTAGATCAAAACTTGACATGGCGGGCGGTATTTTACAAGAATAATTGTTGTTCGCCAAACGTTGGCTGTATTTAATTAATTTTACATTGTACGGCTCTGTATTATTCTTATTTAATTTATTTTTCTGATTCTGTTGCTTTAATTATACTTCATTATATTATTTGGGATATTATCTTATATATAAAACTACTGACCCGCGCAACTTCGTCTGCGTCACCCCGTTCTTGCAACATTTTCCACTTCTGTTCCGCATTGGAGCATGATGTTATATACATATAAACCTTCCTATTCAATCACTCTATCTATTAAAACAAACCGCATCAAAATCCGTTGAGTAGTTTTAAAGGAGCCCTCGACTTGCCATCAAGTAATATTTCGACTTCTTGATTATAGAAACAATAATAATGTAATTCATTATAATATTACAAATGCAAAATCAACTCTATCAGTTGTATCTGATACACTTTTATTTGAACTACTGGACAGATTCTCAAGAAAGGTACAGATATTTTTTGTTTGATTATTTCCGAGTTAAATAATGAATGAATAGTTTAGATAAACATCGATTATGTTGTGATCATATTTCTAAGGAATATTAAATGGCCGTGTGTTTCATGTGCAAATCTTGAGGAAAAAGTATTAAAATATTAATGGAGGTCCGTCGGGGATTACCTGTATACCATCTATCAATGGCATCTCTATCAGGTTTTATAGTTTACCGTTCTAAAGTTATATTATAAGATTAGCTGACCCGCGCAACTTCGTCTGCGCCACCCCGTTTTTGCAACATTTTTCACTTCTACTCCTCACCAGTTGGTTGTAGCATGATGTTATATACATACAAACTTTCCTCTTCAATCACTCTATCTATTAAAAAAAAGCGCATCAAAATCCGTTGCGTAGTATTAAAGATTCAAGCATACAAAGGGACAGGGATATAGAAACAGAGAACGCGACTTTGTTTTATACTATGTAGTGATAGTGATACTAGCTGTTACTCGCAGCTCCGTCCGCGTGGCGTTAGTTGTCATCGGCAGAGTGACATTTGTTGTCGGAATCGGATCACATGACATTCCGACAGCAAATGTCAGTCCCATACATTTTCAGAGCGATGATGACGAATGTAGATTCGGAACGAATGCATTTTGGCTAGGCCCTAAGCATCGAAAGAGGGTCATCTCAACAGAGATGTCCCCGGGTTTGCCGGGGTGCGAGAGATATCTATATCTATACTAATATTATAAAGAGGAAAGATTTGTACCTATTTTTGTATGTTTGTAATGAATAGGCTCAAAAAGTACTGGGCCGATTTAAACAATTCTTTCACCTCTAACAGGCTACAATATCTAGGAGTAACATAGGCTATATATCATCACGCTACCATACAAGGGAGCGGAGTAATAATCATAAATCTCAATTGATCCGGTAAATTTCTATACATTGGCGCTAATATCGCTAACAATTTCCGTTGTTATGACAGCAAGAAAAAGTAGTATAGAGAGGCAAGTAGTGAATCGAGTAGAGTCGTACAACGCGATAATCGACATCCACGCGGGAGGAGCCGCGGACAACAGCTAGAGTCTTATATAATCTCACCTCAGGCAATCAAGGACCCATGGACGGCGTGCGTTTTGGTCGGTTCGAGTCCGACATAATCACCTCCATCGGTTTTGGTGGAGGTGGTATCCGTGGGGATTTTGCGCACGATAAAAAAAAAGGCCCTAAGCATCGACATCGACAAGACCGATCTGTAGCACTAGCATGAACTATCGTATTCGTAATGTAAAGGTTTCGAGGTAACGGAGCATTGTGATTGGCAGTCTGCCTCTTGTGAACCTGTGTGCGTGTGTAGCCCGCCAATCAATGCTCCGTTCTCTCGATACTAAAGGTTATTTATATTACGAATTCGATAGTATTTCGTGCTAAGGCTACTGAGTGGTTACTGTGGCCTAGAGACGTTTGCAACACCAGAGGCGTCACACTCGTGCTGCTAACCCTGAAGGATCATCCACAGTACTATTATGTGCCTGTGTTCAGAAGAATTGTTTGACATGATGCCCACACCTACTTTCTATCATCGCACCGCTCGCCATAGAGAGGGAGTTCATCCTCACACACTACGACCGGAAACGGTGCGCACTGTGCGGTATGAAAGGAGTTTCATCCCGCGCACGCTCAAGCTGTGGAATGAGCTCCCTGCCGTGGTTTTCCCAAGCGACTACAATATGGGGTTCTTCAAGAAGGGCATTAGAAGGTTTCTAAAGGGTTGGCAGCACGTGTGTGACGCCTCTGGTGTTGCAAACGTCCATAGGCCAAAGTGACCGCTTTCCATCAGGTGGACGGTGCGCTTGTCTGCCACCTAAGTGGTATAAAAAAATATATACTAACCAAATGTATCGATTGTTACCAGGTGCGGGGAGGAAGTACAGGAGCTCCACCTCCCGCGGCCCCTTCCATGATAGAACACGAGAAACGATCTCCGTTGCAGCCTCAGCAGCAGGGGCGAGCGCAGCCAGGTATGTACTTACTATCTTACGAGGTGCCGGCATACTTCTTGAACAAAGGGTGGAATTTTTGCATATTTGTTTATGAATCAACCAATATTAGCTTCAGGTTCAATTGCGCCAGACCATTCCGGGACAAGGTGATCTTCACATCCGCAGGGGGCCACCTCGGACGGGAGTCATCTCGAAGAAAGTCCCCGGGTCTGCCGGGGTGCGAGGGATATGTTGGCTACAACCTCACCTCCGGCAACTAAAGACCCTAAGACGGCGTGCGTTTTAGTCGGTTCGAGTCCGACATAGTCTCCTCAATCGGCTCCGGCGGGTGGTATCCATGGGGATTGTTTGCACGATTAAAAAGAGAAGGTCAAAGTCCGCAATACCCGCCTTATCTTATTTATTTCTTGAACAATATTACATTGTATTGAAATTATATGGTGCTTAATCTAAGACAGACCCTAAAATGCATCTAATGATAGGTACAAAGACAACACAAATATAAATTTGACAAAATTAAATAGTAAATTCAAAATAAAAATGGCAAGATTAAAAATTAATTTAACAAATATTAAATATATTCAATATCGTTAATGTTAACTCCAGTAGAAACACCAGTGGTGTGACCAGTTGTACGGTTTTCCGGAACGACCTCCGAAATAGGTGTCTGATTTTGAATTTCTTCTTCTTGTCCAACAGAAGTAGTTCCCGTGCCGGTGCCGGTGCCCGCGCCAGCGCCCCCCAAACCGTCGGTAGTTAAGGCGCCCAAACACGCCAAAGTGAACCAGAAGGTAAGTTCACACTTGACACTTTCACTGTACAACAACCTTCGTGCACATTTGAAGGTTAAGAAAAGAAATTGTTGACAATTCCGGTTTTTTTTAAACGGTAGTTTTAGTGACACATTTGGACGAAAGGAACGAAAAATATAAAAAAAAATATTTTAATTATGAAATTATGATGCTTCAGAATTTTTTTTAAGAATTTGTAGATTAGACGAAATATTGAGAGAAAAATGCTTTATCACAGTCGATAGTATATGAATGGAAGAATTTTATTGTTCAGCATTGGCGGCCGTTGCCTACATTTATATTATCCTATAACATTTTTGAAAAATGGCAGTTGTAAAAAGAAACGAGATTTATCATCAAAATGAATAGAATTTAGGAAGTACTGTTTTTGACGATCCAATTTAATTTATCAAGCGGCCAATAAAAACAAAATTTAATACAGAATTGTATAATCTTGAAATCAACTTTCAAACAAAATATAAATAATGCAAATAGCTACTAAATTACAGGCATAACGAACTCATGAATCTGTAAGAAAATTTCGACAAATGCATATGTAAAGACCTATTAAACTTTATTCCGCGCGAGCTCAAGTTGTGGAATGAACTCCTTGCTGTGGTTTTTCCAAGCGACTACAATATGTGGTTCTTCATGAAGGGCATTAGAAGGTTTCTACAGGGTTCACAGCACGAGTGTAAGGCCCATGGCGTTGCAAACGTCCATAGGCCACGGTAACCGACTGCCACCCTACATCGTAAATACATCTACATACAAATATCACGGAGTGAGGTTAAATAGAAAATTGTACTGTATTATTAGACATTTCTACTTATTCGAAACGCTTTGATAAACACGGTGTGTAATAAGAAATTCTATTATTTTATGTAATACATACATACACAACATATGCTCACGCCTGTAATCCCCGCAATTGTAGGCAGAGGTGCTAGCACCCACATTTCGCCAGTTTGTGTTTAGGTTCAAATGTACTAGATGGCGAGACTGCTGCCATTAACCGGGCACTTATAAACCTGCGATAAATACACACATAACTTCGAAAAGCATCGAAAAGTCATTGGTGTTGTGCCATTGTTAACCTGGGATCGAACCCGAGACTCGTCTCAGCAGTCCATTACCCATACAGTTACAGGCATTAGTAGGTTTCTACAGAATAGGCAGCACGAATGTAGCGCCTCTGGTGTTGCAAACGCCCATAGGCCACGGTGACCACTTTCCATCAGGTAACCCACCTTATGAAAAGTGGTTACCGTGGCCTATGAATGAGTTCTTGTCTGCCATCTAAGTGATATAAAAACATCATCATTCCCTGAACCTTTTTCCCAACTCAGTTGGGGTCGGCTTTCCAGTCTAACTGTGATGCGGCTGAACTTCGATATTTTCCGTGAAGCGACTGCCATCTGACCTCCACAACCAATGGTCTAATGACCAATGGCGATATCGAAGTTCCAAGTTAGGCTGGTTGGACTTTTGAGGGCTCCAACTACCCGTAACGACTGCCATAGATGTTTGTATGGCAACCGGGACCGACGGCTTAACGTGCTCTCCGAGGCACTTATATATGATATGATATGATATAAAAAACAATTTGGAAGAATGTAAATTGTGTCCAAATAGTGTGATTTTTTTAAATAAGTTTTCTTAATCAATTATTCTAAGCATAACATTATAGCCTCAACAATCATATCGGTATGCGGATCATTCCAACATTTTATTTTTGCTACACTGTGTAGGTAAACAGCTTCACTCTATATCATACTGTAACGTTATAAAAATAAAGTGTATATTTATTTATCTCACTATTTCACATTTAGTTTTAATATGTTGGTAAATCTTTTAACAGTCTATAATAAACTTTAAAATCATAGAAATAAAGCACATATTTATACAACGGGAGTATATTTCCTTCGGTTGATTACCGCTGTTTTGTGTAGTATGACTATGACCTTCAGCTAACAAGGACAGTCCTGTTAGTAACAATTTTTATACCATTATTGTGTTAATGTCTCTTTTTGTATTTTTTTTTCATTTTATAACCGTGATATGACGAATATTGTCTACATACTACATGTTATGAGGTAAAATTTTGTGGTTATGTAGTAGGCAAGTCAAATATAAGATGATGAAAAATTTTGCTTAGTATAACGATTAAAGAAAGTCGTTAGTCCTGCTGCTGTCTTCGGTACATCACCAATTCTCCATGATAATCTTCATTGTGATTACCAAAGTTAGCTTAACACTATGGCGCTTGAGGTCAGCTTGTTGTTTTTTATGGTTTTTCCGGGAGTTGCTTTAGTTTGATCGTCCAACCGGAGAGAAAATCTTGGACCAGTGCCTCGTCCCCTGTTTAGGAGATACAGACTGGTAGATGAGGTTGCCTTTACAAGAAAATATGTTATGGGATGGAGGGGAACCCAACACTCAATGTTTAACAATCACAGCAAAAGCCATTACAATGTATCACTAATTTTCATAGAAAGGAATGCCAAACCGCAGCCCAGTAAATAAAGACTTCTCACCCGAATAGAGATGTTGTCGTAGGTGCAATATTCAGCAAGTGCATAGAACAAACCTCGACACGAATTTCGCCTCTACACGAAGCATCTTCAGAACCGCTACGGAGTGACACGCCTCGATAAAGGTTACCTTTGCCCTAAACAATGTTGATGGGGCCTATACACTCATTATATAATACTAACTACATCTTGATAATATCATCAGTATATCTCTGACTTTTTATATACACGGGTCATTCACCTTCTTATAAACAGCTAATGGAAATTCAAATTGGCATAGTCGTTCCTGAGATTTGTGCAGTCAACCGTGCGAAAGCCTTCGACTTAAGTATGTTAATATTTTGTAATATATTCATTGTTATCATAAATCCAGGATGTGGGTTGCAATTAGATGCCGATACGAAATAATAGATATGCTGCCCAAAGATACCTGGTATAATTAAAAACGATTTACTTAAAATTGTTAATGTAATATTCGTAATTACTATTTAATAATATAATTATTCGGCTTTTAGAGGTAGTTCTTCTATGCCTCGCCGATTTACTTATCGATCCCACCAATATCTACTGAGTTCGAATCAGTTTCACGTGCAAGCCGGTACACTTGCTGGATGAACGAAATTCTAGCGGAAGATTTCCTTTAAGGGTTAAGAGGATAGACGACAATCGCTCTCTTTATGTAGATGATAAATTGTGACCAGAGAATTCTCTCCATTGCATCTGAAGCTAGAACGAAATTGATCGACCGAACAAATATAAAAGGCGTTGTCGCTTGCTGTGGTTAGAGAGACGGCCATATACACCCATGCTAGTATTTTTTACTAGTATTAGTAGTATTTTACCACTTTTTTTTTTTAAACATTGTAGAAAATTATAAACTTACCGGCCGTAGTTCGTACATATTTACTTTCCCTCTACAGTACTTTTATTGGGTTTCCCAATATGTTAAGTTGTAAATTTATCCTTAAAAACACTACTATGGCTTCTAAACGAAATACGATGAAAGTATTTTTAAATATTTTCCCTTGTGTATTAGTTGACATACTTTCATAGTTGTCGGACAGTCTCCCTAAAATCTCAAATCACGGTCATTAGACATGTTATTGTTCAAATACAGACCCCTTATTCTGAGTGACGAAACGTTTTGAAACTAAAAAACGTTCGTAAACGCCAATATATTTACGTTGGTTAACTTGATTTTTCCCTTCTCATCATTCTCTGAACCTTTTCCCAACATAGTTGGGGTCGACTTCCCAGTCTAACTGTGATGCGGCTGAACTTCGATATTTTCCGTGAAGTGTCTGTCATCTGACCTCCACAACCATTGGTCTAATGACCAATGGCGATATCGAAGTTCCAAGTTAGACTGGTTAGATTTTTGAGGGCTCCAACTACCCGTAACGACTGCCATAGATGTTTATATGACAACCGGGACCAACGGCTTAATGTGCTCTCCGAGGCACGACCAGACCAGTGCAAACAGCCATATTCATGTATACAACTTTTTACACTGAGCGGGTATCGAACCCGCGCCCCGTGCGTAGCAGTCGCGTGCACTACCGCCACGCCACGGAGGCTGTCGAGGATTTTTCTCTTCTATTGTAATCCACCGTCTTCTCATTTTGAAATTCAATGTCATTCAGAATAATGCTCCAGGTACCAATTAGGCTACGTGTCGTACCTACTTGTGTTGTTGTCACGCTAGTGATGTGGTCCACCGATTCAAAAATTATGTAATCGATACTGTTAAATTGTTTACACGTCGCGTGACATTTCAATGTCAAATATGATATTATCTTTATTTGTTTAGGTGTAGTAGTGCAAATTGCTATCGTGCCATTTATTTTTTTTATAGAATTATTTATTTTTAAAATATATTTTCTCTGAGTAGGCAGAGATAATTGCCCGCAGTTGCCTTCGGTACTTACAAATTGAAAGTAAAACGATTGGTGACGGACTTTAACAAGTTCTATTTTAATACTTGCTGTGCTTGTCGGTTTTGCCCGTCGTCTCTACATCTATTCAGGCGGCCCCATGGGTATCTGATGTTATTACTGGACTTCTAAGGGTGTTAGCGTGATTTTAATCTATAACATCGCCTTGGGCTATCGATTGCAAAAAGTTTCACCTTCAATCGGTCCGATTTGAGGTCGATGGGGAAGGCAGGAAGGGAACGTTCAGCAGTGGACGTCCTGTGGCTAAAATGATGAAGGGTTAAAAAATCCTGTCAGTATTAACTCACTATAAGGTGTTAATTGACTTACGTTTTGTTAACTCATTTAGAATGAATTCATTAGCTTACGTACGCACGCTTTTCATGACAAGCATATCCTATTTTTTTTTCTGTGAATATGATAATTTCCTACATCTAACACCCGTTGTGACTATGTGCGAACGTAACTGCTACGCAGTAGGCGCGTGTTCGATTCCCGCACGGTGCTAATATTTGTTTGTATGTAAATATATGTATGTGCCTCAGAGAGTACAATAAACCGTTCTCGTCGGAGCTGATTGTCATACGCACATCTATGGGAGTCGTTACGGGTAGTTGGAGCCCTAAAAAGTCCAACTAACTGCAATACGTCGATATCATCATTAGATATGATACAGGTCATATGGCAGTTGCTTCTCAGAAAATATCGAAGTTAGACCTACTTAATATACTCTACAGTTAGACTGGAAAAAGCGGACCCTTTACTCTGAGGTAAGAGTTTCCGAATCGACCGAGATTAGTTCATGCGGCTTATGATAAATGCTTCTTCTTCTTTCGTGTCAACAATCCACCAATGTTTAGACCACTCCAGAATTAAACCTTGTCATATCGACTGCGCCGTTAGTGGCACTATTCATGTCATCTTTAGTGCAGGAGGCAGAGCAAAAGGGGCACGAAACGTCATGGACGGCACGGAGGCACCGCAGTCACATGTGGCTAGGCCCGGGTCTCGCATTTCCCACCTGCTGATGATGATGATGATAAATGCTGCAAATAATTTTCCTTGTCTACGAAGCTATTATATTAGGTGACTTGTTTTTTAAATGGCGTCTTTATAAACAAAAAACCATAAATCATTGTAGCCTACTTTAGAAAAGGCTTAATCGATTAGGATAATCGTTATCGATACGAAATTAAAATGAAACAAATTTAATACTAGATTGTGTTAATACTAAGCTCAAAAATATTAAGCAAAACGTACACAGTTAGTTCCATGGCGGTGCCGCTATTCACGAAGAGGGCCCGATCATAGATTTCGCTCTTCGGGAAGGCTTACTACGTCCTCTCCAAATTGCAAATATGCAAATTGATTGAATAGACGAAACACTTCATAACATTACTTCATGGAATCTTAAATGCAGCTAATCATCACAGTATTATCAGTCTTGGTTGCCGAGTTATCTATGTTATTGACAAAGGCTTATCCATGAATATTATATTATATGTATCTGTGAGTTGATTGTACGAAACTATTTACATATGGAAATAGGCGTTACACGGCGTTCCTGAAGATGCCTCATACAGAGGCTAAATATGTGTCGAATTTTGTTCTTCGCACTTGCGGAAAACTGCACCTATGAATTCCTATCTCCTCGAGAAGTCTTTTTACTTGCTTTGAGGGGTGTGGTTTGGCATTCCTTTCAATGACAATTAGTAATATCTCGCTATTGCAATAGTTGGAATTATTAAACCGTGGGTGAAAATATTTAAGCAGGTTAAATGTTTTTAAATACGATTACGAGCGGAAATCCAGCATTTTTATTAGGACACGTCAATATGGCTTCACCATGTCTGAGGGTAAGCTGAAGGTATAGCTCAGAAGGTCACGGTACATACACTAATAATTTCATAATGGTTACTCTTAGCTTGACGGCATCATTAGATGCTTTTTCACGACCCGCTTGAAGGGCCTGGGAGTGTAGAAATCAGAAAACAGGTGTGATAGCAAAGCATACCAAGGAAAGAAAGAAAGAAAGAAAGAAAAGAACATTTATTAAACACACACTTACACTAACAATGGCCCTAAACATTTACCAAAAGGGAAAAAATACACAGTAACAGCTCTTTCTAGACTCCAATTTAGTATAGTTTAAAGTAAATAGCTTGTATTATGGTTTCTACTAGAACAAATATACGTTAGCATACAAATATTTGCACTGAGCCCAAAACGATCTTGCGACCTCTGACCTCTGACCTCTGACATAACAGTCTTAAGTTCTAACGCTATATAGGTCAGTTGTTGTAATTAACAAACTAATTGAATCTTGAAACTCAATTTTAGTTTGTTTCTCTTTGAAATGTCACATTGTTAGTTCCTATGACGATTATTTGAACAAGTGATGACCTATGGATGTGAATACTGGCACTTTTCTATAGTAACTTCAGGAAATATCCTAACTGGAGGCCTAGACAAAATGCATTTACTCCGAAGCTACATTCGTCATCGCTCTGAAAATGTATGGGAGTGACATTTGTTGTCGGAATCTGATCACATGACATTCCAACAACAAATGTCACTCTCATACATTTTCAGAGCGATGACAAATGTAGATACGGATCGAATGCATTTTTGCTAGGCCCCCTGAACCCGCGTCTACTGGGTGGCGAGAGACATGTCTAGTATTATCTCATCTTCAGTAATCGAATACCCCAAAGACGACGTGCGGATTAGTCAGTTACAGTCCGACTAAACCCCTCTACCTTTTTGGACAGGGTGTGGTATCCGTGGAGATTTCGCACACGCTAACTAAACGAGCTATCTATTCTAAGATACGTTGTTTATACGATACAACCTATAAACACAAAACTAGCTGTTTTCGACCTGCTGTAGACCATCTCTGTATCAAAAATTCTGTCGTTTAGGCATGAAAGCGAAACAGACAGACATACTTTCGTATTTATTATATTACTAGCTGACCCGCGCAACTTCGTCTGCGTCACCCCATTTTTGCAACATTTTTCAATCCCGCTCCTGTTGATCGTAGCATGATGCTATATACATATAAAACTTCCTCTTTAACCATTCTATCTATTAAAAAAAACCGCATCAAAATCCGTTGCGTCGTTTTCAAGATTTTAGCATACAAAGGGACATAAGGACATGAAAAATGGGGACAGAGAACGCAAATTTGTTTTATACTATGTAGTGATTATAGGCAAGGGTGCAATGATCAAGGTGCTACAGAAAGTGAGAGTGTAAACAAGTCTAAATTTAGAAAACATACTTTTCATAATTTATATAAAGCGTGCTGTACGCGGGTAGAGTGCTAACTATCCTACTAATATGCGTGACGTCACGAGTTGTGGTCTCAAAAAGTGCTTCACATGCACTATATATGCGCCGTCTGCGTTTTTGGGCTGTCATTTGAGGATAGCACGGGGTGCAGCGGCTTCTTCTTTCTTCGTCTTCTGTCGAGTCGACGGCATTTACTTGAGTTGCCATCGTTGTGTAGTAATTTGTTTCACGGCAGCGCCGCTTCTCATGGAGAGGACTATAGTTTTACTATGTAGTGATAGTTTCGCTCTTCGCGAAGGCATACTACGTCCCCTCCGAGTTAAGAAGTTAAGAAACACTATTTAACTCAAAAAATTATAATTGTAAACATTTACTTAACTAAAACTGATATAATACTGGTAGAATAGTACGCTGGATCGCTTTACTTGTCACTCTACTGTTCACTATACCCGTGAACAGCACGCTTAATACATAATTATAAACTGTATCAGTAGTGGACATGCCGTGATCGAGTTCTGAAGGTCGACTCTATTCATAGAAGATCTATAATAATCATATGTATGGTAATTTGTTGCTCTATGACGAGGTGTATTGCGTATGAGTTGTTAATTGTGTTCTATATTTTAAATTATTTTGAAATATTTTTTGGCTTGACTGTGAACGAAGGCGAAGTTTAGGTGCAGTCTTTCCAACTGCAGTCTCTTACCGGGAGTGGGTTAGCCGGGGCGTGAGGGGTATGCCGGAGGCTACCTTAGGACCTTCGTCAATTGACGGCCCAAGACTGCCTTGCGGTTTTCGTCGGTTCGAGTCCGACATGACCCTCGCTGACTGCGACGGCGGCGGGCGAAGCTGGGGTGGGGGTGTATATCCGTCAGAATGTAACCTTATTATTACATAATTTACGGTCAATTTAATTCTCGTAATGCATAAATAATGTGAATAGCAAAACCCAATCGAATGTATCCCCTTTGTTATTTACATTACACAATAATACTAATTCGCCATACTTTAATTTAAAAATAATAAACAATTTCAAGTATTCCATCGGTTAAACAAGCAATGTTATATCGATACCGAGAAGTACCAACAGTATAATCGATTCGCGTCACTGTAAACGTGTCGCGTCACTAGCAGTCGTTCGGTAATCTTTGCAACGGTCAGACGCGCTGACGAACGCGCGAAAATTTAAAAAAAAGAATAAAATTGTTGAAATATTTCTTTTAATAATTTGACGGTGTGCCAATAGTGTTTTGGGATTTTATTTACATTGTGTTTATTGTGGTGCTAAATTCAGTATTACGTGTGTGTTATAAGCAGTTTAAAGTTTTTTTTATTGCTCTCAACGTTCGTTCTGGTGAAAAACATTGAGTTTTAATTGTTATTACTGTTTATTTTTTTTTTCTATATACACTGTGGAATTTTTTTCTCATGCTTTATCGAGAATGTGTGATTAATTGGAATTGTCGATAAGGAATTTTCTGTTTACTGCGCATTTATGAATGTTTCCTTTTGGTTGTTAGGTGTTATTCATGATAATACGTAGGTACTAGAAAAGTGACTGGACAATTTGAAAAAGAAAAAATGTATGAAGTGATGCCACTACACAGCTACTAGTACCTACTACTGCTTCTAAGACTAGTGGTGTAGTGGGATTTACTTATGAATGTAATTAAGTTTAGGATACTACTTGCATTAGTTTACTCATTTTATTATACATACATACATTATGCTCACGCCCGTAATCCCCGAAGGGGTAGGCAGAGGTGTATTAGACACCCACATTTAGCTATGATTTTCGGTCCCACGTAATAGGGGGCGAGCCTATTGCCGCCAATCGGGCTCTTTGTAAAAATGGGTATCCCGAGAATACAAATTTGGAAAAAAAATTGTTTTTGACCCGATTCCTTGCTATGCGGTGTAAATCGCAAGAAAATTATTTACGTGCTTAGCCGCACAAGCACTACCAATTAACGTCTTGGAGAGTATCAGACGGACCGAATCATTTTCTAATGAAGAAACAAAACATCGTTAGTTTATTTTATTAACGCTATCTATGTTACTTAAATTATAATTGAGCTGTTAAAGGATTATAGATCTTAAGGTGTCTAGGTACTTTTGAAGCTCACAGTAGGTACATATTACATTTTGTATATTCACACCTGCAAATCATCGAATGTATCGTTAAGTGGGTACCTACTTTGTCATGGGCTGCATGTTTACGGTTTAAGGGGGAAACTAGCCCTGAGGCTCTACACAAAGTTGCATTCTATTGAAGAAAACACCACGTGTTTCCTTCTTCCTACAGGTCCGGGTCCTTTAAGCGGGGCGTGAAAAAGCATCTGATGAGGCCGTCAAGCTGAGCGCCACCATTGTAGCACTGAACGTGTTTGTAATGGTGACCCTCTTTCATGAGACTCTGCCTTCAGCTTAACATCAGGCTAGATTAAGTCAAATTGACGTGCCATAAATAAAAAAAAATCGCTTAGTAAAGTATGAGGTTGACATGAATCTGTAATATGTTTGTATCATTTGCGAAATGTGCTATTAGCACAATCGTCTATTCGCGCAATATCTCAATCTCACTATGTCCTATTCGCGCTAAAACCCAATCACACAATGTCCTCTTAGCACTATGGCAGGCGTATTATCATTTTCGTCTCGACATAAAAGCAGCTTATTATTGAAAAAAGTTTGATTATTGATAAGACTTACGTAATAATCTATATTGAAATATTATAGATCTATGTTATCATCTGTCATCACTTATCAGTAATAATCGAATTATTATTTATGATAGGATTTAGTTAACCACATTGGCTTTGTTGAAACGCACGTCTTTGGGCCACATACGTAAAAACATAAAAACGCTCAGATCAATATAAATATTTGCACTGAGCGTGAACCCGCACCTCCTTGCATAACAGTAGCGTTCACTAAATTTACGATGCCAAATGTAAGACATATAGACTCAAACATTATAATGAATAATGAAACTGTGGAAATAGTCAATACCACAGTTTTTCTTGGCATCACACTAGATAATAAACTACAATGGGGTTCTCATATCACAGCCTTAGCAGGAAGACTTAGCTCAGCTGCCTATGCGGTTAGAAAGATAAGGTCACTAACTGACGAGAAAACGGCACGATTAGTTTATTTCAGTTACTTTCATAGCGTTATGTCATATGGTCTGCTGCTGTGGGGCTCAGCTGCCGATATTGCAACCATATTTATATTACAGAAACGAGCTATACGAGCAATCTATTGCCTCGGACCCCGTGACTCGCTGAAAGAACTGTTTAAAGAAATTAATATTTTAACAGTTGCCTCACAATATATTTACGACAACGCCTTATATGTAAGGAAGAACCTAGACCTCTTCCAAAAAAAATCAGACTTTCACAACTTGAATACGCGAAATAAAAATAAACTGGCGATACCGAAACTAAGGCTTCATAAAGTCAGTAATTCGTTTGTGGGCAAATGTATAAAAATATATAATAAAATTCCTCAGGATTTGGCTGACCTGCCACTTGATAAGTTTAAAATAGAATTGAAAAGATTTTTAATTAAAAAAAGCTATTATAAAGTAGACGAATATCTTGATGATAAAAATGCGTGGTCATAATAATCTCTTGCTCTTGCACCCAGTTATTATAAATAAACAACTAAATATTAAAAAGAATAACGATAATCTACCTGAGTTTCTTGCTGGTCTCTTCTCAGGAGATTTAACTACCGAACCAGCGAAAGAATCATTTTCTAATGATTTATTTACTAAGTATCCTAATTTATTATGAATTATAATATTTTTGACAAATGTAGGTACATAATTATTGTAAAACTTTGACATTCATAAGTGCTCTTTATGTGCCTAAACTGAATAAATGAAATTGATTCTTTGATTCTTGATTCTTTGACTAACGCCACTCCACAGAGGTGGTCAAAAGATCACGTCAATTTAACTTCACCTCGCCTGATGGTAAGCCGAAGGCAAAGTCTCAGGAAAGGGGGTCTTAGGGCCGTGATATCACTACATAGTATAAAAAAAAGTCGCGTTCTCTATCCCTATTTTTCATGTCCTTATGTCCCTTTGTATGCTTAAATCTTTTAAACTACGCAACGGATTTTGATCCGGTTTTTAAATAGATAGAATGGTTAAAGAGGAAGGCTTATATGTATATAACATCATGCTACAACCAACAGGTGCGGAACAGAAATGTAAAATGTTGCAAAAACGGGGTGACGCTGACGAAGTTGCGCGGGTCAGCTAGTCTTAATAAATGTAATTTTATACAAACCTTGTCCTGACTAATTAAGTGACAGTAAGCCGTTTAATTATAACGTAATTATCATTTGTAAATTAATATCGCATCAATTGTAAAATTAAAAAAAACACCCTTTCAATAAGCACGCTATGATTATCAAATTATCAATTGTAAGGTTTTCTACAATATGGGGTTCTTCAAGAAGGGCATTAAAAGGTTTCTACAGGGTAGGCAGCACGTGTGTGACGCCTCTGGTGTTGCAAACGTCCATAGGCCACGATAACCACTTTCCATTGAGTAGGCCGTGTGCTTGTCTGCCACCTAAGTGGTATAAAAAAGTCAATGATAGTTAAACCACTTAGGCTAAGGAAATATGTCACTGCTTATGTGCATGCATAAATGCGGGTCTTAGGTCTATGCACCGGTAATTCCATTGCACAGTTTTATTTTAACATCGCACATTTTCCTTGTTTACGTTTCGTTTGCAAATTACTGCATAATAAATACCTTTCTACCTATGGCGATAGAGTTATTCATGTATACCGGTTGATTTTATAGTCGTTTCGTAAAAAAAGGTTTTGTCCACAATTTCGATAGTAAAATCGTAAGGAAGTCCTAATTTGGCGAATACATTTTTCTGTTCACCTGTACATTATTGCCATACATAAAGTTTTTTTTTTTTTCAAAATTAAAACTTCCAGTCGATTTTGCTACCGAAACTGTGTGTGAAACAAAATATTATTTTTCCGAAACAACTATAAAATCGCCGTATATATTCGTATTACGTCTGTAAATCCCCGAAGGCATAGGCATAGGTATACACCCCTATTTCCCCAACTATTCTAATTATTATTTTTGGTTTTGCCTTCAAGCGGGCAATAGAGTAAGGTCTATGTATATGAGCCACGGCATCATGATGCATATACATATACAAGCGCGTGTGTGAAACCCTTAGTGTTGCACACGTTCATAGGCCACGGTGGCCGCTTTCCATCAGGTGGGCCGTGTGCTTGTCTGCCACCTACGTAGTATAAAAAAAAAATGATGGTAAGAATGAAGTCGGCATTATAATTGAGAGGTCTCGGAATCGAATCTTTTACCATCACACTACCGTCGTGATCCCACTCCTAAAACAAGTCATTGAGTTCAGCTGGAGGGGTTACAGGGAATATTAGTAATTTCGGTTGGTAATCTACTATATAAAAATAAGTCGGGTTTTCCTTCCTGACGCTATAACTCCAGAACGCACGAACCGATTTCCAGTTCGAAACGGAGTTCACCGGGTTTGCTAGTATTTCTTTAAAAATAGACAGTATCATTTCGTTGTATAAAAATTCGTGATAAAGTTATTTCGGAGACTAATTATTCGTGATTGCATTTTTTCATTGTAGCGTTATTCTAAGTTCAGTAATTCGGAAATTAGTATGAGAGTCATCTAAAGCGTCGACAGCACGAGTGTAACACCTTCGGTGATGCATACCAAATGTTGTTTACACCAAAAAATCCAATACATCTTCCTTGCGAGAGATATGTCTTGTATAATCTCACCTCCGGCAATCAAGGACCCATGGACGGCGTGCGTTTTTGTCGGTTCGATTACGACATAATCACCTCCACCGGTTTTGGCGGAGGAGGTATCCGTGGGGAGTTTGCGCACGATAAAAAAATTCGTCCTACAGTCCCGGGTCCTTTAAAGGGGGCGTAAAAAAGCATCTGACGAGGCCGTCAAGCTGAGCGCCACCATTGTAACATAAGTGATTGAAATGGCGATCCTCTTTCCTGAGTCTTTCTCTTCAGCTTTCCATCAAGCGAGGTGAAGTCCTAGAGCAATATTAAATGTTTGTATGTATGTTTTTCCAAACAAATCACTCAAAAACAGTGACGTGTGTTAACAAGACCGCTTGTGTCAAACTGGCCACGTATCAACATAACACGCGAGCATATTTATTCCAATATAGTGAAGGTCGTTCAACATATTAACACATAATATATCCACTATCTTTATACACATATTATAACGAGAGAGGACTAATTTTGTGTGTTTGTGCCATGGAAAATGAAATTAGGGATTTGCCCATCGATAAGTTTAAAAATTTAGTTTAAAAAAAAAGTTATGCCAGAAAGCTTATTTTACATCCAGGATTATTTGGATGATAAACAAGCCTGGAAATGAGCTGTTCACTCAACCTGCTACTCAGCAGATTTTTGTATCTAGACTAAGTAAATGATTGTAAATAGACCAAAAAAAAAGAAAAGCCCGCTGCGTTTCTTGCCGGAGTCTTCTCAGGTCGGGGCCGCTTTTCGAACCGGGTGGTCAATTTGCTCACTAATCTATAAAATATTGTTGATATTGACGTTTTGTAAGTCCCGTTTAATGGTTTATACAGAATAAATGATTTTTGATTTTGATTCTGTGGTTTGTGCATACTTCTTGAGTTAACTTTTTGTTAGTTAAGGTTTATCATTAACCGACATGACGCGATCGGAGCCGCGGTCAACGGCTAGTGTTAGATAAGTATATAGTTTATCGTTACACAACATTAAAAACCCAAGATTACGATAACTGTTACGTACACACGTATCACATGTAACTGATATTAGCGTTATGATTAGACGCTGTTATATCTTGAGTAGACTTTCGTCCAGGTACAGAATATTCCATCAAGAACCAAGCGGTTCGGTGAGTCTTTTATATTGCCGCACCATTAAGTCCTGGAATTCCTTGCCGGCGCACGTGTTTCCTTCTTCCTACAGTCCCGGGTCCTTTAAACGTGAAAAAGCATCTGATGAGGCCGTCAAGCTGAGCGCCACCATTGTAGCACTGTACGTGTTGCAATGGTGACTGTCTTGCATGAGACTTTGCCTTCAGCTTAACATCAGGCTTGGTAAAGTCAATTGACGTGCCATAAAAAAAAAACAGAAAGTTGTATTCCTAACATGTTGAAATTCCAAAATGATTACTTTCCCAAAAAGATGCCGTTCGGACCGCAATGTTGAATTTGCAAAATGTTGAATTCCTAAAATTCAACAATTTAGGAATTCAACTTTCTGTACCTGGAGGTAGATTTTATAAAAAATAAACTAGCTGACCCGGCAAACGTTATTTTGCCTTATAAATTATTTTTAGTTTCTGGATAGAAAAAAAATAAATTCGTCCAAAATCCCAGATTATGTTTAGGTCCCAATGTAATAGGTGGCGAACCTATTGCCATTAACCAGCCACTTATAAACCTGCGATAAATACACACATAACTTCAAAATGCATCGAAATGTCATTGGTGCGTGCCATGGTAAACCTGGGATCGAACCCGAGACCTTGTCTCAGCAGTCCATTACCCATACCACTAGGCTACCGTGGTTGTCTTCAGTTATTAAATTGCTAAAATTGATGAATTGCCATGGAGTCACTGTGACCTAGGGTTCACTGTGCCCTACCTCAATATAGTCGTTACATAAACATGTTTACACACATATAATGTGGCCTTTATTTTTTTTTTCGGCTGTGCCAGAAGGAGGACCATTAACAACAAAAGAATACAATTTGATTGGATGCCAATTCTAAATCTGGATTACGTCTAGACACGTAGCTAATCAGGGGTTCTAAATTTAATATACTTACATACACTCACGCTTATTTACTCGTACCTTCAGGGCAAGCAGAAAGCTCCAAGGTCTTCCAGAGTGCGAGGGATCTCTATCTCACCTCTGGCAACTAAAGACCCAAAGACGGCGTGCGTTTTGGTCGGTTCGAGTCCGACATAACTTCTCTAATCGGCTCCGGTGGTTTTCGTGGGGATTTCGCGCACTGGAAAAAAATGGCAAGCAGAGAGCAATCCGTCTTCTGCACTTCCTTATACATTTTATAATAGGTGTGATTTATGTCTATCTGTGGCCGATGGCCGATGCTAGAGCGACACATGCAGGAACTAAATTAACTGCGGTGGATGTTGTCACGTGAAGGGACCGCACCGCATTATGAGCTCTGATTGTTCATTATTTCAGACAAAATGCAGGAAGTCGCCTTAAAAAATTGGGCTTGTCATCAATATAGTGGATTTGCCGCCAAAATGTAGTCTCGAACGGTGTCATCAGACTCCTGCGAAGCTATTTCTTCAGTATCATATAAGAATCGAATAGAATAGAACAATTGCAATCGTAAAGTAATTTTAACTTTTATCCGTAAATAAAAAATAAAAAACAACACCAAAATTAACCCTTATAAACAGCGTATGTATTATATATATTTGAATTGGCGGGGCAATACATTTACTATTTGAGTACTAACATTCTGGCAATTGATGGAATATAAAACATAGCTGTCCAAAAATACATTCTCAAATTTTTATTCTAAACATCTTGCCTAGATGTCATTGACCAAATTTAAAAAGCTATAACTAACGAATGTTTGCAACACCAGATCTAAATCGTGTGAACAAGACCTTAGTCTTCTTTGAATTTGGAACAACTAACCATGTTAAGTAAGTAGTAGTAAGTAAAAACTTGTTCATCAAAGTTCAATACACAAGTTATAAAAAACTTCGCAACGGTCTTATTGTGCAACAGCGCCGAGTTAATTTACTTTTATTACTAAACGAAATGTTTTGCGTAATGGCAACACTGAGTTTAGTGGGGTTTTGACCTTTTGAGGCTGGAAGGACTGTTGGCCACTGAAACGAGATTTGCTTGAGAAACCGTGATTGGTTTGACGTGAGATTGAGATTAGATCGAGACTGAATTTAACATGTTTTGGATCTAAGTCGAGAGAGAAATGAGATCTTACCACCTGGTGTTCTTTAAAAATTGGTATTCTATTGTCGAAAACGCAAGTAGAACAGCTTAGTTAAGTATGGGATTGACATAAATCTGTAATATGTCTACAAAATGTAATGAATTTCGAATGTTTGCGACTTTGTTTGCACCGCAATGTCAAGTAATCCATTGATAGCAACTTGAAAACAGTTCGCTTCGACACGATTCCGTCAATAGAATGTCACTTTTTCTAGAGGCCCCGGGGGTCGAGACAATTGGCAATCATTGATTAGAACAGATTGATCAATGTATGGGTTTGACATTCGCTCACGTCTGTCGTAAATGTCATTAATGTCAAAATACATGTCAAACCCATATTTGAACATGTTCTATTCCTTTCTACGAAACTACTACCAGCAGATTGCCAATTGTTTAGGGCCCCCTGGATTACGTCTCGAGGCGCTCATGCACCACACGTAAGCATGTGGTCCATGGTCTGAAGCCAGTCCTCTATTTAATTTTCATTGACAAGATTTTAAAAACTAGGTCTCGCTCCGTTGACTTCACGAGTATAATTTCTATTTATTACCGTTGTTTTGTTATATAAAATTTAAATTGAAATAAAAATTGTCGAATTGAAAATTCCGCTAGTCTCCATCAAAAAGTATTCGTAGCACAAAAAAAAAATACTGCGCACGAGTTGTCCGAATGCACTCGGTTACCTGCGCGAGCAGGACGACAATGTTGCCACATTTGTCAGTTTGAATATAGATTGTATGAGTGGGAGTGAGATAGCAAGAACCGCGCAGCTGCAGTCGTTGCTACGCAGCACGCGATAATAATATATTTTATCTATCTGTAAGTAACGGTATGGCGATGTTTTTTTTTTATTCAAAAGTACGAATATAATCTGTCTGGCAATGTGTCTTTGTGATGGCTTTTAAACTTCACATCACGTTGCTTGATGGTAAACGACAAAATACGGCAAAATATTGCCGACACTTGTACCTAAAACAAAACACAGTACTTACACAAGTGTGTCGAACGAAGAAAACATACCATTTCTCCGAAGGTGTATCGTTAAATACTCGGTAATCCTCTTATCTCAGTAATTTCTTGCTTGTTTGTGAAGAATGGCTCGCATAGGCTTGTGAATCTGTTGCAGTGGTCATTGTATAAACAAACAGTTAAGTGATACACATGTTTTGCGTGTTGGATTCAGTGTAACATACAAAAAAGTTAAAAGTAACATAGTTGAAGATGATGTTACCCTGTGGTACCCCCTTCTCTATATTAGCCTTACCTCATAAAAGTAATCCAATATATAAAAATTTCATGTCACAATGTTAGTTATGTCCTCCGAAACGGCTTTACCGATTTTTACCAAATTTTATATGCGTATTCAGTCTGTCTGAGAAAAGGCTACTATCTATTTTCCGTTCACCCTTCAAATTTATAAGGCAAAGCAACGTTTGCCGGATCAGCTAGTATTATTATAAAGGAGTTTCATCCCGCGCACGCTCAAGCTGTGGAATGAACTCCCTGCCGTGGTTTTCTCAAGCGACTACCTGAGGCGTTTGAAGAAACTAATTAAGACATTGTTTGAATTAATTGTTTTTTTAATCTTAATTACCAGCTGTCCCCGGAAAAGCCATTACCAACAACCTGTGATTTACATTAAAATTCTTTTTTTTATATGTCTACGGGTCTGCCTTTCACGATAACCAGCTTACCAATCGTTACCGAACGACCTTCGTCAGTCAAATCCAGTGACATTTCGCTATACCGATAACATGTCAGAACCAGTTAGACGTGATTACGTTCACGTGTTTTAATAACGCACTAGCTGTGCCCCCTGCCTTCGCCCCAGTGGCGTTATAGCCTTTATCTTGTCTTATGTTATTGGGGTGCGTGCTCTGGACTCCTGTTTCCTTCTTCCTACAGTCCCGGGTCCTTTAAGCGGGGCGTGAAAAAGCATCTGATGAGGCCGTCAAGCTGAGCGCCACCATTGTAGCACTGAACATGTTTGCAATGGTGACCCTCTTTCATGAGACTTTGCCTTCAGCTTAACATACAGCGAGGTGAAGTCAAATTGACGTGCCATTAATAAAAATAAAAAAAGCTTCGAATATAATTTCGAAAAGCATCGAAAAGTCATTGGTGTGTGCCATGGTAAGCCTGGGATTGAAGCCGAGATCTTGCCTCGGCAGTCCATTACCCATACCACAAGACAACCGCGTTTTGTTGTTAAAATAGTTTAAAAAAAACATTAATTTACATAGAAGTTAAATTACAAATAAGCTTATATCCAGTGGCCCCACACTAAGCTAGCCTGTCTTTTACTAACTAACTAACTACTAACTTTTACAACATCGCTTATAGGAGCCGAGACTGTAGGATTAAGGAAACACTTTATTTTAATATCACTTGTGCTAATAAAGAATTCCTGGGGGCCTAGACAAAATGCATTCGCTCGAAAGCTACGTTCGCCATCGCTGAAAATGTATGATAATGACATGTTGTCGGAATGTCATGTAATCCGATTTCGACAACAAATGTCACTCCCATACATTTTCAGAGCGATGGCGATTGTAGCTTCGGAGCGAATGCATATTGTCTAGGCCCTCAGAACATGGAAAATAGTCACCGAATCGTATTAACGCTATAAAACACTTCTTATTATCTAACAGTTATTAGTTTCAATTTTAAATTATTATTTTTTTATACGAGTAATCGTTCGCTAGTTTTTTAACGTATCTTAAAATCAATTACGCTTAATTTTTTAGTCTGGTCACATTAACATAAAGTCTGCGCACGCGATTTTTACGTTTTTTTTTTTGCAAATTATCTCGCGAAACCTTGGGTTTCTTCAACAGTGAAACTGGTTGAAGATACCTAGTAAAAAAGATTTGGCGCATCAATGGCGACTGTTTGTTGTGGTCTTAGGGTTAGTTCAAAATACTATCGAATATTGAATGTTCGATGGAGGTAGGACATGACGGTATCTTCCGTCCTAATTGAGCAGTCCGACTGGGGAAGTACATACAGAATACCGCGGCTAATAATAACCTTGTGTTGTGTTTCCGGCGGTGAGAAAGGATGCCAGAGCTCACTGGAG
Source organism: Pelosia muscerda (assembly GCA_963691645.1). NCBI lineage: Eukaryota > Metazoa > Arthropoda > Insecta > Lepidoptera > Erebidae > Pelosia > Pelosia muscerda. The sequence continues at coordinate 3,366,524 of OY829125.1, forward strand.
AGGTATTGTGTTGTCAGTGGGAAGACCGAGAAACCCTTTGTCTTCTGCACTGACAGTACAGAGGCTCTCTTAACCTTCTCTCCTACCCCCTTCCCCTTCCCTCTTCTTCTCTATATGGTTGGCAGCACGAATGTGATACTCCTGGTGTTGCAAACTTCCATAGGCCACGGTCACCACTTTCCATCAGGTGGGCCGCGTGCTTGTCTGCCACTTAAGTGGTATTAAACAAATACAATATATTTCTTTGAAAATATTATTGTGCTCGTTTTTCACCAACAAATAGTCAAATATTTAAGCGCCATTTGTTTTTCTCTTTCTTTATTGACTTGCTTCCATTTTTGGACAACCGGTAGTCGTTACTTAAGGCAGTTCTTTAGGCTGGCATTTGGCAACTAGAAAAATGACTGCAGTGAAAAATTACCAATCCCGCGGAATCCGCCAACTTGCCGATGCTTTTTAAGAGTTGCTGATTGGTTGTTGACACGCTGCAACTCCAGTTAAAAACTGAAGTTTCGCTTGAGTTGTCTAATGACGAGAGGGGTTACCCTTGTCTTAACTCTAAAACATTTGATTAATTATGGTAGATATATCTTTCCAGAGTTATATAAGAAGGTATGTGCATAGAACAAAAATATCGAGCTGTCATCTCGACACCGATGGCATATAACTTATAATTGCAATAATGTCAGGTGGTTAGGTCAACCGTCATTAGGTCGCATTGGTCAATAGAAAGTTATTACATATTATAAAAAAATTGGCCAAGTTCGTTTGTATCATTATCTGTATTTAGTATTATGTTGTATTATTATTTATTGTAATTGTTGTACTGCCTAGCTATCATAGTTCTTGAAATATAACAACTTTAGTAATAGGGATCCAATTTCATCTTGGTACCTTAAAATTAAGAATTATATGTGATAGAGTAACATTTTCATAAAAGAATCAACGGGATTACCATGGTTGTTCGCTGCGAAATCGAATCGACTGCATTTTTGAGTTGCCATCGTTGTGTAGCAATTTGTTTTACGACAGCACTGCTACTTACGGAGAGGGCCCGAGCATAGGTTTCGCTATTCGGGAAGGCTTACTATGTCCCCTCCAAACTCCGTTGATTTAAAGGTTATAGTAATGACCATGTCAATTTAAAATCAACGTTTTGTTGGAACAATCACAACGACTGTTGAGTTCATTTCAAAACAAACTTTCATATCAAATTGACCAATGGTTGGCATAATGTCGTTTAAACTATTTATGGACTTTATTTAAGTCGAAAATTTTGGCCAATTTTGAAAAAATAAAAATAAACACATTTGATAGTGGTTTTTGTAACTTTCGCTTTCCCAGAGTATGGATAAGCGTAATAAGTCATATGTCTACAATATATTAAAACAGTACACCAACAGACCAGACAATGATATAGAACAATCATTTGAGTCGTATTGTTCGCGGAACAATGCGCAAATATTTTAAAATAAATCCGTCGCGAATCATTGTATGGTATGTACGTGTGAAATAATTATAATGTTACCATCTTTGTGCTACTGATCGCCTGGTATCGGAAAGTACTAATATAGTTCCGTATTTTTTTTACTGGCTGTGCTCAACGGTTTCTCGCGCTGTACTCAAATGAGTACGGCAAGCAATTTTTAAATGTCAACGTATTGGTTAACATTAGTGGGATTATTAAACGAGAGAGAAGGAAGAAACGAGAAGCCATATATATTCTCGTTTCTAATATTATTCATTATAACTCTGAACTCAGGGGTCAAGGTTCTTGTCCAGACTATCGCTATTTCACATCGAACTTACATAATGTATGTTAATATGTCACTGTGTTTAAGACACCGGTTCTTGTTGGCGTTAATAGTGGTCAGTATTCATCTATTGTGTACACAATACAATTTAATTTAAATTGTAAATGTAGAGTTGTGTATTCTTGAAAATTATGTAACCGCCGATTTGTCGTAAGCGACATAAGATTTTGCATAATATTCTTTAAAAATTAAAAATCATCCACATAGCGACTTCCTACTTTTGTGTCCAATGTTTATACTACGGAGTTGTCCTTTTTCTCCTTTTCAGTTCTCTTTTTTGTTTTTGATTGTCAATGTAATAAAAAAAACAAAAGTAATAAGAAATTAGTAATTAGCCCATGGCAATCAACTACAGGACATAGGCCTTTCCTAATGTTGAGAGGCTTCGGCCTACTGCTTCCACGCTGGGTTGGTCATCGTCATCATCATCGTTATTTCATTTCAGCTATAGCACGTACACCGGTGAACATAGAGCTCTTCCATCGACCTCCAATCCAACCGGTTGGAGGCGGTCTGCATTGTACCTTTTTTGTTTATGGCCTCTTACGACACCCTTCAGATGAGATGGGGTAGTCATATTCAGTCACGGATTTTTGATTGGCATGTCGACTTTTGCCAACGCCCAATAGCCTGCGCAAAGCCTCATCCGTTGCTTAGCGGGAAGACTCTAGATTGTTGTAAGCGACAATCCCAATTCTATATCCGGTTGTCACTTACAATAATAAGTTGACTGTGATTGCAATGTTTGTAAATTAATTTCAATATAGGTAACTATGGCAGTAACATTTTCGTTACAATGTTGCATGCAAAACGGTATGCTGGCGAAACGCCAATTTTGGCAAAAAATATGCCAAAAACGAGTTTGAATTTACATACTTGGAGTTTGTCCTGACCAAATCTGGATTAATACTAAACTATATACATAGATATACATATTATCACGCCTTTATAACCTGATGGTTAGGCAGAGGTGAATTAACACCCACATTTCTCCAATCATTGTATTCGGTCATACATAATATTGGGGAATCTATTGCCTTATATTCCGGGCAATTTTGTTGCCTCGAGCCATGCATCTGAGGCTGAGTTTGGGCTGTATATATCTGTCTCAAGTTAAACAGCTCTATCTATCTCTCAGTTGCCTTGTTCGAATCACATGGGAAGCGATGAAGTAGTCTATCCACTCTGCTGGGAAGTAAAATGCCCCAAAATTTTACTGTTGTTAAGTTGTTATATTAGGTAAGTTTTGAAGTTTTATGTAGTCCATTTTTTTTTATTTGGTTCACAAAATTGAATACAACCAGTAATACATCTTCAATCAGTAATACAATTTAATTGCAACGGTAAACATTCATCTACAACGGTAATTAGACTAGCACTTTTTTGAGGGCTCGTATGGCACCGGGACCGACGGTTCTCTAATTCACAAATAGATCCAGATAAATATTTGCACTGAACGGCAATCAAACGCAGGTTCCTATTGCATAGCAGTCGCGTTCACTGCCTCGACGCCAAAGAGGCTGAACAGACTACCCAATCTTGAGAAGAAATCCTTAGCGGACGTTGATCTAACGCGTTGACCCTCGTCCGTTATTTGACAGGTGCGCCGACTAGCAGGTGCTTGGGCTGTGTAGGGAACTCAATGTGGGCCCTTTGGCTTGCTAGAGTCTAAATGTGGATTATCTTGCTTCTTCAGTAACGTTGTTAAATCCATGGAACTGAAAGTCTGACTCCATACTTTTTCAGCGTCGTTTTTGTCGTAGTTGGGTTTTAGTTTTTAATTTTTGTGGCTTTTGGATCTAAAAAAAACTGACGCTGGGGATACTGCAAACCCGCTTTTCGAGCATTAGTAGAGTTGGCGAGTGACCAATGTTGGGAATTTATGATTTACCTTACATTCTTTAGCCTATAGTAGTTCACTGTTGGACATAGGCTCCTCTTAATATGCGCCATTTCTCCCGATCCTCCGCCCTCGGTCACCATTTGCAGGGTCCCGATCAAATGAGATTGCCAAAGATGCCATAGAATTTTAGACGGTACTGCTAAATTATTAAGGTCTACATTGGATTGGCACCGTGTTTGAGGAAAGGAAACGATGTCCTCAATTCTTTTTCATTTAATTTTGAACTTTAAGCTTGCGTTGAGAAAGCCGAATATTCAATAGCAGTTTTTGTAATTTCAGCCATCGGGCTGGGTCGCGTACCATCTTCCTTTTACCTGTTAGCGGTCTCCACCAACTGAGCAACAATTACACAGGATAATTACACACAACTAACCTATAAAAATATACCTAATTCAACGCTTTCAGTTTAAAAATGGAATAAGTAATCGTTACAATAACAAAGATATGACATTTTAATCTCCTCCTGTAGAGTTTGTTATCAGATAGATACGCCTCCACGAAAAATTCTACATATAGTTAAGCTTGATCCCACTTATTTATATTTAAGTCGTCAATTTACCACACTTCATAGTGCAGCCCATTATGGTGGCAGCTGTCACAAGTACTATCCCTGGAGCGGCAATCCCTTTTTTTTCTCTTTTTTTTATCGTTTGCAAAATCCCCACGGATACCACCTCCACCAGAACCAATGGAGGTGATTATGTCGGACTCGAACCGACCAAAACGCACGCCGTCCATGGGTCCTCGATTGCCGGAGACGAGATTATACAAGACATATCTCTCGCAAGGAGCGGCGATCCCTGGCGGCCTCGACATTTATTTTTCCACGCCCTGCTTAAAGGAACCGATACTGTTAGATGAAGGAAACACGTGTACTGATAAAGAATTTCAGGATTCAATAGTGTGACATAGAAAAGAGTCGCCTAATCGCTTAGTTCTTGATGTGATTGGACCGTATATGGGTGACATCTAAACCCTTCACGTGTTGTCTTCTGTAGGAAAGGAGAGGTTGTAAATAGAATCAACGATGTTAACCAAAAAAATCGTAAAGTATTCGTACTTATTTAAAAAGTTATACTAACACATTACTTAAAATATTACGTCGTATCTAGAGCCGATAACCTTGAAACATCAGTGAGCGGTCGGACCCCAGCGAAGTGCAAGCGAGACAGCACAACATTACCGTACGATAGAAAGCGACAGCGATACCGGCGCACACGCAGCATGTTGTGCAGAACACGCGGGCAAACTTAGGTTATGTTTTTAAGGTTATGTCACAGTCACACGGTTACCACATACACATTTATGAGTTTTACTTGTCAAACTCGGTAGTGAGTGTTGTTATATTAATGTTGTTTTGTGTGTATATTATTTAATAATAGAATGGTAACCTAGTTCCCATATAAAATATGTGATTTAAGTTTTTTTTTTTTGGTGTGTTCGTTTCTATAAGGCTCAGTCCAGTTTATACCGTTTGTAATTTTAAAAGTGTTTTCCGCATTGTGTCATTGGTGCTGTAAATTAGAATTACTTTGTGGCATTTTTTATACTTACCTCTTACGGCCCACTTGATGGAAAGTGGTTACCGAGACCTATGGACGTTTGCAATATCAGGATCGTCTCAATCGTGCTGTGGATCTTGTAGAGCGAAGGAGGGGAAGGGTTTTGAGACTGAAAATTATTAAAAGACCAAAATCAAATTTAAAATTATAAAGAGTAATACCAGTCGAGTCAAAGTGACCATCATAGCAACTTTAAAATTACGGTATTTACAATAATTGTGAACATAATAATTAAGTCTAGGTGAAACGTTACTTTTGAGCTTGCAAATGTGTGCTGAAAATCAAACGAAATCTCTAAATCACTGTAAATAATAAAATGACACCAAATATCGCGATGGAAACTGTTAATAATAGATAAACTCACGCCTTTATCCCCGAAGGGGTAGGCAGAGGTGCTAGCACCCACATTTCGCCAGTTTGTTTCGGTCCCAATGTAATAGGTGGCTAACCTATTGCCATTAACCGGGCACTTTTAATCCTGTTATAAATACACAAATAACTTCGAAAAGCATCGAAAAGTCATTGGTGTTTGCCATGGTAAACCTGGGCTCGCACTCGAGACCTCGTCTCAACAGTCCATTACCCACACCACTAGGCTACCGCGGTTTTATTTCGACGTGTGAATTTGTTTTTTTAATGTATTGAGTGTGTTGAGTAATACGTTTTTTTCTATATTAGCAGAGGTTTCGCGTAGTCATCGTTACGCAGAGGCTTGGTTTCTGTGAATCGTTACATATACAGAAAAAATATACACTGACGGACTCATAAACTGCATCAAAGTTGAGGTTTACTCTAAAAGGATTTTTTATAATAAGTATGCAAATTTTTTAGATTAAATTATATAAATATGGAAAGACTGGCTCTTAACCTTAAAAAAAAATTAAATTTAAAAATAGAACTGCAGTAAAACAAATGAATATAGCCGGGAAAAGAAAATTTACTTGTAGTATCAGATTTGCGTGTTATTTATAGCAAAGTTTTAAATTGATTCTCATTGATTTTTTTTGTTTTGTCAATTGAATTATTGTTACCAGCATAATTGTTGGGTTAGTTTTTTAACACATCGAGAGTTTTTGAACCATAATATGGATACTTCGTCCGAACAAGCGGCACAAATTGTAGCATTGGTGCGGGAGGGCTTGGATCAACGAACGATTGGTAGAAATTTAAATTTAAACCAGTCTACGGTTTCTAGAATATACAGAAGGTTTGTAGAGACAGGTTCTTACAGGAGGAGACGTGGTACAGGCAGAACTCGAGCAACCACAGGTCGTGATGACCGATTTATTGTTATAACTTCCCTGCGAAATCGTTTCCTCACGTCAGTTAACATCAAAACCGAGCTTAATGAAGTGCGTGGAGTAAACGTGTGTGCACGAACAATAAGAAGAAGGTTAAAGGAAGCGGATATCACCCCTTTTAGACCAGCAAATGGTCCAAAGTTGTCTACAGCTCACAGACAAGCTCGCTTAAGATTTGCGCGTCATCACCTGAATTGGACAGAAGAGCAGTGGGCCTCTGTATTGTTCACGGACGAGTGTAGGACATGTTTATATGGTGCAGATGGTCCCAGAAGAGTCTATCGTCGACGTGGGGAGCGATATGCTCAAAGTTGCATTGAGGAGCGTGTTCCTTTTGGAGGCGGTTCATGTATGGTCTGGGGTGGCATATCGATGAACGGACGAACAGAACTTGTGTTCATAGACATGGTCCGTCAAAACGGTAATAGAGGGGGTTTGACAGCACATCGCTACATAACAGAGATATTAGAAGATCACGTGGTTCCTTACATGGGATTCATAGGCGAAAATTTTACTTTAATGCAGGATAATGCCCGGCCGCATGCAGCTGCACAAGTTCAACATTATTGCGAAGAGGTTGGGATACGTACAATGAATTGGCCAGCACGCAGCCCGGATCTTAATCCCATCGAGCATGTTTGGGACAATTTAAAAAGAGCTGTATATGCGAGAAACCCTTCGCCCACGACAGTGGCAGCACTAAGAACAGCACTTTCAGAAGAATGGGACAATATTCCGCAAGATCTTTTAAAAACCCTTATAAAATCTATGCGGAACCGATTAGAATCCGTAATAAGGGCACGTGGGGGTAATACACCTTATTAAAACACAAATAAACCCTTGCATAAAGTTTGTGTCTATTGTTAAAACCAATTTTTTAATTAAACCAATTTTTCTTAAATTTCTGTTTTTTCTTCAAAAAAAGTCTTAAGGTCCTTTCCAGTACATAAACTTAAACTTAAAGATATGACCCTACGCTGTTTTAAAGTTCACGAACCAATCTAGAGGTTTCAATTTAAATCTGTATAGAAAGTATGCATACTAGGTTAAAATATTTATTTCAAAGTCGTCTATTACTTTGATGCAGTTTATGAGTCCGTCAGTGTAGTAGGCATATAGAAATAAAGGCCATCATTACCTTTTTTATCGTGCTCAAAATCCCCACGGATGCCACCTCCACAAAAGTCTGGACGTGATTATGTCGGAATCAACCAAAACGCATCTTTGGGTCTTCTTATCTCTGCACCCGGGCACATGTCTGGGATGACTCCCTTCCCCTGATATGGGTACCATGGAGTCCCCATCTAGTGTGTACTATATATCTTGGACATTTATCTCAAATTATATACAAAAATGACACGGGAAACTATTAAAACATTAATTTAAATGTCATCAGACTCGTTATACCCGTTTTAGACTGGACCTTTGATATTTATACTTTTTTTAATGTCAATTGTTTTGTTGCTGTGCTTAATTAATACTATATATTTACTATGCAGTACTATTCAATGGCATTAGGACAAGCGGTTTAAATTAAATCAAACTTTACTTAGTGCAAATCGGACTCGAATCCTGGGCTCGATTGCACAGCAGATTTCAAATCTTCCATTTAATTTTGAACCCTGCCATTACACAATTAATGCATCGAAAAGTCATTGGTGGGTGCCATGGTAAAACCTGGGATCGAACCCGAGACCTCATCTCAGCTGTCCATTACCCATACCACTAGGCTACCGCTAGGGTAATATTTTTGAATATAATTGTAAAACTTCGACATTCATATGTGCTCTTAATGTGCCCAAACTGAATAAACGAAATTGATTCTTTGATTCTTGACTGTTTGACCCAGTTTGACCACCTGACCGACATTTTCAGTTCGATTCACACTATAAAAGTCTCGAATTAATATTAACATTATCCAGCTAGAGATAGTAGTGGCCCCTTTAACCAAATTTATAAAATAAAATAAATATTTTTAACATAAATCTAGTGTAGTGACACATAAAACTCTATTGAATCACCAGAGAACCAAAATGTTAATGTAACTTTAGTGCTGAAAGTGTTAACAAAAAATTATTAAGTGTAAAACCACAATGAGACAATAGTCACTATACTGTCGGAGACTATGACAGCTGGCGTGGCTGCGAGGCGCAAGTCGAGGTCCAAGAGGAGTTGGGCTAAGGTGGAACAGGATGGACAGGTAACAGATCCTTGTATACAAAGAACGAGCACATTTTTACCCGCTGTATGTCAATACTCGTTTCTATTCAAAATACCGACTTACTGTCAAAATTAAATTACCTAAATGTCAAAATCGATCACAATTTCAATGAAAAGACTGCTAATTATCGTAATAAAATTCATTTTTTTTTAAATTAAACCGCGTTCTGCGGTTAGAAACGATCGTATATCAATGTTCTTTTTTGGTAATGTGAAATAACCGATTTTGACAGATACAAAGATTTTGACTGAATTCTGTAAAGGTTTTCATTAGGAACATTGACTTGACCTTTTGTACGCATTATCGAGCAATTTCTTTTTTGGAGTAGACAAATTAAAAGTTCAAAATTTTTATAAATATCTTTTTTTTTCTGAAAGATACTGGGTTTTCTCGAACTAGTATGAAGCTAGCTAGCTACTTACTTAACTTCTTCTTATGAAGCTAGCTAGCTTAATATCAGGCGAGGTGAATCCATATCGTGACTATTATAAAAACATTACTAACAATTATAACATCTGAATCATAACATGTTGTTACGTCTCTGTATTATCTCAACGAGGAAAATTCAGCCATATTGTATAAAAACAAAATTTTACCTGCACGTGGGCAGGTATTAGAAATAAAAAATAATCTTCAACTACATTATTGATGGCGTGCTATCCTGGATTCTGAATGAATTTTGAATGTGGAATGGAACGTAGAAACTAGATGAATGAGTTTTGAATTTTGACATATACTTAATACGTCTTTTGAAGGAGTTGTTCATTGATGACGACTAAAAACGGCACGAATTAGATCATAATAATATACGGTTTCAAGATTTCATTCCCTTTGGTGTGGGTCTCACAATGTCCCTATCGAACCCCGGAAAACCAGTCTCGGATAGACGACAGCCAGTTCCCAAGCTGTTCCTCTTATTAAAGTTCTTTATCTCTTGTCCACAGGCATCGGACTTCACGGATATTGGTGACTGGCCGACCCTAGGCGCGGCTGTCTCCGGAGCTCGATGTCATTCGACACCACCTCCACATGACGCCGACCCTGCTCATCACAACGGCAATGCGGTAAGACTTCCCATTCCCTTTTGACGCATAATGACCAATAATACAGTGCTTTTTTTTCACAATATGACACATTCGCATATTGACCTATTAGCATTTGGACTAAAACGCATTCGATGAATTAATTTGTGCCATGGGTGTTTTTGGAACCCTACTGAGATATTTGGGACTACCAGGTGTGAGCATATGCAACCCATGACGAGATGGATATAATATGTCTTTGTTACTCTTAGACCACGTTCTGCGAAAACCGGCAGGCTACTTGAGTAATAAATGTCTGGCAATGACCTAATAAGTGCTGGCGTCGCGTAGTGGAGGATAGCATGTGTGGTCTTACTACTAGGGATGTCCAAGACCGTGGGAAGTGCAGAAGAGTCAGAAGGCAGACTCTGGACTGCAGAGCTGAAGGCTGAGGACGTTTTGCTGAATCCGCCTGGCTGCTTGGGTAATAAATGTCTGACCCACGAAGTGCCGGCTTCTCATCGTGGAGGATGGCATGTGTGGTCTTACTACAAGGGATGTTCAAGACCGTGCAAAGTGCATAAGAGTCAGAAGGCAGACCCATTGACTGCAGAGGTGAAAGCTGTGGATGCGATGGACATTGACACAAACTCTTCGAGCAACGAAGACGAAGAGAAACGACAACATTTATCTATTTGACACATTTTGGGTATTTCTGTTTTCGTGTTCAAGTTCCGTCTTGTATGTTCACTTTTTCCAATCTTAATAGACCATAGACCATCGACACAAGATGGTTACATAACAACATAACATAAACCCACGCCTATATCCCTGAAGGGGTAGGCAGAGGTGCTAGCACCCACATGTCGCCAGTTTATGTTTAGGTCCCAATGTAATAGGTGGCCAGCAGCCTATTGCCATTAACCGGGCACTTATAAACCTGCGATAACTACTCACATAACTTCGAAAAGCATTGAAAATTCATTGGTGTGTGCCTTGGTAAAACCTGAGACCTCATCTCAGCAGCAGCGTCTACCGCGGCTTAGGTACCCAAGATGCTTGCATAGGAGAATTCCGAATGTTCAAGATGTGACTCCGTTGCTCTGTAGTTAGAACGTGCCCTCTGTAAGGGAAAGATGGCGAGTTCCGTCAAAGCATTACCTTTTTCTGATCTAAGTTGATTTAAATCTTTACAATTAGTCTTGTACGTATTTAAAATGACCTTGAGAAGGTTAAATTATAGCAACATGTAATGGCAGCCTGTTCGCCAGAGCTCGTAAAATGGCGTTATCTTCACGCTTATTTGTCGTTATCGGTGCCAGACTTGGCAGTTTTTATTACGATGCTGTTATGTTTTATATGCGAAGGTGTTATTTGTATATTTGAGGTGGTAATATTTGCTTTTGGTTTATTTTAGATTGGCAACCTGAGTCTAAATTAATTCACGAAACTATCCTATATTTTTTTTTCATACAAATATTCATCGCTTTATCTTAGAGAGAATTTATGAAATTAATCGATACACTATATATGTAAGATACATTATATATGTATAACAGGGGATGAAGACCGCCCCCAACCGGCCGAATGAGGAAGGCTTATGTTCAGCAGTGGACCCTATAGTTGAAATTATGGATAATGATGACAATTTATACTTACACTAGCTGACCCGCGCAACTTCGTCTGCGTCACCCCGTTTTTGCAACATTTTTCATTCCTGCTCCGCACCTGTTGGTCGTAGCATGATGTCATATACATATAAACCTTCCTCTTTAACCATTCTATCTATTGAAACAAACCGCATCAAAATCCGTTGCGTAGTTCTAAAGATTTAAGCATACAAAGGGACAAGAAAAATAGGGACAGAGAACGCGACTTTATTTTATACTATGTAGTGATGAGCATACAATAACCAACTACTTGTGACATTACAGGAACAAGACCGCAAGCCCCCAGAAGAGCCCCAACACCAGCCGAAGGTTGAAAAGGTGGAACCGGTACAGAACCATCAGGGCCACAACACACACCACGACAAACATATCGATAAATCGAAAAATACAGGTAATACTTATCTCTTGAAGGTTTATTTTAGCGTACCCCCCCTAAATTAAGGTAAGTAGGGTAGCCAGAGCTCACTGTACCCCTCCTTCCCCTCCCCTTCCTAGCCTCCCCACCCCTTCCCGGCTCTCCCCCTTTCTCTTCAGGGTGGGCAGCGCGTGTGTGACACCCTTAGTGTTGCACACGTTCATGGGCCACGGTGGCCGCTTTCCATCAGGTGGGCCGTGTGCTTGTCTGCCACCTAAGTAGTATAAAAAAAACATTAAGTGCTCATACTAGCTGGAAATACCCGTCTAATTTTTTTTTAATTTATGGCACGTCAATTTGACTTCACCTCGCCTGAGGCACCATTGCAAACACGTTCAGTGCTACAATGGTGGCGCTCAGCTTGACGGCCTCATCAGATGCTTTTTCACGCCCCGCTTAAAGGACCCGGGACTGTAGGAAGAAGGAAACCACGTGCGCCGTCAAGGAATTCCAGGACTTAATGGTGCGGCAGAGGAAAGACTCACCGAACCGCTTGGTTCTTGATGGAATATTCTGCACCGTACGCGGGTGACATCTAAGCCGTGCACGTGTTGTCCTGTGTAGGAAAGGGGAGGGTGGCATTAATTGAAAGAGCTCATCAGATCTATATCTCTATATATCTTCTTTATGTATGTATGATCTATATGTAAGTTTTCCTCCCTTATAATATTCACGTGCTCGAATAACTTCAAAAATCTCTTCCTGGACTCCTCTACTATATAGAGGATTTGAATTCATGAATAAGTAACGACAAGTACATTTTTATCTAAGTATAGATTAAGGAGCTTGCGACTGGCGCCATCTTATAAATAATGCAAGTAATATTATAATTTATATCAAGTTTATTTATTCTTATTAAAAAAAATACAAGGTCAAACCGTATCTCCGGGTTACTAAGCAACGTTTTAAATCAAAATTTATTTTAATATCTATATAGTATTCTAAGATATGTGCTCAAAACCGATTTAGTAGTTTTTGCGTTGAGCTCTAAAAGATAAACGGACAAGAACTTGTTTTGAATTCGGTGACCTTGACATTATTAAAAGTTTATTGTTTTGCCACCGTCGCGTCGGTAAGTGAAGTGGTAACGAAACGTTTACGATTCCATAGCATATAATACAAGGGTCATAGACAAGTGGGAATCGTTTTGTGGAATGGAATAGAATAGACCAATGTATGGTACCTGCCGTGGTTTTCCCAAGCGACTACAATATGGGATTCTTCAAGAAGGGCATTAGAAGGTTTCTACGGAATAGGCAGCACGTGTGTAGCGCCTCTCGTGTTGCAAACGTCCATAGGCCACGGTGACCGCTTCCCATCAGGCGGGCCGTGTGCTTGTCTGCCACCTAAGTGGTACAAAAAAAAATGACATTCGGTTACGCCTGTCATAAATGTCATAAACGTCAAAAGTTAGTATATCTGCCTGAAACGGCTAAAGGTATTTAAATGACATTTTCCCGTTATTTAGGCCTCATATCTCTTCACATAGAGATGCTGGGTTACGCAATGCGGGTACAGCAAACTGCTCCTGACAAGTAGGCTTCATTGAGAATATCTGAGATGGTATTCTTCATTACTTGTTGAGATAAACACTATATTCACCGCTAATATTAGATCAAGTATCCACCTGATGGAAAGTGGTTACCGTTGCCTATGGACGTTTACAACCCTAATGGCATCACACTCGTGCTGCTGAACCTGTAGATAGAAGGGGGAGGAGAAGAAATGGTTTTAAGGTTGAGAGAGTTTCTGTGCTATCAGTGCAGAAGACTTATCTGGGTCATACACCACCACACACACACTCAAAACCTCTCAAGTGAGCTCTGGTTACCCTATTCACCGCCGCGAACACAACACAAGGTTATTATTAGCCGTAGTATTCTGTATGGCGAAGTTACTTCCCCAGTCAAACTGTTCAATTAGAATGGAGGATACCGTCATATCCTACCTCCATTAAGTACTTTAGGAGTTTAGCAATACCAGCCAGGTTAATCTTGGAAGTAATCTGTCGGTTGGCATACGAATATCTGTGGCAGTCATTGAAACAAATCCAACAACAGTAGCCTTAGCACGAAATACTATCGAATTCGTAATGTAAAGGTATCGACAGAACGGGGCATTGCGATTGGCGGGCTACACACGCACACAGGTTCACAAGAGGCAGACTGCCAATCACAATGCTCCGTTCTCTCGAAACCTTTACATTACGAATTCTAAGTTCATGCTAGTGCTACCGGTGTAATTACAGAACTTCGATCCAATATTGCCAAAGAGTGATCGAAAAACTATCGAATTCGTAATGTAAAGGTATCGAGAGATCTGTAGTTAGATGTTAGACTATTCGGAGTTTTCAGGGCTCCAGCTACCCATAAGGACTGCTATAGATGTTCGTATGGCAACCGGGACTGACTACTAAATGTGCTCTACGAGGTACGTTTGATAAAACGAAATATCATAGTCATTTATGCTATTCGTCTTCTCCAGGTCCCGGGAAGGGAGGAAGTAAATCTGGGAAGCACAAATGGGTGCCCCTGGATATCGACGTGAAGGCAGCCAGGCCTGGGAAGCATGGACCACAGCATTCCGCGAGACCTGAGAATGGTATGTTGTATTTATTTTAACATGGTGAAGATAATTCTTAGATATAATAGCATAGAATATGAAAGAAGAAGAAAGAAAGAAAGAAAGAAAGAAGAAGAAAAAGAAAATAACCGCGGTAGCCTAGTGGTATCGGTGGTGGACTGCTGAGACGAGGTCTCGGGTTCGATCCCAGGTTTACCATGGCACACACCAATCACTGCGATGCTTTTCGAAGTTATGTGTGTATTTATCGCAGGTTTATAAGTGCCCGGTTGATGGCAATAGGCTCGCCACCTATTACATTGGGTACCTAAATATACACTGGCGAAATGTGGGTGCTTGCACCTCTGCCTACCCCTTCGGGGATATAGGCGTGAGAGTATAAAAAAAAAATATGAAAGAATGATTAAAAAAAAGGTTGACTTGACTGTACGTGGAATAAAGATAATTCTGTAAAATTATTGCCTTTATTTAGATGTTTGGCCTAATATTTTGGCTTTTTGTTGCCACGCCCCGCTGGCCAGACGGGTTGGCAAAGGGTTTTGTCTCGAATTTTCTTTCTGTAAGGTCGTTTCGACCTTGGTAGTGTAATTGTCAGTAATTTTAATATGTCGAAATATATAACAATATTTATAATCATGTACCTATGTAGCAATTATGTAATTTAGACGACCTCTATGACTACGCAGGAGGCGCGGGTTCGAATCCCGCTCAGTGCAAATATTTGTGCGCTTGAATATGAATATTTGCATTGGTCTGGATGTTACTATGTATCTAACTATGTTTATCCGCATTCTAGAACCCAAGCCAGTTGAGCTATGCTTACCATGGGTCTAGGTGGCGTTGTGTAGATTGTACTACAATATTTATTATTATTATTTATTTATTATTCAATGTATGTACTTCAATCTTATAATATATTCTTTCTCTTTCATCCGCTTCAGTTTCCGTCAGGATATTGGATGGTAAACATTTTTTTAACTACCTACATATTTTAAATTAAGTACTTTCATTCGACAGAGGTTAAGATTTTACATACCATTGTATTTGGTCTCATGTAATAGGGGATGAGCCTATTGCCGTAATCCGGGCACAGCCCTAACAGCCCGGGTTAAACAGCCATATTCCTTAGACGCCTTGTTTGACACCGCATGTGAAGATGGGGTGGCCCAAATTCTACTCACCCGGGAACCACACTGTTATACTTTAAATCAAAGTGACGTACAGTCCAAATAATAGCTTTTTAATTAATACATTTGAAAGTATACACGATATCTATAATCAATAGCCCACGGATCTGTCCGCATGAATTTCTGATCCTGTTTCCGGCTGCTCCATAAAAACGGAATAAGGAAATTTCAAATAAAATGTAATACCTTGATTTATACCTGTATTCGCAAATAAAGAATGATTATGATTATGATTATGATTATGATTATGATTATGATTATGATTATGATTATGATTATGATTATGATTAAACATTTCGTAGCGTTCAAAGAATAAATAAAAAATATGAAGGGTATTTTTAAATAAACGTTCTATCTGTTACTACAATGTAATCTCAGAAACAGCTGGGTCGTTTTTGAAACTTTTTGTAGTTTGTCGAGGGTACAGCTAGTTTATGAATATTTCCCGTTATTTAGGCCTCATATCTCTTTACATAGAGATGCTGGGTTACGCAATGCGGGTACAGCAAACTGCTCCTAACAAGTAGGCTTCGTTGAGAATATCTGAGATGGTATTCTTGATTACTTGTTGAGATAAACACTATATTCACCGCTAATATTAGATCAAGTATCAAGTATTATAGATGGAAAGTGGTTACCGTTGCCTATGGACGTTTACAACCCTAATGGTATAGATTGAGAATATCTGAGATGGTATTCTTGATTACTTGTTGAGATAAACAAATTTTGTTATGTACTGGTGACCCGATGATCCATCCTAGTTAAGGCACCAGTTTCTCACACAAAAAACTAGATATTATAGTTTAGATGTGGTGAGAAAATAAATGATAAAATATAAAAAAAATATTTCTAGCTGACCCGGCAAACGTTGTTTTGCCTAAAAAAAATTAAGGTTGGACAACCGTTATCACTAAGGGGTATGAAAAATAGATGTTGGCCGATTCTCAGACCTACTCAATATGCTCACAAAATTTCATGAGAATCGGTCAAGCCGTTTCGGAGGAGTACGTGAACGAACATTGTGACACGAGAATTTTATATTAAAGATATTATTATTATTCTTAAAGTGTATTATAGAATATGTTTCTCAAAAAGGGCTTTAAAAGGTTCCTATAGGGTCAGCAGCATGACCTCTAGTGTTGCACACGTCCATAGGTCATAATAACCACTTGCCATCAGCGGGTTGTTTGCTTGTCTGCCACCTAAGTGGTATAAAAATGAAATATATAAAAGCTACCGGGTTCGAATCTTGGTCAGACACTACTGGGAGGATTAATGAGAATGATAGTAATTTCAATAAAACAACATCTCCATGGCCACCCCATTCATTCGTATTCGAACCGTCTAAAACCGCACGCCGTCTTTAGTATCAAATGCCTATTAAGACATATTTCCTTCACCATCGCCATCGTCTGCTTTAAGTAGTTTGTTTAAATACTGCGGTAGTCTAGTGGTATGGGTAATGGACTGCAGAGACGAGGTCTCTCGGGTTCGATCCCAGGTTTTACCATGGCACACACCAATGACTTTTCGAAGTTATGTGTATATTTATCGCAGGTTTATCAATGCCCGGTTAATGGCAATAGGCTCGCTTCCTATTAAATTGGGACCTAAATATAAACTAGGGTAATGTGTGTGCTAGCACTCACGCCTATATAGTAAGTTTGTGTTATGTTTTATGAAAATAATGTATGTACTTCTAAATTAACATAAAAGAAAATTTCACTATATTAATCATATCTCCAACAGACACAGTATCTCTGAATGGCGAAGAATCCCGGACTCGTGGAGGTCCGCGATCCCGCGGTGGATCCCGGGGCGGGTCCCGCGGTGGTCGACGCTCGGCCCCGCGTCCCGCGTCTGCGTTGCCCTCACTGCCGGCGCCACCACATCATCCCTTGTTCCACCATGCTCACGAGTTTCCACACCATCCGGACTTGGCCCAGGTATGTTTAACATCCATTACGAGACCAGCAACAGAGGTATTCAGTAAGTCTACGTTTTTAAAACTTATGATTTCAAAACTTACAAAATGTAAAGCTGGGTTGCACAATCTTACTTTAACATTAACAGTGCAGTTAAAGTACCGGTCTGTAGCACTAGCATGAACTCCTATCGAATTCGTAATGTAAAGGTTTCGACAGAACGGAGCATTGTGATTGGCAGTCTGCCTCTTGTGAACCTGTGTGCGTGTGTAGCCCGCCAATCGCAATGCTCCGTTCTGTCGATACCTTTACATTACGAATTCGATAGGAGATCATGCTACTGCTACAGGTATAAAACAGGTCAATTATCAAATGGTGCCATTTGAAAATTGTTAAAATGACGTCATAACTTGACGCTAACTGTAACCGGCCACGCTCAAACGTCAAATTCTATCAAAAAGATAACTATAACAGAGCTACTAAATACTCTGGTGCAACACATTTAGCCAAACCATTAGAATCAATGTTACTGATACTGTTAAATTTGACGGAAACCTTAACTTTAACAGGTATTGGAGCGACTAGGCCTAATTATATCAAACTACAAGTTATTCTGAAAGTTTAAT
This sequence comes from Pelosia muscerda, assembly GCA_963691645.1. Taxonomy (NCBI): domain Eukaryota; kingdom Metazoa; phylum Arthropoda; class Insecta; order Lepidoptera; family Erebidae; genus Pelosia; species Pelosia muscerda. The sequence goes on from OY829125.1 coordinate 3,384,753, forward strand.
AGATGTTTTTCCGTGTGGAAATGTTTATGTTATTATTCGTTTCTGTATTGAAATCATACGTTTTGTAAACATGATTATACATACTGAATTCAACCTCTAACCACAGAATATAAGTCATTATCATTCCTGCGTTAAGTTCGATCGCATACGAAACTGTTGCATTGGAGTCAGGCTCCGCTATTTTCCAGTCTAACTGCATTGCGGCTGAACTTAAATATTTTCTGTGAAGCGACTGCCATATAGCCTCTACAACCTATACAAGGCAATTGAAGTTTTGCAGTTTAGAGCTAGAACAACCCGGACCGACAGTATCCCCTCCGAGGTATCACCAAGACATTAATTTCAAGGTGAAATTTCCATCAATCTTGATATTTAATCATTATCAATGTATTTGATACCTACTAGCATTAGTAACCGCGGTAGCCTAGTGGTATGGGTAATGGACTGCTGAGACGAGGTCTCGACTTCGATCCCAGGTTTACCATGGCACACACCAATGACTTTTCGATGCTTTTCGAAGTTATGTGTATATTTATCGCAGATTTATAAGTGCCCGGTTAATTGCAATAGGCTCGCCACCTATTACATTGGGACCTAAACATAAACTGGCGAAATGAGGGTGCTAGCACCTCTGCCTACTTCTTTGGGGATACAGGCGTGAGTTTATGTCATGTCATGTTAAGTCAATACCTAGATATGTGAAGGTCCGAAATTGGCAAGCGCTTCACGGAAAATTTCGAAGTTCAGCCGCATCTTAGTTAGACTATAAAGTCGACCCCAACTGAGTTAGAAAAAGGCTCGGCGAATAATGATGACCTAGATATATTGCATTTATTTTTTTTACATTTTGATTTGGAATAAGTCCGATGTGCTATCAAACTTAGATCATAAATAATTATGACAGGACGGGAATTATTCGTGACGTTATATCCATGGTGTAGACAATCTTCTCGACATTATGGATGTAACGTCACGTCCGAAACGTCAGTAGCACTAGCATGAACTCCTATCGAATTCGTAATGTAAAGGTATCGACAGAACGGAGCATTGCGATTGGCGGGCTACACACGCACACAGGTTCACAAGAGGCTGACTGCAAATCACAATGCTCCGTTCTCTCGAAACCTTTACATTACGAATTCAATAGGATGAACTCCTAGTGATACAGGATAAATATACAAAACATAGAAATTAATATTACTATCGTAAATAAAATCAACATATTCATTATTTTTATTGGTAGAACTCGGACTTATTTATTATTTTGTAATATATATTAATTTGTCTATTGTGTTATAACTTTTTTCATGTGTAATTTAGACAAGACACGCTAGCTGCCGTGTTTTGTTTTCACTCATTCATTATTAACATCACATTGATGCTGTATAAAATGCTTTTATACATATATATGCTTAGCTTTCTTGTATACGAAATATTGAATACTTTCTCTGGTTATATTATAAGGCATCTTGTATTTAATTAGGGTTTAATTTTGAATCTCATAAGTTATTTTGCGATTTTGAGACTAAGGCTGGGTTGCACCATTTTACTTTAACATTAACAGTGCAGTTAAGTACCGAACAGGTATAAAATAGGTTGCATTATTTGACAATATAGTTAAAATGATGTCATAACTTGACGCTAACTGTAACTGTTAAAGTCAAATTCTATCAAAAAGATAACTTTAACCGAGCTACTAAATACACTAGCAACACAATTAGCAGAAACCATTAGAATCAATGTTACTGTTAATGTTAAATTTGACGTAAACGCTTACTTTAACAGGTAGTTGGTGCAACTAAAGCTAAACCAATTTATTTATCACACTTATAACATGAATGATAAATATTCCACTGACTCTAAAACCCTAATATGCAATGTGGAAAAATAAGTCTGGCCCTGGATTTAACTTAAAGGAGATATTCCTTTATAAAGAATCTTAGCAGAACAGAACAGAATACAGTCTCGGGTCCTTCAAGCGGGGTGTGAAAAAACAACTGTCGAGGCCGCCAGGGTAGGGACGGTACCTGTAACGGCGGCTATACTGTTCTAGACTGTGCCACTGCTTACCATCTGGCATGGTGCAGTCAATTTGACGACTCAAACATAAAAAAAAAACTCCACGGCTCGACTCATTTCTCCATACTGTTTATCGCAGTAGGTTTAGTTAGTCAGTTACTAGGAAGCCCAAGCAGTTCATCAAACGCTGTGGAAGCATGCGATAGCTCATGCATCCACTGGCATCCTTTTACTAACAATAGATATAAGACAAATAAAATTGTTACTAACAATATTGGGCCTACACCGTTGCCATGAATAATATGAATTTGAAAAAAAAAAAAACCAATTGATAGTTTAGGTTAGAAGGTATGGCGGCGGTGTTTACATGGCCTCCGTCTTATCCTTCGAATTCATTTACTTTAGATACTCTAGGAAACGTTTTAATTAAATACTACCTACCTAATAAGTGTCGTTAGATAAATTAGTTTAATTTAAAACTATTAACAGAAAAGAAAACGGCTTTTTAACATAATGACTGCAAAATATATATAAATATGCAACTTGTAACAAAATAAACTCAAGCCTAAAAATTAGATGCCTACATCTGTCCTTGTTAACGATTGTGCGGTACCATAGACAAAGAATTCGATACAGATGTTTTATTTTAATGATATGATCAAAAATAATACCCAGTCTTTGTAGAAAAAAAATATTAATAAATTACTTTGGCATCCCAAATTTTTGTTGATAAGTGTACAACTTTTTTCAAAGATCTACTAAATTATAGTGTTATCAAATAGTAATTCCATTTAACTTTCGTATAAAAATAATGAAAAATGTTCATATATTTTATCTAAACGATATTATTATACGGGTTTAAACCCTATGACACGGTTTGTTAATTGAAGAACAATCTGACCTTAAAATAGAACTAATGAATTTAATTATTAATATTCAAGCAAAACTAAACCTTATCTTAAAGACATAAAGGTTATCTAAGCGCGCAATTCAATTTTGTAGTTCTCTCATTAATTCTAGTGAGGACCATTATTTAAAAAAAAATACGATGAATTTTATTAAATCATAGATAATATGATTTTAGTTTTATGATATTCTGAGTGACTGGGTGTTCAAGCTTTTTTGTCTGTTTTTAGACAGATAAAATAAAAAATAGCAAAACTAGAGTAACCTTGTTGTAACCACACACGTTACAATATGCTAGACTTGCGCAAATATGGTCTTGCACAAATATAGTGTAACGTGTGCAAATTTCAATAACGTTATCATCAAGTCATTTTCAAGGTACATACCGATTGATGAAGCTTTTAAAAAAAATTTAAAACATTAATTAAAGGTTTAACTGCTTGGTAAAAGAGAATAAAAACTATATTTTAATAATCTGTGGTAGGTACCTCGGGAATAGGTACCAACAATGACTACAATTTTTTTTAAATGACATTATAAGAATTGGTAAATCCGTCATCTACCGTATACTTCACTGTACACGCTAGTAGTATACGAAGCCCTTACTAGATGGCGCTATACTATGAAACTGTAACACCACCTAATAGAGATTTGAAAACGACACAGGTATCAGAAATAGGTAACGGAAACAGTGTAGCAAATTAGACGGTTTTTCCCCATAAAGCCTGTGTACACTTACAAATAAAAAAAGGCTCAACAAGTTACGTAATTTTGTAGACGGTTGAGGAAGTACTGGCCACAAGTCCACATAAGTGTTTGTTCAGAAATGCGCTAGCGGGCCGTGCTTGCCTAAAGTGCCACAAGTACGTGCCGTATGAAAACCCACGGAACGAGGTGAGGATCCATCTTTCAGGACCCCGATACTGCTTATAGCAATACTACTGTTATAACACAACATTGCAAAAAATGCCATGTAATTATGGACTTTACTGCTATGTCGTTAAAGTCTAAAATGAAATGGCATCTTGTAGTAAATGAAAAAATGTTATGCGCTCTTTTTCATTCAATTTTGACGTTTAAGTTTAAAATTATATGACATTTTTGCCGTGTCAGTGCTATGACAGTGATTTGCAATGTTAATCAACAGAATCGGGATCTAGACGTCTATTATAACTATACAGGGTATTTTTCTAAACCATTGATTTCACCAAGGTTTAAAACATGTATTTGACAAGTTGCAACATGTTACAAACTTCAGTGTGAACGCAAATGTGTTTTGAAACTTGTTTACAGTTTGAGACAGTCTCAATACATGTATAAAACAAGTAATTATGTTATGACAGGTTTTCTACAAGTATTTGACAAATGTTCAACCAGTTTTGTGTCAAACATGTTTAAAACTTGTTTCTTGGTGATAACGTGGGGTAGCAGTATCTAAATCTGCACAGTAGGATAATTTTACTAATTTATAAAAATTCGATTTCGATTCTACCAGCTGTCAAAATCAAATTTAATAAAAAAAAATATCACAATGTCTATGAAAAGAGGACCGATTCTCGTCATAAAAAATATTAATTTAGCCTCGATCTAATTTTAATGATATCATGATGTCATTGTTATTTCTTTAAAATTGTAGGTATTACAGAAATACAGTTTTTTGACATTCAATTTTATTTTGACAGCCGATTGAATCAAAATCAAATTTTGTTAATTTCATAATTTCACTACCTACCTGAAATCAGTTATAGATTTAGATTAGAAAAAGTGAACATCGAAAACGGGTCTCGAATCCACGACAAGTGTCTTACAGAGGGAATGTCAACTGAGCTACTCTTTCTGTTTTTGGGGAGGCGGTGATCATCACTTCGGACAGTAAATAACTCCTCCTATAAGGGCTAGTCGGGGTTCAACTCCCATCTTGAATATTCACTTTTTCTAATGTTAATCTATAGGTAGTCAAGATAGGTAGTATAATAGATTCTTCTTCAGCCTAACGGTAACCCCGGTCACAGGCTACAGGTTTTGCTGAAGTTCGATATTGTCCGTGACGCGACTGTCATCTGACCTTCAAAACCTATCAAAGTAAGACTAAAGGCTTTAGACAAAGTGACATTTGATTGATGGAATCGCGTCGAAGCGAACAGTTTTCATTTATTAATAATTAATTACTTGACATTGTGACTGGAAAATATTTGAAATTAAATATTTCGAGTCTAGAAGGTTAATTTCACTTAATTTTTGTAACACCTACTAGAAAACTGCTCACTTCAATAGTACCACGTCTCAATAATATACCCTGTATAGTTATAATGGATTATTGAAATAAAAACATGATTTTTTTTAACATGTAACCATCTTATCCCCAAAAACACAGCATTTGTTGCACCATCATCCCATTCCCCTCATACCGTCCCCGACGTACGCCATGGGTGAACATTCCACGTTGCTCGGAAATTATCTTAATAAAGTATGTAGTGGATTTTTATACATATTTTCGAATGAATATAATTATGGGTAAACCTACTAGTGATTGGACACTACGATTTATTGGACAGTTAAATAATTATAAGGCTGAGTTGCACCATCATAGTTTAACATAACAGTACAGTTAAAGTACCGGTTAGGTATAAAACAGGTTGCACCATTTGACAATAGGTAAAATGTGGTCGTAACTTGACGCTGACTGTAACCTACGCTCGGCTGGTTACTGTTAATTGTTAACGTCAAATTCTATCAAAAAGATAACTTTAACCGAGCTACTAAATACACTGGTGCAACACATTTAGCAGAAACCTTTAGAATCAATGTTACTGTTAATGTCAAATTTGACGTAAACGCTTACTTTAACAGTTAGTTGGTGCAACTAAGGCTAAGTAATTTAGGATAATATTGGAGTACGAATATTAAATATTAATAGTTAAGGTGTATTTTGGTATAGGTGGTATAATACTTTAAATGTCTGTCCAATAATTATGTTTTTTTTTATAATATTTTAATGCCTATAAATTCTATAAATTATTACATTATGTGTGAAATAATAACTACAATTTGTATACTTATTTTTTTATTTTTTATTATAAAATATTTTATAATTTTTAAAGTCGCTTAAGTGGTCCATAGACTAGTAGTTTACCCTGTACGAATGACATAACGTTATTAGTGTGTAGAGTAATATAAAAAAAAAATGGTGACTCGTAAATAAATTCTGTATAGGGTAAGGTATAAGGTATAATCAAAGTAAAATCGTACTTATCGACGCAATTTTGTTCCGGGATTCCATGATTTTGTTTTGATGTGGATATGGAAGAAATTGGAATAATATTCTGGATTAAGAGGTTATTTTTTTAATAATTAGGTATGGAGGATATATTAATTTTGGTAGAAAAGTCATGGATCTTGTGTAATGAGGCCCTTTTGATAGGTTTTTTTTGTTGATATCTGTACGTTCCATAATGGTTTAATGAGATGCAGCTATAAACAATTCACCGAACATGAATTTTGAAACGATTTACAAAAAAAAATTATACGCTATGCCGTTAAAGTTAAGTATAAACCTTTACAAGTAAAGGTGTATACTTATTTCTTTGGTCATGTGTATACCTACGTATTCAGATAAAATATACCTCATTTTTAATAGATTTAAGTAGAATTAGAGTGTCATGGACTGGCTAATACCTAGGGTTACCCGACATTGAAAGGACAGCTGTCGGCATTTGTTAATAGAAATATTTTGAGAAGTTCGTTCAAACTCCGCACGCCCGTTTTTTTTGGCTCCAGTCGATTATGGACTGTACCTCACGTAGTTAAGATTTAAAATTGTTTGCATTACCTCTAAAAACCGGTACCGGCCGCTGTTCTTCTAACCCTTAGTTCTACTAACTATAATAGGCTTCCTTTAATATCTGCCATATATTATATATATTGCAATAATATGATACATAGTATCGATTGATAAATTTGAATCGGAAAGTATCAACGTGTGAGACTCCGATTCTACTAATTGTCAACTATTTCCAAGCCACTGAGATTACAAAAATTGCCATTGAGTTTTAAATATTAATGCTATTTTTTTCATTTTAATGGTAACTGGGCCCAATTTGTTAGTAACAATATTTGTCTTACATCTATGGTTAGTAAAAATACAACAACAGTATAGTATAGTTTATGACTAGGCAAGTATACTACTCAGATCCATACATGAATCAACACACATCACTTCATCCCACGGGAGATAGCACTGCAGTTATTCATGTAGAATGCTGTTGCCCCCCTCACCCTCCCCCCGTACTCTGATCATCAGGGATGCACACCTCTTTCTTTTTCTCATTGTGGTATGAAAACAATGAACACGGCGAACATCCCCGACGCACTACTAAGGTTAGAAGGCCTAACAACATCCTAAACGTATTATTATATACTAGCTGACCCGCGCAACTTCGTCTGCGTCACCCCGTTTTTGCAACATTTTTCACTTCGTCTCCGCACCAGTTGGTTGTAGCATGATGTTATATAATTAAAAAAAACCGCATCAAAATCCGTTGCATAGTTTTAAATATTTAAGCATACACAGGGGCATAAGGACATATGGACAGAGAATGCGACTTTGTTTAATACTATGTAGTGATACAGTTAAAGAATAAAATCGAAGAGCATCGTGTAGTTCTTTTTCATTTAATTTTGAACTTTAAGACTAAAGGAAGAAAGGCGAACAGTTAATGGTAGTTTTTGTAATCTCAGTGTTTTGGCAATGACTAACAATTAGTAGAATCAGCTCACAATGGTTAACAGTTCATACTTAGCAAAAGCGCTCTATAGCTTGCTAATGTATACTCTAAGATTATATAATATTCCAGTATTTAAAAATTAATATAAGATTCTCAATAATAATATTTAGAATCTCATATTATTATTATTTGTTTAAACTATAAGCGAGTGTTACACATTTAAATAAAATTATTTTTTAACTGTCTATATCGTTATTTATTTGGTGTTCTTTTATTATTTACAATGAAGGAACTGTTGCTCTAGCCTAAGTGACATTCTATTGGCGAACAGTGGAATCGCTTAAAAAAGTATGGGTTTGACATAAATCTGTAATATGACTACAAACATTTTTTTAAAATTTGAATCTTTGTGACTCGAAATATTATTTCTCATATTTTTATTATTAAAATCACCGCAGTATCAAGTTAACAATTGATAGCAAATTGAAACCGATTTGCTTTGCCGCGAATTCATTAATAGAATGTCACTTTCTCTAGAGGCCCTGAAAGGCCGAATAAATAATGAAATCATAGTTAAAAATAGTTTTATTTCAATAATGATGATTAAACTAACAATAAAACTAATGAAATATGCGGTATTATGTTCATTGGTGTCATTTACCATATCCATTTAACAAATAAATGATTTTGGTTGGATGGGAATATTAAAACAATAATGAAACACAATCAGATATAGAATTTGGCGTTACATGGCGGAAATCCATTATCCGGTTTAACAATACCAACGATAGTAGTAGCAAAATATTACTAATTGTTATAGAAAGGAATGTCAAACCGCACCTCTCAAAGTAAGTAAAAAGACTTTACCCGAGGAGAGCTGTTATCGTATGTGCAATATTCCGCAAGTGCGAAGAACATACTTCGTGTTTCGCCTCTACACGAGGCATCTTCCATCTACATTCGTTATCGCTCTGAAAATGTATGGGAGTGACATTTGTTGTCGAATGTCATGTGATCCGATTCCGACAACAAATGTCACTCCCATACATTTTAGGAGCGATGACGAATGTAGATTCGGAACGAATGCATTGTGGAGCCCCCAGGAGGGCTATTGAACGATAGTGTGTGGAGGCGAAACACGTGTCGAGGTTTGTTCTTTGCACTTGCGGAATATTGCACATACGAAATCACATCTTCCAGGATAAGAAGAAGTCTTTTTACTCAATTTGAGGGAAGCGATTTGGTATTCCTTCCTATGACAGTTAGAGATATTATATTGCTAAAACCACTTAAGTAGATCCGTAGCGAAGTTAGTAAGTAAAGTAAAAAGCGATAAGGCCGCCCATTGTACAGTCAACAAAAGAGATACAGTACCACATTTACATACAACATATATGAAAGTGGTACTGTATTTCTTTTGTCGAGTGTACATACAATTTTTTACGTGTACTCATTATTGTGTTTATACTGTAATGTCTTTTTTAATGTACAATAAAGATTTATCTATCTATCTAAATCCAACCAAAATCACAATCACGGTGTGGGTATACCTAACATGGTGGGTGGTGCAGCTGCGTGTGTCATCGAGCGGAGTGGCGCAGGTTGTGGTGCCGTTCAGCGTGGGGGTTCCCCTGGCCGCTCCCCTGGCGCATTCGTTCTACTACGGCGCGGCATCCGCCACTGCTGCCCCCTACGGCATCGGGCTCGACCATGCTACGCTGAAGGACTTGATAAAGAAACAGATGTGAGTATATATTTGTTGTATAAAATAGGTCTACTTCACTCATTGCGATATAGCTCGCAGAATAAGGAAGCTGAAGCGGCAGGGGTATCCATCTTAAAGTGAAGACCACTAGACGAAGGAAGGTAGTAGGCTCCCAAGCCCGGTGAACTCACGACCTGAAAAAGGTGGTTGGGGTAGATTGGAAGCGGAAGGCTAAAGAAAGAAGGTGTATGTTAAGAGAGACCAATGTCTTTATGGCACGTCAAGTTGACTTCACCTGGCCTGATAGTAAGCAAGCAATGTCTTAAGAAAGAGGGTCAGTATTACAAACATGTAAAGTATTACAATGTTGGCGCACAGCTTGACGGCCTCATCAGATGCTTTTTCAGTCCCCGCTCAAAGAACGGACAAACTGGCGAAATGTGGGTGCTAGCACCCCTGCCTACCCCTTAGGGGAAATAGGCGTGAGTTTATGTTATGTTATGCTCAAAGAACCCAGGACTGTAGGCAGAAGGAAACACGTGAGCTGGTAAGGAAATCCAAGACTTAATGGTGCGGCAGAGGCGTCAATCTTTTAATTTTCGTTTATCAAAATTAGAACCTGCATACGTGGACATTGTGTGAATCGTCTTATTCATTATTTTTATTTTCTTGAGGTTGCACGTCATTTGTATTTTTCCCCTGTCACTGACAGGGGAAATGCTCCAAAACCAACTGAACTACATGGCAACGTCTTAAAGATTCGAAATTCTTTAACACAGTCATCTTTGGAAGACGATGAAGCCACCTACCGATATTCTTACGGAATAGAGAACAGTTAGCTAACTAATTACTCTAAAATTTAATTAAAATGCTATTTCCGTCCCAAACACAGCGAGTACTACTTTAGCCCCGACAACCTGGCGCGCGATTTCTTCCTGAGACGCAAGATGGCGGCTGACGGCACGATCCCTGTGACGCTGATCGCGTCTTTCCACCGCGTTCGCGCGCTCACGGCTGAACTGCAGCTCGTGCTTGACGCCATTCGGGATTCCGACAAGTTACAGATTATAGCTGGTTTTAAGGTAAATATTGACCACACTTGAATAATGGCTTCATTGGATACTTAGACTAAATTGGCTACATTGACTACATTGACACGTTGACCACATTGGCTACGTCGACTACATTGACTACATGGACAACGTTGACTACATTGACTACGTTGACAACATTGACAATTTTAATTACGTGGACTATGTTGACTACGTCGACTACGTTGACTACGTGGACAACGTTGACTCCCTTGACAAGGTGGAAAACAGACAACGTTGACAACGTAGACTAATTTGACTACGTTGACTACGTGGACTACGTTGAATACGCCGACTACGTGATATACGTGGACGTGGACCTTATTACCTACTTTGCCAACGTTGGCTACGTTGACTACGTCGACAAGGTTGACTTCGTGGACAACGTTGACAAGGTTGACTACGTGGACAACGTTGACTACCTCGACGACGTTGACTACGTGGACAACGTTGAAAAGGTCGACACCATTGACTACGTGGATGACGTTGACTACGTTGACTATGTTGCTCACATAGACAACGTCGACTACGTGGACTACATCGACTACGTTGACAATATTGACTACGTGGACAACGTTGACTATGTAGACTACGTTGACTACGTTGACAACGTAGACAACGTTGGCTTCCTCAACTACGTTGACTACGTGGGCAACGTTGAATCCCTTGACAACGTGGACAACGTTGACTAAGTTGTCTACGTTGACTACGTTGACTACGGTGACCAGGTTGACAACGTAGGCAACGTTGGCTACCTCGATAACGTTGACTACGTGAGCAACGTTGAATCCCTTGACTACGTGGACTACATCGACTACGTTGACAATATTGACTACGCGGACAATGTTGACTATGTAGACTACGTTGACTACGTTGACAACCTAGACAACGTTGGCTACCTCGATTACGTTGACTACGTGGGCAACGTTGAATCACTTGACAACGTGGACTACGTTGACTACGTTGACAACCTAGACAACGTTGGCTACCTCGATTACGTTGACTACGTGGGCAACGTTGAATCCCTTGACAACGTGGACGACGTTGACTAAGTTGATTACATTGACTACTGCTAGACAAAGTATTGATGAAGAGTCAATCCTCACTCAAGCGGCCATAATTTGTTGTGAAAAGGTGTTTTCAAAAAACATGGCTGCCTTTAAGGACTGCCGATATAAGTGAAAATGCATAGAGTAACTAAAAACTTTTTGTTCGCTTTAAAACTGATACACGCGGTCATAGAGTCGTATAGTCAGCGTGATGGACGATAAAGATGGAGCAAGCTCCATGAATTCTATTCACCCAAAGAAATTTTCACTTCCAAAAGACTATGAATTATTTTCGTGTTGATAAAGTTCAAAATAGTATACTTATTTTGGTTTAAAAAGCTACCGCACAACGCTGCCCTTTCAGTGGGAATTGACCCTAACGCCATACAGCACACAAAATATTCACAGAATTAGTACCCGCTATCAAAAATCCAATGCTTTATACATAGCTGTAGAATATTTATTTTATTTTTTATTTCATACTAGGGTGATGACACTGATCCGCTAACCGCAAGGGTAAGCGTACATATGTTTCTCCATTGGTGAAATGGTACTTGCGGTTTTGGTTTCTTGCGGTTTTTTTTTGCATGCATTGTATGAGAATATGTATCTATTTTATTAATATTGTGGCGGAAAAATATAGTTATGTGAAAAAATAAATGTATTTCTGTAAAAAATTGCGGGTAGTTATACATTTTGATATTTTTTTATAATACTATCAGAGTTATTGTGATATTTCGAGACATTGTAACCTGCAATACAGTTTTAACTAGCACAGGATTCGGGAGATCCTAAACTGTACACCATTTTTTTTTGTTTAAAAATTAATGTAATGTTATCTCCCTACCCTCTGTGAGGTTTCTGGTATTGCAAACGTCCATAGGCCACGGTAACCACATTAAATCAGGTGTTCCGTGTGCTTGTCTGCCACTTAAATGGTATAAAAAAAACTTTTTTTGCTAGTTACCATGTTGTATTGTTTGAAGTTTACAATATTTCAGCGTTGTTGCAATTAATATGATAATGCAAGAGCGCCGACATATCGAAAACTCCACACAATATATGTTGAATATACCTATAACTCTAATAGTAAGTAATAACTTAAATATCAATGTTTTTGTCTGATCAGAACCAGACAGAAAAAAAAATCATTTGTATACATTTATTTTGCACATAACTTAGTTTTAAAATTAACATCTAGAGTTACATTGGGCTCATAATCAAAATTAACGAACATTTAGGTCCGAACCGCGTTCGAGCCAACAAAATGGCCGATTCTCGACATTTCAAACCCTAATGCTATTGAGGATCGGGAAAATCCGAAAGCCCTCGATGAAAAACCGAAGACACTCGATAATGACGTCGCACGAGCTGCAATACCCGACGAAGCGCCCAGCATAGAAGGAGAGGTACTCGAGGAGAAAAGTGAGACTAAAGGAGACGAAGAAGTAGCCGAGAAGGTGGAGAAAGTGGAAAAAGTGGAGAAATTGGAAGATGATAAGACTGTTGAGGAAAAGACAGAGGTATGTTTAATTATATTTATTACTAGCTGACCCGCGCGACTTCGTATGCGTCACCCCGTTTTTGCAACATTTTTCATTCCTGCTCCGCACCTGTTAGTTGTAGCATGATGTTATATACATATAAACCTTCCTATTTAACCATTCTATCTATTGAAACAAACCGCATCAAAATCCGTTGCGTAGTTCTAAAGATTTAAGCATACAAAGGGACAAGAAAAATAGGGACAGAAAACGCGACTTTATTTTATACTATGTAGTGATTGTCGTTTTATTTATTATTGTATTTTGACTAGGATAGTATGAGAAGGAGAGAGACAGGCCCCCTTGGCGTAGCGGTAGTGCACGCGACTGCTGCTCATGGGGTGCGGGTTCGATCCCCGCTCAGTGTAAAAAGTTGTATGCATGAATATGGCTGTTTGCAGCGGTCTGGTCGTGCCTCGGAGAGCACGTTAAGCCGTCGGTCCCGGTTGCCATACAAACATCTATGGCAGTCGTTACGGGTAGTTGGAGCCCTCAAAAGTCCAACCAGTCTAACTTGAAACTTCGATATCGCCATTGGTCATGGGACCATCGGTTGTGAAGGTCAGATGGCATTCGCTTTACGGAAAATATCGAAGTTCAGCCGCATCACAGTTAGACTGGAAAGCCGACCCCAACTGTGTTGGGAAATGGTTCAGAGAATAATGAACAGTAAGATCAAATTAAAATGTACCTTCGACAGTGAACGCGTCGGATTTAGCCGACACTACCACAATAATGATGATGATGATTAAATTTCATATATCCCACAGGCTGATGAAGCTCCAGAGCCGGCTAAAGACCCAGAACCATCACAACCGGACGAGCCAGAAACCAAGGAACCCACTGACAAGGACAAAGTTGATCCCACAGACGACCCCCCTCTACAATCCGAGGGTACAGAAGAAAAGCCTGGCGAAAAACGGTTAGTGGAAGAATGAATATTTTTCCTATAATTTATATCCCCCCCGAAATTTATATTTTTTTTTTATATTACGCCGATGAAATTGAATTTCTATTTTCACCTTAATTGTTCCAAATTTTCTCGTCTCATCGCTGAGTTTTCTAATAGGGTAATCGCCTAGTAATAGGACGTTTAAATAAATTTTTGAAGAGTTTGTAACGTATGCGAGTGTTTGAAAGGGCTTCATAAAAATAAATACCTAAAATATTCAGTTGTTGGACAGAAACGATTACGGTTATCTATCAAAATTATTGTAAATTATTAGGCTTTGTCATTAACTAGTAAATAGAATATGCAGTATAGTCCAATATGTTTCTTATTTATACAATTATTGGGTTGTTCAATTTATTCATCGTGTCCAATCACTCGTAGTGTGAAATTACTCGTAGTATCCAATAATTCATTGTGTCTAATCACTCGTGTCAAATTACTCGTAGTATCCAATCATTCGTAGTGTCAAATCACTCGTAGTATCCAATCACTCATAGTGTCCAATCACTCATAGTGTCAAATCACTTGTAGTGTCCAATCATTCATAGTATCAAATTACTCATAGTATCCAATCACTTGTAGTGTCCAGTCAACCCACTTGTAGTGTCCAATCACTCATAGTGTCAAATCACTTGTAGTGTCCAATCATTCATAGTATCAAATTACTCATAGTATCCAATCACTTGTAGTGTCCAGTCAACCCACTTGTAGTGTCCAATCACTCATAGTGTCAAATCACTTGTAGTGTCCAATCATTCATAGTATCAAATTACTCATAGTATCCAATCACTTGTAGTGTCCAGTCAACCCACTTGTAGTGTCCAATCACTCATAGTGTCAAATCACTTGTAGTGTCCAATCATTCATAGTATCAGATTACTCATAGTATCCAATCACTTGTAGTGTCCAGTCAAACAACTTGTAGTGTCCAATCACTCATAGTGTCAAATTACTCTTTAGTGTCCAATCACTCAAAGCATGCAATTATTCTTGTGTCTAATCACTCGTAGCATGCAATTATTCTTATGTCTAATCACTCGTAGTGTCCAATCACTCATAGTGTCAAATTACTCTTAGTGTCAAATCACTCGTAGTGTCAAATCACTCATAGTGTCCAATCACTCGTAGTGTCCAATCACTGCTAGTGTCCAATCACTAATAGTTTCGCCCTACTGAACCTCTACTTGCGTGCGTAGCCGCAAGAAGCACATGGTGGGCATCTTCCCTTTGCCCACGATGGGCGGGCCGCTGGTGGCGCCCGTGTCGTCGCTGCTGCGCGCCGTGCCGCCGCCACCGCTGCCGCGGATGTTCCGCCGCGCGCCGCCCGACAACCTCAACCCCGACGTGCCAGAGTTCGTGCCGCGCAGGCATGGTGAGTACACATACACACACACACACACACGCACACACAAGCGCACACACATGCACAAACGCACACACGCAAACACACAAACACACACAAGCGCGCAGACACATATACACACATACACACACACACACACACACACACACACACACACACACGCACACACACACGCACACACACACGCACGCACAAACGCACACACGAAAACACACAAACACACACACAAGCGCGCACACACACATACACACACACACACACACACACACACACACACACACGCACGCACGCACGCACACACGCGCGCACACCAACAAACACACACACACATGCACACGCCCACACTTAAATATATAGTACAGGTTCTACCTCAGTAATTAAATAATATCAACTTGACTACTTGAGAATCTAAACAATAAATTCAAGAGTCAATTTCGTTTATTCATATAAGGCACATAAATAAAGAGCATAATATATAGCGTTTATATAGATAGAGAAGAAATTTAATGAGAAAGGATTAAAGATAATAAAATAAACTATAGTCACTCTAGTGTTGAATTTTGATGTGACTACGGGTCCATTGTCGACAACTTCAGCTCTGTAGTGTGATTCTGATTTTGTGCGAAGGAAGTACGGTATGTATATTTGCAGTTTGCACTGAATGTCCACTGTGCACAACACACAATGTGGTGCACAGTTACTGCGAGTGGAGTGCTACATGAACAGAGTGACGTGGCGTTCCGGATTGTTTGTGTGAGCGAGACGGGTGCAGTGTTCACTCGACAAACTTTTAATAGGAACTTATATATATCTTGGAACTCCTTGCCGGCGCACGTGTTTCCTTCTTCCTACAGTCCCGGGTCCTTTAAACGGGTCGTTAAAAAGCATCTGATGAGGCCGTCAAGCTGAGCTCCACCATTGTAGCACTGAACGTGTTTGCAATGGTGACTCTTTTTTATGAGACTTTGCTTTTAGCCTAACATCAGGCGAGTTGAAGTCAAATTGACGTGCCATAAATGAACAAAAAGAAAGAAAATGGTTCGCTTCGACGCGATTCCATCAATAGAATATCATTTCATTTTAGTCCAGTTCATTTTAGGTCAATTCAATTCAATTTATTTGGGAATCATAGGTTTGTAACCTAGATTTAGAACTATCTAAGTTACAATCAGGTGCGCTATGTCCTACCATGAAATCTGGTGTACAAATTAGACACAGTATAACAAAAACCATAATCAGATAGACAATAAACAAATTAATAAGTGTCATGCATAGGAATACAATTTTCATAATAAACAAGTCAATTGATGTCAAGCAAAGAATCATCATTAAGGCACTCGTCAATGGTATAGTAAGCCTTATTTGCCACAATTTTAGTTAACCTACTATTAAATACTTGATAATGTGAGTATTTCTCTCGAGACGTTTCCTATTGCAATTATTATTTTTAATAATGTTTCTGTTCCTTTTTTTTTACAGAAGAGTGCAACGATAAATCCGAAGGTGGCGACAGACATCGTTCCGGCACTGCTAGTCCTAATTCCGAGAGCTGGACAGAAGTAAGTTTTTTTTTCCTATTTAAATAATGTCCAATGATTAAAATTATTGATACTGTTGATTGATGGCACTTGAACTCACTGTTATAGCACACTTGTATTTCTCCACTATATATTTTTTATAATATCACGCCTTACGCCGGGGATATCCCCGAAGGGGTAGGCAGAGGTACTAGCACCCACATTTCGCCAGTTTATGTTTAGGTCCCAAAGTAATAGGTGACGAGCCTATTGCCATTAACCGGGCACTTATAAACCTGCGATAAATACACACATAACTTCGAAAAGCATCGCAGTCATTGGTGTGTGCCATGGTAAACCTGGGATCGAACCTGAGACCTCGTCTTAGCAGTCCATTACTCATACCACTAGGCTACCGCGGTTCTCCACTATATTTATTAATGTAAACCGGGAAACCGGTTAGGTACATTAATAAATACAGTGTAAAAATACAAGTGTGTTATGAATTTGTCGCTCCTAATCATTGGACATTCACATTTTGCGGGTTTGTTTTTTAAGCTAAAAAGTAATGTATTTGAATGTTAGCTGAAGAGGTTTTATTCCATAATTTTTACCTTTGTTTAATGCAATGATTTATACAATTTATAGGCATTAAAATAACCAAGTTTTACAGTATATTGTAAACTAATATTATTAATTAACAAGAAACGCATTATTAATTGCATTTTATCACGCCTAGGTTTTGTTCCTCAATGAATGAATAACTTTATGGCTTTACTTTTATACTTTCCAATTGACCAGTTCAATCTTATTGTTAACTAGCTGACCCGCGCGACTTCGTCTGCGTCACCCCGTTTTTGCAACATTTTTCATTCCTGCTCCGCACCTGTTAGTCGTAGCATGATGTTATATACATATAAACCTTCCTTCTTTAACCATTCTATCTATTGAAACAAACCGCATCAAAATCCGTTGCGTAGTTCTAAAGTTTTAAGCATACAAAGGGACAAGAAAAATAGGGACAGAAAACGCGACTTTATTTTATACTGTGTAGTGATTAAAATATTGATTAAGTAAAAATAATTGTATTCGTTTGTCACCTTAGGTAAAACGTCGCACCAAGGCGGGTTCCCGCGAGAGGTCCGGCGGGGCGGAGCCCGAGGCGAGCGCCGAGCCCCGCGAGGAGCTGCACTTTCAGCTCGACGAGGAGCTCGACCTGCCGCCTCCGAGACAGAACACCTTCACAGACGCTTGGTAAGTGCCTGGTATAGCCATGTGCTGGCTAACTTGTAGGCCGTAGAATGAACTCCGTCCTTCATGAGCAAGGGCCTGTGGGGCGACGGGTGGAGCCCTAGCAGAAGCAGACCCTCCTTACCTGGGGAAAGATGTGGACATCGTAGTCTAACACCCGATAGGGTCAACGATGACCCTGGGTCGGCTGGGGTGGGCGTGACAAATATGTGTACTTGAGTCTACCTCACCCTCGGCAACTGAAAGCCGTAGATAAATACAGTAAATAAATAAATATTCTAGGACAATCTACACAACGACACCTATACCCATGATGAGCATAGCTTAACTAGCTTGTGTTATGGGTTCTAGAATGCGTATAAACATACTTATATACATTTTTTTAGTGAACACATACATATTATACACAGAAACATCCACACCAATGCAAATATTCATTGCAATGAACGGGAATCGAACCCACTCATCCTGCTTAGTAGTCGCGTTCACTACCGCCATGCCACGGAAGTGTAATAGGCTAGGATTCGAACGCTTGATGATAATGGTGATATTTATATCGTCAAATTGACTGCACCCCGCCCGACGTTACAGGTGCTGTTCCTAAAACGGCGGCGATTTGTACTTGTCTCAATCTCCATCATATTTCTCTCAAGATCATTATCAAATATTTAATCCAAACATGTTCTACCAGGTCTGACGAAGAATCCGACGCCGAGTTCACAGACCGTGACATCGGGCGTCTGCTGATCGTCACCCAGACCGGCGCCAGGCCGCCCAAACACGACGGCCACGACCGCCAGGGGGACTGGACCACCAGGACCAAGATCACACAGGACTTGGAACAGGTATGTAGTACCACCCACCGGAAACTATACCACCAACTCTTCGCTTCGCCAAGGTTTAAAACTTGTTTGACACGTTGGAACATGTCGCAAAGTTCAGTGTGAACGCAAATGTGTTTTAAACTTGTTATAACTTGTTTGAGACTGTCTCAACACATGTATAAAATATGTTTTCTACAAATTTTTGACAAATCTTGAGCTAGTTTTGTATCAAACATGTTTACAGCTTGTTTCTTTGTGTGAATAAGGGGTTAAAAGTTATATTATTTGTATTATTTCGATCTTACTTTACTTCCATCTTCGACCTTCGAACCATTCGAACCATCGGCGACCATAGGATAAAGTAAAGTAGTATTAAATAACGTAATCACCCTAGTGTTGGAACTTAATATTACTACGGGTGCTTTGTCGACAACTTCAGCCCTGTAGTGTGATTCTGATTTTATGCGAAGGAGACACGGTATATATATTTGCACTTAATGTCCACTGTGCACAACACACAATGTGGTGCACAGTCACTGCGAGTGGAGTGCTAAATGAACAGAGTGACGTGGCGTTCCGGATTGTTTGTGTGAGCGAGACGGGTGCAGTGTTCACTCGACAAATATATGCATACATAACGAGCTGTTGCCCGCAAATGTTTGTGTGCTTGAATATGAATATCTACATTGCTTTGGCGCTTCTATGTAAAATATGTATGTATTCACAAAAAAAAATGTATCTATGTATGTTAATCCGCGTTCTAGAACCCGTAACACAAGCTAGTTAAACTATGTTTATTATGGGTCTAGGTGGCGTTGTGTAGATTGTCCTATAATATTTAATATTTATTTATTATTATATATTTTTCCCAATACATTACCTTCAGCTTACCATGCGAAGCCATCGCAGCTCGCCATCAGGCGAAGTGACTTAAATGACGTGTCCTAGATAAGAAAAAATATGACTAGCTGACCCGCGCAACTTCGTCTGCGTCACCCCGTTTTTGCAAATATTTTTCACTTCTGCCCCGCATCAGTTAGTTGTAGCATGATGTTATATACATCTAAACCTTCCTCTATAATCACTGTCTATTAAAATAACCGCATCGAAATCCGTTGTGTAGTTTTAAAGACTTAAGCATACAAAGAGACATAGGGACAGAGAACGCGACTTTGTTTTATACTATGTAGTGATGACCGAAAACAGAATTGAAAAGTCATTTTCATGTTTGCAGGTCATCACGGACGGTCTGAGACGTTACGAAGAAGACCTATGGAACGACACTGACTACACTTCGGTAAGTAACAGATCGGTAAGTGATGAATTTATATTATTGAATCATCATCATCGTCATCTTCATCAATTTTTTCAACCTTGGTCAATACAGAACATAATATTTTGGTATGACAACATTGCAATGGTAAATTTCTGTGTTAATTTTTATTGCTGACTGGCCATATATCTGCCCTTTTTATTCAAATTACTGTGTTAATTTTAATTGCTGACTGGCAATATATCTGATTTTTCATTCAAATTAGTTCAAATTCAAATCATTTACTGCTTACTAAGTACATTACAGTAGATCTTTACAATTATATTTTTGTACTCATGACTTATTATTTCAGTAGGTATATTAGTGTCTTCTGAATATTATTGACCCAAGCGTAATGCAATGGAATACAATAATAAATTAGATGTCATATACAAAAAGGATTAAATGAAATATAAATACATAAGCTACTGTCCATCCTAAGGTTGCTTGGAAGAGATCGCTTCCAGCGATAAAGTCGGCATATTAATTGCTTTTCAAAATTTTCTGCACATTCTGTATAAAAATACTCAATTTGTTAATTATTTATCCATATTCATTAACAAATCACTCAACTATAGGTATATGTAGTACACTTGTACTAATAACTGTGTCCCTCCAGTCGTACGGCAGTCAGCACCAATACCGGACGGTGTCGCTGATCTCGCGCGAACAGTTCGAGGCGACCGTCCCGGCGGAGAGGCACGCCAACCCCGCCGAACCTCCGCCACCTCCGCCCAGACCCGTGAGTATTCACACTTGTTTCTTTTTATACACGGTCATTTTATAGTGGTTTCGGAAAAAGAATATTTTGTTTCACACACAGTTTCGGTAGCAAAATCGACTGGAAGTTTTAATTTTGAAAAAAAAAATACTTTATGTATGGCAATAATGTGCAGGTGAACAGAAAAATGTATGGGACGGGTAATAAAAAAAATTTTTTAGGTCTTCCTTACGATTTTACTATCGAAATTGTGGCCAAATTTTTTTTTCCGAAACCTCTATAAAATCAACCGGTATACCAGTGTACAAAGTGCGTGTGTGACACCCTTAGTGTTGCACACGTTCATAGGTCACGGTGGCCGCTTCCCATCAGGTGGGCCGTGTGCTTGTCTGCCACCTACGTAGTATAAGTATAAAAAAATAACGAGCGATGCGAGACTCCGAAATGAGCGTTCAAATTCGAATTGAGCGCTCATTTTGTGCGGACTGTTTTGACACCCTAACTGTGCATCTTGGGTTTTTTTGTATATCAATGCTTATAATTCATATTCTTGCAGCAAAAACATTGTTATCGTTACTGCTTTTAAAAATGAATTAAAGTCACACTTGCTGGAAAAATGTTATTATAGTATCGAAGAATTTATAGAAGACAGATAATTCGCTTTATATTTTTAGATGTGAGTGTAGGTAACATTTTCAACACAATTGTATGTTGTTTCTGAAATAAATGACTTATCAATATTATTATATCTTGCCAATCTTAATTATCAATTATTTCTATGTAATGTACATTTTGTGTTCACAACTCCGTGGCGTGGCGGTAGTGTACGCGACTGCTACCCACCGGGCGCGGGTTCGATTCCCGCTCAGTGCAAAAAGTTGTATGCATGAATATGGCTGTTTGCACTGGTCTGGTCGTGCCTCGGAGAGCACGTTAAGCCGTCGGTCCCAGTTGCCATACAAACATCTATGGCAGTTGTTACGGGTAGTTGGAACCCTCAAAAGTCCAACCAGTCTAACTTGGCACTACGATATAGCTATTGGTCATTGGACCATTGGTTGTGGAGGTCAGATGGCAGTCGCTTCACGTAAAATAGCGAAATTCAGCCGCATCACATTTAGGCTGGAAAGCCGACCCCAACTGAGTTGGGAAACGGTTCAGAGAATGATGATAATAATACAAGTGTATTATCAATTATGTATCATGTATATGCCGCAATCCGCTCCTTCCACTAGGATCCCCCAAGTCAGTACCCCAGTGGACTGTACAACACTCGCTATTCCACTTCGATTGGGGACTCGACAAGTATTAAGAAAGATATATCATTTTTAGTCCCCTCTTAACATTTTGTTTCTTAGCGGTGAATTTAGTGTCCACAACACGTGCCTATACCTATACTTGCGGAGTACCTACATTATGTGTGTGTGTCTGTGTGTCTGTCAGGCGGAGGGCGCGGCGGAGGCGCGAGGTGCTCCGGCGAAGCGTCCGCGTCGCACGGCGCGGTTCTACGCGGCCAGCAAGGACCCGCACGCCACCGATGTCATGTGAGTTATAATAATAATAATAATAAACTATCTGTTGCCATATTAACATCATCGCGTTGTACGACTCTACTCGATTCTCTACTTACCTCTCTATACTACTTTTCCTTACAGTCGATATTAGCGCCAATGTATAAAAATTTACCGGATCGATTGATATTTATGATTATTACTCCGCTCTCTTGGATGGTAGCGTGATGATATATGGCCTATGTGACTCGCAGATAGTGTAGCTTTTTAGAGGTGAAAGAATTATTGAAATCGGTCCAGTAGTTTCGGAGCCTATTCATTACAAACAAACAATGAAACAAATCTTTCCTTAAATTATATTAGTATAGTAAATGAAGAAAACCGCGGTAAGTAAATGATAAAAAAACATATTTTGATAAGTGTTGTAATTTAGCTTTTTATGTTTCTCAGTGTATCCCGCAAACACAAGACCAGGTACAGCTTGAACCCACCGGTGGAACACCATGTGGGGTGGATCATGGATGTCCGCGAACACAGGCCGAGGACACACAGTACTGGGTGAGTTTATTTACATAACTAGCTGACCCGGGCAACTTCGTCTGCGTCACCCCGTTTTTGCGACATTTTTCACTTCTCCCCCGCAGCACTTGGTTGTAGCATCATGTTATATACATATAAACCTTCCTCTTCAATTACTCTATCTATTAAACCGCATCAAAATCCGTTGCGTAGTTTAAAAGATTTAAGCAAACAAAGGGATATAGGGACAGAGAACGCGACTTTGTGTTATACTATTACTAGCTGACCCGCGCAACTTCGTCTGCGTCACCCCGTTTTTGCAACATTTTTCATTCTTGCTCCGCACCTGTTTGTTGTAGCATGATGTTATATACATATAAACCTTCCTCTTTAACCATTCTATCTATTTAAAAAAAATCGCATCAAAATCCGTTGCGTAGTTTTAAAGATTTAAGCATACAAAGGGACAAAAAAAATAGGGACAGAAAACGCGACTTTGTTTTATACTATGTAGTGATAAGGACTCACGTCCGACTGTATTGAACTAGACTACCTGTCGGTTTCTGGGACTCTAGACGAAGACTTGCGAAAACGATATCCAATGGAATCGCTTAGCAAAGCATGTGATTGACGTAAATCTGTAATATGACAAACATTAAAGGAAGCTTGGATTTTTGTGATTCGAAATATTTTATTTCACATACTTTTATTATTAAAATTAAAGCAGTTTCAAGTAATTCATTGATAGCAAATTGAAAATAGTTTGCTTCAACGCGTTTCCATCATTAGCATGTCACTTTGTCTTATGATACTTTTCGCGTTCCTGCCAAAACCCCTCAATCTAAGTGCATAAGATATCCCTGTGTTAAAAAATCTAACAGACATTACCGTATGTATATTTGCACTAAATGTCCACTGTGCACAACACACAATGTGGTGCACAGTCACTGCGAGTGGAGTGCTACATGAACAGAGTGACGTGGCGTTCCGGATTGTTTGTGTGAGCGAGACGGGTGCAGTGTTCACTCGACAAAGTTAATTGTTGTCTTGGATTGACCTCTGAATTAAAATAAAATAAAACTGCAGCGATTTTTTTATTTAAATTTATTAATAAACATAACCATTATACCTCCAGTCTACCTATGGTTCACAAAACTGTTTGAAATTTGATTTGATTGAACCAAAAATTGAATGGAAACTGTACGTGTGTAATCCTTTCTTAAGGTCAGGTCGACGACCAATGAATAGTATAACAATTTAAAAACTTAATCTTCCTATATATAGGAATAGTTGCAATCAGTGCTTCGATTGTATTGCGGTCTCAAAACCTACAGGCACTTGTCCTGAACATTGGTTGTTGAGAAACTTACAGTGGGCCCCAAAAGTTCATGGACAATTTGAAACTAAAATTGTATAAAATAATGCCATAATTCAAGTACTAGAATTAAAATAAACTAGGTAATAGATCTACTTATTAATGTAATTAAGTTTAGGATACTATTTGCATGAGTTTACTTATTTTCTTATAGAGAAACAAGACATCGATGGTTTATTTTATTAACGATGTCTACATTTTCCATTCCTGCTTCGCACCTGTTGGTCGTAGCATTATGTTATATACATATAAACCTTCCTCTTAAACCATTCTATCTATATAAATATAACCGAATCAAAATCCATTGCGTAGTTTAAAAGATTTATACATACAAAGGGACATAAGGACATGAAAAATTGGGACAGAGAACGCGACTTTGTTTTATACTATGTAGTGATTAGTCTATTCATACAAAATGCGGGCTCGTTCGATTTCATCTGACTGTAGACCACATCCATTGTAGTATATCTTTAACTAAATAAATGTAAGTTTAGTCTCAGCTAAGAACAGCAATAACATCATGTTCTATTCCCGTAGTTCGTCTCTGGGCACATCCCCGACCTTGGGCTCGTCATGCGGCTCTACGGGTGGGTCTTTACCCACTTTCCACCATCCCAGCCATGGTCTGCTGCGAGAGAACCACTTCACGCAACAGGCCTACCACAAATATCATTCGCGCTGTCTCAAAGGTAAGCATTATGTTATTTTTATCTTTAAAACTAGCTGACCCGCGCAAATTCGTTTGCGTCTCCCCGTTTTTGCAACATTTTTCAGTCCTGCTCCGCATCTGTTGGTCATAGTATGATGTTATATACATATAAACCTTCCTCTTTAACCATTCGATCTATTAAAACAAACCGCTTCAAAATCCGTTGCATAGTTTTGAAGATTTAAGCATACAAAGGGACAAGAAAAATAGGGACAGAGAACGCGACTTATTTTGTACTATGTAGTAATAGCCTATGCCCGCAGCTCCGCCCGCCTGGTTGTCGGTTATCGCGACCTAAGCGCCATCTGTGCAACTTAAATTCTATATTACTAATCATAACTCTTGTTCTACTTAACCGATTGCAATGAAACAAACATAAGATTTTAAGTTGGACCAAAACCCTTCAAATAAAAAAAAATGCCCGATTGGTGGCAATAGCCTCGGCCACTATTACGTGGAACCGAAAATCATAATTGGCGAAATGTGGGTGTTTAATTCAATATGGCGCACATTAGGATAGGCCTATGTCCAGCTGTGGACTGCGATAGGCTGATTGATTGAATACACCTCTGCCTATACCTTCGGGGATTACATACATATGTTGTATGTATGTAATGAACTGCTTTTAGAGGTTAAGAGGTTAGGAGGTGGTTATATATTATCTAATATTTTTGTTTCATTTTCCAGAGCGCAAGAAGCTGGGCATCGGCCAATCACAAGAGATGAACACACTATTCAGATTCTGGTCGTTCTTCCTAAGAGATCATTTCAATCGGACCATGTACAATGAATTCAGGTAAGACTTAAATGTATTTTTTGTATTGTTGTATTTGAAGATCGAATTCAATTTATCAAGCGGCCAATAAAAACAAAATTTAATTCAGAGTTGTGAAATCTTGAAATCAACTTACAAACAAAATATAAATAATGGAAATAGCTACTAAATACTAAATTGCCAAAAAACATCGGTAATTTCGTATGTAAAGATCTCTCTCTATATATATAAAAATGAATTGCTGTTCGTTAGTCTCGCTAAAACTCGAGAACGGCTGGACCGATTTGGCTAATTTGGGTCTTGAATTATTTGTGGAATTCCAGACAAGGTTTAAAAGGTCTCGGAATGGAGCAGCGGGAACGGGATCAGAAATCCATTCGAACAAAGCCGCGGACAATAGCTAGCATAATATATCATTGTTTTTTTTATTTCACAGGACGCTAGCCAACGAGGATGCTTCCGCAGGATTCCGTTACGGACTTGAGTGCCTATTCCGCTTCTATTCCTACGGGCTGGAGCGGAAATTCCGTCCGGAATTGTACCAGCACTTCCAAATTGAGACAATGGCTGACTATGAGAAAGGTATTCTTTTTTGTTTTATATATTTTTGGAGGTATCAATATGGTAACTTTTTTAAATCGAATTAAAATTGTAAAAGTGTCAGTCTCTTAAAGGGCTGAGTTACTAGATCCATTTAAAGCATTCGAGATTCTCCTTACCGCGGTAGCCTAGTGGTATAGGCTGAGACGAGCTCTCGAGTTCGATCCCAGGTTTGACACACACCAATGACTTTTCGATGCTTTTCAAAGTTACGTGTGTATTTATCTCAGGTTTATAAGTGCCTGGTTAATGGCAATAGGATTTGCCACCTATTCCATTGGGATCTAAACATAAACTGGCTTAATGTGGGTGCTAGCACCTCTGCCTACCCCTCTGGGGATTTAGGCGTGAGTTTATGTTATGTTATGAGATTTTCCTTTACGTTTTAGGGAATGATTTTGAAGCTATCAGCCTCTGCTGAGGTTGAAGGCTCGGATCCGATTCTCGCTCTGTTCAAATATTTGTATTCATGAGTATAGCTATTTGCAATGATCTGGATAATGCCGTGCCTCGGAGAGCACGTTAACCATCGGTATCGGTTGTCATACGAACATCTATGGCAGTCGTTACGAGTTGGAAATCTAAAAAGTCCAATAGCCTGTCTTAAATTTCAAGGTCTAATAATTTAGTGGCCAGGTTGTAGTAACCGCAGTAGTCTAGTGGTATGGTTAATGAACTGCTGAGACGAGGTCTTGGGTTCGATCCCAGGTTTTACCATGGCACACGCCAATTACTTTTCGATGCTTTTCGAAGTTATGTGTGTATTTATTGAAGGTTTATAAGTGGCCGGGTAATGGCAATAGGCTCGCCACCTATTACATTGTCGTTACGCGTGGTTGAAGCCCAAAAAAGTCCAACAACTGGTTTAACTGCATTATTCGATATCGCCAATTGGGTTCGCGGTGCTGCTAGACGGGAAATAGCTGAGGACCCCATACTCCGAAGTGACAAACGCGAGAAAGATCATGAAGTAATATAAAATTTGAATCCGAAAAGTCAACATTCAGGACGGAATATGTGCCCGCGACTTTGGTTTGTTGAACTAAAGTTTCACTACAGATATTAAAAAACTGCTGTTCGTATTTTGATAGAACATGTTGAACATCTCGAAGCTGTTTTCGATTTGGACCTAAACATAAACATAAACTAAAAATAAAGTTTTGTTACTGAGTGCCCGATTGGCGACAATAGGCTCGCCCCCTATAACGTGGGACCGAAAATCATGTGGGTGTTTAATACACCTCTACCTACCCCTTCGGGGATTACGGGCGCGAGCATATGTATGAATGACTAACGAGTTAAAATACCAGGAGTCCATAAAACCGCTGAAGGTGTTATCAAGTCTCGATATTCCAAGCCACTGCTCGCGTTCAGCCGCGTGTGAGCACATGGTAGTCAGATAGTTCTATAAATTTGAATTTCGAATACTTTGACTATACAGTATACTAGATATAACACGGAAAACAAAAACAAGTGGAAGTGTGAAATAGACTAATTATATAATATTACATTGGGACCTAAACATAAACTGGCGAAATGTGGGTGCTAGCACCTCTGCCTACCCCTTTGGGGATTTAGGCGTGAGTTTATGTTATGTTATGAGATTCTCCTTTACGTCTTAGGGAATGATTTTGAAGCTAGGCTAGAGGTTTAGGTCTCGGATTCGATTCTAGCTCTGTTCAAATATTTGTATGCATGAATATAGCTATTTGCAAAGGTCTGGATAATGCCGTGCCTCGGAGAGCACGTTAACCATCGGTATCGGTTGTCATACGAACATTTATAGCAGTCGTTACTTGAAGATTTAAAAAATCCAAAAAAATTCAATGACCAAATTAGTTAGTGGTAAGGGTGATAGTCACTTCACGGAAAATATCAAAGTTCAGCAACGATACAGTCAGACTGGAAAAGCGACCGGGACTAGCATAATGATGATGATGACCTAGATAATTAATTATTATTGTTTGTTTGTCCTACAGGTCAGCACTACGGCTTAGAGAAGTTCTGGGCCTTCCTGAAATATTACAAACACGCTGGCGCGCTTCAAGTTGATGCTAAGCTACAGGGCTATCTCTCCAAGTTCAACAGCATCGAGGACTTCAGGGTCTTGGAGGTGAGTAAGGGAATACATATTACAAAGTATTTGTATTGTAATGAATGAATGGTTAAATAAGTGATTGATTTATTTATTTATGAAACACTTTTTAGAATATAAACGTAACTTTGATTACGTCTTATAATATTGTTATGTACAGACAAAAGTTCGTCGAATTCGGATCAGCCTTTTCGTTGATTATCCGTTACAAACAGACAGACAGACAGACATTTATTAATAAAATAGCTTTTCTATCACGAATTATTGGACGTGATGTTTTGGCTACTGTTTAACAACCATGCTTGCAGGGTGACCAGAATCTTTTATTAAATAGGTTTCTTTCAATATATGGTGTTTCCATATATAAAAAAGTTTTTATTTACTTTAATTCATTTTATTTACCTGCCTCGATGTGATGCAATTGGCGTAGTCGGTAGGATGCTACCGACTGCGCCAATTGATATTAATTTAAATTAAGTAGTATTACACAGTTAAAAAACTATCAGTTGAACGGTATTAACAAATAGTCCAATGTTAATCTGTCAATATGTATAACAATACGTGCCATGCCATAAATCTACAGCATTTAAATTGTCATCGTGTTCCAGCCGCAACTGAACGAGCTGCTGGCGGCGGGTGGTGCTCTGCCCCCGGGGCGCGGCCCCCACGCGCGGCCGTACGACCGCACGCGCTCCGTGTCGGAGTCCGACCGCGCCGTGCCGCCGCCGCATAGGAACAACGCGTGAGTACACACCACACACTATCACTAGCGTAAATAGAGCTACAGCCGCCTCATCATCGAGTTACCAAATTTGAATATGCACTTTTTATGACAGCCAGCTTTTTTTTCTTTTTTATTTATGGCACGTCAATTTGACTTCACCTCGCCTGATGTTAAGCTGAAGGCAAAGTCTCATGAAAGAGGGTCACCATTGCAAAAAAACAAAAATTTTTTTTAAAAAGAATATTAGCAACCTAAGTTACTAATATTCCCTCTAACCCCTCCAGCTAAGCTCAATGGCTTATGTTAGAAGTGGGTTCACGTCAGTAGTGTAATGGCCAGGATACGAACCCGGGACCTCTCGATCGTAAGGCCGACTCCTTAACCACTAAGCTACCTACGCTGTACTCAGGTGTACTATCCAGGTGAAGTCATCTTGAACTGTATCGGGGGCCCATATAAACTACATGTCCATATGTTCCAGCAGTCGGCCCCAGTTCGTGCCCGCGGCAGTCGCTCCCGGCAACGCCAGTCGCGGCCGCGCCGGCTCCTGTGGCTCCCAGAGCGTTGTGGCTCATGCCCGTGCTCGCCGTACGTATACACACTATTTTTTTTTTCCCCACATTTCTCCAGTTTATATTTAGGTCCCAATGTAATAGGTGGCGAGCCTATTGCCATTAACCGGGCACTTATAACCTGCGATAAATACACACATAACTTCGAAATGCAAAGCAGTCATTGGTGTGTGCCATGGTAAACTTGGGATCGAACCCGTAACCTCGTCTGCCCATACCACTAGGCTACCGCTAGGCACTATTTATCATTGAAACTATTTGAATCCTTATTCCAAGATGGCGTCCGTGAACCCACAAATTCGGATTTGACTATAGACTGACGTGATCCCCCCCATTGATATTTAAAATAGATATCTAAATGTAACTGATCAACATCCTATATTGTCTACACTGCCATCTGATGGTCGCCGTGGCCTATGGATGTTTGTAACACCAGGGGCGTTAAACCCTGTGCGAGGGATATGTTGACTACTACCTCACCTGCAACTGAAGACCCAAAGACGGCGTGCGTTTTGGTCGGTTCGAGTCCGACATAACCTTCCCAACCGGCTCCGGTGAGAGGGTATCCGTGGGGATATTTCGCACGATAAAAAAAAAAGGGGGCGTTAAACCCTGTAGAGGGAATTTGATAGTTCCACATAGTTATGTCCCAAGGAAGAATCTGCTCGATTTTATATGACAATCGATTTTATTTATGAAGGTTCAATATTTCCGATTTTAAAATATTGAACCTTGATGTTTATGCGAATATTATACCTCAATTATACTATCACTATACAACATAACTTCCACATTTTGTTGGTAATTGAACAGAGTTGAAATAGGTCTGCGGGTCATATTAAACTGTATATAGCACTCATCCTGTATTCCCTCAATCGATTTTACATATACAACTGCTTCCGGAGTCTTATAGATTTTAATTATACATTTTTACTTGATGTACAATAAAGTGTATATAGAATAATCCATCCCTTATCGTTCCCAGCGCAAAGGTACTCATGATACTGGCCGTGTTGCCTCGTTTAATCGTAATACCCATCTGCCAATAGTAAATCCATCTGCCAATAGTCGCCACATCATCATACCCTGAACCTTTTCCCAACTCAGTTGGGGTCGGCTTTCCAGTCTAACTGTGATGCGGCTGAACATCGATATTTTCCGTGAAGCGACTGCCATCTGACCTCCACAACCAATGGTCTAATGACCAATGGCGATATCGAAGTTCCAAGTTACTGCCAATAGTCTCCACAATAAATTATTATCATATTTTCTCATCCACAGCCGCGCCAAAACCCAAACAAGAGGACCCGAAGCCTGTTGCCGCCAAACAGTGATACTCTGTACATATTAGTGGACAATGTGACAAAGTGCGGTGTGCTTAAATAATTAGGAACGTAATGCATTTTGTTATAATAAGTGCGAGGACACTGCTAGTGATAATGTGGAAGGCGATACAGGTGTTTGTGGACGGAGCCTGGGTGAGTACACGACTGGCTTATTTATTTATTTTTTATACTACGTAGGTGGCAGACAAGCACACGGCCCACCTGATGGAAAGCGGCCACCCTGGCCTATGAACGTGTGCAACACTAAGGGTGTCACACACGCGCTGCCCACCCTGAAGGGAAAGGGGGAGGCTAGGAAGGGAAGGGGAGGGGAAGGAGGGGTACAGTGAGCTCTGGCTATACCCTACTTACCGGCGGGAACACAACACGATGGTTATTATGACCGCGGTCTTCTGTAGGGCGGAGGTACTTCCCCAGTTGGACAGCTCATTTCGGACGGGAGATGCCGTCGTATCCTACCTCCGTGAGTGTCCTACTCTAGATAGATCTACCAAGGAGAACGGAACGGAAAAAACTAGTAGAAATGTGACAGATTTAGTAGCAGAACTGGCGTCGCCAATCTTATACATCATCATCATTCTCTGAACCTTTGCCCAACACAGTTGGAGTCGGCTTTCCAGTCTAACTGTGATGCGGCTGAACTTCGATATTTTGCGTGAAGCGACTGCTATCTGACCTCCACAACCAATGGTTCAATGACCAATGGCGATATCGAAGTTCCAAGTTAGACTGGTTGGACTTTTGAGGGCTCCAACTACCCGTAACGACTGCCATAAGTGTTTGTATGGCAACTGGGACCGACGGCTTAACGTGCTCTCCGAGGCACGACCAGACCAGTGCAAACAGCCATATTCTTGCATACAACTTTTTACACTGAGTGGGGATCGAACCCGCGCCCCGTGCGTAGCAGTCGCATGCACTACCGCCACGCCACGGAGGCCGTCCGCCAATCTTATACATAGTAGGGTAGGGATATAGTGCGTAGGGATATACCAGAGGCTACCTCACCCTCGTAGTACGAGAGCCCACGACCAAAATTTTTGTCTCATAGCAATACGGCCAAAACCGCATCAAATCGATAGATACGATTATTCTGAACTCGAAAATACCAATATCAGACATTTTCCGCGTAGCGTTTGATCTGACCGAATTTTCAAAATTGTCAAAGAATTTTACCGAACTGCATCATAGCAATATGTCTGATTTGCAGACTGTAGTTGAATGATAGTTCTGAGATACCGGAAACATATTTTTCAGACGTTAGTGGTGTAGCGCAAACCCGTAAAATCACTTAAAAAAATTAAAAATGAGACAAAAATAAGGTCTCATAGCAATACGTCTGAAAATCTTTTTTTTAAGTAAATTTTGGTTATTTGATGCGAACAAAACAATTTTCAGACGGAAATGTGAACGCATTAAATTTTGAGACCGTTTTGAAAATGTTAACAAATTTTACCGATCGGTATCACAGCAATATGTCTGAAAATTGTTGGACATGATAAAATAAGTTGTCCACATGTGCAAAAAATTTATATCAGACAAATTAAGTGTAGCACCTTCTCTATCAGACAACTTTTCGATACTCAGATATCATTTAAAAATCGTATTGAGGCATCTTGAATTTTCTGTTACAAACCAATGAATACGTTGCAACCCTGAATTTATTAGATGATAATTAACAAAGAATTTACCCGAAACCGTAACATTGAAGTTGAAAGACTGAAAAAAATCGCACAAAAGGAAACTGGGATGAAGTTGAAAATAAACGGTTTATTCAAAGTTAAAAAATATTCTCGTATTCAATCGCTGTCGGATTCGGAATCGTCGTCGAAACGTTAAACGTTATTTTCGTTTTTGAGAGTATATGCTACACTTAAAGTGTCTGAAAACAGGTTTTTGGTAATCATGGCAGCAATACGAAAAGTTGAAAAAAAATTTATCCGTATTGCTATGATACAGGTCGGCTAAATTTGTTGACATTTTCAAAAATGCGCTCAGGCTATATGCTACGCGCAAAATGTCTGAAAACAAACTTTTTCGTAATACAATTATAAAATATATGTACATTTTCACTATCAGACGTATTGCTATAATACCGACTGTCTTTTTTTTTTGACACAGCAGAAATGGCCTCCCACGCAGTTGCTACACTTTCGACCGTTACTACACACCTAGTCGGGTTCAGAATCATACAATCTAACGATTTTATAGGGTTTTTGCCGTATTGCTATAAAACATGGTTTTGGTCGTGGGCTCTCGTACTATCGTCAAAGTCGTTGGTCCAAGACGGCCGTGCGGTTTTGATCGATTCGAGTCCGACATAACTAGCCTCGCTGACTTCGGCCGGTGGTATCCGTGTGGATTTCCGCACGGGGTAATAAAAGGCATTGATAAACAAATAGCGGGATGCGATTTTGTTATGTACTATGTAGTGATTCATATATCTAATTAATGTTGTATCTCTTTTCAGCTTATATGCATCGACAATAAGCAACGCAGCGCTAAACTTCACGCATATAATAAACAGTTTTGACAACTATATAATTAGTGTAAGTATGTACTATCATATATCATATATATTTATATATTTTTGACATTGTATAGAGTATTAGACGACATCCATCTTGAATCAGTAATAAAATTCAAAATGAGATAAAAAAAACAAGATTCGTTTCCTGTCGTAGTCTTTGGTAGGTTTAAGTATTTTAGCTGTGGCAACATTGGTGCTGCGACATCGACAATCCTCGCATTATTTTTTTTTTCACCCGTTTCGATTGCTGACAGAGTATACTCGAGACGAGTTCTTCGTTTGAATTATTTGATTGATATTGTTTTTTTTTGTACGTTCCTTGTCTAAAACGGTGAAATACACGATTGCTTGACAGTTTTGACACTTATGGTGTCTATCTTAAGTGAATAGATGAAGGTAACATATCTGTGAAATCCAGTGAACATGCATAGCACCTCCTTGACAGTCTTGCTGTCAAGGAGGTGGCTTGCTGTTCTCTTCAACTAACTAAACTAGTAAACTATTTAAAAAAATCAGGTTTTTAAATAAGGAACAGAGAAAAAACACCTAAAATAGTAGAATATTTTTACCATAGGTTGTGTAATTTCACCATTTAGACACAGGCTGTACAAAATTGTATGACAAAATTTTTGGTCGAGTTCTTTCAACGCGAGTAGTTTAACCACTCGAGTGTAGTCATATTCAGCATCACTTAAGTCTTTGGATCTCTAGAAGTATGGTATGAGTTCTAAATCGTTTAGTTGTGAACCTTGTACAGAGTAGAGCGACCTCTAGAAGTTTCTCGAAAAAAAAATTGTATAAAAAAAACGGAAATAGATAAAAAAATGATGTATAATTGTCGTAAAGACTGGAATTTTACTGCAGACGCGAGAAATTTGACGTTATACGAGTGTTCTAGAAACGAGGAATGATTAAAACTTAATATTATAATATGTAGTATAAATGTGGGCCGTCGTGTAACTCGATGCGCGATTCTGTCGTATATTACACTAACGTTCTTGTATTTTAGTATGTACGCAAAATACTTAAACTATAAATCTACAAAGTGGATAAAAACTGATGGTTTTGTATATATAATTAATTCCAGTATTGTATAAATAGTAATACATTATATATATAGTAAGATTCTCTTTAAAAATACTCAAATATATTGCGACTGTAGTGAGTAAGCAATACAGTTCAAAATAGCTTACCGACGTTGCGTGTTATCGTGTCAAATTAGTATCTATCTCAAATAATTTCTAATTTTCGTCTTCTAATAGCCGTAGCTTGTTCTTCCAAGTTACTGCTATCATTATTATTATTATTTATCAACACTTGTTAGTTGTATGTGAACGTTTTTGTCGTATACGACAACTTCGTCTATTTCAACTCTTATCACTAATTTTAAGCTCAGTTTTCTTGAATTATTAACAAGTAAAACCTTTAATCAATGTTAAAGGATATTTGTTTCTTTTTTCAGAATAGATTTGAAAACCACAGTTTTTATTCACTCAATAGTATTTTTTCTAACGTTTTAGACGTTGATATAAATATATAGACGAAACATTTAATATTCACTGTTAAAATTACGGGATATTAACCATTTTTGTTGGTGAACATGGTTTGCAACAGCGCCCAAATAATGGTTGCTCCAAACCAACAAACATGGTAAATATCCCGTCATATTTAACAGTGAATATTTTAATGACAATGTCAATCTAAAATTCAGTCGTGTAGACGAAACATTTTGATATGTTATATTTCTGAACACATGTAAACACACAAATAGCAGAATCGTGTCGTCTTGCGACGCCATATTACTTATTTTAATATAATTTTGTACTTTACGGTTCCCACTGCCACTTTATATAATGATATTGAGCACACAGTAACTTTAGTAACATTATTATGTTGTATAGAGATGAAATGGTAACATAAAACTGAGTAAGTATACGACGGAAGTGTTTACTGACATATTAGACGTTTTCGTCATGAAACATTTTACGACGTTTGTGACGATGTCGTATTTAAAGCAATATTGGATGTATGACTTTATGTAATAATTGTTCTAGTAATGAAGTGTGTAATTCTTCAATTATGTGTTCAAATTGTTAAGAACATTATTGTCGTATTGTCATGAATAAATCTATATACTGTCATACTCGTATGACCGGCAGCTTGAAAGTAATGAAAATATAATAAAACCTTATCCTATCTAGGTGTTGGCTGTTCCAAAAATCTAAATAAAAGCAAAATGTCTTGGTGCTATTTCATTTAATAACGTTACCGTTTC
Organism: Pelosia muscerda; assembly: GCA_963691645.1. Taxonomy (NCBI): domain Eukaryota; kingdom Metazoa; phylum Arthropoda; class Insecta; order Lepidoptera; family Erebidae; genus Pelosia; species Pelosia muscerda. The sequence goes on from OY829125.1 coordinate 3,420,762, forward strand.
ATCTCGGCATTCTATTCGGAACGATTTTTAATAAATATCCTTAACTGTCGTATTATGTCATAGTTAATGCTAAGAATTATTTGAAAAATGTAAAATATCTGAGCAGATATTCGAAAAATTTAATATATAACTTTATTTGACCGTTTTCTTCATATTTTCCTTCATTTCTATTCACCCCGTTTCACTAATACCTAAAGAGTATTAACTTTTAGCAGTAAAATGTCTTAAACATTCTTGATACTTTTTATGCTACATGTATGAAAATTATTATAAATCGTTTCGGAGTGAACACAATCACTAACTTGCTCAAGATTTTTTTTATGTATGAGTGTGTATTCAATGTATGTAAGCGAATTTTATTATCCGAATTGATTTCAAATTGTAACATTTCTGACTTATGAAATAAGAATGCCTACGGGTGTATGTATTTCTCTCCATCTTATGAATAAACAATTCTCATGTGTGAAAATGACTTGTCGTATAAATGTGTCGTGAATAAATGACTTGTCGTATAGAGATGACTTGTCTTGTAAATAAAACCAAAAATATTATATTTACGATCATGTTGTATCAGTAATACTCATAAACTGAACAACTATATTACACTTTTATTGTTTTTCACGACACACTATTGTGTCAATAATACGATATATTATTCATTATGAATAATATATTTATATAAGCATGAAATAAAATATTAATCTTGCCACTTATCAGAAATTGAATTAAAGCCGCCCGCTGTCGCTGCTTGCATGTTCCATGCAAATAATGTACGAATTTCGTGCAAATGTAGTACGAATTTCGTGCAAATAATGTACGTACGCCGTGCAAATGTAGTACGAATTTCGTGCAAATGTAGTACGAATTTCGTGCAAATGTAGTACGAATTTCGTGCAAATGTAGTACGAATTTCGTGCAAATGTAGTACGTATTTCGTGCAAATGTAGTACGAATTTCGTGCAAATGTAGTACGAATTTCGTGCATGTACGAATTTCGTGCAAATGTAGTACGAATTACGTGCAAATGTAGTACGAATTTCGAGCAAATGTAGTACGAATTTCGTGCAAATGTAGTACGAATTTCCTTCAAATTATGTACGAATGGCGTGCAAATGTGTGGCAAACAGCGGGGAGTTTAACAAATCAATTCGGATGAGAAATTTTGCATATTATAATTATTTTATTATAACTATATATATAAAACTGTGTACGATAATTTCATGTGATGATGTTTATGGCTCTATCCATTTTTTTTTTAGTATGTAAGTGTGCTTTTATTTTTTTTCCGTTAGCTAGTGTGGTCGTGGCGTGTGCGTACGAAATGTGACTGTTTTCTATCGATTTGAATCGAGTTTTTAACAGCCGTGTTAATAAATTTGTTTATGAATAAATATAGTTAATATGTTTATATTATATTGTCAGTGTATATTGTTATATGCTTTGCGATGAAGAATATATGACAAAATATCCCTATATTTTTGTGCAAAAATCTAATGTACTGTATTTTACAACTTTACCAAGACAGCAATAAAAAATGATAAAGGATAAATTTGTATGGGAAATATGATACGTATTTTGTTTTATATAAATTTAATGAAATAAATACGTATTTTATGTTCCTTATTTTTATTATCTGTCATATATTGGACTATTTGCCAGTACAATAGGCAAAAGAATTAGGTATACACATTCTTTGTGTGAAGTGTATACTTATATCTTTAATTTAATGTATATGTATACAGATGATATATAAAATGTATTAACTCCTGTTAATGTACCACGTATGTCTTCTATTAATATAAGCTTTATTGACTACGAAATTGAGTTTATTCCTAATAAGAGCTCCCTAACCCGTTAGCGGGTTAAGTTAGGAAAAACTTAATATTATTAAAATACATTCCTAACCTGACTTTTTCCTAACATGACTGAGTTACTTCTTTAGCAGAATATTAGTAATTTTGTTTGCTAATATTTTACAAAATAAGTGAGCCAAATATCTTCACATTTCACCCATGATATTAATAAGAAAATTCTGCTTCTGTCGAATTGACGACATTTTGGAGTTGCCATCGTTGTGTAATAATTTGTTTCACGCCAGCGCCACTACTTGTAGAGAGGACCCGAGCATAGGTTTCGCTCTTCGGGAAGGCATACTACATCCCCTCCAAATAAGAATTAAGCAAATAATGATTCTTATATATTACTATTTTCTAACTTTTCTTTAATATTTCACAGTTTATAAACCTAACATTTTAAAGGAAATTAAAAACAAATTCGAGTTGCAGTCTGACTAAGGAAACATCAGGTTTGGAATTAATTATAACACATCAAAGCAGACTTCCGCAAAAAAAAACCATTTTGACAAATTAAGACTGACAAGTTGGAAATCCCCGTATAAGTCACGACCGCACTATATAATGCTATGTAATTATATATATGTATACTTACGTTAGGATTATGATATATTTAAAACATCTAGCTAAGCTTTAGATCGCTTCTAACCGACAAAATAGTTCCTATATCGATAAATTAATGTTTTTTTTTAAGGTCTACTAAGGTTTATTGACACAGAAACCTTATTCTTCACGTAAAATCTTGAAATTCGTTCTCGGTTGACTGGTAAAGCGATGCCGAGACTCGGATTTATAGTATGGATTGGTTAGTCTGATTGCGAACTGTCAGTGTCACCCCTCGTGCCACACCAAGATACAAGTTATAAACAAGTTTGAACATGTTTGAACGGGTTGAAGATTTGTCAATAACTTGTAGAAGAATCATAACACAATTACTTTTATACATGTATTGATTTTTTGCGACATATTGCAACTTGTTAAATACATGTTTTAAATCTTGGTGTCAGCGAGGGGTCTTAGACAGTGTCATTTTGTTGTATGTATGAATAGTAGTCATTGAAAGTGTGTGAAGAAAATAGTCATTTGATGTGTGTATTGGAAGGTAGATATTTGATGAAAGATGAAAAAAGTCAAATACTTGTATGGAAGTCACTAATTTGACGTTTCAATATGTCATTTTTTTAATTTCCGCATAAATGGGAAGGCAGTCTATGTGGGAGTCATCTTTTGACATTTCAGGGAGCCATTTATCTGGTACTTTTATTTTAAGTTATTGTACGGACGTGTCTAGGTATGTAACAATGTTGTCTAAAAATGTTGTCAGTTGAATATGGCGAATGAATTTTATTTTAAGGTTTCTGTGTCGGCACCCATCTTTTTTCGTTTAACCGTCCCATAGTTTAGACACCTTATGAATAACGTTAACCAATAGTTGAATAGTGTCGGATAAATTTTTGTATTCATGATTAAAATTGCGTTGAAGCGATCGTGAGCCGGCGGTGTCTTATTTATAGCGTCGCCGTCTAACGTGGAAGTCAGTGAAAGTCACGCGTTTGAACGCCTAGACACGCCACGTTAGGCGAAACTGTTGATTAGTAGTGTTAAAAATAAAATGTGGTGAATCATAATACATACAACAATAGTAAAATACGCAAATAATAATTATAGAATTGTATCATTTTAAAAATATAATAGAATTTGACGATATGTCTATGTAATGTTTGCACTAAAATAAACTGTATTGCCGCGCTCGTAAATACGACACCGCCATTTTTTGGCGGGATATTTTGTTAAGTTGTTTTTTTTTTAAGTTAATTTGTTGCAATTTTTTCTTTTTTAAAGTAAGTGCGCCAAAGGTGAATATGATGAGATGCAGACGCGTAGTAATTATTATTGTATAAACGGAAAATATACAAAAAAAAACTTGCTAATACTTAGGCTTGGTAATGTTAAAGTAAGTATATCTCCATTGTAAAATGACAGCGCTACTTTCGTTTTGAAATATGAAAATTCGAGTCGCCAAAATGCTGCATAAAAAAAATTATTTTACTTATGTAAGAAATGAATTTAAAAAATGTGTTCTAAAATTCGTTCAATAAAATAGCGTTTTCGAACGGCAGTAGCGCTGTCATTTTGTTGTAATTTTTTTTTCAGAAAAAGCAAAAATTGGTTGTTTGTAAATTAAAATATAAAAAAATAAAAGTAGATTGTTTTTGAATTTAGTCAATGTAGGTAGGGTAGTTCGAAATTAAGTAATAAAATAAAAAAAATGATTTTGTATCGCTGTGACGCGAGGGTGTATGTATTATTATTGATTCACGAACATTTTAAATGGTTTTTGCATTTTAGCGTTCACACCGTCGGAAGACGCAGTTATGGCTGTAAGTTAAAATAATATACATATTATATTTGAAGTAAATAAATTAATAATAAAACTACAAATATGCATTTTTATTTAATACACACACTAAACCAAATACATTATATCACATACAGGTGACTCAGTATAATCTCGGCCGAGACAGTGATGTCGGCGCTAGCTGTTCACACGATGTTTTGAAATATTACTCAGTTTATTTAGGCTGGGTTGCACGATCTTACTATACATTTCGACTACATTTCGCACACTAACTACTAACTAGTGATGATACTGCACGTTCAGACATGTACGGACCCGTACATGTCTGAACGTGTCCCCGTATTCGGCCGAGTCACTGACCTGAAGTATAACTACAGGTCAGTGGGCCGAGTGCACTGTCTCGCAACTCCACGCGCTGCGTGTGAACAAGGCATTAGGAAGGAAAAAAAAATTCCCAAACATTCAATGAGCGATTCATACAGATGACATTACTTAGAACCATAACCCAACTAGAAACAGCTGCGTAATGAAATTATTTATGCTAACTGGTCAAATCGATTTGGATCGGAAAAGTGAATGCTCTGACGGGACTCAACCCTGTGTCCAGTTCACGGTTGTCATCATGTATTACGATGATTGATCGCCTATAAGAGATAATGGTTAAATGGCCGTCGTTTCGCAGTAAATGTCGAAGTTAGGCCGCGACGCAGTTCACAGTTAGACTGGAAAAAGAAATCCCTAGACTCAGAGGAGAAAGCTTTTGCGACCCGGTTGCGCCATAAGTGCACCCTCCGTGCACTAGGCGCTCTAAGTACCTAAATAAGGAAGAATAATAATATTATTAACTAAAGCTACTACGTTTGAAACGGCACGTGCCTCTACAACATTAAATAAAATGAAGTAAGTATTTTCTTTTCGGATTTCTTTAATGTAAAGAAACGTAAACTTTTTTCATCTTGCCATACCAAGTTATCTGTGTCATGTCATAAGTCATAACCTCAAAATGGGTTATTAATTTTTATACATGTATTATCATTAAAAATAGTAATAAAATGAGCCTATTTATCAGAAACTATAAACCTAGTAGCCTCGTAACAAAGTATAACGCCAGCATATGGCGTTTAAACTCTACAACAGCTGAGATATCGTTGAAAAAAGATGAAGAAGAAGAGGAATTTAGAGTTCTTGATATTTTGAAGAAACGGACTAGAGTACAGAAGAAAATAGTCCGCAGGACCGACATACAGCCCGATAGAGCCGACAGGATGATGGAAAACCAGGTATTTAGTCATCTTCCGTATAAGCAATATTTAACATTAAGCTCTAACCACAAAACAATTGAAAACGTCGAACTGTGATGGCATAGTCTCAGTACGTAAATCGCTGTCGCCAAACTTGCAAACAACCGGTTAATATACGCTGCACTACTAGTAGACAATTGTTTCTATTGGTCCTGTACCTCTAACACCAAATTTGCCTAAATTATGCACACTGCAAAACTAAAACATACTTTATTCGTGTCGACTAAAGGTCTAATTTGAACATCCTTGTGTACAACAAGTGACACTCATCTACTTCACAATTCTGTTTATTTCTTATTCAATGCTTGTAGCTGAGTTGAAAACCTATGCCAGGGCCTCGTCTGTCAATGAGCAGATGTATCAGCTTGTAGTTGAGGTTGGTGCTTACGGTCTTGATAGGACTCCATATTCCCAGGTATTTTGGGAAACTGCGGCTCCAACTTTACCCTTCAAAAATGTAAAGAGAAATTTCAAATGCTTTAGACAGGGACTCAGTTGATCAGAGCACTCCTCTGAAAGGCAGGTTCAAGATTGTTTGCAGGTTCAAGTCCCTTTTGGGCATTATATGTTTCCAATCATAAATTCAATAGACAGCATATTTATAGCTTCAAATTAAATAAAGACTTACTTATGGTTAGTTATCAATACATGTTTAAAAATTTTACAGAAATGGGGCAATGTCTGGCCTGGACCGAAAACCTTCCACCCGTCTTCTGTACCGCTACCGCTCAGACAAGGATATGTGCCTAAAGGCCAAGCACCACCTGGTAAGAAAGCAAACGCTGAACTTATGAAGATACCGAACTTTCTACATCTCACTCCACCAGTCATTAAAAGCCAGTGCGAGGCTATCAAACAGTTCTGCACCGAGTGGCCTAGTCTACTTAACTCTGAAGAAGCTATAGAGCAACACTATCCCGTCGAAATTATAACCTCTGATTATTGCCACGCAAGCCCGTCTATAAGAAATCCTTTAGCAAGAGTTTCAACTTTACGAGTAAAATTATCGTCGTTAAACTTAGACAAACACGCGAAAGACAAGTTTATCCGTTTAGTCGGAGACCGTTATGATAATACAACAGACTTAGTCACAATTACCGCTGATCGGTGTCCATTGAAAGCTCAAAATGTTGATTATGTGAATTATTTGTTGACCGCATGTTATCATGAAGCGTGGAACGTTGAAGAATGGGAGAAGGATAAAACAGAGGATGACATGGAATATTACGATTGGGATAATAATGCTTCAAAGAAGAATTTGATCAACTGGTATTTAGCTAAGAATAATGAACAGAGAGAGCTAACAGACGATGAATATAGGAATTTTGATATTTCTGTAATACCGAACGCTGCGGAGTATAAAAAAGCTGTGTCGAGTTGGTTCAACGATGGTGAGAGTGAAGAAACGGTAAATAATTATGATAGTGCGGTTAGAAAGGTATTAGGTTTACCAGAGAAGTTGTAGTTTAAGTTATTTGTAATAAAGTGTAATTTAGATGATCTCTGGTTTTTGATTGATTGATGCAAATTTTTTTGTTTGGTGATTTGACTATAAACAGATTTGCTGGTAACATTTGATGGAGTGTATCTCCTAGTGGAGTTATATGCTCATTGGGGTTGTGCAGATCAGCTAGTCATAATTTTAGTGTAGCTTTGACGTGTTAGTTCCGCAGCAAGACGATTGGGGTGGTTTTCCAAACATTATTATGATTAATTTTATTTGCATACTGGCAACACCGAACATACGATGTTTTTTCGGATGGTAAGGGTTGTGGAGAGGTAATAATATGGCTGACACACGGCGTTTCTGTCAGTCGCTCTGTAGCAGTACTGAAGATACCTCGTGTAGAGGCGAAACACATGTTAAAGGTGTTTGCTGTGGAATATTGCACATACCAAATCATATCTCCTCGGGTAAGAAGTCTTTTTACTTACTTTGAAATGTGCAGTTTGGCATTTTTTTTCTATGACATTTAATGATATTATTTAGTGATTCGTGGGCGAGTGGTGAGGTCCCTTCCCTCCCCCAATATATTTGCCCGCCCCTGTTAGGTTGCCCTGTCACATTGACTTGGGCGCTCAAGATATAGGGCTCCATTTGCACCCGTGAGTGCTAATATTTTAGCTAAACAGATTTTGCCAGTCCTATAGTTAAGAAAAACAAGTAGCTCATACATATTCATTTAATAATATACAACTAACAAAATACCATTTACAGATATGATTTAGATACTAATTGAAAACTAGCATAGATTTTTGTATACAATGTGGGTAGTCACACAAAACAGATACCCAGAATGACAAATATACAGTTGATATTGCGATTGGCGGCCATCTTGGTGATATAAGAAACCTTTAAAATATTATAATAATTACTTGTGACTCTAACTTACTTTGTATTAGGTAGGTACCTATTTTATGTTATCTATCCTTTAATGGAGCTGATGACGTCACTTAGCTGTTATTTTGACAAGATTCCATCGCAATATCAACTTACAAGGCTTATAAAAATGTTGGTTGGTGGAAATTATTGCGTTCAGCCGTTGAACATAATATTAAGTTTGCATCGAATTAAAACATTTTAGCGCAGAAAACGCGACCAAACTGTACGAGTCCACGCATTCGACTATAATTTTATTCAAAATTTCACTGCATTCCTTTAAAATACAACGGTTTGTGCAACTACCCTCAGAATTTTCTTTGAAATTCGAATTCCATTTTTTCCTCCATATATCCGTTATAGAACTCTTTTTCAAAATTTTATCTTCGTCTTGAGACAGCTGGGAACTTTGGCTTTGTGTGTTTTTATTTTTTTTATATTTTTTTAATAATATCTCCAGAATATGAAATACGTAAGACGCGTTTTCGACTTCATCTATATTCGTTAGTTCGTATGTAATATTTTTATCCGTAACTTTTTCATGGAATTTAATTAAAAAGTTAATTATTTTCTCTATGGCGTGCTTCTGTATATGAATAGATTTAGTAAGTAGCAGTATTCGTTGGATATATTCGTCTTTTTTCAAAAACTGGAATAGGAAAAGAAAAAAAAGCATTTTAAAAGTGCGATAAAGATCTAAAATCTTCAATACATGTTATATTTTTTTGAGACATGTTATACTACGACATTCTAGACCTAAACTAAGCATAGCACGTAGTATTGGTTCTAGAACATAAACATAAATACACTTATACCTACGTTTTGTAAATGATACTGTTACGATAAAATAATGTACTGTTACGATTTTAATAACGTTTAGAATAGACATAGGCCTATCGGTCCTTCGCCCTTCGCCCACTCGAAGCGACTAAAACGCACGCCGTCTTTGGGTCTTTAGTTGCCGGAGGTGAGATAGAAGCGAACATATCCCTCGCACCCCGACAGACCCGGGGCCCACTTTCGAGATGACCCCCAAAGTCACACCTCCTGCGTAGCATTCACTACTGTTCATTTTTTTTTTTTTATCGTGCGAAAAATCCCCACGGATACCTCCCCACCGGAGCCGGTTGGGAAGGTTATGTCGGACTCGAACCGACTAAAACGCACGCTGTCTTTGGGTCTTTAGTTGCCGGAGGTGAGGTAGTAGCCAACATATCCCTCGCACCCCGGCGGACCCGGGGCCCTCTTTCGAGATGACCCCCAACTCACGCCTCTTGCGTGACAGTCGCATGATGAATATTATAATTGGAGGGTAGTTTAACATTACCTCGTTGTCTTCACAGCTTTGTCCTCTGCACACTTGTCGTAATAATATATCTATGGTGTCTAACAGTTCTTCTAGGAATGGTGGGTAAGACTCTTCTTCGTGGAGTCTGTTTATTAAGTGACCTAACGTCTGAAATGTGAATTTTTAATAACTATATATCCCCGAAGGGGTAGGCAGAGGTGTTGGACCCACATTTCGCCAGTTTATGTTTAGGTCCCAATGTAATAGGCGAGCCTATTGCCATTAACCGGGCACTTATAAACCAGCGATAATACACATAGGGGAAACTGGGGACACTTGATCCCTATGGGGGACAAGGTACACCAATATTTTTTGAATTAGGTACTAAGCGTATTAGAGTATTTTTTAGTGTGGTAACACTAAGTAAACATTATTACCCTTAGTGATACCACATTAAAAATAGTCTAATACGCTTAGTAATTCAAAAAATATTGGTGTACCTTGTCTCCCATAGGGATCAAGTGTCACCAGTTTCCCCTATAACTTTCAACAGTCATTGGTGTGTGCCATGGTTAAACCTGGGATCGATCGATATTTTTAAGTAGCTATGCTAAAACGGGGTTTGAACCCTCGAAAAGTACCTACATACTAGTACAAGTGCATTCTCCCTCTTTTTCCAATTGTAAATCGATTAGTCTTTATCTTACCATCAGGCGAGGTGAAGTTAACCGTCGGTCCCGGTTGTCATACAAACATCTATGGCAGTCGTTACAGGTAGTTGGAGTCTTAAAAACTTCAACAACTGGTCCAACTGCAGTACTTCGATATCACCGTAAGGTTGTAGAGGCCAGGTGGCAGTCGCTTCATAGAAAATATACTTAGAAATTTAGCCGCGACGCAGTTAAACACAAAAAAATATCGGCCACGGAGACCGGGAAATCTCAAGGATGATGATGATCAGGCGAGATGAAGTTATATTGACGTGTCTTATATAAAAAAGGGACAAAAATGAACTAACCTCAGCGATTTCTGAGGTAATGTCTCTCGTGGCGGCCACTAGAGCACACTGCATGATATAATTCAGTAGGCAATGAGCTGATTGGTTGGTTGAGATGCCAGATGATTGCATAGCTAAAATAGTTTATTATCATCACTACATAGTATATTAAATTGTAAATTACCGACACAAAAAATAACTCAATAAAGTAAAAAATCCATTTTGTAGCGGCAGCCATCTTGACTTTTCATCAAACATAGCTAAGAACACACTCGACTAATCCAGTTTTCAAACAAAAAAAACTACATCGAATACGGTTCATCCGTTCGGGAGCTACGATGCCACAGACACAGACACACGCACACACACACACAGACACGTGATCCTTATAACAACCCGTGGTTTTTACGTCGGGGCTTAAAAAGTCGCTTTCTCTGTCCCTTTGTAAATACATACATATTATTAGAAACATCCAGACCAATGCAAATATTCATATTCATGCACACAAATATTCGCACTGAGCGGGAATCGAATCCACGCATCCCGCGTATCAGTCATGTTCACTGCCGCCACGCCACGGAGGTCGTCCTATTTGAGTGTTGACTACAATAGTTACACAAAATCATTTTACTTCAGTTTTTTTGTGTATGTACCTACACTGGATGTTGGTGTACACACATACACACAAATACACATACACGGACACGCACGCACACACACAAACACACTCTCTGATCCGACTCATACACTTGCTAGAACAAATACATATATTTAAAAGTTTTCTATTAGACTAGAGAGGTCTGGATCTGGGTCTTGCGATGACGCCCTCGCTGTCTCAGTAGAACAGGCCCTACAAGTCCTGGATTGACGTCATGGAGGATGGAAACTGCGTTCCCATGCTAGGTGGAGGAGGAAAAGTTGGATCTCGGACCTTGAGATCCGTTGACAATCAAGCAAGAAAAGTAAAGTTGGTTTCTATTACAAGCTCTTCATTTTGCGAATTCAAATCAAATCAAATCAAATCATTTATTTGCATAACACAGGTTACAGAAAGCTTGTACAAGATACATTTCATTAAATGTAAAGGTCCGCTGTATTAGAACCTCTTCAAGGTGTGCAAATATTTAGGTATTATTTATACATGCAACATTTCAATAGAGAGCATTCATAATATTTTAATTGCATTAATACATTATTGGGTAAATATCAGAAATTGAATAATGTCAAAAAGGAAATAAGGAGATTGTTATAATTATAGTAAATGTCGACTAGTATTCATTTTAGTAATATCATTATGGTCACTTACGATATTACTTTCTACGTTAAAATTATTATCATTAGTAACTAATGTTTCTTTATACATCTACATGTCAGATGAAAGACTTACCACTTCTGTTTGAACTTCTGAGAGAATCGCTTCTGTACCCAGAATCTGTAGAATATCCATCACAAGATAATCTTCTGTCTCTTCTCTTCAAAAACGTATTAATTTTATTGAATTCTTCTAGAACTTTGTAAGGAATGACTTCTGTTACATCGGATTCTTCTTCAACAATTTCAAATTGTGATAATTCTATATTTTTATTTTGAGAAGAATTATTATTGGGGCCGAAATTTTGTGTACGATTATTATTATTGGTATTTTGAATTGTTTTTATATGATTTTCAGTATTTAGACTAGGATCTGTATCCATATTTGTTATTTGTGAATCGAAATTATCAATTTGGTCATTTATTTGAGAGAAATTAGTCAAAGGCTGGGTCAATTCTAATGTTTCTTTAGCATTGTGAGCTAGTAGAACTACTTTACTTTCATTATTTAGATCAGTAAAATGATTTCCATCATTAAAATTATGTATTTCATTAAAATAATCAAATATATTTTGAGAATGTTCTGGAATTCTCACAAAATGATTATTATTTATAATTTTGGCGTGTTGCGTATTCAAAATACTTTCTGAATCATTACAGTCGTTTGGATTTTGACTAAACACGTCCGTATTTTGAGAAGATACATTTGTTTTTTGAGAATCGTATATTATTTTACTATTTTGAGATGTATTGCCTTTTGAAACAACATCAAGAGTGTTCAAATCTTTAACAATTTTGTTAGTAACGTTAGTTTCTATTACTAGCTCTTCATTTTGCGTATTCATATTAGTAATATCATTATGGTCTCTTACTATATTATTTTTTACGTTAAAATTAGCATCATTAGCAACTAAAATTTCTTTATTATTGTTATTACTTGCAAATAAATATTTATTAGGTATTATAGTTTCGTTTTGACTAAGACTACAATGGGTATAGTTCTGTGTGAAACCATGCACAGTGTATAAAATAGTTTCATCTGTATCTAACGCAGTTATATTACTATCTAGTTCTTTATCAAATTCATTTAATGTTTTTGTTTTATTGTTATTTTGAACGATATTCAGAGGTAATTCTCTGACGTATTTTGAGCCTATTTTTGAATCGCTTTCACAATTTGTGACGTCATCGATATGTTCTATTTGTGATTGACTACTATTATAATAAGTGGTTTGAGATATATTTTCCTGGAAATTTTCAATCCCCTGGAAAGTTAAATCAGAGAAATGTTATATAATGGATCTTTTCGCAGTATTAATATAAATATAAATTCTTGCTTTATTCCTGTCGCTTTTACTTCGTATACAGGGGTCCCCATTTTTTTATTTAACAGTGTATTTGAGTGAAATTTGATACTTTTCGTAAAGCGACCAGTGCCAATAGCCACATTCATGCATAACAAAATTTAAACTGAGCGGGGATCGAACCGGCGCGACCTCTCTTGCGTAACAGTCGCGTTCACTACCGCCACGCTACAGAGGCTGTTTGCACAGACGTTTCAATATGTATTAAATTAATTGTCTACACTTACTTGCGGTCTAACATTATTAGCTCGACTTCCATCATTTAAAACTTCATCGTCATCAATTTCTATATCAAAATCTTCCAAAATAACAGTCTCATCATCATCATCATCATCTAATATAAAGTCATCACTACATATTGTTTCATCATCGTCAGCCATTTTATTTGCCAATTTCGATTGTAGCTGTTCTATATATTGATTTGAAGTTAAATCTGGCGGTTTGGATTTCAAAACTGCGATAGCTATACATAGACGATATTTTTGGTAAATATGTTCAGCTGTAAATAAATAAATAAATATGGTAGGACAATCTACACAACGTCACCTAGACCCATGGTAAGCATAGCTTAACTAGCTTGTGTTACGGGTTCTAGAATGCGGATAAACATAGGTACTTAGATACATTTTTTATAAATAAACTTAAACACATAACGTAAACTCACGCCTATATCCCCGAAGGGGTAGGCAGAGGTGCTAGCACCCACATTTTGCCAGTTTATGCTTAGGTCCCAATGTAATGGCGAGTCTAATGCCATTAACCGGGCACTTATAAACGTGCGATAAATGCACACATAACTTCGAAAAGTCATTGGTGTGTGGAATGAATACACCTGGGATCGAACGCGAGACCTCGTCTCAGCAGTCCATTACCCATGCCACTAGGCTACCGCGCTTTTGTAAATACATACATATCGGTTTAAAGACTTTTTTATTTCTCATAAGAACAAAATAGTTCACTTAAAATGAGATACATAGTGATATTATTATAATAGTATTTACATATTTGGATCTGGCGAGCTAGGGTACCAACAGACTTCCACGCATTCAAAAGAAGACCTAAAGGGCATGTACATACGCTTTAAGTCTGCTTCTGAATGCATTCACACTGTCGCAGTTTTTTATATCGTGAGGTAGCTTATTGTATAGCTGTGCGCCTTCGAACAAAATGGTTTTTTTGCCATAGTTAGTACGAGGAGTCCTAAGTTGTATTTTGTTTTGGTTTCTTAGATTACGTGTAATTTCTTTTTTATCTAACTGTATATTGGATTGTACGGACTTGGTGGTGATGTTTTTTACTAGCAAGCAGGTGTTATATACGTAAAGTTGCGATAGATTTAGAAGTTCAGTTTTTTTATATAAAGTGTTTGTTGGTGTGCGATAGTGGTAATGGAATAGTGTCTTAATTATCTTATTCTGGGTACTTTGTAAAGGCGCTAGATTGGTTTTAGCGGCTGACCCCCATATTTCAATTAAATATTGTAGATGCGATTTTACTAATGAATTGTATATGATGGTACTTACTTTTTTTGGAATACAGTTGTTGACTTTCCGTAACGCGCCTAATAGTGGTATTAATTTTGTTTTGACATGATCGATGTGCACTTTCCAAGTGAGTGTATCGTCCACCCACAGTCCTAGGTATTTCTCGTGGTTGGACCGTTTAATAATATCATGGTTTATAGTGAGTGGCGTGTATTCGCCAATAGGTTTATTTTTAGCGGCGAGTACCATATATGATGTTTTTGTTGTGTTTATAGTTAACAAGTTATATTTCAGCCATTCGTTTAGTATGTTAAGATCTTCTTGAGCTATCGTTATAATGTTTTGTATGGAATTATCGAAGTAGAAGAGACACGTGTCATCAGCGTATAGTGTTAGTTGTCCTTTTAGTCCTATTTGATTAATATTGTTAATGTATATTAAGAACAGCAATGGACTTAATATTGAACCTTGGGGACAGCCGAATGGTACTGTTTTGATGGAACTAGTGAAGTTATCTATTTTAACTATTTGTGTTCTATTTTTTAAATATGATCTGAACATGTCGAGGGCCGTACCTGTGACACCAATGTTATCTAATTTTTGTAGTAATTTGGAGTGACTTACAGTGTCAAATGCTTTTTTTAGATCAATAAATATACCCAATGCAATGTTTCTTTCATCTATTTGTGTTTTTATTTTAGTAATTAAGTCTATTGTAGCTGTTAGGGTGCTTGATTTTGGGCGGAAGCCGTACTGTTGGTTAATTAATATTTTTTTCTCGGTAAGGTATTTGTAAAGTCGGCTATATAGGACTCGTTCAAATATC
The DNA here is from genome assembly GCA_963691645.1 of Pelosia muscerda. Taxonomy (NCBI): domain Eukaryota; kingdom Metazoa; phylum Arthropoda; class Insecta; order Lepidoptera; family Erebidae; genus Pelosia; species Pelosia muscerda. The sequence goes on from OY829125.1 coordinate 3,435,925, forward strand.
TTTGACATAATAGGTAGGACAGACACTGGTCTGTAATTATTCGGGTCGGTCCTACTGCCGGATTTGAAGATAGGAGTCACTCTTGCCACCTTAAGACTGTCGGGAAAAGTACCGCGTGTCAAACACAAATTTATACATTTGGTGACCCTCTCAGCAATTAAACTATTAAGACTTTTAATTGCTTTGGTGCTTATGCCATCTAGCCCAGTGCTAGAGTTGCAGTCAAGGTCATCAATGATTTTTGATATTTCGTGTGTGGTGCATGGCGTGAACTCGTTTAATGTTATGCTGTGTGTGTAATTAACTTCGTACATAAAGATATTGTTGGTGTCGTTGTGATATGATTGGGGTATTTTGTTGGCTAGATCTGCGCCTATGGATGAGAAATATGAGTTAAATAGGTCACATATTTCGTTACCTTCCGAGATTAGTCCCGCGTTCGACATTAGTTTCGGAGGGGCACAGCTTTCTTTAGTTTTGTTTAATGCTAGGTTGTTAATAATCTCCCACATTTTCTTCGGTTGATTGTAGGTATTGTAAAATAAATTTTGGTAGTAAGTTTCCTTGCATGATTTAATTAGCTTTTTCACTCGATTTTGTTCTTCGGTAAAACTTTGCCAAATATTTTCGTTTCCTGGTTGAGATTTAGTTTGTTGCCATAGGTTGTTGCGTAAGTTAATTGCATCTAAAATTTCTTTATTAATCCAGTCTTTTCGAGGTGGGTTTAAAAACTTTGTCTTGTCTATTTTGCTGTTATTTATATGTTTCAGAATAAATTCTTCTAGGTAGCCATAGTCATCTTCCAAATTTTTATAGTCCGCTACTAAAATATTGTTATATAGTTTTGTGTAATCGAGTGCCTTGTATTGTGATCTCTTAGGGCTCGGTGGTGCTAAGTCACCTACTTCTAGAAACATTTGTTTGTGATCGGATAGTCCTGAATCAATTATAGAGAGGCTGAATGAATGGTTCCTCATATTTGTGCATACATGGTCTAATATAGAATTTGTAATGTTGGTTGTGCGAGCACCGTAGTCTTTATTAATTTTGTTTATTATTTCATATCCTGTTCCTTTAATTTCATGCAGATATTTTGTAACATCAGTGTCCACCTGCAGAAGATTAAAGTTGAAGTCGCCCAGCACAAGTGTTCTTTTCCTTTGTTCTAATTGCGAGGAATAAGTCTCCAAAAAGTTATTTACGTTGCTCGCTCCCGGTTTATAAATCGCCCCTATATTTATCGCCATTTTATCTATATTAATCCATAGGTAGTGGTTGCCATCCTCACACAGGCTTTCTGTAACGTCATATGTTATGCTATCGTGCACATAGATTGAGACGCCGCCACCTGTATCCTTTTTCTTCGTTTTTTTCTTTTTCTTTTTCTTTTTTTCCCTATAATTGTAAACATGCTTATAGTTAGGTAAATGATATAATTTTGCATCCGCTTCCGACGTGAGCCATGTTTCGGTAAATATTAATATGTGGGTAGTTTTTTTTATCGCTTTCAGTATGCATTTAATTTCATCAAATTTACCAGCTTTGCGAATGCTACGCATATTTGCATAAAATATTCTTAGTGCCGATGGGCGTAGCGGAATGTGATCATGTGTTTTCACAATTTGGTGACTTATTCTATCTGCATGTATTGTATTACGGGGCGAAGCTGTTACTAGTTTTTTTGGTTGATAGGGTTCACAATAATTGATGGCATTCCTTTTACATATTTTATAATAAGGTTCTGTTCTCCATCAGATGTACGTTTATTTAACTCTTCTTTTAATGCTAGTAGATATTGTTTTTGCGCTGGAGTTTGGTCAGAGTACATGCGTATATTCTCGGGTAGCTTATTTTTATTCCGTAGTAAAATTTTTGCAGTGTCCGAATAGTCAAAACAAACTTTGATCGGTCGGTTCTTGTTTGCAGTATACTTGCCGAGTCTTATTGATTTGCTAGGTCTCGGGCAGTCTTTGTGTAGTGTTATTAGTATTTTCATAATCTCTTCGCTGTCATAACTTTGCCTTGAGTTCGAGTTCCTATCATTTTTTTCTGGTATACCCACAATGATGACATTTTTTTCTCGTTCGTTACGGTCTTTGATTTCTAGGTAGAGGTTTTCTTGTTGTAAGATTGGCGATTTATACGCAGAGCGGTCGCGGTCTTGTATTTCTTTTATGCGTGAGACTTCACTTTCTATGCGCTTAATTTTGTTTTCTGTGGCAGTGTTGCTTAATTTAATGATTTTTATATCATTTGCTATTTGTTCAAACTGTTGTGTAAATTCACTTGTACTATTTTTTATTGCTTTAATTTCATTTTTTATTTCTGATATTTCGTCTCTTATGTAGTTTAGATTTTCGCTTTGTTTTCTGCCGAATTCCTCCAAAAAGTTCATCATGTCTTTACGAAAATTTGATAAGTCAATTCTATAATCAAATTCGTCTGTACGTTCTTTTCGTTTTCTGATAGCACTACTGGCATTGGTACCTTCATCGTTGTGTATAGATAGGTTCGGAGTTGATCCGCTACGGTTTTCGCTTCCGCTTGTTAACATGGTGCTAGGCGGTGTTCTGTGCATTATTTACGTCAGTAATGCGTATGGGTGCGACTGCGATAAAAAATAGCAGCGGCGCTCTTTACTCGCGGGGGTGAGCGGTGTTGGTGTCCGATGTCTCGATGAGCATAAGGTCCTAGGCAGTTCACGCACTATTTTCGTAATTACACTCTAAACTCGTACTTTTTAAGGATCACTTTTAAATGTAGGTATTTCACTGAATTTGTTATCTATTTACAATAATTCGTTAACACGTCTGCTTCCAGCAAGCACAGATTCTCGATATCGAAATATTATATACAGAAACACTCAAACCAATGCAGATTTTCATAACTCATGCATACAAATATTTGCACTGAGCGGGAATCGAACCCGCGCCTCCTGCGTATCAGTCGCGTTCACTACCGCCACACCACGGATGTCTTCTACTATGATATTTTTTTTAAAATTTGGGTGGCACCTGATGAAAAGTGGTTACCGTGGCCTATGGACGTTTGCAACACCAGGGCCGTCACACTCGCGTTGCCGACCATGTAGGGAGGTGGGGGGAGGGATGAGGGTTGAGTGAGTTTCTATGCTGTCAGTGCTGATGATAAGGGATAAGGAAATGAATCTTGATCTTCCCACTGGTAACATAAAACCTCTGCAGTGAGCTCTGGCTACCCCATATCATCATTCTATGAACCTTTTCCCAACCCAGTTGGGGTCGGCTTTCCAGTCTAACTGTGATACGGCTAAACTTCGATATTTTCCGTGAAGCGACTGCCATCTGACCTCTCTCTGGCTACCCCATATATTTATTAAAATTTAAGTAACTTGGTAAGGTGCGATCCTGTTCGTTAAAAGATCAATGAGTTAAGATACTTAGGCGCGATTGCTATTTGGATGGGTGACCGCTTACCGTAGGCCATTAACCATAATTCAGGCTGAGAGGTCAGATGTTAGTCGAATCCGAAACCTTCACCTCGGGAGGTCCATTTTGTCCAGTCTAACTGCGTCGCAGCTAAACTTGTATATTATCCGTGAAGCGACTGCCATATGACCTCCATAACTCATTGGCGGTATTGAAGTATTTATTTACTATACACTTTATTGCACACCAAATAAAAATTTATAATTATAATCGATAATAGGTACTACGGAAGTAGCCTTATCGCTTCAAACGATCTCTGCTAGGCAACCATCGCTAAAGAATAGTTGTTGAATTTTAGGGCTTCAACATCTATTCCCTAACTGCATTTCTTCCCTTCCCTCGTGGAAGGTTAGGAGTCCATACATGTACATTGACACTAAGCGGGAATCGAAACCGTATCCTCTACGCAGTCGCCCACAGGTTGTCATGCTTTGACCGTAAGTGTGACATAGAGAAATCAAATGTTTGTAAATACCTACGTAATGAAGAATGAAATTGTTACTGTAAATACGTAATGAAGAATGAAATTGTTTACACAATGAAAGCTGTGAATTTAACTGTCCTGTGATCTTAGGTAGGTAATGCATGATGAGAGCGCATATGGCTAGCTATTTACATTGTGTTCTGTTTCATAAGTTAAGTTTCAAGTATTTTGAACTAATAAACTAAACAATAAACAAGTTTACAATTTCGAAACCAAAGAAATGATAATCTTACCATAATCATCGAAACTCATCCTGTTTCACAATAATCACTGATTTCATTTTGCAATTAGCATATTTTTCTTGTATTTTATTTGCTAGTAAAAAACGATTGTATTCGTAGATAATTTTATTTTACTTATTTCAGATTTTAGTTAGCACCGATTTCGCGCCACTTTTTTTCTAAAGTTTTTTTATTTTTCTACATTTTTAATTTTTTGTAGTCTATGGTCATTCCGCGGTCAATGACGTGACGAGTCAATGAGAATAATTTTATTGTAAAATGCATAGGTTGTCTGACCAAGGAAACATTGTTTCATGCCTATGTATAGGTATCAAAACTATGAAAAGTATTCGTCGAAATTCTAAATTCTATATGTTGTCGCCATTTTAGCATCTATGTAGCAACAATACCTGGTACAGTCAGCATCAGAGATGATTCTGTGGATAATGATCTTAAATGATCATTATTGTTATTATCATTATTAATGATCGTTATCCACAGAGCGATCTGTGTCTCTGGTCGCGCAATAAAACTTTAAGTAGGTACCTACTTAAATACTTTTCTAACTTAACTCTTTAGTAGGTACTTACCTACGTACCTATATAATAATCTATGATTTTATTTATCTGTGCTATGTACTGTAAATAATATTGTCAAAAAATAATGTTCAAAATATTACCTATTTATTTACGTTTCTTAAAATGTATTACAAATTAGATTTATCATTTTTAAATGGCTCTGTACACAATATTATTCGGGATGAGTATATTTTTGATAGCTTTGGTCATAACTGTTATTAAAAAAGTATTCTTTCGGTGGAAGGAGGAGCATATTATCGAAACTCAATTGAGTACCAAAGCTCGTATAAATAACAGACCAGGTCAGTTCTGTTTCATTATACCTATATGCCTGTAATTCCCCGTAGGGGTAGGCAGAGGTGTATTAGCACCCTACACTACGGACTTTTTGGTCAGTGTCTGTTAATAGGGGGCAAGTCGACTCCAATATGGGGTCTTAAAAGAGTATCAGAAGGTTTCTACAGGTCGGCAGAGCGAGCGTGAGTGGTGTTGCAAATACCTACGGGCCACAGTGACCACTTTCCATTAGGAGGGCTCTGTTCTTGTCTGCCACCTAAGTGGTATAAAAAGAACTGGGAGACAGCCGACCTGCGATATTACCTCCATAACCCTTATATCTGTTTCTCTTGTTAAACTATTTTTCTAACTTTTGAGGGCTCCCCAAAAATGCCATAGATATTCGCATGGCAACGGTCACCCATCCTAAACCTGACCTCGCTATTATTCCTTAACTTTGTTATATTCCAGCTTGCAGTATGATGATGTATACAGAAAAATGTCTCCTGAGAAAACGCTTGTACCAAAATAATATTGCGGTCTATGATATAATTACTAAGTCCGATATTAGTGGCTTAGGCGATACTTTGGTTAATTAGTAGCTTTGTGTTAGTAAGTTTTGTTTTTAATTAGTTTGTTTTAGTTATGTTGTTTTTAATAAATGTTTTAATTTGTGATGTTTTAAGTTTATTTTCACGTATACGAGTATATAGGTATTGTTTCCGGCTTATATTTTGAACTCCAGTCATGAGCTCATGAGAGAATCGAGGCTCACACATAAGTAGTAGTGAAAAATAGGGACAGAGAACGCGACTTTGTTTTATACTATGTAGTGATTAAAATCTTCTAATTTGGTAGAAAAAAAACTACTATAAATTTTTAATTATTTTATTTCGTTCTTGTAACTCTACGGTCGCTTCGCCTCTCCCCGGGTTCAGCGAAACAGTCGATCCCGTAAATGCTGTTTATTTTGATGATATCAGTGTCTGATAACAGCTGATCGTGTTGACCGAGATTTCTCATCACGGAACCATCTGGGTCCTGTACAATATAAAAATTATTAACAGCTGACCCGCGCAACTTCGTCTGCGTCACCCCGTTTTTGCAAAATTTTTCATTCCTGCTCCGTACCTGTTGGTCGTAGCATGATGTTATATACATATAAACTCTCCTCTTTAACCATTCTATCTATAAAAACAAACCGCATCAAAATCCATTGCGTAGTTTTAAAGATTTAAGCATACAAAGGGACATAGGGACAGAGAACGCGACTTTATTTTATACTATGTAGTGATATGAAATTCTTTGATGTCTCTCGGCTTCTCAATGACCTACCCTTATGCAAGGCGGGCTCCAAAAAATCCTGGGCAATTTGAAACAAAAATTGTATGAAGTGATGCCACTACACAACTATTAGTCTTAGAAGCTACTGAATAATAGATCTACTATATATAGAAGCCGCGGTAGCCTAGTGGAATGGGTTAGGGACTGCTGAGACGAGGTCTCGGGTTCGATCCCAGGTTTTACCATGACACACACCAATAACTTTTCGATGCTTTTCGAAGTTATGTGTGTTTTTATCGCAGGTTTATAAGTGCCCGGTTAATGGCAATAGGCTTGCCTATTACATTCTGGCGAAATTTAGCTGCTAGCACCTCTGCCTACCCCTTCGGAGATATAGGCGTGACTTTATGTTATGTTGTGTTAATTAAAAGTCATTGACTTGTGCCATGGTAAAACCTGGAATCTAACCCGAAACCTCGTCTTAGCAGTCCATTACCCATACCACTAGGCTACCGCTTAACTAGGGATTATAATATTACCCTATCCTTGAAGGTAGCAACAGTGGAGATGCCAGTCTTGCCAATTTTTCTCCAAAACTGCCACGCAGGGTGGGTAGCGCTCTTGTAGTCATACGGAAGATCCAACGTCGCTTCGTCGCGGATCTTTTCAAAGTGATGCAGCTTATCTGTTGGAGATGATTAGGAGATCTTAAAATATAGTTGGGTACATATTCTCCACCTGATGAAAAGTGGTTAACGTGGCGTAATGACGTTTGCAACACCGGTTGTTAAAAAAATAAAAAAAGAACAACTATTGGCGGAAAAAAGATTGTGTTAGTTTGCAACACAAGTTTTGTTATAAAAAGAAAAGAGTTGGCGATGTGTATTGAGGCCTTTGGCGAGAACGCGAAAAGTGTCGTATCGCTGCTGTATTTAATTTTCTAAATTTAGTAACTATTCGTGAATAAAATTAAAATAGAAAATAAAATAAGATTTGGCTTTTATGAACTAGTATTCATGGCTGTAAAATAAATTGAAAAAAAAAAGAACGGAATTAATATCAATCTACCCTCTAAAGTAATATTATCACTCAACATTTATTGAAATCGGGTATAGATGCTGTCGACAGACCGTTGTTGGTTGAAATAAAAAAGTATAGAAAAATTTGCAAAAACAACTTTGAACAATTCAAGACCAATTCACGAGTAAATACAGTAAGCATAGTGTGTCGTAAACGTGATAAACAGTTCGAGTTTATAGTGATAGTGAAACCAGTGGTAGTGGGTAGGTACTCGCGTAGCAAAAGAATTGGAAAAAGAGAATTCTTATCACCGTTTACCGCCAAATTCGGCCAGTTCCTTCGTAATTATGGTGCATCTACGCGGGAATATTGGACACTCCACGCAATCCACGGTAAGCATCACGATATCTCTAAATAATAGGTCTTTACATATGAAATTGCCGAAATTTTCTTACAGATTTATAAGTTCGTTATTCCTGTAATTTAATTGCTATTTCCATTATTTATATTTTGTTTGAAAGTTTATTTTACATACAACTCTGTAAGTGTTAAATTTAGTTTTTGTTGGCCGCTTGATAAATTGAATTCGATCTTCAAAAACAGTACTTCCTTAATGCTATCCATTATGATGATAAAAATTTTATTACTTTTTTATAGCTGTCACTTTTCAAAAATGTAATCTTTTCATCAATGTAATAAAATATAAATAAATTGCTTAGTGTTGTCTCATTCATACACAAAACTAAATCATTTGGATTTGTCATGCCTAAAAAATGCAAAAATGTTCATACTGAAAATTGGATATCCTCCAATTTCTTTAAATAACACGGCAATTTCATGTGTAAAGAAGACTACCTTATATTAAAATAAATGACAATGGGCTCTAAAACTCTAAACAAAGCGACATTCTTTTGGCGAAAACGCCAGCGGTATTGCTTTGTAAAATATGGGATTGACATAATTCTGTAATAAGACTACTAAACTTTCTGACCATCAGGCAAGGTACAATCAATTTGACGATCTATACTCTGGTTAGGTACCTATTTAAAAAAAACAATGTTATAGCAACTTTTTATAAAAAAAACACATGTTAAACAAATAAACTAGACTAACTAACTGACTAACTAGTGGTTCGATACCGATATTTAGTCTTTATAATACGTTTCTAAGCAGAAAATTATTTTTATATTCAGTTTTTGAACGAAACTTATTTAAAAGACATACCAAGATTAGTTTACTTTTTTTTTAATACCTAAACAAATGGCCTTTGAGTTTAAAAATATAATACCTGGTCTGACGTGTCTCATGTGGACCCTGATGTATGTGTCTCTGTCATGTCGGGCCACTTCGAAATAGAATCCAAGCATGGCCATCACCATCATGGCTGTATGCTGCTTATGCTGCCCCCCCTTGAAGAGTTCTATGCTGCCGAAGTGCTGGAACGAATTGAGGCAGGATTTTTTTTTATACAACTTATGTCGCAGACAAGCACGCGGCCCACCTGATGGTAAGTGGTTACCGTGGCTTATGGCACCAGAGGAATAACACTCATACCGCAACTTCTGTAAGAACAGAGACATTCTGTGTCGTCAGCGCAAAAGATGTAGAATAAGCCTTTGGTTTTCCCACTGACACACAAAACCTCTCTAGTGAGAGGCTACCCTACTCACCACCGTAAACACAACACAATTAGCCACTTCTTTATAGTAGGCAACTCAAACGAAACTCGAAATCTGATGAGTTCTTCCAATTAATCCCACCCTCTCCTTTCCTACACAGGACAACACGTGCAGGGCTTAGATGTCACCCGCATACGGTGCAGAATATTCCATCAAGAACCAAGCGGTTCAAAATAAATTTAAAAAATATTTTATGACCTGATTCCTTGCTATGTGGTGTAAATCGCAAGAAAATTAATTACGTGCTTATTTTTTTTTATAGCAATTATAATTGGTAGTGCTTGTATTCCATTCCACAAAACGATTGCCACTTCTCTAGGGCCCCAGTTGACGACTTTTTTTTTCTTATGGCGTGTCAACTTGACTTCACCTAGCCTGATGGTAAGTTGCAAGCAAAGTTTCGGGAAAGAGGGACATTATTATAATAGTGTTACTATGGTGGCGCTCAGCTTGACGGCCTCATCAGATGCTTTTTCACGCCCCGCTTAAAGGACCCGGGACTGTAGGAAGAAGGAAACACGTGTGCTGGTAAGGAATTCCAAGACAATTAATGGTGCGGCAGAGAAAAGACTCACCAAACCGCTTGGTTCTTGATGGAATATTCTGCACCGTATGTGGGTGATATCTAAGCCCTGCACGTGTTGTCCTGTGTAGAGGGTGGGATTAATCAAAAGTTTGAGGGTTGGGAGGTAGACGGCAGTTTTCAGGGATGATAAGGTAGAGATTAAAATAAAACGCAAAAAAATATTATTAATTATAGTAAGAAAATATTCATTTACATAATAAATTCCATTACAATTAAAAGCACCAATAATGAGCAAATAAAAAGTTACTGTAAGTACCTACATGGCAACAAAATGTCATTCTAACAGCTAATTATTTTGTAATTTGTATTTATTTTATAACTTGTAATTTTTTTTTAAATTGTAATTTGATTGTAATTTGTGTTTTTTCAATAATATGTACACTTTTATTGTAATTTGTATTTTTTTTGTTCCATTTAATCAGTCTTGTAGTATTCGCATCCAAATACTTCTTTATACCTTTAACAAATGCTTAAGTCTGAGATGCGAATGTAGCTGTGTATATGTCTGTCTTTTACGCTTTCACACTTAAACCACTGAACCAATTTTGATGTAATTTGATACAGAGATAGATTAGACCTTAAGAGTTTTCTTAATTATATATCTCTGTATCAAATTACATCAGAACACCCAAAAAACTTTTAAATTTATTAACAGTATTTTTAATTCTTAAAAAAATCATTCGTGCACCTCTTCAATAGAAGCCCCCTCATATTCCGGGAGTTCTTCATAATTCTGACTCCTCTGCCTCTTAGCTTGGTGTTTCCATGGCAATACATAAATCTTCTTCATAATATCTGACCATCTTCTCATATAAACAGTCATTTGTCTCTCATATTCTTCCCTTAAACAATCAGTATTCTCTTCTAACCATTCTAAAGCATTCTGAATTTCTCCTTTCATAAATTCCTTCTCTTTTTCCGTTAACTTATCTGCTTTTTCTATTACATTTCTTTTGACTTCATACGCGTATGTTTCTAGTTGGTTTCTTGCTTCCAAACGTCTTTTATTCTCTATATCTTCTTGCCTAAAAGCTGTTGCATCTGCAATCATTTTTCCTATTTGTTCTGAATTCATTCTGTGTTCGTTTCTTATTGTAATAGTCTCAATATTGCCTGTGCTTCTGTCTCTAGCTGTCACGTTTAAAATCCCATCGGCGTTTACATTAAAAGTGACATCAATCTTAGGTATACCCCTAGGTGCTGGTGGTATTCCATTTAACTCCATAACACCTAGTAGATTATTATCCTTGGTTAAACTCCTTTCCCCTTCAAAAATTTCAATTGTCATACTTCTCTGATAATCTTCTAAAGTAGTAATTTCTTTCGTCTTCTCACATGGAATTGGAGTATTTCTATCTATTATTTTAAACATCATACCCCTAACAGTTTCTATGCCTAGCGATAGTGGTACCACATCAATTAATAATAGATCTTGGATCGTTTCGTGTTGTTGATTATTCAAAATGGCGGCTTGAATTGCAGCTCCATATGCTACAGCCTCATCTGGATTTAAACATGTAGTTAGATTCCTTCCATCGAAGAATTCTCTTAGCATTGTTCGTATTTTGGGTATCCTTGAACTTCCACCAACAAGTATAACATTATCTATATCTGTTTTTTCAAGTCTTGCATCATTTAACGCTTTCTGAACAGGACCTAACGTATCCATAAATAAATCGGAGCACAATTCTTCAAAAAGAGTTCTGGAAACTTTACCACGATAGTCAATTCCATCACAAAGGTTTTCAACTTCCACAGATGCCTCAGAATAAGACGTAAGGAATCTCTTAGCCCTTTCAGCCCCTGTCTTCAATCTTCTCAAAGCTTTAGCATGCCGTGAAATATCTTTATGGAATTTCTTTCGAAAATCTTCTGCGAAATAAGCGACCAAGCGATTATCGAAATCCTCTCCACCTAAACGAGTATTTCCTGCCGTAGATTTAACTTCAAATACAGAACCATTGATGGACAGAACTGAAACGTCAAAAGTGCCACCTCCTAGATCGTAAATAAGAACATTCTTGTTACCTTTTCTATCTAAGCCGTACGCCAAAGCAGCTGCAGTAGGCTCATTGGTAATCCGCAATACTTCGAAGCCAGCAATGACAGCAGCAGTCCTTGTCGCTTGTCTCTGAGAGTCGTTAAAATACGCGGGAACTGTAATCACAGCCTTATCCACTTTAGTACCTAAATAACTTTCAGCAATTTCTTTCATTTTAAAAAGCACCATAGCACTTATTTCTTCCGGCGCAAAAGACTTTATCTCACCTTTATATTTTACTAAAATCATAGGCTTACCATTGTCGTTCGAAATTCGAAACGGCCAGTGACGTAAATCAGTTTGTACTCCGATGTCATCGTAGCGTCTTCCGAATAAACGTTTCGCGCCAAAAATTGTGTTAGTACTATTGACAGATGCTTGGTTTCGCGCTTCTTCGCCTATAACACGGCCCGTATCACTAAATGCGACATAAGATGGAGTTGTTCTGTTTCCTTGTTCGTTAGCAATCACTTCTACTTTTCCTTGTTTCCATACAGCAACACAAGAATACGCGCTACCTAAATCAATACCGACAGCAACCATTTTTATTATATTATGGTTAACAAACACTAATAATAAAATTAAAATGTATACGCGAACGAAACTTCGTGTGTAAACTTTTTAAAAATGCTGCGTTTGCCGCGTTTCCGGCGGTATTTATACCTTCAGCCAATGGGTTTCGAGAACTTTCGATATCGTTTAGCCAATCAGAAAGCAGTATTCATCGAATGTTCTAGATGTAGGGTGGCCAGAGTAAGAAGCAATGTTTTACCATGTGATTCGATTTTCTAGTAATTGCATATTTGAGTATAAGATTGTAAAAACGAAAAAGGTTAAATAAAATTTAAAATAAGTAATATATTATTATTATCAATTAAATGTTTATTGTTTATTATAATCAATTTAATAAATAGTATGGTGATACCATAAAGTTAATCTTATAATTAGCAAAAATTAAAGAGAAAATAATTAATAATGAACATTTAAATACTTGTTATCTTTTTGTTACATATATAGATTTTAACGTAATGTATATGTTTTAATCAGAATGAATGAATTAAAATGAAATCTAATCCTAACCAACCTAAAAATAATTCTAATCTAGATTCAAAATGAAAATATACAATACACCCAAATTACTAGTATTGTTTTTATGTAGCTCTCAACAAAAGCTTCCGAAATTAACACAAAATATAATTTATCCTGTAACAAACTTTACCCACAATTCAAGGAATTTTCACTACCTGACCACTCAGTTCATTCATTCTATTGACGTCATAACCGGTGCGTATATCTCCATCCTTATCACACTTACAGCGTCGAACTGTATAACTCTGCTTTCTCTTTCTCTCACTGTTATCCACGTGTTATCGGACGCCGTGAATTGTATTTTGTTCTTATGTTGGTACTGGTAGGTACCAAAACAAACACAATAATAATTGTATTGTGAAATTATGTTGACTTGACCGATTGCTCTAATAATACTATGTATGAGGTTATTACGTAACTGGTTGGATAGTTTAACTTTAGCTCTCATCTCAACCAATATTCGACTTCGACTTTTGAATTTGCAAAATACACGGGTAGGTACTACGGCCGATCATAGATAAATGCCCTTAGAAAAATCTTTAGAAGATCAAAGCGAGTGTAGGTACATATCTTCACATTAAACTTGAAAACATTAGGCTTGAAAAAGTGACAGAGTAGGTATAATGAAATACTAGCAAACCCGGCGAACTCCGTTTCGCCGCCAGGTGGCTTCGTTTTATGTAACATTTCGTTTGATGATTTAAAAGATGAAGAAAAAAAATTATTTTCTTAATTTTCTTAGCTATAAACCTCACGGAGACCTTTCAAACGAATGCAAAACCGTGGAAATCGGTTCGTGCGTTCTGGAGTTTTGCGTCGGGAAGGGAAAAACCCCGACTTATTTTTACATAGTATGTAGATGAAACGTATTTTTTTTTAAGTCAAGTTAATAACTTTGACAGAAATGTTATGTTACTGTGACATCAATGTTGATACACTAAAAAAACGTTGTGGCTCAGACAGAATGTCAACCGTGTACCTAAATGTGAACTTCCCAAAATGTCCCTTTCCCAAAATATCGCTTTCCCAAAATGACCCTTTCCCAAAATGACGCTTTATGGGTGGTTTAAAAAAAATAACCACGAAAGGGATGGTTGGGTCGTCTTCTTCTTCTTTTTTTCTTAGATCGCAACATATCAACCCAATTCAGGGGACAATTTTGCCAGTGTCGAATTGAGAATTTCCTTTTATTTTGTGATAAGTATAGTTGGAATGATTGTTGATGATGATGATGATGATGATTATAATGATGACGATGACAGATGAAAGTTGCCCTAGTAAAGTAGTGGAGACTTTACTAGAAGCTTTTTTTAGGCAGATCTTGACATCAACACGAAAAATCACAATTCACTACAATATTCCACTCTCTTAAACTTGTGTGCTTTGTCCATGCCGTTATGTTTCAAACTCCACCATTTTTACACATAAAAACTCGAATGCACACCAAATTTAGAAAATGAAACACTGCAGCGCTATGACACTTTTCGCGTTCCCGCCAAAACTCCCATGGTTGGGTCTATTCGGTCCCTTTAACCTGCAGTGCAATTCTCTAAGTATACATCGTTGGGCTCGTCGATGAACTCGACGTAGAGTACAACCTATAACTGACGATTAGAGAACTGTACTGCTGTTTCTAGACTGTGCCTACATCGAGTTCAGCGTAGAACTCAACGCAGAATGGTTAGAAAATTGCGTTCTAGGTTGGTAGCGTCAGTGCTAGGCTGTGCTCGTTGTTGAGTTCGTCGACGAGCTCGACGATGTATGCTAAGAGAATTGCAGCGCTGGATGCCTGCCTGACCATTACCTGTTGCCCGCCAACTCTCCCAGTGACGTAATCCGGGCTGGTGTCTAAAACCAGATAGTCCTCGTGGTTTAGAGCCTCATCCTCTGTTACCTCTTCCAGCTTGACGCAGGTGTTCTCCTTGAGGATGTCTGCTACGGCAGCTAGCCTGGCTCTCATGTCGTCTAGGTCATCTGGAAAGAATTAAACTAGAAGATTTTACGTCCGTCCTCCAAGATTGTGTGTGTGTGTGTTTTTGCGCGCGTGAGTGAGTGTGTGTGCGCGTGTGTTTATGTGTGTGTGTGTTTCTGTCTGTGGTATCGTAGTTCCCAAACGGATGAACCGATTTCGATGTAGTTTTTTTTCTATTTGAAGTTTGTTTTTTTTTTTTATTTTTTTTTTTCTAAAACAAACAATGATAGTTAACATTATGTTTATAATACATACTGCACAAACCATCTGGGGTTTAACAGCGGTATGTTGACACTCATCTCGCTACAAAATAATTAAATTAAAAGAAGACAAAGACTAGGTAAGCAGAGATAATGTTTCTTTAGTACACGTTTACAGTTTTTTCTTTTTAGTGCGTCACGGGTTTCGGTAGGCAGTTTTTTCTTTATAATATCACGCCTATATCCCCGAAGGGGTAGGCAAACGTGCTAGCACCCACATTTCGCCAGTTTATATTTAGGTCCCAATGTAATAGTTGGCGAGCCTATTGTCATCAACCGGGCACTTATAAACCTGCGATAAATATACACATAACTTCGAAAAGCATCGCAGTCATTGGTGTGTGCCATGGTAAACCTGGGATCGAACCCGAGACCTCGTCTCAGCAGTCCACCCATACCACTAGGCAGACCATTTAATATACATGGCAACATGTATGTCTACGTCCTGGTTTAATTTTTTATACCACTTAGGTGGCAGACAAGCACACGGCCCACCTGGTGTGAAGCGGTCACTGCGGCCTATGGACGTTTGCGTCACACACGTGCTGCCTTCCCTTGTTCCGTATACATGTACATTGATATGTTTAGGTAACCTATAAATGGATTGATAGATTATTTTTTGTAAAAATCTTTTGGAATGTAACTTTTAAACTATCGCGGCGTTTACCCATAGTGTTTATAAGTTTCGGGACTTCAGTGATTAAAATAGTGAAACCTAAAAACACAGTGCCGCCGATGCCGTCTAAAACTGACATAGTGAGTGTGGTGTGTCGCCAGCCTTACATTCAATATGAAAGTAATGGAGGGTAGGAACACAAAAAATGTTTCCTGCACATCGCGCGACACTCGCAAGCCAGTCAAGTCGTGACCACGGGTGCTGCAACGCACCCGAAACGTCAACAAAAGTAAGTGTTCGAAAATTATATCGCGTGAAGTCCCGAATCTTTAGGAATATTTAATTTAATGTAACTCACATTCTTCCTGAGGACTGATGACGTATCTCAAGACTCCCTCGGGCCACCTTCTCTCGTTGTAGAACTCCTTGTTCAGCTTGGTCAACTTCACAGTCTCGGGTAAGTCATGAGCGCGTTGCTTTTTTATTACTTTAGCTTTTTTTTCTGACCTGTCAATTATAAAAAAGTGTTTTAATTATTTATAATGCACACTGTAAAAAAAAACAAAATGGCGTCCATAATGCAAGTTTTGTTTCACTTGACTTTACTAACACGATAGAGAGTGAATAACGTTTATTATAGTTGAACGGTATAAAAAATCCAATCGTCATAATTCTCTTACAACTGTATACATTTACATTACTAGCCTATGCTGCCTATGTCTGCGACTCCGCCCGCGTGGCTGTCGGTTATCGCGACCTAAGTACCATCTGTGCAATTTAAATTCTATATTACTAATCATAACTCTGATTCTACTCAACCGATTGCAATCAAACAAACGTAAGATTTCAAGTTGGACCAAACCCTTTCAAACAAAAAAAAACCGCATCGAAATCCTTTCAGTAGTTTTTGCGTCCATCGCGGACACATAAACTTTTTACAATTATATAATAGTTTATACAAAATTTATACATATAATTCCGTTTTTCCTACAGTCCCGGGTCCTATAACCAGGGCGTAAGAAAGCATCTGATGAGGCCGTCAAGCTGAGTGCCACCATTGTAGCACTGTACGTGTTTGTAATGGTGACCCTCGTACATAAGACTTTGCCTTTAGCTTAACATGGGTGAAGGGAGGGAGGTGAAGTCAAATTGTCGTGCCATAAATAAAAAAACAAAATAAAAAAAAAACTTAAGCAAACTTGTCAGAAGTTTGATTCAATCCTAATGAACTATGAACTTGTTAATAGGTTAGTACAAATTACTTTTTATCCATCAGCTCGAAAGTGTCTTTGATCTTCAGTTTACTCTTCGATTTGGTCTTGGTGAGGTACTCCTTGTCTTCTCCGCTATCCTCTTCATCCACAACCTTCGCCATATTGCCTTGAAGGATTGACACTTTCTGTGCAGTTGGCTTCACCTAAAACATACATACTAATATTACAAATGCAACAGTAGTTTCCTTGCTGTTCGGTTTACTTCGCAAGGAAATTAATTACGTGCTTAGCCGCACAAGCGCTTCTAATTAACGTCTTGGAGAGTATAAAAGGTATACAGGGTGTGAGGGGAACGCTCCCGAAGCCGAAGGCCCCTGGTAGTACTCATGGTACACAACATATTGGCGCAAAAAAATTACGACAACACAATTTTTTAAATTTTTTTTTACCGTTTAACTTGCGTTATGCACTCTCGATCGTGTTAGTATAGCTGAATGAAATAAAAATTTCATGAAAAAACATGAACTCGCAAGATCGCGTACTTGTTCTTTTTTGCAGTGAGGTTTTTTTTTTATGAAATTTTCGTTTCCTTATACGATGGAGACTAAAAAATGCGAAAAAAAGTCAAAATAAAATAATAAAAAGAAAGATTTGCCGTAATTTTTTTTCCATGCCTACATTGAGTATTTACTAAGGAGCCTTCGACTTCGGGAGCGTTCCCCTTTACACCCTGTAGGTATATTATATAATATTATATAACATAGAAATATATCATTGGTTATTATTCCATTACTTATTTTACCTACACAATACGCTACGCTTATTGAGCGTGCGTGTGATGAAGTTGCTTTTACATCGTCAGCAAGCAAGCACACATCGTCGAGCTCGTCGACGAACTCAACAACGAGCACAACCTAAAACTGACGCTACCAACCTAGAACTGCAGTAATGCAATTCTCTAACCATTCTGCGTTGAGTTCTACGCTGAACTCGATGTAGGCACAGCCTAGAACAGCAGTACAGTTCTCTAATCGTCAATTATAGGTTGTACTCTACGTCGAGTTCATCGTCGAGCCCAACGATGTATACTTAGAGAATTGCACTGCAGGAATTGTTTCACTCACCTTTTGACCGAAATTGTAAGTTTTACTCGACTGCGGTGAATCCCCCGGCTCATTCACTGCCCCACTATCAACCACTGATTTCTCGTTCGATTCTTCATTTTTTATTTTTTCCCCTCCTTCCTCTTTCACTTTTTCGCTTGACACATCCGATGCAGCCCATTCAGCTTCCGATATGCTGGCGTTTTTTGTTGCCCTACATAAATGAATACATAACCAAAGACTTTATGGATGTTCTTTGTATTAAGTTCTTCAATTGAGTGCTAGATGTTAAAAAGTTGTTCTGTAGTTTAGAAGATACAACCCAATGGATCTTCACCATCTTTTAAAAGTAATATTATTTAAATCTTACTTTATTTTCATACTATGAGTCAGGCGGTTCTCATTGGCGTCTGTTAAGATTTGTGTTCTTGAAAGACAAGTGTAAATTCAGAAATACTTTTGACCCATTTGGACCATGTTAACACTATTAGGTGCCTTTTTTTATCGTGCGCAAATCCCCCTCCGCCAAAACCGGTGGAGGTGGTTGTCGGACTCGAACCGACTAAAATGCACACTATTTATGGGTTTTGATTATCGGAATTGACAAAATTTAAGATATCTCTTGCACAGTGTGACGCCTTTTTTATTGCACACGTCCATAGGTCTCGATAACCACTTTCCATCAGGCCATATGATTGTCTACATTTAAGTGGTATAAATGAAGTTGTATCCTGATTATCCAAACGAATACTTTTTTTATCGAATGCAAAATCCCCACGGCTACCACCTCCACCAAAATCAGCGGTGATTATATCGGACTCGAACCGACTAAAACAGACGCTGTTTATGGGTCTTTGATTACTGGAGGTGAGATTATTCAAGACATATCTCTCGCACCGCGGACATCTCTTTTGAGATGACCTTCTTCCCTTAATGTGGAGACCATGGTGTCCCCATCTAGTCCCTGGGTATGGGGTGGCACTTTGCGCCGAGTTCAAACGAATACTGACAGTTTGATTCACACTGTATAAATCACAACCGGGTAAAACGGGGTGAATAGAGATCGAAGGGTGAATAGAAATAAAATGGTCAGCTAATTTCTGTCGTTATTTTCTTTCAAGCGAGAATTTGGACTAGTTAGTTGTAATTACTGAATCATGAAATATCTGATAATGAGCTTTAATAGTAAAAATTTCCTAAAAGATTAATATATTTAAAATATTCCATTGACCATTTTATTTCTATCCACCCCTGGATTCCATTCACCCCGTTTTACGGAATGTAAGATTTACAATAATACTCCTAAAGATGGCATCGATCTTAAAATGGCGGGCCCTAGCAGCAATAATAGATTGAAATAAAACGAATTTTAATGGATTTAAACTAATGTATTACTTGTACAGCAGGACAGTAAAATTTAGAAAGATAGTAGGAAGTTTTGGAAATAGGAATGTAGGAAATATGACGTACTATGCGTTTCAAATGAGTTGATTAACTGTCAGAATGACATTAGATTTGTGTTGCTAACTTCAGTTTTATTTTTTAATAAAGAAAACTATTATAAGTCCCCTAAATTCCAACCACACGTCCTGATCGACTACCTGGTCTCATGGGGGGCGGACACACGGAAACAAATTTACTGGCGTGGCTAACGTGGCTCTGGTAGACTTTTTAAAACTTGAAACTTGACATTGGCGTCCCGCCATTAATTTTATAAGACGTTTACATATTTGTCTAAAAACTGGCAAAATTGCGGCGATTCTGCTGCAGAAGCCATTATAAGAAAAGAAGAAGAAAAAGAAACTATTATTATAATTACTAAAAGATATGTTATTGTGCTTAATGAAAAGTAAATAAACATCAAGTATTTGTCACTTGATGTTACCATACACGTATAAATCTATATCCGACATGGAAATTTGATTTCTAGCTGTATAATTTTGATGAGTTCGGAGTGAAGTTGCCGCGATCGGTAACTATTATCTTTTCATTTGAAACGCATAGTATTAAATAGCCACTTACTTATAATGACGTCTTTCGAAATATCTCCTCTTATCTCCTGCCTCTGTAGAATTCCTTGCAGTACTTTTAGTCTTCTCCTTCTGCAATTTCTCTTTCTGCAACTTTTCCTTCACCCCAGAAGTTTTTTTACTCTCAGGGGCTTCACGCTTTCTCCGAATTTGCGGCGTTGTCGATTTCTCTTCTTCAGTTTCATTGCCACTTCTCCATGCAACTTTATCGAAAGAATATTTTACACCAAATTTCAGATTTGTCGATTGGAATATTAAAGGTCTGTGATTAGTAGAATAAAATACACGACCAGATTTAGTTGACCTATAAGTTTCTCTGCATCTAGTATCAAATCTCCAGTTACAAGCACGCTGATATACTTCTACAGATTCTGTTTTTTCGCATAGTGCTGTTAAATTAACTACGGCTTTGTTAATCACGTCTTGTGTAAAACTATTCACAAGGTTAAGAATTCCATCAATATCATTTGTATGTTTTTCTTCAATTACTTTCGTTTTCGGTACAGTAATTACATCAACTACATTTGTGCTATTATCGCAGTATTTATCGCGAGCATGTTTCAAAGCTGCACCGGATAGTTTAAATATGTGGTCTATAAGTATTTGAACTTCCTCATCGACTCCCAGACTTTTGAATGTTTTCAAAACATCTGTTGAATTATTTTCGGGTGCTTTTGGTGTAGGTTCTGATGGAGTTACAGCATCTGGCGGAGGTGGAGTGATATCAGGGTTTACTCTTAAGCTTTTTGATGTAACTTCTGATGTATCTCTCTTTTTTCTGATCACACCAGGGTAAGATTGGCAGAGTTCTATCTTTTCTTGCCGATCTCTTTTCCGACATTCGTTTCCGTATACGATTTCAATTTTTTTTACATCAGTGTTTGTTAATCCTATTCTATTTTGTTGGACGTTTAAATTCTGTGTTTTAATAGAAAAATAATTGAATTAATATTTGATAGGTGCTGAAGTAATTATTACCACACAGGAGTAGCGGGTACGATCCCCGTTCAGTGCAAACATTTTTATGCATGAATATGGCTATTTGCACATGGTAAGCAAAGTCTCAGGAAAAAGAGGGTCACCATTACAAACACGTACAGTGTTACAATAGTGGTGCTCAGTTTGACGGCCTCATTAGATACTTTTTCACGTCCAGCTTAACACATTCCGGGACAGACCGCTTGTCGACGCTACCTCGGTATCTCGCTACGTGACAGTACGGCTAAGGGCGGTGAACTTCATTTCATTATATTTGGCAAACCGTCTATAGTCGTAGCTTTCCCATAACATATCTAGGAAGCACGTGGTTTAGTGTCACATCACGCGACTTCGATCGTTCGTATGTGACACAGTAAACTCTTGTCGAGTTCTTTTTCAACACACTCATACAAGAGCTCATGTACCAAAACAATATGTACACACCGTCGACAGCCGTAGACCTACCGTACAAGATACAACGCGTTCATAATTAAGTGTCACAGCGTGTGCGACGCCGGGAGGTCGTTGCTTCGCTGGGTTTGGTTTGACATTTTTGGCAGCAAAAAAAAGGTAAATAAAGCTTATTTTACTTATTAACCTAACTTAATTCGAATAATATGTGTATAGTTTATACATTAGTACTGTTTTTCCGTCGTATAAGTAATAAATTACTAACATAAACATACTGTTCAAATGCTATTTACCTAACATTTTTGCTTCGAATTAACTGATTCTATAGTGGATACTTGCATGATATTGTTTTACAGATGGCGTCTAAACTATTTGCTGTCGAAGACGACTTGAACGAAAGCCACCACGACCCTTACAGTGATGTAAATGGTGAGCTCGGCTCCGATACAAATTATATCCCAGATGGTGATGACGACAGTAGTGAAGTTTAATGAAACTTAGTGATGATGTTGTTGGGAAAGAACTTGTCTCTGTTGACATATGGAAGAGGTATCCACCAAGAGCTCTTGAACCTGAACAAAGCACCTCGACGTCGACAATGGACGGTGGTCATTGACCAATTCGCATTACAGCGCCTTTCTTCTGCATATCAATGACATGCTGTCCACCGGCAACATCCACTGCTATGCAGACGATAGCACTGTACACGGGAGTTACCACGGATAAGCAATGTGATATAGCGGAAAAAAGGCGACTTCTGATCACTGGGCTTGACCGGATCCTCAATCACATTTCCCAATGGGGATCTGAGAACCTGGTCGAGTTCAATGCCAAGAAGACGCAGGCATGCGCGTTTACAGCAAAGCCATTTCCTTTCCTTCCTCCTCCCACTTTTCAGAGCACACCACTGCCATTACAGGATAACCTCAATATACTCGGTATGGACATGCGCTGCAAACTGAACACCAAGAACTATATCGAGAGCATCATCAAAACAGCTTCGCGTAAACTCGGAGTTCTGAACAGGGTAAGACGTTTTTTCACGCCGGAGCAGCGGTGTCTTCTTTATAAGACACAAATTCGCTCCTGCGTGGAATACTGCTCGCATCTCTGGGATGGCTCCGCAAAGTACTTATTAGATGCTCTCGACAGGTTGAAGCGACGTGCGGTCCGCATTATTGGGTTGTGAGTCCTGAGGTCACAAATACCCTCGAGCCCTGGCAGTATTTTACCGTCTCTACCATGGTGAATGTTCTGATGAGCTCTTCTAATTAATCCCACCCTCCCCTTTCCTACACAGGGGTAATTTCACGCATGCCTCATTTTTTGCTAATTTCGGTGGTATTTTTCAATCATAGATTTACCGATGAAAAAATTTAATGGTGTTCTTTTAGAACACATTAGTATTCTAGATATTTAGAAGGAAACAAATAACTGCATTTGTTATGAAAATAGAACAACCACCGAAATTGTCAACCCACCGAAATTGCAAGATCACACCGAAATTATAAATTGCGATATATTTATTTAAACAATATGTACTAACGGCTTGGATGCATGATGCAGATGCTACATCATGCTGCCAAAGGCAATTTTGCTTTTGTCATCCGTCCATCTCGCAGGAGGCCGTCCCACGCTTCGTCTACCGGTACGCGGTCTCCATTCAAGAACCTTTCGGCTCCAATGGCCATCTGTTCTTCTTGCTACGTGCCCCGCCCACTGCCACTTCAGCTTGCTAACCCTGTAGGCTATGTCGACCACTTTCGTTCGTCTGCGGATCTCCTCATTTCTGATTCGATCCAGCAGAGAGATTCCGAGCATAGCCCTTTCCATAGCTCGCTGTGCGACCTTGAGCTTTCTTATGAGGCCCATAGTGAGGGTCCACGTCTCGGCGCCATAGGTCATCACTGGCAACACGCACTTATTAAAGACTTTTGTCTTTAAGCACTGAGGTATTTTGGACGAGAAGACGCTGTGTAACTTCCCGAACGCTGCCCAGCCGAGTTGGATTCGACGATTGACCTCCGCCTCGAAGTTTGATCCGTCTAATCGGACCATCTGTCCAAGGTAGACGTACTTGTCTACAACTTCGAGGGTCGAGCCTTCAACTGACACTGGGGAGGGCCTTAGAATATGAGCATTCGCCATAACCTGGGTCTTGTCCATATTCATCTTGAGGCCCACCTGTTGAGAGACTCGGTTGAGGTCGTCGAGCATTGTGTTAAGATCCTCCAGCGATCCTGCCATGAGCACGATATCGTTGGCAAAACGAAGGTGAGTGATGTATTCGCCATTAACATTAATGCCGAGACCTTTCCATTCCAGTAGCTTAAAGGCATCCTCCATTGCATTGGTGAAGAGCTTCGGGGATATTACATCTCCTTATCTCATTCCCCTCTGCAACAGTATCGCCGCTGTGCTCTGATCTTGTACCCGGAATGATATGGTGGCGTTTTTATACAAACGCTTCAGCACTTCGATGTACCACAGTAGTCTATATGACACCGCTGGAGAGATCGTAGCACTGCCCATGTCTCGATCGAATCAAAGGCTTTCTCGTAGTCCACAAACGCTAGACATAGTGGCAAGTTATACTCCTGAGTCTTCTGTATGACTTGCCGCAGCGTATGAATGTGGTCTACAGTACTATAACCTTTTCGGAAACCGGCTTGTTCGGGCGGCTGGAAGTCATCAAACCTGCGTTCGAGACGATTCGTGATAACCCTCGAAAACAGCTTATAAATATGGCTCAGAAGCGAGATGGGTCTGTAGTTCTTAAGAGAGGCTTTGTCACCTTTCTTGAAGAACAAGACTTCCACGCTTCTGTTCCATGCTTCCGGCGTAGTACCTTCGAATAAGGCGGAGTTGAAGAGCTTCTGAAGGACTTTAAGTATCGGTGTTCCACCCACTTTCAGAAGTTCCGAAGTGTTTCCGTCTTCTCCTGGTGCCTTGTTATTTTTAAGCTGCTTGAGGGCCACCCTAATCTCGTACAGGCTGATGTCCGGGATATCCTCGGTGTAGTGTCGGGTTAGCTTGGCTCTTGGATCTTTAACCGTATCAGTAGCAGGCTTAGTGACTGAGGTATAAAGCTGTCCATAAAACCCCTCAATCCTCCTCAAAACATCTCCCTTAGTCGACGCGACACTGCCGTCCTTCCTCTTCAGCTTTGTCAACTGGCTCTGCCCAATAGACAAGTCTCTTGCGAACACTTTGGAGCTTTCTTTAATACATTGAGTATTAAAGGCACGGATGTCGTGTCGCAAAGACTGCTGGATACGTCTATTGAGCTGCCGATGTGCTTCAGCGTCATTGGTAGACTGCAGCCTCATAGAGCGTCGTTCGGCCATGAGTTTGAGGGTGTGATCGGTGAGCTTCTGTGGTCTATCTCTTCGACGGGGCCTGAAGAATTTGGAGCCCATTGAATGGACAGCTTCAACCAACCTGTTATTTATCTCGTCCACTGTACTGCATTCTTCTAGGCAAGAGAAGCGATTCGAAAGTTCGAGTTGAAAGCTCTCGGGGTACTGTATATGGGAAGCTCTAGGTCGGAGCGTAGACCTCATCAGACGGGATCTCTCCAGTTTAACATTAATATTCAATGTGCCTCTAACCATTCGGTGATCACTTCCGGTTTTCACCCCATGGATTACTGAGACATCATTGAATATCCGTCTATGCGTCGTCATGATGAAGTCAATCTCATTTTTGGTACGACCACCGGGGCCCATCCAGGTCCATTTCCTGTGGGGCGGCTTCTTGAAGAAAGAGTTCATCATAAAGAGTCGCTCTTTCTCAAGAAAGTCGGCCAGCCTCCAACCCCTTCGGTTACGCCTCCCATACCCATATTGCCCCACTCTCAGTAGTAATAGTAAATACGTTAATTATAACAAAAAAATGAGTAGTTTTATTATTTATTATTATTTATTACCTTGTGAGTAAATATCTTACCAAAGATATGGAAACTCATAGCCATTTTAGTATTGATGCAATATAGGTGGCAATAAATCTACCACCGAAACCACCGATATTGCACCACCGAAGTTAGAAACATCAAGAAAAAATGAAATTAAACAAAACTCAGTGATGCATTCGTCACGTGAAATGTATGATTGCTGAGGGTACCTAACAACACACAACATACTCGCAAATCGTAATGTTAAAACCAAATATTCATTCATACAGTAACCCACCGAGATTGTAGAATTTCGTACTCCCTCTTAGAAATAAGAAGGTACTTACGTATTGGCGGGAAAACTGGGCAGAATCGGACATGCCATTACTGCGTAAACGCAAGAGCATGACTGGAACTCCGCGTGCGTAAGAAGATATATCGTTTAAATTTACGTGTATACGTTGTATAAGGGTTTAAACAAAACACACCGAAATTGCACTTTAGGCGCGGACGTTCCTTATCGTCATTGTCACGATGTCTGCGTTATAATAGAAGTAATGAAAGCAGTAAATATGGTTGCTTCATGTATTAATTAACATAATAATCTCAATTTAAGTACTAAATTTGCAATCATAGCGGACTTAAAGAGGTAAATGCGCTTAAAGGTGCATCGCGGACATACCACCGTTATTGGAATCTAGCATATTTTAATTTTTTTTTAATTTTGTGTTTAAGAGAAATGAATTTTCAGTAGTGACTTCATATAAGCTAGTGTTCGTATTACATGAAAAAAAATAAAGTGGTCATAGATAAACGTTTTACATATTGATTTCATGCGAAGAAACTCTAAAAATGCGGGCGGTGAAATTACCCACAGGACAACACGTGCAGGGCTTAGATGTCACTCGCATACGGTACAGAATATTCCATCAAGAACCAAGCGTTTCGGTGAGTCTTTTCTCTGCCACACCATTAAGTCCAGGAATTCCTTGCCGGCGCACGTGTTTCTTTCTTCCTACAGACCCGGGTCCTTTAAGCGGGGCGTGAAAAAGCATCTGATGAGGCCGTCAAGCTGAGCCACCATTGTAGCACTGAACATGTTTGCAATGGTGACCCTCTTTCATGAGACTTTGCCTTCAGCTTAACATCAGGCGAGGTAAAGTCGAATTGACGTGCCATAAAAAAAATCCAAAAAGAAGTATTCTTTTCTAAACTGTAGAGTTTGCCTTAGTCAGGAACCAAAATGGAGAAGAGAGACAAGCTACCGATGCAGCGGGTGCCCCAAATCTCCTCCACTTTGTCCAGAATGCTTTGAAACCTGTCATAATATTTCTAATTCTGATCGGCAATAATTTTTTAACTTCAACTATCCGATTTTAAGTTTTGAATTTACTTTATTTTCTACATTTTGTTTTTTAACGAAAAGTTATTTTAAGTTAGCGGATCTCAATATTAAAGAAAACTAAAGACTAATTACTGTCAAATATGATTAAAACATAAGACTGATTCGTTTCTATAAATTAATGTAAGTTCGGAATTTACTTTATTTCATGTATTTTTTATAAGGTAAAAGTTAAATAACTTTACCTTTAAAAAAAAATGTTACTTAATTTAAAATAAGTTAAAGGATCTAAATGAAAGAAAACTAAAGACTACTGTTAAAGATGATTAAAACAAAAGATTGATTTAGCTGTGTTTATTATTTTCTTACCCGTTTAGTGTAGGTGGTATTATAAGAAAACTTAAGTAGGTACATTATGGCTATAACGTCAGTGTCATATAACAATTTCAGAAATACCTATATCATGACAAACCTCCTCTAGGCGGTAAGCCTATTTCCGTATTGTCAATAAGGTTATCAACCGGTCTATGTGGAATGACAATACGTCTAAAGGCGGTTCCGCCTAACGCCGTTATTGCCTTAGGATACATAAAACCAAACTTAATTATGACATACCGTTATAATAAGGCTTTTCATATATATGTAAAAAGACAGACCGCCTATAGACGGTACCGTCTGTAGCCGCACTGTCATATTACATTGCCATTGTTAGTAATAGTATGACGTACCTCCCTCAGGCGTTACCGTCTATGGCCGGTATTGTTGTTTCAAAAAATTACAAGAATACGTAATATGGTAGTACGTTTATAGACGGTATGATAAAATGTATGAGAATTTATGGTGTCATATTTAAATCTTTGCCAAAAGCCGAGTGTCCCGGAACGTGTTAAAGGACGCGGGACTGTAGGAAGAAGGAAACGGCAGAGGAAAGACTCACCTAACCGCTTGGTTCTTAATGGAATATTCTGCACCGTATAAATGAGACTAGGTAGGAAGAGGGTAGGTGTGTAGGGTAGGCAGCACGTGTGTGACGCCTCTGGTGTTGCAAACGTCCATAGGCCACGGTGACTG
This sequence comes from Pelosia muscerda, assembly GCA_963691645.1. NCBI lineage: Eukaryota > Metazoa > Arthropoda > Insecta > Lepidoptera > Erebidae > Pelosia > Pelosia muscerda. Next base: position 3,463,539 of record OY829125.1, read on the forward strand.
CTTTCCATTAGCGGCGTCGTGTGCTTGTCTGCCAAAAAAAATATTTACCTTAATAATGATAGTCCTGTATCCATTCTTGCTGTAGTCCCTCTCACCAAAGTGCATTACGCTATTAATGTCGTACGGCAGCACTCGCATCTGTGGTGGAAGGCCTATGTCTTTGGTGAAGAGTTCCACGGCACCTGATGGGAGAAAATCACTACATAGTACAAAAAAAGTCGCTTTCTCTGTAGTGTTTATAATGTTCGGGACTTCACGCTTTCGCTTTCTCTGTCCCTACATTTTTTTCTTTTACTTATGGCACGTCAATTTGACTTCACCTCGCCTGATGTTAAACTGAAGACAAAGTCTCATGAAAGAGGGGTCACCATTACAAACACGTTCAGTGCTACAATGGTGGCGCTCAGCTTGACGGCCTCATCAGATGCTTTTTCACGCCCCGCTTAAGGGACCCGGGACGGGATATATCCGTATATGCTTAAATCTTTAAAACAGCATAACGAATTTTGATGCGATTTTTTTAATAGATAGAGTGATAAAAGAGGAATGTTTATTTGTATATAACATCACGCTACAACCTACTGGTGCGGAGCAGAAGTGAGAAATGTTGCAAAAACGGGATGACACAGACGAAGTTGTGCGGGTCAGCTAGTTAGAAATAAAGGATTTTTTTTTTCGAACCACTTATACCGCGTTCACACTTACGTAACATTTTACCGTGACAGTGTCAAAAATGCGTGTCAGTCGCATATTCAGCTGCGTGATAGCTGAGCTTAAATGAAACCATCGATCGACTGGTGGTCGTGTCAGCACAACTCTAGTTTGTGTGCCCATGTGCCACAAGTTGTTACGTCTTCACTCAACGTCAGCCGCGATAGCCTAGTGGTATGGGTAATGGACTGCTGAGGTCTCGGGTTCGATCCTAGGTTTACCATGGCACACAATAATGCCTTTTCGATGCTTTTCGAAGTTATGTGTGTATTATTTATCGCAGGTTTATAAGTGCCCGGTTAATTGCAATAGGTTCGCCACCGATTACATTGGAACCTAAACATAAACTGGCGAAATGTGGGTGCTAGCACCTCTGCCGACCCCTTCGGGGATATAGGCGTGGGTTTATATTTATGTTATGTAACAATAAGTATAATGATGGTAAGCTGAAGGCAAAATCTTAGGAAAAGCTTGACAGCCTCATCAGATACGTTTCCACGCTTCGCTTATGGTACCTTATTTTTCACGCGTGAAATCCCCACGGATACCAATCCCACCGGAGCCGATGAGAGAGGTTATATGTCGGACTCGAACCGACTAAAATGCACACCGTCTTTAGGTCTTTAGTTACCGGAGGTGAGATAGTAGCGAACATAACCCTCGCAACCCAGCAGGTTCGTTGCCCTGTCTTTCCAATGACCACCATCGGTTATAGGGACCACGGTCTCCCCGTCTAGCCCCCGGGTGTGGGGTGGTGCACTTTGCGCCGGCGATGCTGCCTGCTTCTGCTGGGGTGACAGGTGGCTCCTCCCGTCACCCCCAGGCTCGCACTTATGGGAGACGGACGGAGGTCATTCTGTGTTCCCGACGTCCGAGTCGCCACCGCTCTTGCTTATAGTACCTAGAATGGTATCATACTTCCCTGCAACGGCGGCCACCATGTTCTGGAATGCGCTTCTGACCACCTAAGTATAAAAAGAAGTTGACCTCCACACCATTGGGTGTGCAGGTCAGATGGCAGTCGCTTCACAGAAAATATCGAAGTTCAGCCGCATCTCAGTTAGACTGGAAAGCCGACCCCAACTGAGTTGGGAAAAGGTTCATAGGATGAGGAAGAAAGTAAGAAACAAGGAGGAAACACGTGAGCTGGCTAGGAATACTAAGATTTAATGATACGGTAAAAAAATAGATTCAAATCAATGATATATTTCATTTAATTGCCAAAAATATAATAATTATCACTTTTAACACTAATAAACATCTTAACTTTTATGATTATCACTACTAAGCCGATGTTATCAACCGCCCATTATCTCCTATCAATGCATTGCACAATCACCTGTATTCACAAAAAGACTTTATGTAAATGACATAAGGATAAAATTGGAACAGCAGTCGGCTCTTGAGGGGGAGATCCGGCTGCCCCAGCAATATCTAAATGAGTATACTTAATATTTTTATCCTCTAAACCTCCAACTTTGATCAGAAATCCAGCCGCGAGCTGATGGTGACGACATTTAATATCCGTATCTATCTGAAGTAGATCATCACCTCTACATTTACCAACATTAACGTCTAAATCTTCAGGCCTTATAACAGAAACTTCGAAACCTTCTCCAATTCTGGAACCAGCAAACTGCAACCTCCCTGAATGATTATTTCCTTTAGCCCAATTATTGTCTAAAGCAGCTGTGTAATTTCCATAACACATCTTTGCATGACCAGTCAAAGTAGCTATAGTATACAAATGAGGATTTAATTCTTTCAACGCTTCCTCACCAGCTTTGAATAACGCATCAGCCATTGCGAATCTACCTTCCGCATCAGTGTTGGTTACGCGAACAGTCTTGCCGCTTCTTGATACTAGTAATTCATCGGGTACGTAAGAATCTTCTCCTATAGAGTTCCTACAGAGGCATAAAATGCCTACAACTTTTAGATGAGGTGGTTTTAAAAGCGAACAGCATTTTAAGAAACCAGCGACAGCTGCAGCACCACTTTTATCTCTGGACATTCCAGCCATTTTACCTGATATCTTTAGATCTGCGCCACCAGTATCATAGGTAACTCCTTTACCTATTAGCATTAGGGTTTTAGTGACTCTTGAAGGATCGGACGGATGGTATTCGATTCGAACAACTCTAGGCTTATGTCTTTCTACTCTATTGGAAGCTCTGGACACAGCTGCAAGTAGTGGATATTCTTCAGCTATAGTGGTATCATCAGATATCACTTCAATGGACACGTTAGTTGCTTCTGAAAATCTTTCTTTTACGTATTTAACAATATTTTCTGGAGACATTCGCTCTGGATCGGCACCCGCGATATCTCTGGCGACTACTCTAGCCTTTTCTAAAGCTATCGCATTTCTGACAGTCCTTTCAAAGGCCTCACTAGTTTTTTCTTCAGAATGAAATCCAATACGTATTAAGTTTCTCGTGTTATCTCTTTCTCTCAGCTGTAAAGGCACATACAATGCTTCCAATGCCCCCAAAATACATACTAACTGGCCATCGGGGAAGTTGACCACATTTTTCACGACTAATAATGGTTTTTTAGACCCCGCTTGAAGTGCTCTTCTCATACCTTTGTAAGCTGCGTTCTTTATCACGCTTGCATCATGATATGCACTGATATTTCCTGTCGGAGACAAGATTACTCTTCCACCAGAGACATGATCACAATTCCACACAGTAGGAGTCTTATATACATGATTGTCTAACTTAGCTACGTTTTCAACGAAGCTGTCTATAGATCTTGGAAGAGTAACGTTCAATTCTTCAGGGTATAGAATAATAATCACTGCATCGTAATCTTTCGATAGAATATTTGTTTCAATAAATACGTTATCGTAAAGTTTGAATTTTTGCGCCATCTTGCTTCCACTGCTGTTCGAAATAAACTGATAAATTCGAACAATTGTTGTACGTAAATAAATTAATCTGTACTTACTTTATCTTTTGTAATTATTTGATATTGTTATTATCTATAAATAATTATTTGATAGCAAGAGTCGCGACTATTTGTCTGTATTACAATATGAAGGTGATTTAACCGATTGCGCGGGAACTTATTTTAAATAACATCTTTTCTGTTACGAAATAAATTTTTAATGACTAGCCTAAATCTAATTAAACCAAAACAAACAGATAGAATTAATAAAATAAACTAGATCGATGTCTTGTTTCTTAATAAGAAAACTAGCGCTGACCCGCGCAACTTCGTCTGCGTCACCCCGTTTTTGCAAGATCTTTCACTTCTGCTCCGCACCAGTTGATTGCAACATGATGTTATATACATATAAACCTTTCTCTTTAATCAGTCTATCTATTGAAAAAAACCGCATCAAAATCCAAAAGATTTAATTAGAAAACGCGACTTTGTTTTATACTATGTAGTGATAAATAAACTCGTGCAATTAGTACCTACCATAAACTTAATTACATTAATAAGTAGATCTATTTATCTACTAGCTTAACAAATAACTATTTACTACTATATTATACTATACTGGCTATATCCCGCGGCTCCGCCCGCGTGAATGTCGATTATCGCGTTGTACGACTCTACTCGATTCTCTTCTTGCCTCTCTATACTACTTCTCCTTGCTGTCATGACAACGGAAATAGTTAGCGATATTAGCGCCAACGCATAGAAGCGACAATGCAAAGAGAGACCGCGGTAGCCTAGTGGTATGGGTAATGGACTGCTGAGACGAGGTCTCGCGGGTACGATCCCAGGTTTACCATGGCACACACCAATGACTGCGATGCTTTTCGAAGTTATGTATTTATCGCAGATTTATAAGTGCCCGGTTAATGGTAATAGGCTCGCCACCTATTACATTGGGACCTAAATATAAACTGGTGAAATGTGGGTGCTGGCACCTCTGCCTACCTCTTCGGGGATATAGGCGTGATATTATAAAAACAAAAAAAAACTTCTAAGACCAGTAGTTGTATAGTGGCATCACTTTATACAATTTTAGTTTCTAGATATCCAGGAATTTTTGGAGCCCACTGTACCTACGGATATAAATTAGACCAACAAACCTGGTTCAATGTTCTCGAGCATGACGTCAATGTACAGATGCCTGCTCATTCTGTTGTGTTCAAACGGGAAGCCAAGCGCCTTCATAATCATCATTTCGATGTAAGGTGTCTTGAGACAATCGTAGCCAAGTATAACGCTCTATAAAACAAATATGAAGGATCATTCTCTAATCTATAGTCTATTGTAAGTATATAAGCTATGGAATGAGCTCCCTGCCGTGGTTTTCCCAAGCGACTACAATATGGGGTTCTTCAAGAAGGGCATTAGAAGGTTTCTACACGGTAGGCAGCACGTGTGTGACGCCTCTGGTGTTGCAAATGTCCATAGGCCACGGTGACCGCTTCCCATCAGGTGGGCCGTGTGCTTGTCTGCCACCTAAGTGGTATAAAAAAAAATTATTTAGGTACCTACTTAATTCAAAAAATGTAAACAATCTTAGGCTTAGTTCTATCTTAGTTCTAGCTTAGTTCTATCTACCTGTTAAAGTAAAGATTTCCGTCAAAACTAACAGTACCAGTAACATTGATTCTAATGGTTTGGCTAATTGTGTTGCACCAGAATATTTAGTAGCTCTGTTATAGTTATCTTTTTGATAGAATTTGACGTTACAGCGTGATCGGTTACAGTTAGCGACAAGTTATGACGTCATTTTACCTATTGTCAAATGGTGCAACCTGTTTTATACCTGACCGGTACTTTAACTGCACTGTTAATGTTAAAGTAAGATCGTGCAACCCAGGCTTAGAGTATCTTTTAATAGGTAATATGATTTGTTTAAAAACTAAAGAATTTAAAACACTTTTCTACTTAGTAAAGCATTTTGAAGATCAAAAACCTGTGTCGAACCACTAGTTAGTCAGTTAGTTAACCTAGATTATTTGTTTAACATGTGTTTTTATAAAAATGTACCTCAAGATTGTTTATCTTTTTTTAACTACCTAAACAAATGGAGTATGTATAGGATACTTGACGTACTTTTGTTGCAATTATATGAATGGGTATACTAGGACAATCTACACAACGCCACCTAGACCCATGGTAAGCATAGCTCAACTAGCTTGTGTTATGGAATGCGGGTATACATAATTAGAGACATTTTGTAAATACATACATATACATAGAAAGGCCCAGACCAATGCAAATATTCATATTCATACACACAAATATTTTCACTGAGCGAGAATCGAACCCGCTTATGTGGTTAAAATTATAGTTATTATAATTGGCTTTAGGCCATATATATATATATTTTCTTTACATTTCTTTACATATATTTTCTTTACACGTGTGTTGAAAAATCTTATATGATATTGTGTATTAATGATTACCATCCTCGGCTCTCATAAGACAATGTCGTCTCAGCAGTAATCATCAACATTACAATTACATTACTTGTACCGCAATTTACTATTATCGCTGTCTCCATAACATATTAATTAAGAACACACTTGTATTTCTCTAAGATATGTTTTATTATACTCAACCGATTTCGCCTTACGGCATTCTCATTCTCGGCATTTCGCATTCTTCTTGCCAAAAATCCCGCATGGCGAAACCGGTTGAGTACAATAATACATATCTTGGAGAAGTACAAGGTGTGTTATCAATAATGTATGTATGTATGTATGTATGTTCGTAAAGTGTGTTACTAACAAGGTGTGTTATCAATAATGTATGTATGTATGTATGTATGTTCGTAAAGTGTGTTACTAACACACTTTACGAACATACATTACATACATACATTACAACATACATACATACATGGTGTAACTGATAGATGCAGTCTATGCAGATTGCAAAAAAAAAAACTTGATGAGTGATGGAATGAAGGGCAGTGTTGCCGTTGCAAATTTTATTTTATTTTTTAAGGTATTTAGTTTCATAGGGGTTTTTGGTTTATGATTTCGTGTTATGATGTGCTGCAGCTGATTTAAAAAAAAACGCATTATCCTTTCTTTCGTTCTTTCTTTCTTTCTTTCTTTCTTTCTTTCTTTCTTTCTTTCTTTCTTTCTTTCTTTCTTTCTTTCTTTCTTTCTTTCTTTCTTTCTTTCTTTCTTTCTTTCTTTCTGTATAACAATCAACAATATTATAAATAATCGTTACATTTTATACTCACGTGGCTTTTAAATACTGAATGTCCAGTGGTCTCGATCTTGCACCTTTTAACGCCATTGGGGTTAACAAACAGCATGATATGGGCATCGTCTTGAGGGAGGTCCATCACAGGCAGGAACTTTAAACACGTTTTAAACGCGAACATCGACAAAGCTGTCATTATAGCCATGGATTGTTCTTTATCTAAGAAAGAAATAATAGTTAGTAACCGCGGTTGCCTAGTGGTATGGGTGGTGGACTGCTGAGACGAGGTCTCGATTTCGATCCCAGGTTTACCATGGCATACACCAATGACTGCGATGCTTTTCGAAGTTATGTGTGTATTTATCGCAGGTTTATGTGCCCGGTTGATGGCAATAGGCTCGCCACCTATTACATTGGGACCTAAAAATACGCTGGCGAAATGTGGGTGCTAGCACCTCTGCCTACCCCTTCGGGGATATAGGCGTGATAGTATAAAAAAAAAATACACGCTCTGTGTGAGAGTCCTGAAAAAGGCGGCTGGGACAGACTGGATGCGGAGGGCGTAGGATAGGGATGATGCAATGGCTGATTGATTGAGCGGGAAAGATGGGCCCACCATCGTCCTACACGCTACCTTATCCTCGGGAATTGATGGCCGGAGACAGCCGTGCGGTTTTGCTCAGTTTGAGTCTCCACCCTCACAGACTTCGTTTGGTGGAGGGTATCCGGAATTTCCGCACCGAAATAAAATATCTTACAAGGGTAATGCTCTTAAAGCTGCATAACCCCCCCCCCCCCTCCCCCCTCTTGCTAACGTTCGGTGACGAATTTCAAAAAATACGAAATTCAAAAATCATTTATGCTGTACAGGCCACTAAATGATATCGTGCTTTGTAGCTACCTACACTCGAGGCGCAAGGGAAATATCTTATCTTAAGACTTTAACTTCGCAATCTGAAAACCTGACACAGCGTGCGATTTTAGTCGGTTCCAGTCCGACATCGCCAGTGAGGGAGGGAAGGGGGGGAGGGTTTAGGGAATTTTTGCACTTAAATATAGTTAGGTACTTACCGAAGTGAGTAGGTTCTATGTAGAATGGTACCGTCGCATTTGGCCAGAACATAAAGTTCTTTAGTGATACCACTGTAAAAAACAATCATTAATTACAGATAACACTGTATGCTATATTCTACAACTTTGTACTACATGCTGGAACATTGACCACATTCTAGAACATATAACTAACTGTATTCTAAAACATCTGAAGGTATTCTCGATTAATTCACTGTTATCTTGAAAATTTTGACTAAATTCTAGAACATTTCTCTACATTATCTATACCTATTCTAGAACATTTGACTATGTGTAAGTTTTAACTGTAAGTTTACACATTTGACTATATTCTAGAATATTTGACTGTATTCTAGAACACACACAGTTCTAGAACATCTGACTACTACTCTACTACATTCTAAAACATTTGACCGCAATCTAGAACAATCCAGAAAATATCTGTATTTAAGAACATTTTGACAACCTTCTAGAAAATTCTATAAATTTCTAGTCAAAATCAGAAACTTAGTCTAGTTCACACGGAGCGCCGATTCGATTCCCGCTCAGTGCAAAAAGTTGTATGCATGATTTGCACTGGTCTGGTCGTGCCTCGGATAGCACGTTAATCCGTCGGTCCCGGTTACCATACAAACATCCATGGCAGTCGTCACGGGTAGTTAGAGCCCTCAAAAGTCCAACCAATCTAACTTGGAACTTCGATAGTCGCCATTGGTCATTGGACCATTGGTTGTGGAGGTCAGGTGGTAATCGCTTCACGGAAAATATCGAAGTTCAGCGGCATCACAGTTAGACTAGAAAGCCAACCCCAACTGAGTTGGGAAAAGGTTCAGAGAATGAAGAATATACCAGACTAAATGCAGAAATGATCGGTAGTAGTGTCGCACATTGGGAAAGGCCTATGTCCAGCAGTGGAGTCATAGCCCATTGCACTGAAATTGATTGATTTATTTATTGATATTTTTTAGCTAATAGTTTCACTACTCAATGATAGATGGCGCTACAATGCGCAGGAGACCTCATTAGCTCCAAAAGGGGTCAAAACTACTTCATAATATTAAAAATCATTTTATTATACCTACCTTTGGTATTTAATTCATCGGTATCGTTGTCATCCTGCTTCCCCCATATCAATATAATATTATTTATTAATAAAAATAATTTTAAATATACCAACATCACTAAATCTAAATGTTGCACCAGTAAAAAGAAAATTATATTTTTTGTTTTCAATCAATTTTTTATTACAATTTTTATAGTTCACAGTTATTGAAGCAAATCATAATATAATTCATCTTATGTAGGTATATATGGCTGTAAAATTTTAAATTCTATGTTTACACGTTTCGTTTAGGTATAGTTACCGGCATATACCTAACTTAACCCCCTAGTCATGATGCTCGGGCCACACTAACGAAAAGTGCCATTAATTATCGCGATGCTGGACGTTTATCGCAGGTGTAGCCACGACTTAACGCGATAATTTAACAACGGCACAACATTGCCGTTTGATGTTAGGCGATAGCTCAAGTGATGGTACATCAAAGAGATTAACGCGAGAATTAATGCAATGAAGCGACCACACTACGTATGTCTTGGTGGAAATTCAAGGGACATTAACGTCTGGGAAAATGGGTATTCACGTTGATCATTCAAGTGTAACCACTCAATTTATCGCGTTAATAATTAAAGCAATATTTAATTAACGTTCCTCGATTGTGTGGCTCGAGCATGAGAGAAATGATGGCTTTGGCGCGCGCTGATTACTTTGATATATTCATTATTTATTGTAACTGTGGTTGGTAGATTTGAGCACAGATTAATAAATAGATTTGAGTTGTCCACCGCGGCCGCCCGTAGCTACTGCGCAAAGCATATTTTGAGGCGCATTTGGACTCAAGATATATACCAGTAACTATAACTACGTAGGTAATAATATTATCCTGCGAAGGTACAGAAGTTCAATCTGTGTGCACGAATCCTGCCAATCATAATGCTCCTCTCTTTCGATACAGTTACATTACGAATTCGATAGTTTTTCGAAGTGCGAAGGGCACAGATTGCAGTCGCATCGAGTCTTACTTAGAATGAAGGCTGACCTCTGTTAATATTCAGTAGCAATATCTATTAGGTTAATTTATAATTCTAAACCATCTAGGGATCAACTCATAACCTATAGATGACAAAAAGGTCAGTAACAGGAGGTAGGTCATATTATAATCGTGTCGAAGCGAGCCGTTTTCAATTTGCTATAAATGGATTACTAGACCCTGCGGTGATTTTAATAATAAAAATAATGTAAAACAAAATATACTGAGTCACAAAGATTCCATTACATTTTTGTAGTTATATTACAGATTTATGTCAATCCCATACTTTGCGTTGTCTAGAGCCCTATGATTATTAATAATCTATATATCTGGGCTCCGAATAGATATAGAGATTACATAATAAAATTGTGTACAAAATATTATCATGATACCTACGTAATAGGGGCCGTGCGTAACTCGGATAATATATCTGTGGCGTAACTACTTCTATTAACATGGAAACCTATTATAGAAATATTCGGAATAATCCTTTTTGTAGTTTTTATACAATTACGACATGGTTTCACACTGTTTTTACATATGAGTAATTTCTGTTTTAATGCATATGCATTCTGTGTATTTTCCATGGCCACTGTTTATCGCATAGCAACTTCTTAAAAGAAACATTCTACTTGCGCACGATTATGTTGTCTTAGCAACTGTTTCCGAACAAACATTTGGTTGTCATTGCTCACATTGCTGTCACGCTTGTCAATACTGTCACATTCTACGCCGCGGCGACCGGTCCTGTTTGTGATTGAACAAAAGTGCAGTTCTTTACGCCTTTGTGTTTTTATTAAGTATTGAATAGACTAAATTACCACTTAAAATGGCTGTAAGTATCTAATGACATCTAAAAACCTATTAAAATGAAACAAAACACCCGGTACTAACAAACATAACCTCACTTTTTTCAAAGAGTCATGTTCTTTTTTCTAAGCTTTTGTTTTTTTAATAATTTTTTTTTATTGCAGTCGATAGCCGCAGCTCAAGTCCAAGAAGTGCGTTCGATTACACGTATCGAACGAATTGGTGCCCACTCTCATATCCGCGGACTAGGTCTAGATGATTCTCTGGAACCTAGGGCTGTTTCCCAGGGCATGGTGGGCCAGAAAATGGCGAGAAAAGCTGCTGGCGTCATCTTGCAGATGATTCGAGAAGGTACTATTGAACAAACTTGTAACTAACAATGTCTGTTGCTATGGCAACCGAATCAATGTTGTTCCAAAACCACATAATATTGAACTATAAAATGGCCACGAAAAACAGATAGGTATTAAAACTCATTAAGTTATGAAGAATGCTTGTCCCATGCCAAATTTAAAATTCATTATAGATTTAGATTGACTTGTACTGCAACAGCAAACTACCATAGACTATGGTAACCTCTTTCCATCAGGTGGGTCATGTGCTTGTCTGCTACCTAAGGACAAAAATAAACAGTGACTCATAAAATCATCTATTTGCACTTTGGAGCCCGTAGTCAGATGGGTTCTCTTTCTCTTGCCACTATTTTGGTCAGTAGCTTAGTGATTAAGGAATGGATGTTACAATTGAGAGGTGGCAGGTCCTAATCCTGGCTGCTACTCTACCGCTGTGAACCCACTCCTGACACAAGCTGTTAAGCTTAGCTGGTGGAGTTAGAGGAAATATTAGTAACTTGGGTTCCTATTATTGTTGATTGTTGCTAGTATTGACACAGCCTCCGTGGCGTTGCAGTAGTGCACGCGACAGCTACGAACGGGACGCGGGTGCGATCCCACCTCAGGACAAACAGTTGTATGCATGGATATGGCTGTTTGAACTGGTCTGGTCGTGCCTCGGAAAGCACGTTATCAGTCCCAGTTGCCATACTAACATCTATGGCAGTCGTTATGGGTAGCTGGAACCCTCAAAAGTCCAACCAGTTTAACTTAGAACTTCGATATCTCCATTGGGCACTCAACCATTGGTTGTGAAAGTAAGATGGTAGTTCCTTCACGGAAAATATCGAAGTTCAGCTGCATCATGTATGTATGTATGTATGTACAAATTTTAGTATCATAATGGTACAGGAAATGTAACTAGTCCTTAATTTTTAGTATGTCAGATAATTTTGACGTCGCCCAAGCAGACATTGTTAATACCGTTAAGTTTAAATCGTATCTGGCACCCACAGGACAGGCTTGCCTAGTGTGGGGCCACAGTGTAACGCACAATGCGGTAAATTAATTGGCAATAAACTATTTTTTTATTATTTTATTATTTATTATCACAGTTAGACTGGAAAGCCGACACCAACTGACTTGGAAAAAACAAAAGCTTCCGTCACGCCACGGAGGACTTATGATGATGATGATGATTATTATTGTTATTTTTTTAATTGTTAAATGTTGACTTTTATGAGCGAGATTGCTATCTATTCCAATTTTTCTTATATGGTAACTTTTACAGGTAAAATAGCAGGAAGAGCTGTCTTACTCGCTGGTCAGCCCGGTACAGGGAAGACTGCTATCGCTATGGGTTTAGCACAGGCTCTTGGACCAGACACACCGTTTACTAGCATGGCAGGTTCGTTATAAATCTTATTTCATCTTCCACACTGACTGCATAGGGCTATCCCTCCTCTAACCTAGGAGCCAGGATGGGGTCGACACAAAGGATCCAATAGGGTCGAAGTGTCTGCGAAAGCTCCAGAGCACGCACCCCAATAACATAAGATAAGATAAGACATGCATAGAAAGCCAATCTAAAATCCTCTAAACCAGGGCTGTCCAAATGGGACTCAGGGCCACCAAAAATGATTAAATACTTAGGGTGCCACAAAGTATCATTTCCCCTTCTCCCATTCTCCCACTCCCTCTTCTCTATATTGTCGGCAGCACGAATGTGACGGCCCTGGTGTTGCAAACGTCTATAGGCCACGGTAACCACTTACCAGCCACGTGCTTGTCTGCCACCTATAAAAAAAAAAAACCTCACACCTATATCCCCGAAGGGACCCGGATATCCCGACCCTCATTTCGCCAGTTTATGTTTAGGTCCCAATGTAATAGGTGGCGAGCCTATTGTCATTAACCGGGCACTTATAAACCTGCGATAAATACATACATAACTTCGAAAAGCATCTAAAAGTCATTGGTGTTTGCCATGGTAAAACCTGGGATCGGACCCAAGACCTCGTCTCAGCAGTCCATTTCCCATACTACTAGGCTACCAGGGATATTTTTATTATTGTGAAGATTCCTCGCATGTGTAACCGGTCCATCATTGTCTGGTCTCTGGTGTCCTTGTTTAGAAATAATACTATTCTTGCAAACTTAAAACTCCAAAATATTTTTATTAATTCTTATTTTATAATTCCAGGGTCTGAGATCTTCTCACTGGAGATGAGCAAGACCGAAGCGCTGACGCAGGCAATACGGAAGTCTATTGGCATTCGAATCAAGTAATGATAGTTATCATTTTATTTATTTCTAAGCACTTTACCACATCCTGGAATGCCATCCATACCACTGGCTTTCCGGACATGACTCCCAAAGGGGATCTCGTAAGAGAGGGTCCTGGGTCTGCCTCGGTGCAAGGGATATTGTCAAATACATATCTGATATGTCTTACCTCTGGTAACTAAAGACGGCGTGCGTTTTAGTCGGTTTGAGTCCGACATAACCTCCCCAACCAGCTTCGGCGAGGGAAGTTATCGTGGGGATGTTTTGCATGATAAAAAAATAGAACATCGAGTAACTGTAGTATTGCACAGACAGCTGGATGTGGATATTAGGCATTGCATGGTGTCACTGTTGGGCAGTGTCGATGACTGCATAGTACAATCATCGATTCCAGGAGTTGTCTGCAAAGAGATGAACCAGCAAATAGGCTTTCCAATTGAGGCTTGTGGGCTCAGAATCAGCGAAGGCTGACAGAAGTTGGCTTCAGTGTGATGCCACAAGCTCTTGACGAAGCCGTGCTATCCTGGGTAGCTGCTCGGATGCAAGTCCTCTGACTTCTTCCCAGAGTATCAGCGTTCATCCCAGTTGTAGCCAAACCTATCACTTCAGAGACCACGGTCCACTTTTTCCTGTGTAACTGCATCATAGTTGAACTTCAATATTTTCTGTGAAGCGACTACTATGCCTCTTCAACCCTTAGGTATAGGGGATACCTAAGGGTTGAAAGGGTTAATTGACTACCTCCGTGGCGTAGCGGTAGTGAACGCGACTGATACGCAGGAGGCGCGGGTTCGATTCCCGCTCAGTGCAAATATTTGTGTACTTGAATATGAATATTTGCATTGGTCTGGGTGTTTCTATGTATAATATGTATGTATTTACAAAAAAAAATGTATCTATGTATGTTTATCCGCATTCTAGAACCCGTAACACAAGCTAGTTAAACTATGCTTACCATGGGTCTAGGTGACGTTGTGTAGATTGTCCTATAATATTTATTTATTTATTTATATTGAAGAACTGCAGCTAGACCAGTTATTGGACTTTTTAAAGCTTGCAACTACCCGTAACGACTGCCATAGATGTTCGTATAACAACCGGTACAGATGGCTTAACATGTTAATTGTGACAAGAGCAGGGAGACGATGAGCCTACCCCTAATGCCCGGCTTCCATCCGTCGGGGGCGCCATTACCTGGCAGGTTCTACAAACCGTGATCCTATATTAACTGACTATACTGTCCTTTACAGAGAAGAGTCGGAGATCATAGAAGGAGAAGTAGTAGAGGTAGTGGTGGAGCGAGCGGCCGGCGGAGGAGGTGCCAGGGTCGGCCGCCTGACCCTGAAGACCACGGACATGGAGACCAACTACGATATGGGAGCCAAGATGATTGATTCGCTACTCAAGGAGAAGGTATGTGTGTGTCTATAGTCATTAATATTCATCATGATCTATATATATATATATATATATGTATATATATCTAATATATAAAATTCTCGTGTCACAGTTTTCGTTGCCATACTCCTCTGAAACGGCTTGACCGATTTTGATGAAATTTTTTGTGCTTATCCGGTATCTATGAGAATCGGCCAACATCTATTTTTCATACTCCTAAAGCAGCAGGAACGGGATCAGAAGTCCACGCGGGCGGAGCCGCGGGCAACAGCTAGTATATATATATATATATATAAATGAATTGCTGTTCGTTGGTCTCACTAAAACTTGAGAACGGCTGGATCGATTTGGGTAATTTTGGTCTTGAATTATTCGTGGAAGTCCGGACAAAGTTTAAAAGGTGAATAAATATGAAAATGCTCGGAATGGAGCAGCGGGAACGGGATTAGAAGTCCACGCTAGTACACAATAACATCACAAAATATGAATTTGTTATTCCTAAAAAAACGGATTATACTACAGATCAATTACACACATCAATTACAAATACAAACTTTAATACAATTTTATTGTAAAATAGAAATAGTTCTTTTTTCTATAGTAAGAAAAGATTAATGAACCCTCATCATTCATTTCATATGAGTGAACGGGAACCGAATGAATCAGTTGCATCACTACAAAATGCATTGTAAATTTAACAGGTGCAAGCCGGTGATGTCATCACCATAGACAAAGCTACAGGGAAGATTAACAAGCTGGGCCGCAGCTTCGCTCGAGCCAGAGACTATGATGCCACTGGTAACTTTTTTTAATCCTATTAGGATCACAGCTAGTGTTGCAAAATTACGTAATTTTACCGAAAATGCTGGTAAAATACGGTAATTTTACGGTATATTTGTAAGTTACGGTAAAGTTATAGTGACTTATCGTTTTACATTTGAATGAAAGTTCGTTATTTTTTTATATAAATGCTGATGATTGTTTGTTACATCGATCGATTAGAGTTTGAGTATAGGCTACCTTTATCGCGAAAAGGGAGAATAATAAAGAACGATACTTCAAAGTTTGCATGAAAATTCGTAATTTTTTAAAATGTGCTGATGGAATAACCATTTATTCACACATTCATTCATTCGTTCACATATTTGTTCATTTATTCACACATTCATTCATTCATTTACATGTTTGTTCATTTATTCACACATTCATTCATTCATTCACATGTTTGTTCATTTATTCACACATTCATTCATTCATTCACATGTTTGTTCATTTATTCACACATTCATTCATTCATTTACATGTTTGTTCATTTATTCACACATTCATTCATTCATTCACATGTTTGTTCATTTATTCACACATTCATTCATTCATTTACATGTTTGTTCATTTATTCACACATTCACTCATTCATTCACATATTTGTTCATTTATTCACACATTCACTCATTCATTCACATATTTGTTCATTTATTCACACATTCATTCATTCACATATTTGTTCATTTATTCACACATTCACTCATTCATTCACATATTTGTTCATTTATTCACACATTCATTCATTCACATATTTGTTCATTTATTCACACATTCACTCATTCATTCACATATTTGTTCATTTATTCACACATTCATTCATTCATTCACACATTCATTCATTCATTCACATATTTGTGCATTTATTCACACATTCATTCATTCACTCACTCACTTACTCACTCACACATTCGTTCACTCCCGCAGGTCAGCAGGCCCGGTTCGTCCAGTGCCCCGAGGGTGAGCTCCAAAAACGCAAGGAGGTGGTTCACACCGTGACGCTGCACGAGATCGACGTCATCAACTCGAGGACCCACGGGTTCTTGGCTCTGTTCTCTGGTTAGTACATCTTGAAAAGTTTTTTTTTTTATACTACGTAGGTCGCAGACAAGCACGCGGCCCACCTGATGGTAAGTTCAGTGCCGGATTTACCTCCGACAGGGCCTCAAACAACAACTTTTTGAGGCCCTCGTTTTCATATAACCCCCCCCCCTCCCTCTTCTTTTTAAATAACAAAAACAGATTAATTTTGCAAAATTAATATATTATTCGAACCATAATAAAAAATCTACTGTATTACAACTTCTTTCTACTTTTTTCAGTCGCAAATTGATAGATAATATCATCAAACTCAAGTTCCCGAAGCTTGTCTTTTTCGATAAACAGTAGGCTTAAATCACTGACTTTTTCATTATTTTTACATTTTCAAATACGTTTTAGAAAAATTTCATATTTTGGGGCCCCTCTCCAAGCGGGGCCCCAAGCAATTGCTTCCTTTGCTTCCTGGTAAATCCGCCACTGGGTAAGTGGTTACCGTGGCCTATGGGCGACTGTAACACCAGAGGAATAACACTCGTGCCGCAACCCCTGTAAGAACAGAGACATTCTGTGTCGTCAGCGCAAAAGATGTAGGATAAGCCTTTGGTTTTCCCACGGACAACACAAAACCTCTCTAGTGAGCTCTGGCTACCCTACTCACCACCGAAAACACAACACAAGGTTATTTCTTCAAGTCCTTAGTTGGTTTCCCTGTCGTGGTTTTCCCAAGCGACTACAATATTGGGTTCTTCAAGAAGGGCATTAGAAGGTTTCTATAGGGTAGGCAGCACGTGTGTGATGCCCCTGGTGTTGCAAACGTCCATAGGCTACGGTGACCGCTTCCCATCAGTTGGGCCGTGTGCTTGTCTGCCACCTAAGTGGTAGAAAAAAAAATTCAGGTGGTAGTTCTCATATGGAGTAATATACTCCCGATCGGTTCCGAAGCTTTTACTGGGAACCGCTTTAAGGGCTTAAGGGCCCAGATTGCCCAGACGCAACATCGATTTCGCGCGACCGCAGCGCTACTGTTTACTGAAACAACCGACCGGGGCGGGTGAATGACCCAGAGAGAGCCACCTTTTTGTATTCTACTTACCTAAAATTACAACTATGTATTTATTTGTAATTTTACTACCACAGTTTATTCTTATTTCGTAAAATATTCATTCAATAACATAATTGCAAATTGTAATAAATATGTGTGTTTATTGGGTTTATATATATGGAATCTGTGTACCATTTACAAAATAAGTATGCTATGCGTTGAACACAAGCTAAAAACAAACAAGTGTGGTCTCCTATAAAAAAAAGAAAATAATACAAAAGAAATATAAATAATAATCGGGCGCCTTGGAGACACACAATAAAATAATGCTAGGATAGTCAACGGTAGATTGGAACTTTTAATCTGCCGGAGGTAAGCTAAATAAAACCAAAACTGAGGTTTACAGATTTATTGTCATCGCTCCAGTGTGCAAAATTTAATAGATATGCGTCCAAAGGGGACGTACAAATAAGAATAGGTTCTAAAGTAAAACTAGTCACTTATAGGTAAGTATATCCTACATCACCAATGCATAAAATAAAGTTAAATAAAATAAAAGTTAAATTTTAGCTCACGGTTTCCCGCGTGGCGAGATTAATCCTCTTGCATAAGCATGTATAGCACTGGACTGGATCATCCTCAGCATGTGACGGCAGGAAAACCATGCGGTTCCGTCCCAGCGAAATGCAACCATCAAAAAAATGCAGTTTTGCGAGCAGCATGCCAAAATAAATGCACAACCAGGCCATCCAAAGAAACAGGCAATGCAAGACAGAAAAAGAAAAGTAGAAAAAGGGTTATTAAAAAAAAAAGGCGGCCCTTTCGGAAACCTGAAACAAATATAGGTTATCAATTTACGATTCGAATCCACGAGGCCCTAAGTTTTTATTCTTTGAATAAATATATAACTTACCGCCTTAATCCCGTGAAATAATCATCTTGATAATAAGATTTATCAAAAGATACAAATATAGGTGCTGTAACAATAAAATTGCGATTAAATTCAAAGTCAACGTGTGACGCATTCCATCGAAGAGAATCCCAATGAAAAACAGCGACTTACCAAAAATATTGAATTATATCATCATAATTCCTTGTGGGAAACACAATTTACGGTCCCACAGACAAAAATACTCTCATATTGATGAGATTAAACCAAATAATTCTAAGCAGACATTATGAACCTCCGACCGCTTAGAGCAATAGGGAGAAAAGTGACAACTCACGTCAAAATGACAATCACCTCCCGCTCCGCTCACAGTCGTTCAGAAACTTCAAATGAAAAATCGACTAAAAACTCGAAATAAAAACCGATGTAACGAACGTTCTAAAACGCGACGTTACAGTACATCCCTCCCCAATAAAAAGAAAGGAACTTTCTTTTCTAAAGAAAAAGAAAAGTCAAAGACAAAATCAGAAAACCTCAAAAGAGAATCTAAATGTCTTGTAACATTTATCAATAAACCAAAAGACAAAAGCAGTTTGCAATAGGCATTGCAAAAACATACCACGAAAATATAACTGAAAGAATGTGAAAACATTCAATAAAGTAGTAAGTGAAAGAAAAATCTTCAAATCCAAAAGGAAATAAAAGACAGTCTCCAACTTAGTAGAAAAACCAAATTCAAACTCTGAAAAGAGTGAAAACCAAACCCAACACCAAAGATAATATGAAAATAAATCTTTCATAAAAAGAAACAAATTCCATCTTCAATATAATCCAGATATCGATTAGGCAACCAACGCCCTCGAATCTCATTCTTGATCTTAACCAGCCTTCAAGCATCAATACCAAAGTGCGGTTGAGCTCCCACGCCACCGACTCTATACCAGCGAATCCTGAAAGAATGAAACAAACAAGATATCGGAAAAGCACCAACGCTGCCGAATCTGAGAATTGGTAAAAACAAAGAGTTTTCCCATTATCGGTTAGGTAAAAAACCGCCGACCTCTAATCCAAACTCCTACTTTTAATCGTCAAAATAAGATCACAGCAAAGGCGTGAAAATAAAGTTTATTTATAAGCATTGTGATCGGTACAACACCACCGACTTTCCGAGCACAAGCAAAATATAAAGAAAATACGACAATTGTGACCAGTACAACACCACTGACTTTCTGAGCACAACCGCATAAAAAGTATGACATTTGCGACCGGCTCAACACCACCGACATCCCGTCCGCAAAGCATAAAAATGTAACTATGTGTATGAAAACACAATAGCACAAAAAGAAAAACGACAATTGCGACCGGCATAACACCACCAGCTTCCCGTGCGCAATGCGTAAAAAGGTGTGACTATGTGTATGGAAACACAATAGCACAAAAATGCAAAGTCCGATAAGACCCAAGTTTCCCAAAACAATGGTATAACAAGGTATAAAATAAATGCATAAAATGCGTCTAATCCGAGAATCTTAATAATAAGAGAATAACTCAGAACTACACAAAAACTAAGTTCAAGAAACTTAATTGTCCATTCCCCAAGTGAGTGGAAATAAGTCAAGTGAATGTAACACAAAAAATGAATATTAAATTTCACTCAATACTAGAGTAGAAACTAAATTCTTAAATTTGTACAAAATATACAATTTACAAATGTACACAACAAAATACAGGAAAACAATCCTATAAAACAAAGAAAATAAAAATATAAGATCTTTTGACGTAGAACAATTTGTTAATATGGAGTAGAAAGTTACAAGAAACAAGACCTAAAATGACCTAAGTTATTTTTTTGTATCTAAAATTGAAATCAATAAATTGATTTGAAGTTCCTAACATACTTCTTCATTCAAAATCCCATAACCTTTCATACATCACCTTATAAAGGGATAATACTTCAACCAAAGAACCAAATACAAAGATAGATATTGCTAAAACCAATAATAATTTTAATATTTAATTATATCTTTAATATGATAACGACCAGTATAGTTTTTGTTAAGGTCTTTCAAAACATAAACATTAGATGAAACTTTATCTATTATTTCACATTTAATAAACTTAGGTGCTAGCTTAGCCGAAAAGAATGCAGGAGCACTAGACTGTACAAAACTTCTCCTCCATACTATATCTCCCACTTCAAAAGAAATGACTCTTCTCCCTACATTATAATAACGCGCATTACGCTTATAAGCTTTAAGCAATGAAGCTTGAACTTTAACAAAAATATCACTAAGTGATTTAAGTGAAAATGCAAAAGAATCCCTATCAACAACATCAAGTTGATCAAGGTTATCAAAAGAATTACTAAAACGGTGCAATGAAGCATCAAAAATAAGTTCTCTACCGAACATAAGAAAATTAGGAGTGAAATCTGTAGCTAGATTCACACTACTATTCAAAGCTAATTGAACATGAGGCAAATATTTTGACCAAGTTCTATGATCATCTTTAACAAAACAAGAAATACATGTTTCGACTGTTTTGTTATATCTCTCTACAGGATTATTTTGAGGTGTATATAAAGTATTATAAAATATTTTATTAATATTATAACTTTTAAGAAAATCTACGAATTGCTTAGCTGTAAATTGGCTTCCATTATCACAAACAAGAATTTTAGGCGTTCCAAACCTAAGAAATATTTCTTTTTCAAGAATCTTACAAATTACTTTAGTAGTAGCACTAGTCATGGGAAATATCCAACAATATTTAGTAAAAACATCTACAATTGAAAGTATATACTTATGGCCAGAATAAGCTTTTGGAAGAGTTCCAATTATATCAATAGAAAGCATTAACATAGGTTTATCAACTTTTTTAGGATTAACCATAATTCCATGAGGTGGATTAGTAGAAGATTTATAAGCTTTACAAATATCACAAGAAGAAATGTACTTTTGAACATCAACAAACATACCTTTCCAAAAATAATGAACTTTTAATTTATGTAAAGTTTTATGAATTCCTAAATGGCCTGAATTAACATCATCATGATTAGATTTAATTGTGTCTAAGATGTGTTCTTTAGGTATGACAATTTTCCAATTTAAACGATTATTAGGATTATATTTATCTTTACAAAATCTATACAAAGTATCACTTTCAACTTTGAAATTTTTAAATTTTCTAGGAAACTTTTGACAATTTACAAATATTTTTCTATACCAAGGATCACCAGTATCCTTGTTTGGTAAAACAATATTATTATTTAAAGGAACATCAATAGCAGCAATCTCTATTCTAGATAAACAATCTGGAACTAAATGTAAGGAACCTTTTTTATATTTAACATCAAAGGTAAATTGAGAAATTCTAGCAGCCCATCGTGCAAGTCGACCACCAGGATTACTAAGTTTAAGAAGCCAAGTTAAACTAGCATGATCAGTTATAACGGTAAATTTCATTCCTTCAATATAAGGCCTGAAATGTTCAATAGAATCTAATATAGATAACAACTCTCTTTCAGTTGTGCTATAATTTCGTTCACATTTATTAAGTGATCTAGAATAATAAGCTACAGGATGTTGATCTCCATTATCATCATCTTGACTCAGGACACTACCAATTCCAACAGAACTAGCATCACAATGTAAAAAGAATGGTTTTTCAAAATTTGGACAATGTAAAACTGGTGCAGAAATTAATGCAAGTTTTAAATTATGAAAAGCAACTTCAGCTTCTTCATTCCAGGAAAGAGACTTTTTAGAATTCTTGCTTCCTGCCGTTAATTTTGTTAATGGCGAAGCAATATCAGCAAATTTATCAATGAATCTACGGTAATAAGAACATAACCCAAGAAAACTTCTTAATTGTTTTACGCTTT
Organism: Pelosia muscerda; assembly: GCA_963691645.1. Lineage (NCBI taxonomy): Eukaryota > Metazoa > Arthropoda > Insecta > Lepidoptera > Erebidae > Pelosia > Pelosia muscerda. Next base: position 3,486,049 of record OY829125.1, read on the forward strand.
CTGGGCGAGGAAAATTTTCAATTGACTCTAATTTAACAGGGTCTGTATGTAAACCATTACTATCAACAATATAACCGAGATAACGAAGTCTATCTTTACAGAAATTACACTTTTTTAAATTAATTGTTAACCCAGCATCTTTAAGAATTTTATAAATTTTATTTAAATATTCTATGTGATCAGAAAATCTAGAATTTACCAATATAAGATCATCTAAGTAACAGAATGCAACATTATCAAATTCTGGTCCAAATAATTTATCTACAAGTCTCTGTAGCTCAGCAGGAGCATTGGAAAGACCGAATGGCATCCGTTTAAAATGGAATAAACCTTTCCCAGGAACAACGAAAGCAGTCTTCTCTCGAGAAGATTCTTCTAAAGGGATTTGTAAAAATGCTTTAGACAAATCAATAGTAGTTATATAATTAGCACCACGAAGGTTATCTAAAATTCTAGAAGGGTAAGGTAAAGGGTAAGAATCTTTAACAGTAACTGAATTTAATCGTCTAGAATCCAAACATAATCTTGTCCCACCATCGCGTTTTTCAACAGCTAACACTGGGGAACACCAAGGAGATTTAGAAGGTTCAATAATATTTTCCTTTAATAAAACTTCTACTTCAGCATAAAGTTCTTTTTGTTTAGCAGGACTAAGTGGCCAATAACGTTGTTTAAAAGGTTCACTAGTAACATTAATTTTATGTTGTACTAAATGAGTAAGACCTAAGCCTCTCTTTTCATAAGAAATATCTTCAAAAAGTGAAATAATTTTATTTAATTCAAGTTTCTCAGAAGGAGAAAGTTCAGAAACAGAAGTAACCACATTTACACAAGTTGTGGATTCATATTCAAAGGTAATATTATTCCATAAATCTTTAGCAAGGTTAAATTTCAACCAAAAGTCAAATCCCAAAATAATAGTAGGTTCAAAAGAGGGTATTATTAAAAAATCTACATTTTTAGTAATATTATCACAAGTGATAGGTAAAACCATAGTTCCAATAACTTTATGTGGAGAACCATCAGCAGTAAGAGCACTACCTTTATGAGGTTTAATTTTATAACCTAATTTCAAAAATGTTTGATGAAAATTAGAACCGAGTATACAATTACAAGCTCCACTATCTAATAAACCTGAATAAAGTTTATCATTAATATTAAATTTTAAATAAGGTCTAGTGTCCTTATTTTTAACAAATAAAACAGGGGCAGTCCTGATATTACTAAAGAAAACCTTTAAATAATCCAACCATTCATTAAATTCTTTCTTACAAGTGGCTTCATCCGGGCGATTGCTTAATTTTTTCAACATCGAGTCACCAGAGGTTTTATCAAAAACTAGGGCTCGATGGGGCCTGACAAGTTTTTTGACTGTACAGTATGTGGGTTACAAACTTCGCAATTCCTCGTAGTGACACCAACCTTGTGACACTTAAAACAAATTATACCAGGAAATTCAGGGCAATTTTTATAAGAATGTCCAGAGGACTTACATTTTAAACAAGTTATTAAATTATCTGATTTAACAGCACTAATTTGAGAAGAATATTTTTCTTTTTTAATATCTTTATTCTCACTCAATTTCTTTCTTGAGACAAAATTCTCCAATTCTCTGCCGAGGTCAATAAACTGGTCGATAGAAGAAATAGTTCTACCAAACACAAAAGGTGTGTAAATATTTAACATATTATGTTTAATAATGGTAATGAGAATAGAATCAGACATAGGCACAGACAAACGACTTGCCATATCCATTATATCTGTAATAAAATCAGGTAATGACTCACTAAACTTTTGTTTCCGAGTACGGAGTTCATGTTCTAAATGATAGTCAAATTCAATAATATCAAAACGTTTCAACAATGCAGCCTTTAAATCCTGCCAAGAAGCAATACGAATACGCACACTACGAAACCATTTCAGTGCAGTGCCTGATAAGAGATCAGAAAATGAACTAACCAAAAAATGTTCATTAAAATTTTTAAACAAGAAATATTCTTCCACTTGAGTAATAAATTCCCTAACACAAGTTCTACCATCATACAAAAGCTTACTGCGTTTCAAGTCCGGTAACTTAGTAACAGAAGGTAAATTTTTCTTCAAATTTTCATTCAATAAAACATTCATCATGTTGAACGAAGATGTAGCTCTGGGACTATGATCATCGGCTCCCCGACTATTCAAAAATGGATCAACCACATCGGTCAATTCCTCCATTGCATGGGGCAACACATGAGTAGAAGTACCAACTGCATCAGCAATGTTGACAGCATCAAACAACGGCGGAACCTGTATTTCCTTATCCATGTTTGGTTTATAAAAGTATTAAAAATCTAATAAAAGTTTGTATAGAATACACTAACTTTTCAAAGAATGCACTAATAAAAGTTTGAAAACAATTGAATAATAAATGAAACTTAATTTGTTATGATTGCAAATTGTTAAGACTCCAAAATGGTCAAAACAATCAATCTCAATGAATGAAATGTTACTATGTTAATGTAATAGGTATTTACTATTTAGGTCAAATGCCTACAAAGATAATAAATGCATTAGTGATTCACAAAAATAAATTCTTAATATTCACTTAATGTAAACAGCAAAGATTTAAATATTTCTAAGTTTGAATCTTATGAAATTGTAATTATATAGGTATTACTAAGTGGACAACATCGCTTGTACTAAATTGTTGTTGTTGTAATAAACTAAGGTTATACAATATAAAACAATGTTAACAATAACTCAGAATGTTATACAAATTGAAATATTCACCTGTAATTAAGAGATAATAACAATAGTACCAACTTATAATGTAGTTAGTTTTGCAAAGTAAACAATAACAAAATAAAACTGAAATACACAGTTATAGTATACATGAAGAAAACACTGTTCTTAACATGTTAAATTAAATAGAAATGCAAAGGTGACTAGGTAAAAGATAACTGCACACTGTCACGTCCCTGTTCGTAGGCGACATTGTAATAAATATGTGTGTTTATTGGGTTTATATATATGGAATCTGTGTACCATTTACAAAATAAGTATGCTATGCGTTGAACACAAGCTAAAAACAAACAAGTGTGGTCTCCTATAAAAAAAAGAAAATAATACAAAAGAAATATAAATAATAATCGGGCGCCTTGGAGACACACAATAAAATAATGCTAGGATAGTCAACGGTAGATTGGAACTTTTAATCTGCCGGAGGTAAGCTAAATAAAACCAAAACTGAGGTTTACAGATTTATTGTCATCGCTCCAGTGTGCAAAATTTAATAGATATGCGTCCAAAGGGGACGTACAAATAAGAATAGGTTCTAAAGTAAAACTAGTCACTTATAGGTAAGTATATCCTACATCACCAATGCATAAAATAAAGTTAAATAAAATAAAAGTTAAATTTTAGCTCACGGTTTCCCGCGTGGCGAGATTAATCCTCTTGCATAAGCATGTATAGCACTGGACTGGATCATCCTCAGCATGTGACGGCAGGAAAACCATGCGGTTCCGTCCCAGCGAAATGCAACCATCAAAAAAATGCAGTTTTGCGAGCAGCATGCCAAAATAAATGCACAACCAGGCCATCCAAAGAAACAGGCAATGCAAGACAGAAAAAGAAAAGTAGAAAAAGGGTTATTAAAAAAAAAAGGCGGCCCTTTCGGAAACCTGAAACAAATATAGGTTATCAATTTACGATTCGAATCCACGAGGCCCTAAGTTTTTATTCTTTGAATAAATATATAACTTACCGCCTTAATCCCGTGAAATAATCATCTTGATAATAAGATTTATCAAAAGATACAAATATAGGTGCTGTAACAATAAAATTGCGATTAAATTCAAAGTCAACGTGTGACGCATTCCATCGAAGAGAATCCCAATGAAAAACAGCGACTTACCAAAAATATTGAATTATATCATCATAATTCCTTGTGGGAAACACAATTTACGGTCCCACAGACAAAAATACTCTCATATTGATGAGATTAAACCAAATAATTCTAAGCAGACATTATGAACCTCCGACCGCTTAGAGCAATAGGGAGAAAAGTGACAACTCACGTCAAAATGACAATCACCTCCCGCTCCGCTCACAGTCGTTCAGAAACTTCAAATGAAAAATCGACTAAAAACTCGAAATAAAAACCGATGTAACGAACGTTCTAAAACGCGACGTTACAAAATTCAGTAGCAAGTACGGTCGAAATAACATCGACCCTTTCCTCGCTACTGTTTATCTATACGCAAGGATATGTGCCTATTGGATAAACTCAAATAATTACTTACTATTTGTTTACGATCACCTTGATATCTTAAAAATCTCCTAGGGTTTTACAAAAAAATATCAATAAATGAAACACAAGTATAAAAATGATTCATATAATTTAAAAGTAGGTAAACAATAACAAATATGAGTCGCCAAGCGTGCTAGGGTTGTGCAAAAATTTGTAAAACAAGTTTATAAATTATTAATATACAAATTAAAAGTAAGTAAACAATAACAAATTTGAGTTCAAAATTCTAATGTTTAAAGTTGTTTAAATAAATTACTGAATAAATTCTGATTTCTGCTAATTTGATTATAAAATCAATTGCTATTGCAAAACCTATCAGAATGAAAATGTTACCAGATGCCCTATTCACGTAATAAAAACCGTAGCGTGGTGACTTCAAAATGTCACTTTGTTTTTTTGCAAACAAACCCTTTTAACCGACTTAAAAAAAGAGGAAGATTCTCAATTCGCTGTATTTTTAAACCGATTTTGATGATTCTTTACACCAGGTAACTCTTCAAAATTGTATAAGAATTGTACAGTAATTGATTTATGACAATCCAAGACTAGATAAGTAAGTGCGTTTAAAACAGAAAACCATAAGGCGATTTCTAAGTTAAAACAACTTTTGGATGCACGTGAATCGACCGGCTGGGTAGTTAAGTTACCTCAGTCTATTTCAAAATCCTTAGGCGTCCTTCTCTTTCAAAACACGTAAAGTTCTTTCTTTCCTCTCTTTCGTAGCCTCTATGATACTGGAACTGGGCGCGTCACGAATTCGCTTCGTGACTGCCGAGGATCAACTAATTCTGGAAGTAGTCAATCGTAATAAAACCAAACTAATTTCATCTCCATTTGCTCCTTCCAAAATTTGACACTGACACTGCTTACTCTGCTTCTTCCTTGACAGCTTCTGCCATGGATTGTGCTCCTGTCTTTTCCCATCAATCGCAAACCGTATTATAAATTTCATTATATAATGAAGGTGACATAATTGGTAGGGCAGTTAATGTTTTTAACTGAAAGTAGCTCCCACCAGATGATATGATACCAGATACAATTTGATGATTCACTTCCATGCTATCTTCTTCCTTTCAACCAAACACACCAGTAAATTTCATATTACACATACTAATTACACATACATTTCATGATGAGTTTTGAGTCCCGACCAACTTTTACTTCACCTATTATACTGAGGATACAATCCATTGGACCGCGGTCCCCTATGGCCTGAACAGCTTTAAAAAAAAAAGAAATATCTGCTACTCTACGCTTAACTTCCACTTCAACCACCTTTCCTTCTTGACGGTTTTCAATTACTAGTTCCTGTAAAGAAAGATAATGGCTTGATTGTTTTTTTATAAAAAATAATAAATAAAGAATGGGCCAAATTTCTTCAAACATAGCTAAGAAGTCCCTTAGAATACATCTTTGAAACACATAGATCAAAAACATAAACGTTTTGTATAAAATGTAAAGTCGGTTTAGGATAATAATTTTACGGGGTAACATTATAATATTATTCTCCATCGCTTGTTCCATGCTCTTGCTTGACCCTAACGTGACATAATGTGACACTTTTTCGTGCATGTTGCCTTTGTTCATCGATTTATAAGACATTATCACGTCAAAAAATAAATAAATCTGACTACATATATTATAAATTTCCTTTACGCTATAGGTGTTGGTTTTTTATGACGTCACCTACTCTATGTCACTCGGGCTTAGAAGACAATTCTAATGATTCTAAAATCATCAAAATCGGTTAAATAAATATTATTTATTATACCTACATACATAAAATATGGGATTTTAACGAGAATTTTCTTTTGAGAAAGCAATTGAGAACTATTTAGGTACTAATGTGTTTGTCACCCAATGAAAATAATAAATATTGCAAGAAAAAAATCTATACGTACTGGGATTTTGTCTTCGCCCATCACTAACTAGGTAGTTCGTTTGTGTCTCCCAATGAAAATAATAAATATTGCAAGAAAAAAATCTATAGGTACTGAGATTTTGTCTTCGCCCATCACTAACTAGGTAGTTCGTTTGTGTCTCCCAATGAAAATAATAAATATTGCAAGAAAAAAATCTATAGGTACTGAGATTTTGTCTTCGCCCATCACTAACTAGGTAGTTCGATTGTGTCTCCCAATGAAAATAATAAATATTGCAAGAAAAAAATCTATAGGTACTGAGATTTTGTCTTCGCCCATCACTAACTAGGTAGTTCGTTTGTGTCTCCCAATGAAAATAATAAATATTGCAAGAAAAAAATCTATAGGTACTGAGATTTTGTCTTCGCCCATCACTAACTAGGTAGTTCGTTTGTGTCTCCCAATGAAAATAATAAATATTGCAAGAAAAAAATCTATAGGTACTGAGATTTTGTCTTCGCCCATCACTAACTAGGTAGTTCGTTTGTGTCTCCCAATGAAAATAATAAATATTGCAAGAAAAAAATCTATAGGTACTGAGATTTTGTCTTCGCCCATCACTAACTAGGTAGTTCGTTTGTGTCTCCCAATGAAAATAATAAATATTGCAAGAAAAAAATCTAAAGGTACTGAGATTTTGTCTTCGCCCATCACTAACTAGGTAGTTCGTTTGTTTATGTAACAAGTCTAATTACGTATAACAACTTACCTCTATACAGCGCGTAGCAGTGTTGCTCGGAGTCTCGGCCTGAAGGTTTTCTTTATTTTCAATACTGGAAATATTAATCATCAATAGTATCCACTTTTATTTATTTTGTAATTTTTGTACAACCCTAACCCTAACCAGACTCTAGGCGCGTCGCGCCGCGCGCGTCTTTGACGGCAGCGAAGTATGTACGCCCATGCTATTTCAGATAGGAAACATACCTACTTCCACAATCTGATATTTAGACAATATGATGAACATGAAAACGAATATTTAACTATATTATGTAATAAAATTAATTATTATGAGAATATTCCTATAGAAATCGACTTTATTACTTATAATACAAACCAATATTTACGTGCAACAACAACAACAAATGCGAATATATTATTATTAGTACTTAGACATGATAAAGCACTCAAATAAAACTAGAATTTTTACATGACACTTTCACACAAATCTCGTAATTTTTTTCCTCGGTATTTATACCTACTTTACAAGGTTCATAAAATAACCTCCTCAACAAACTACGTACTTACCTATCTAAATAATTTTGTATTTTTTACGATTTATATCTAGTTCCATCATGGTTTTCTTCCAGACATTCATTATATCGGTACTTCCTACTTACTAAAAGTGAATTAGTTATAAAAATGTTATACTTACAGTTTTTCACAAAAAACACAAATTCACAACACGTAATATTGCTGGCGCATACGACACGCGTGGTGTCACCTTGAACCATAAAAACGTACTGCCGATCAGTAGCGATGCGGGTTACTAAATCATAATATCGGGATGCGCGTGATTTTTCATACATTTTTCTATGGAGAATTTACGTATAACATATCTAGATTTTAGGGCTTTAAAAGAGGAAGTCTTTGTTTGTAAAGGTACAAAAAAAAGTACATAGGTTTAAGTATTGGTTTCTTCAGTGTTCAAAAAGTGTTTCTTTTTATCAATTTGTGTTGATTTATTGGGTAATATTTGAAGAATACGAAGGCATGTTTTTGCATTTTTGTCAAATTTTGTGCGTTTGTTGACGTTTATTATATAGCAATTATTAGGTTTTAAGGATTTAATATAAGACTAACATATATTTTGGTCTTTGATTGTAATATATACAAATTATCATTGATATCAATCATATCTAAATAAGTTAAATATGAAATATCGTAACACTCTTTTCGGTGATTTTCACGATCTGGGCCCTTAAGTTAGAGATTTTTAATTTTGGCTTTTCATAATAATTATTAATTGCACGTCATACGGTAGAATGTGCCTGTACTAAATTAATTTACTTTAAATATTTGTATATGTTATTGATTTATTCATTATTTAGTTATTTATTTATTTTTTAAACTTTTTGCACAAGTACATAGTAATTGTACAAAGGCGGTAGAAAATTTGCATTTTTAACCAATCGTAAAATTAACCACCAATGTGTTATCGAATCAAAACAGTTTCTAACCAATTGCGTATTTTTAACGATGGTAATTATTCTTCGCCATGAGTATAGGGCGTTAGCGTCGCGATATTATAATTAGTATCGCGGACACACAAACTTTTTATTATTATGTAATTATTTTTTAAACAGGCGACACCGGGGAGATAAAGTCGGAAATCCGCGAACAGATTAACAGCAAAGTAGCGGAGTGGCGCGAGGAGGGCAAAGCGGAGATGATACCCGGAGTACTGTTTATTGATGAGGTAAAGAGGTCTTTGTTTTAGGATTTACTCCAATATACGAGGGCGTAAGTGACACGTCTTGTATAATCTCACCTCCGGCAATCAAGGACCCATGGACGGCGTGCGTTTTAGTCGGTTCGAGTCCGACATAATCATCTCCATCGGTTTTGGTGAAGGTGGTACCCGTGGGGATTTTACGCACGATAAAAAAAGGGTGTAAGCGACACGCTTCTGGGGCTCCCTGGTATTAAATTCAATTTATTTCTTTCTGAACGAAAATATTGTGTTGAAAATTTATTTAAAAAGAAAAACAGGTCAAATAATGTATGTGGCAATATAGGATCAATACAACCAATGCACACACCACTTTTCGATCCCCGCTCAGTGCAAAAAGTTGTATGCATGAATATGGCTGTTTGCACTGGTCTGGTCGTGCCTCGGAGAGCACGTTAAGCCGTCGGTCCCAATTGCCATACAACATAGTTGGAGCTCTCAAAAGTCCAACCAGTCTAACTTGGAACTTCAATATCACCATTGGTCATTGTATCATTGATTGTGGAGGTCAGATGGCAGTCGCTTCACGGAAAATACTGAAGTCCAGTCGCATCACAGTTAGACTCGAAAGCCGACCCCAACTGAGTTGGGAAAAGGTTCAGACTCCATTCAATTATTTTTCTGTTACAGGCCCATATGCTAGACATAGAATGTTTCTCCTTCCTTAACCGGGCATTGGAGTCGGAGACAGCCCCAGTGGTCATCATGGCGACGAACCGTGGCATTACCCGGATCAGGGGCACTAACTACAAGAGCCCTCACGGGATACCCCTGGACCTGCTGGATAGGATGATCATAGTGCCCACTTCGCCGTACTCCCATCAGGAACTGAGGGAGATATTGAATATTAGGTAAGTTTGTTGGGAAGCTACCTAGATATTAGTGGGAGGAGGTAACTAGGCATTAGTGGGTTGAGATACCTAGGCATTAGTGGGTTGAACTATATAGGTATTAGTGGGTTGGGCTGCCTAGTCATTAGTGGGAGGAGCTACCTAGGCATTAGTGGGTTGAGCTACTTATGCGTCAGTGGGTTGAGCTAGCTAAATATCAGTGAGTTGAACTACCTAGGCATTAGTGGGTTGAGCTAGCTAAATATTAGTGGGTTGAGCTAGCTAAATATTAGTGGGTTGAGCTAGCTAAATATTAGTGGGTTGAGCTAGCTAAATATTAGTGGGTTGAGCTAGCTAAATATTAGTGGGTTGAGCTAGCTAAATATGAATGGGTTGAGCTAGCTAAATATTAGTGGGTTGAGCTAGCTAAATATCAGTGGGTTGAGCTAGCTAAATATCAGTGGGATCAGGGGCACTAACTACCAGAGCCCCCACGGGATACCCCTGGACCTGCTGGATAGGATGATCATAGTGCCCACTTCGCCGTACTCCCATCAGGAACTGAGGGAGATATTGAATATTAGGTAAGTTTGTTGGAAAGTTACCTAGATATTAGTGGGAGGAGGTAACTGAGCATTAGTGGGTTGAGATACCTAGGCATTAGTGGGTTGAACTATATGGGCATTAATGGGTTGAACTATATAGGCATTAGTGAGTTGAACTATATGGGCATTAGTGGGTTGAGATACCTAGGTATTAGTGGGTTGAGCTGCCTAGACATAGTGGGTTGAGCTAAATAGGCATTAGTGGGTTGAATTATATAGGCATTAGTGGGTTGAGCTAAATAGGCATTAGTGGGTTGATCTATATAGGCATTAGTGGGTTGATCTATATAGGCATTAGTGGGTTGAGCAACCTAAATATTAGTGGGTTGAGCTAGCGAAATATTAGTGGGTTGAGCTTGCTAAATATTAGTGGGTTGAGCTAGCTAAATATTAGTGGGTTGAGCTAGCTAAATATTAGCGGTTTGAGCTAGCTAAATATTCGTGGGTTGAGCTAGCTAAATATTAGTGGGTTGAGCTAGCTAAATATTAGTGGGTTGAGCTACCTAAATATTAGTGGGTTGAGCTAGCTAAATATTAGTGGGTTGAGCTAGCTAAATATTAGTGGGTTGAGCTAGCTAAATATCAGTGGGATCAGGGGCACTAACTACAAGAGCCCCCACGGGATACCCCTGGACCTGCTGGATAGGATGATCATAGTGCCCACTTCGCCGTACTCCCATCAGGAACTGAGAGAGATACCTGGCATGCCTTTTAAGTTCTGTCGTTTCTATATTTCCCGGCAATTTCAAATTTGGAACTGTTCTATATTCGAATGTGTATGAATTTTGAATCTTAAAAGAGTTAAAACTATTAGGATTAATGCTATTGTTTAATCACAACGTCGATTGGAATCTGTCAGGTCACGTACGAAAATGAATCTTTCTAAGGAAAATGTTCTTGCAATAATTTTCAACAATTTTAAAAGAGGCCTGACACGGCTTCACTGTTATGAAGAGCTCACATCTGTGTTCAGTAATGAAACCCCATGTTTGCGGACTGTCGAACGGTAGTATTTAGAGTTCCAGCGTGGAAATACTAGTGTTAGTGACAAATCTCGTGAAGGACGCCCAAAATCCGCCTTCACTGAAGATGACATCATTGCTGTGAGACAGCTAATTCTCGAAGATCGTCATGTGACATATCTAGAGATAGAGGCTCTATTAGGCATTTCAGGGACAACCATTCAGAAGATCTTGCATGAAGCACTTGGTGTGAGAAAGCTAGTTTGCCGTTGGATACCGCATCTGCTTTCTGATGATCACAAGGCGGCCCGTGTCACATGGTGTAAAAGAACTCTGCAAAGGTTTAACCGAGGAGAGTCAAACCACGTCTACGACATCATCAGTGATGACGGATCTTGGATCTATGCCTACGATCCTGACTCCAAACAACAATCTACAATCTGGGTCTTTCAAAACGAACCAAAGTCGACTAAAGTTGTTCGCTCTCAAAGCAGTTCAAAGAAAATGGTGGCCACGTTCGTAGGAAAAACCAGTCACATTGCAACTATTGTACTTGAAGATCGTAGAACAGTTAACGCAGAGTGGTATAAAACAGTTTGTTTACCACAAGTCATCGCCGAACTTCGAAAAATGGATTCAAAGCAACGCATCATCCTTCACCACGACAACGCAAGCTCACACAGCGCTCGTCAAACGATTGAGTATTTGAAGCAGGAAAAAGTAGAATTACTTGACTATCCTCCATACAGTCCTGACCTAAGGCCTAACGAATTTTTTACGTTTCCTAAAATTAAGAAAATTCTTCGTGGTCAAAGGTTCTAGTCCGGTGAAGAAGCAGTCGACGCTTCAAGCCAGCCATATTGTACACCCCCACTTCAGAGTGGAATAAATGTTATAATAACTGGTTTGAGCGAATGGAAAAGTGTATTAAGCTACGTGGTGAATACTTTGAAAAACAATAAATAGTGCTTCGAGGTCCTAGTGGCGTTTTTTTCTTCAAACGACAAAACTTAAAAGGCATCCCTCGTATTGAATATTAGGTAAGTTTGTTGGAAAGCTAGCCCCAGTGAGCTACCTAAATATCTGTGGATTGAGCTAGCTAAATATTAGTGGGTTGAGCTAGCTAAATATTAGTGGGTTGAGCTAGCTAAATATTAGTGGATTGAGCTAGCTAAATATTAGTGGGTTGAGCTAGCTAAATATTAGTGGGTTGAGCTAGCTAAATATTCGTGGGTTGAGCTAGCTAAATATTAGTGGGTTGAGCTAGCTAAATATTAGTGGGTTGAGCTAGCTAAATATTAGTGGGTTGAGCTACCTAAATATTAGTGGGTTGAGCTAGCTAAATATTAGTGGGTTGAGCTAGCTAAATATTAGTGGGTTGAGCTAGCTAAATATTAGTGGGTTGAGCTACCTAAATATTAGTGGGTTGAGCTAGCTAAATATTAGTGGGTTGAGCTAGCTAAATATTAGTGGGTTGAGCTAGCTAAATATTAGTGGATTGAGCTAGCTAAATATTAGTGGGTTGAGCTAGCTAAATATTAGTGGGTTGAGCTAGCTAAATATTCGTGGGTTGAGCTAGCTGAATATTAGTGGGTTGAGCTAGCTAAATATTAGTGGATTGAGCTAGCTAAATATTAGTGGGTTGAGCTAGCTAAATATTAGTGGGTTGAGCTAGCTAAATATTAGTGGGTTGAGCTAGCTAAATATTAGTGGGTTGAGCTAGCTAAATATTAGTGGGTTGAGCTAGCTAAATATTAGTGGGTTGAGCTAGCTAAATATCAGTGGGATCAGGGGCACTAACTACAAGAGCCCCCACGGGATACCCCTGGACCTGCTCGATAGTTTATTTAGGGAGATTAGTGGGATTATTTATTTATTTATTTAAACCACTATCCTTTTTTTTTTTTATACTACGTAGGTGGCAGACAAGCACACGGTCCACCTGATGGAAAGCGGCCATCTTACTGTTACTGATAAATCCTTACTGATAAACACCTAATGCGAAAGTGTATACAAATAAAATCTTACAAACTAGGTATATAAAGCTACTTTCTAATCTAATTATCTACCTAGGCATTAGTGAGTTGAGCTACCTAGGCATTAGTGGGTGGAACGACCTAGGCATTAGTGGGATGAACTACCTAGGCATTACTGGGTTGAGTTACTTAGGTATTAGTGGGTTCAACTACCTAGGCATTAAAGAAAATAACTACCTAGGCATCAGTGCGATGAGATATCTAGGTGTCTGTCAATGGAGACCCTCTTTCCAAAACCTTGCTTTTAGCTTACCATCAAGCGAGGTGAAGGTGAAGTCACATCGATGTCCTATATTAATAAAATGTGAAATGTTGCCTACGAGTTGAATTAGCGCCGGAAGAAATACTTACGTCTGTATACCGGTTGATTTTATAGTGGTTTCGGTAAAGGAGATTTTGGCCACAATTTCGATAGTGAAATCATAAGGAAGTCCTAATTTGGCGAAAAAAAATTTTTTTTTTTTACACTTCCCATACATTTTTCTGTTCATCTGTACATTATTGCCATACATAAAGTATTTTTTTTTTCTTTCAAAATTAAAACCGAAACTGTGTGTGATACAAAATATTCTTTTTCCGAAACCACTATAAAATCACCGTGTATTTAAAAAAAACAATCCTTTTTGACAGATGCGAAGAAGAGGACTGTCAAATGTCAGCGGACGCTTTGACAGTGTTGACGCGCGTGGCGACGGAGACGTCACTGCGGTACGCCATACAACTGATCACCACGGCGTCGCTCGTGTCGAAGAGGAGGAAGGCCAATGAGGTGAGAGATTATAGAATACCGTTGGTACAGTACACCGGGGTGAATAGGGATGCAGGGGTGAATAGGGATGCAGGGGTGAATAGGGATCCAAGGGTGAATAGGGATAAAATGGTCAATGGAATATCACTACATAGTATAAAACAAAGTCGCGTTGTCCCTATGTCCCTTTGTATGCTTAAATCTTTTAAACTACGCAACGGATTTTGATGTGGTTTTATAAGATAGAGCGATTGAAGAGGAAGGTTTAAATGTATATCACATCATGCTACAACCAACAGGTGCGGAGTAAAACAAAAAATTTAGCAAAAGCGGGGTGACACAGACGAAGTTGCGCGGGTCAGTTAGTAGTAGTATATAAAAATAATAATATAAGATTAGTAAAGTCGTAAAAAATAAGTCATATCTTCACAGGTGAGCATGGAAGACGTGAAGAAGGTATACTCTCTGTTCCTGGACGAACACCGCTCCGAGCAGTTCCTGAAGGAGTACCAGGATGAGTTCATGTTCAATGACGGGAGCGGTGGTATGTACACTTTAGTTTTCACGCCCCGCTTAAAGCACTCTATACTGTAGGAAGAAGGTTCGATCCCCGCTCAATGCAAATATGTGTATGCATGAATATGGCTATTTACACTGGTCTGGTCGTGCTTCGGAGAGCTTATAGAAACCAGGACCGACTCCTGGTTGCCACACGAACACTTATGGCATGCGTTACGAGTAGTTGGAGCCCTCAAAAGTCCTAAAGCCTAAACTACAGATCTTCGATATCGCCAAAATTGGTTGTGGAAATCAGGTGGCAGTCGCAGTTAGACTAGAAAGCCGACCCCAATTGAGTTGGGAATAGGCTCATGAGCTGGTAAAGAATTCTTGAATATTTTCGAAAATCACACGTAGGTAATGTCCGTATATTATAAGATAATTATTTAAAAATTTCGAATTCTTACAAAAAAGTTTATATTGCCAATTTTTTGCAGTTTTGCGGAAATACGCATAAGAACACTCGTACCCCTGCATACTTAACTTACGAAGTTTTTTTATTATTTCAGATGCACCACAAATGATGGAGGTATCTCAATAATTTTTAATATAAACAATAATTCCAAACAAATTGCTTTAATTTAGAATGACGTTTCAGTTCTCGCAGAAGTTGTATTTTAAGTTACATTTAAGTTTATAGTGTAAGTTTATAATAAAAATATAAAATTGATGTGATTTTTATAATAATTATTGTAACCTTAAACCCCCATTCCCCATATCAGCCTTTGTTGAGCGGGTTAACATAGAATAGCGCGTTGAACATTGATTCGTAAATAATATGATAGCAAACATCTACCCCTTTTAACTCCCCTATATATATGGGACGGGTTGTAGTAAGCCTTCACGAAGAGCTAAACCTATGCTCGGGCCCTCTCCGTAAGTAGCGGCGCTGCCGTGAAACTAATTTCCTTTTTTTTTTATACAACTTAGGTCGCAGACAAGCACGCGGCCCACCTGATGGTAAGTGGTTACCGTGGCCTATGGGCGAATGTAACACCAAAGGAATAACACTCGTGCCGCAACCCTTGTAAGAACAGAGACATTCTGTGTCGTCAGCGCAAAAGATGTAGGATAAGCCTTTGGTTATCCCACGGACAACACAAAACCTCTCTAGTGAGCTCTGGCTACCCTACTCACCACCGAAAACACAACATAAGGTTATTAAACGGCGATATTGTGTAGGGTGGAGGTACTTCCCCAGTCGGACTGCGCGATTGGGACGGATATACCGTCGTGTCCTACCTCCTACACCACGATGGCAATTCAAAAATACCGTCGATTGGACAGAAGAAGAAAACTCTCGGCATAAGTCATATTTTAAATCAAAGAACTCTTGCGCATAGATGGCGATAAGTTCTTGCTAATTTCTGTGATCTAAGTACATTTGTATATGTTATAGACAATGATTATTCTAGTTCATCATACTTTCCATAGATGACGGTAGTTCGATTAACTTCCTTGCAATTTCTGATCGCCTAGTACTTTTTCCAATTCCTTGAGTGGAATAACCCATGTGTGTCTATCGTTGACACTTATTGTTATAATTTATTCTAGTTCATCATACTATCGGTAGATGGCAATTTCTATGAGCCTAGTACTTTGTAACTAATGGTTTTATTGTTCTAGTTCATCATATTTTCAAAAGATGGCGGTAGTGCGATAAACCTCCTTGTTATTTCTGTGCGCCTAGTACTTTTGTTGGAAAAACATTCAAATGTTTGGTTTCACAATTTTCTTCGATAGCTCGGAGAAGTTTGTGTCGAAACATTTGAGTTATTCTATAATATAGTTATAGTTATAGTTGAATTTTTCGAAACAAAAAGATTGATCAGTGTTGAACAAGGTAATGTTATTGAAAATAAAGTACCAGGCGAATAGAAATTGAAAGGAGCTTTATCGAACTACCGACATCTATGGAAAATATGATGAACTAGTACAATAACAACATTATTTCGATGGACACACGACAGATGTCTCTGTGAGCTTAGTATATTTGAGGGTAATCCTAACTGAACGAGGTAAAGTATTTGAAAAGTACCAGGCGAACAGAAATTGCAAGGAGCTTTAATTAATTGAACTACCGACATCTAATGGACAGTATGATGAACTAGTTAGTATTAGCTAAGGAACTTTGTGGACCAAAGATTTGTAGTATTGAACGAGGTAGAATAATTGTGGAAAGTACTAGGCGAACACAAATTGCAAGGAGCTTTATCGAACTACCGCCATCTATGGCAAAATAGATGAATTAGGACAATAATAACATTATTATGTTAAATAGATGTTTCTGTGAGCCTAGTTCGTGTTTATCGTCCATATAAAGTTCCGTTTTAGTTCATCAAATTTTCTATAGATGACGGTAATTAGATAAACTGCCTTGCAACTTCTGTGCGCCTAGTACTTTTTCTTTCTCGTTCCATTATGTTACTGTAACTTCATTGGGTTAACAGAAATACTTGTTCCTGCTTTATCCCGTGACCACGACCTGTTACCCGGAGAAAAATTCTTCGCTGTCAGGAATTTGTGCCACACGGCGCTCCTGATGGTTACCTACCGTGGACATTTATATACCTGGGACGTCACATCGTTTTGCCGACCCTGTAGAAGGAGGGGAAAGGAGAGAGAAGGGTTAAAGGTTAAGAGAGATTTTATGCTGTCAGTGCGGAAGACAAAGCAGGGTTTCATTTCATACATAGCAGTATTAACTAAGTACTACCAGGGGCCTTCGGCTTCGGGAGTGTTGCCCTTACACCCTGTATATTACATCTAAAATTGAAAAAAAAAATTTTTGCTAACTCAGGTGGCAGATAAGCACACGGCCCACCGTCCTGATGGAAAGTGGTCACCGAGACTTATGGACGTTTGCAACACCAGGGCTGCCTAGCCTGTGGAAACCTTCTAATGCCCTTCTTGAAGAACCCCATATTGTAGTCGCTTGGAAAAACCACAGCAGGGAGTTCATTCCACAGCTTGAGCGTGCGCGGGATGAAACTCCTTTCATACCGCACAGTGCGTATCATTCCGGTCGTAATGTGTGAGGATGAACTCCTTGCCCATTGAATAAAACTAGCAATTTATTAAAAACTATAATATGGTACAACCAATACTTAAACAGTATCTAACATTAACATAATATTTTATACTGAATCCATTATCTTAATCAATGAACAATGTAAAACTATAATAATTGTATACTACATACAAATTAATTTTCAACTTATTCATTTTTAGCCATGAGGCATATTTTATGTCAATTTTAGTCACGAAGTATATTAAATTTATTGTATTTTAGTCACGAGGTATAATTTGTTATCACGATATTATAGGTTGCAATAAGTTCCAAGTTCAGAAGTGTAGTCATTTGGTATTGTTTACAACTAGTTACTGACTGTAAAATATAATATGTATAAATGTAAGAAATTTTTGGAAGAGGCACGGATTACAAACTTATCATAAAACGGGGTGAATAGGAATCCAGGGGTGGATAGAAATAAAATGGTCTTTGGAATATCACTACATAGTATAAAACAAAGTCGCGTTCTCTGTCCCTATGTCCCTTTGTATGCTTAAATCTTTAAAACTACTCAACGGATTTTAAGGCGAATACGACCAAAAGCAGGAATGAAAAATGTTGCAAAAATGGGGTGACGTAGACGAAGTTGCGCGGGTCAGCTAGTTTTAAATAAATTCTTTTACAAAATTTTAACTAAGCCCAATAACAGATATTTCGTGACTCTGTTATTACAATGAACTAATCCAAATTTTCGCTTGAAAGATAGTAACTAAATAATTTAGCTGACCATTTTATTTCTATTCACCCTTCAATCGCTATCCACCCCGTTTTACCGTTACTCCGTATTATATGATGTGATGTTTATAGCCACATAATCATCATCATTATCATTCCTGCGTAAGTCCCGGTCGCATTGAGGCTGCTTGGAAAAGCATCAAAAAGTCAATGGTGTGTGGCATAAACCTGGGATCGAACCTGAGACCTCGTGTCAGTCCATTACCCATACCACTAGGCTACCGCGGTTATACACACAGTCCCCTAATTTGGTTATAAAGGTAGTATATAAATACAACGTCCATTTATTTATGTATTTAAAAAAAACGTAAACAATCTTGGTATTTCGTTTTAATAAGTTTTGTTTAAAAACTCAGCCTTGATGATAAAAATGCATGGTCATAATAATCTCTTGCTCTTGCACCCATAACTTATTAATATTATAAATAAACAGAACTAATTAAAAAGAAAATAAAGGATAACGATAATCTACCTGAGTTTCTTGCTGGTCTCTCCTCAGGCGATTTAACTACCGAACCAGCGAAAGAATCATTTTCAAATGATTTATTTACTAAGTATTTTATTTATTATAAATAATAATATTTTTGACAAATGTAGGAACAAAATTATTCGAACCTTTAGTTAGTCAGTTAGTTAGTATAGTTTATTTATTTAACACTAGCTGACCCGCGCAACTTCGTCTGCGTCATCCCGTTTTTGCTACATTTTTCATTCCTGCTCCGCCCCTGTTGGTCGTAGCATGATGTTATATACATATAAACCTTCCTCTTTAACCATTCTATCTATAAAAAAAACCGCATCAAAATCTGTTGCGTAGTTTTAAAGATTTAAGCATACAAAGGGACATAGGGACAGAAAACGCGACTTTGTTTTATACTATGTAGTGATGTGTTTGTAAAAACGTTGCCACAAGATTGTTTACCTTTATTTAAGTACCTAAACAAATGGAGTATAGTAACATTAGTAACGAAAAGTATTATTAACGGTTGTATGTATTAGCTTGGCGACATATTGGTTCCGTTACGAATCTGTCATTTCAGATTTCAAACTTGTAGAAAGAAATGTAACACTACAGATTCGTAGATGACTCAGATTTCTATCAGCATATTCTTCAGACCAAAAATAGACCACGGGCGAATCCGTAGACATTAGCTAGTTCACAATATTAAAACTTTATTATGCCTAACGCAAAATGTTGCAAATTAATTTTCAATAATAATAATAAACTTAAACCTAACTTATGTTCTAGAATTATATCATGTAAACATAAAAATAAAAAATATATCAGTGCAAATTATAAATTATTACATCATTCAAATTAATAATAGACAAATTCATACATCAATGTAACACAATACAATGTAATACCTATCGGTAAGGGAAACTGGTGACACTTGATCCCTATGGGAGACAAGGTACACCAATATTTTTGGAATTACTAAGCGCATTAGACTATTTTTAATGTGGTAACACTAAGGGTAATAATGTTTACTTAGTGTTGCCACAACAAAATATTGGTGTACCTTGTCTCCCATAGGGATCAAGAGTCCCCAGTTTCCCCTATATATCTTGGAACTAATTACCTAACGATACCCAGGCGAAGTATCACCACCTATACCTTACTCGGAGCCCGTTGAGGAGGTTATGTCGGACTCGAACCGACTAAAACGAGATGTCTCCCTTCGGGTGTAGAGACCATGGTGTCCCCCTCTAGCCTGCTTTTGCTAGGGAGACAGGAGGCTCTACCTATCACCCGTAAGCCCGTGCTTATGGAGGACGGAGAGTCCTGATCGACTACCTGATCTCGTGGGGGGCGGACACACGGAAACAAATTTACTGTAGCCTTAGCACAAAATACTATCGAATTCGTAATGTAAAGGTTTCGACAGAACGGAGCATTGCGATTGGCGGGCTACACACGCACACAGGTTCACAAGAGGCAGACTGCCAATCACAATGCTCCGTTCTCTCGAAACCTTTACATTACGAATTCGATAGGAGTTCATGCTAGTGCTACTGGCGTGGCTAACGTGGCTCTGGTAGACTTTGTAAAACTTGAAACTTGACATTAGCGTCTCGCCATTAATTTTATAAGACGTTTACATTTACTAGAGCCTGGCTATTCTGCTGCAGAAGCCATTTTAAGAAAAGAAGAAGAAGATTACGGAGGACATTGCGACTTGTGATGTCTGAATAGCCTCCTCTATTCCGCCAGCGGTCCACGGCAACCCGTGCTATCTTCAAAAGATATCCAAAAACCGTAAATGTGGCACACTGGGTACCCTTTCTAAGGGGTAAGATCCCCGTCACCATGGTTTTTCACATCTGAAGGGGAGAAGACCTTAAGAAGTGAAATTGAAGACCGGAAGACCTTAATTCAGCTGAAGAGTGCGCACGATATATTATTGGATAACCGCGTGCGGATATTTATTTATTTTATTAATGGCACGTCAATTTGACTTCACCTCGCCTAATGTTAAGCTGAAGGCAAAGTCTCATGAAAGAGGGTCACCATTGCAAGCACGTTCAGTGCTACAATGGTGGCGCTCAGCTTGACGGCCTCATCAGATGCTTTTTCACGCCCCGCTTAAAGGACCCGCGACTGTAGGAAGAAGCGCCAATAAAACATCACTTTTTTATACAACTTAGGTCGCTGACAAGCAAGCGTGCCACCTGATGGTAAGTGGTTACCGTGGCCTAAAGCGAGTGTAACACCAGAGCAATAACACTCGTGCCGCAACCCCTGTAAGAACAGAGACATTCTGTGTCGTCAGCGCAAAAGATGTAGGATAAGCCTTTGGTCTTCCCACGGACAACACAAAACCTCTCTAGTGAGCTCTGGCTACCCTACTCACCACCGAAAACACAACACAAGGTTATTAAACGGTGATATTCTGTAGGGCGGAGGTACTTCCCCAGTCGGACTGCTCGATTGGGTCGGATATACCGTCGTGTCCTACCTTCTCTGACCTAGAGCCCCTTTTATATTTCAAAATCCTAAACATAGACAATTAAGGTTTCTTTTTTCGCTGCCGTCGTGGGTAGTCGCACAGTGGTGGCCATTTTTTTCTTGATTATATCCTTCGTGTTTTTTTTAGTCTGTTTAGCAGAAGGCTGAAAAATAACAAGTCAAAGATTAATTTCATGGCAATTTTGACGTGTCTACACTCAGCGGGATCCCCTGTCTGGGAGACTTATGAATGATGCAGAGAATTAGTTCTGGATTTGTTCTACTGAATTATGCTGAAAACAGAATTTGTTCCGTATAATGAACGGAAATATAAACTTTTCTAACCGACCTCCAGCCAGCGGGATTTTTATCAAAATTAAGTCTGGGGAACTATAAATTGTTATTATCTTTTAGTTCTGTGTTTGTTCTGTTTAACAAAACAAAAAACATACTTCTAACGTCCTTACTTCAGTCACAATCAAGCTGAATTAAAATTTATTAAAAGTAGTAACAAGGGTAAATTGTAATTACCATTCTTACAACTTACTACTGCAGTAGTAAGAAGGAAGAACAAATTTACTGGTATTACTACTGGTAGTAGCACCGTCAAGGAAAGAAGAGCAGTAGTAACACGGGTAAATTATAATTACCATTCTAACAACTTACTACTGCAGTAGTAAGAAAGGTAAAAAAATTAACAGTATTACTACTGGTAGTAGAACTGGTAGTAACACGGGCAGGAGATGAAATGAAACCTCCAGCCAGCGGACTTTTTCTCTCAGGGACATTTTTTTGTAACTTTTACATTAAACTGATAACATTTAAACTATTTACGAACTATAATTTTACTTAAATTGCCTTTTCGTACATCTAGTATAAAAATTAAAAGTATAGAATTTGAATGCTAGTGTAGTAGAATACAAAATAATCTCCATACATAGGTACAAATTAAAGTTGTTTGGGAGTAGGGTAGTTTAGCGATACAAATGTCGTTTGATATTGTGTGAATCACAATTGCGTAATAGTTATTTGTGCAACAAGAGAGCAAAACTGTTTTTTGCTGCGAGTGCTGATTTTGAATCCTGAGCAAGCGAGGGATTCTAGGATTGAATAACGAGCGTAGCGAGTGATTCTAGTGTAGAATCCTGAGCGTAGTGAGAAGTCCGCTGAGTGGAGGTTTCATTTCAGCTTGATTGTGGCTGAAGTAAGGACGTTAGAAGTATGTTTTTTGTTTTGTTAAACAGAACAAACACAGAACTAAAAGTTAATAACAATTTATAGTTCCCCAGACTTAATTTTGATAAAAATCCCGCTGGCTGGAGGTCGGTTCGAAAAGTTTATATTTCCGTTCATTATACGGAACAAATTCTGTTTTCAGCATAATTCAGTAGAACAAATCCAGAACTAATTCTCTGCATCATTCATAAATCTCCCAGACAGGGGATCTCGCTGAGTGTAGACACGTGCAATTTTGAGCAATAATATTACTGCTGCCGCGGTAGCCTAGTGGTATGAGTAATGGACTGCTGAGACGAGGTCTCGGGTTCGTTCCCAGGTTTACCATGGCACACACCAATGACTTTTCGATGGTTTTCGAAGTTATGTGTGTATTTATCGCAGGTTTATAAGTGTCCGGTTAATGGACGGGACCTAAACATAAACTGGCGAAATGTAGGTGCTAGGGTGCTTCGATTCCCGCCCAATGCAAATATGCAAGAATATGGTCACTTGCATTGACATCTATACTTTATACTATTATATAATTATAAAAAGTTTATGTTGGTCCGCGATGGACGCAAAAACTATTGAACAAAAAAAAACTACATCGAAATCGGTTCATCCGTTCGGGAGCTACGATGCCACAGACACACACACACACGTTAAACTTGATAACACCTCTTCGTTTTACGTAGGGGGTTAAAAATACTCACCAAACATCTCAATTCAGTATTATGCACCTCTCGCATATGATTTTTTAAATCTCTGAACCTCCTATACGAGGAATCACACTTAGGACAATCGGCTTTATGCTTCCGTTCTTTGTGAACGTACCATAGATGATCCCATTTCTCTTTTAAAGAGTGAAATTTATTTCTGCAGAGCATACATGCGAATTTCCGTTTGTCTTTATCGTGGTACATGCGGTAATGTTTCTTGTATGATGATTCTAGTATAAATGTTTTGTTGCATGGTGCACATTCAATAGGTTTCTGGTTTTTATGGACCTGAAATAATAAAAATAGTAGTTTTTTTATTTATGGCACGTCAACTTGACTTCACCGCGCCTGATGTTAAGCTGAAGGCAAAGTCTCATGAAAGAGGGTCACCATCACAAACACGTTCAGTGCTACAATGGTGGCGCTCAGCTTGACGGCCTCATCAGATGCTTTTTCACGCCCCGGGACCCGGGACTGCAGGAAGAAGGAAACACGTGCGCCGGCAAGGAATTTCAGGACGTAATGTTAATAATCAGTCTTTACATATGAAATTGACGAAATTTGCTCGCACCGACTAAAATGTCTTTGTGTCTTCAGTTGCCGGAGGTGAGGTAGTAGCCAACATAAACCTCGCACCCCGGCAAACCCGGGGCCTTCTTTTCGAGATGACCCCCGTGTCCGTAGGGACCACGGTGTCCCCGTCTAGCCCCCTGCCTACTTCTGCTAGAGTGACAGACGGCTCCACCCGTCACCAGGTACACGCTCATGGAGGACGGAGGTCATTCTGCGACCTCCGACGTCCGAGTCACCTCCGCAGGTAGGGGAGCCCTATGTTGCAGTGGAGGAAAGGTACTTACCGCCATGTGCTTCTCAAGCGAGATCTTGATCTGAAATTTCTTCCGACATATGTCACAAGTGAATGCGTTTGCATTGTGTAGCTTTTTGTGTTTAGTATAATTGCTAGAATCGCTGAAATTCTTGTCACATATGTCGCACCTGAAAAAGAGAAATATATCTTTTAATTTTAAACTAATTGGTATATAAAGGGTGTAAGGATACACTCCCGAAACCGAAGGCCTATGGTAGTACTCCTGGTACACAATATATTGGCATTAAAAAAAAATTACGGCAAAGCAATTTTTGTTTTTTTTTTCAATTTTTTAATATTTATTTTTATTTTTTAAACCGTTTAAATTGCGTTATTCACTCTCGATCGTGTTAGTATAAATCAATAAAAATAAAAATTTCATAAAAGAACATGAACTCGCAAGATGGCGCTACTTGTTGTTTTTTGCAGTGAGGTTTTTTTTATGAAATTTTCGTTTCATTTAGCTTTACAGATATGATGGAGAGTAAATAATGCCGAAAAAAATATGGCGAATATATAATGCGAAGAACGGCAACGCATTTTTTTTTAATTTAAATTTTTCATGAAATTTTATAAACTTTCCATCATCTTACTAACTACTAACAGTTACTGTTTACTGATGATTTCATTATAATTGTGAAATTGGAATCAGAAAAGTTTCTCTCTAGAGAGTCGCGACATCATTACTTAGCACAAATTGATCGCCATCGTCGTATCGTCCGATCGCATTATCAAGCTTTTCAATCTTCCTGTCATCATTCATTGTCGTCATTAATTCATAAAATCATTATTCCGTTATGTGTACCTTTTCTGACTGACAGTTTATATTTCGGCGAAAATCATTTTGTTAAATTAATCAATATAACTGTGAAATTTGACAGATTAAAAAAAAAAAAAATTAAATATTATCTAGACTAAGTAAATGATTATAAATAGACCAAAAAAAGAAAGAAAAGCCCGCTGAGTTTCTTGCCGGAGTCTTCTCAGAGGTCGGGGCCGCGTTTCGAAAAAATAAAATATTGTTGATATTGACGTTCTGTAAGTGCAGTTTAATGGTCTATACAGAATAAATGATTTTTGATTTGATTTGACCTAAGTGGTATAAAAACTCTTTACCTTCAGCTTACCATCAGGCAGGGTGAAGGTCTAATAACGGGTCTAAAACATGAAATACAATTAAACAACTACCTATAATCTTTCAGACAGCCATGATCCCTCATATGTTTCTTGTAGTGGTCCGGTTTTTCAAAACATTTGACACATATTTGACACTTCAGCCCTGCATATATAGAGTGTTGTGTATACGCGTGGTTCAATAAATGCTCCACAAGATGGCGCTTATAATCGTTTTTTCGATCAAAATGTCGCAAACATATTGGACATCCCCTTCTCATTTTAAATGACGAGTGCGGAGATTGTAGGCGTTCTGTAAAAAAAAAAATTAGTTGGATTAGTTTCAAGCCGGTTCCGCGGTATAATAGTATAGACTGCTGAGAGGAGGTCTCGGGTTCGCACCCAGGTTTTACCATGGCGTGTGTGCCAATGTCGTTTCGATGCTTTTCGAAGTTATGTGTGTATTTATCGCTGATTTATAAGTGGCCGGTTAATGGCTATAGGCTCGCCACCTATTACATTAGGACCTAAATATAAACTGGCGAAATGTGGGTGCTAGCACTACGGCCTACCCCTTCGGGGAAACACTGCGCGGGCAACAGCTAATCTACACTAATATTATAAATAGGAAAGATTTGTTTTTGTTTGTTTGTAACGATTAGGCTCCGAAATGACTGGACCGATTACAATCAATTCTTTCACCTATAAAAAGCTACAATATCTAGGAGTAACATAGGCTATATATGATCACGCTACCATCCAAGGGAGCAGAGCAATAATCATAAATCTCAATAGATCCGGTAGATTTCTATACATTGGCGCTAATATCGCTAACTATTTCCGTTGTCATGACAGCAAGGAGAAGTAGTATAGAGAGGCAAGTAGTGAATCGAGTAGAGTCGTACAACGCGATAATCGACATCCATGCGGGCGGAGCCGCGAGCAACAGCTAGCATTTAACAAATTACGTATGTCGATAACACATATACCTAACGCCATCTAGGGACAGCAAGCTGAACTACATCAATCACTATTATTCCTGCATCGCGAAAGTGAAGTTCTCATGCTGGTATAACATATATATACCAAAAAGTGTCAATTAATTAGCCTGTTCCAGTCCATTGCTGGTCATAGGCATCTCCTGGGAGGCTTTGGCCTATTATTCCCATGCTGGTCAGACAAGTTGGTACAAGGGGTATCTGCGTTTTAACGTAACTCGCCTCTTAAGACACCCTTCAGATGAGATGATGGGGTGATTTTGTTGATATTGACGTTTTGTAAGTGCCGTTTACTGGTATATGCAGAATAAATGATTTTTGATTTGATTTGATTTGATTTTGATTTGATATGATTAATTCTTCACCACCAAATAAATGGATGAATTCGAAGTGTACAAAATTACAAAATAATCCAACGTGTTTGATGGTATATCGCGCAGAAATCATCACAGTGATTATATCGGACTCGAACCGTATAAAACCGTACGCCATATCTGAGTCTATATAGCTATAAAAAAAGTAAAAAAAAATATAACCCCGATACGAAAAATACCTCTAAAAAGTCTATCTATACTGGTTGATTTTATAGTGGTTTCGGAAAAAAAGATTTTGGCCACAATTTCGACAGTAAAATCGTAAGGAAGTCCTAATTTGGCGGAAAAAATTTTTTTTTTTACACGTCCCATACATTTTTCTGTTCACCTGTAGATTATTGCCATACATAAAGTAATTTTTTTTTTTTTTCAAAATTAAAACTTCCAGTCGATTTTGCTACCAAAACTGTGTGTGAAACAAAATATTCTTTTTCCGAAACCGCTATAAAATCACCGTGTAAACATAAAAAAGAATCGCGAAATATGTTGGTAAGCGCATAACTCAGAGACGGTTAGACCAATTCGAGTAATTCTTTTTTTCATTTGTTCCTTGAACACTACGGAAGGTTTTTGTGGAGCAGCGGGAACGGGCTCAGAAGTCCGAGCAGCGGGAACGGGATCAGAAACACACGCGAGCGGAGCCGCTGGGCACAGCTAGTACTATTATATAATAGTAAAAAGTTTATGTTTGTCCGCGATGGACGCAAAAACTACTGAACGGATTTCGACGCGGTTTTTTTTTGTTTGAAGGAGTTTGGTCCAACTTAATATCTTACGTTTGTTTGATTGCAATCGGTTAAGTAGAACCAGAGTTCATAAACATAAACTCACGCCTATATAAACGAAGGGGTAGGCAGAGGTGCTAGCACCCACATTTCTCCAGTGTATGTTTAGGTCCCAATGTAATAGGTGGCAAGCCCAATGTAATATTGCAATTAACCGGGCACTTATAAACCTGCGATAAATACCCACATAACTTCGAAAAGCATCGAAAAGTCATTGGTGTGTGCGATGGTAAAACCTGGGATCGGACACGAGACCTCGTCTAGCAGTCCATTACCCATAACCACTAGGTAACCGCGGTCAAATGAAATTGAATTGAATTTAATACAAATTTTTATTTTTTATATTTTTATAAAACAGCAGGAAAGGAATCATAGACCACGCGAGTTCCAGGCAACAGCTTATCACTACATAGTATAAAACAAAGTCGCGTTCTCTGTTTCTATTTTTATTGGCCTTACTAGTTGACCCGCGCAACTTCGTTTGCGACACCCCGTTTTTGTAACATTTTTCACTTCTGCTCCGCACCCGTTGGTTGTAGCATGATGTTATATACACATAAACCTTCCTCTTCAATCACTCTATCTATTAAAGAAAACCGCATCAAAATCCGTTGCGTAGTTTTAAAGATTTGTGCATACAAAGGGATATAGGGACAAAGAACGCGACTTTGTTTTATACTAAGTAGTGATGTCCCTTTGTATGCTTAAATCTTTAAAACTATGCAACGGATTTTGATGCGGTTTGTTTTAATAGATAGAATGGTTTAAGACGAAGAATTATATGTATATAACATCATGCTAAGACCAATAGGTGCGGAGCAGGAATGAAAAATGTTGCAAAAACGGGGTGACGCAGACGAAGTTGCGCGGGTCAGCTAGTTATATATATATTGCAATTTATTAGAATTTTTGACCTTATGTGTTGAATTGAGTGCATGCATGGACATTTTATATTATATTTTTCAATTCAATATTTATCTCGACGATTTTTTCGTGACTGACATACCTACTTACTTAATAATTCACTTTTTAATTTTTTGTCAGTCTTATTATTCATAAATTTTAAGAAATACTAAACTTAGACTAAGATTCATTATATTTTCAATACAATGTAACATTGTTCAGGCAATAAATAAATAAATAAAATTGAATTTAATTCAAATTTGTATTTTTTATTTTTTTTATAAAGCAACGGGAACGGAATCATAAGTCCACACGATAGGGGCCGCAGGCTACAGCTAATAATATATAAAACCATCACTCACCCAATAGCTGTTCTAACATTTCTGCATTGATAGGCTCGGAACGTTCTACATTTTTCTCAATTGCCTTCTCAATTTCCAAGAACGACAGATGCTTCTCCCAATGCACAAAAAACTCATCTTTAGCAACGGTATCCTGACATATTTTACACATATAATGGTACTGTGTATTTGTTAGAGCCGGAGACGATTGAAGAACTGCATAAGTGGTGCGTATATGTGATGATAAATGCACTTGTAACGCTTCATACGATTCAAATATTTTATAACACTCCGGACAAGCCATATTGTTGAGGTTATGTTCATTAAAATGGTCGATAAACTTTTCAAAAGTATCAAAATTCATTGAACATTTTGTACATGGGTATTTTTCTAGCTCGTACAAACGTTCTTTGCAATGAGATTTGACATGAGCCCGATACTCTTTGTGTACAGCATCGAAACCACATTTATGGCATCTGTAAATTTTAGGTTGTTTCCCATTCTTCTTCCTCTCTTCTAGATAAAATTCTGAATCTCCATCTGTTTCATCATCCATGTCTATTTCGTCTTCTTGTGTGTTATCATCTGACCCTTGCATTTCAACTTCATTACCTTCCACATAAGCTGTAGTGCTGTTCATAGATTGTTGCATGTTTTCAAGAAAATTATAATCTAGTTTTATTATATCGTCCTCATATTCTTCTTCTACCAATTCTTGTTTAACCTCTATGTCACTAGCTTCGATTTTCACACCGAATATTCTTGCATGCATCTCGGCGTCTTCTTCAAGCTTTCTAGAATATTCTTTCTTTAAATATTCTGCGTTGAAATTGTCTTCTATATCAATTTCCTCTTTGATTTGAAGTTGGCTTTCAAATTCTTCGTCGCTCTGATTTTCAACGGTTTCCTCGGCTTCTTGTTTGATTTCTAATTCAACGGGTGGGGTTTTTTCTTTTGCTTCTATTTCTGGGATCATTTCGTTAACTTCTACTGAAATAGATAACATAACCCTTTTATATTTTTTTTAAATTAGCTTATATTATTTTATTTATTATTATAGAGGTCGTCAAGACCTCTGTGGCGTGACGGTAGTGAACATGACTGCTAGGCAGAAGGCGTGGGTTCGATTCCCGCTCAGTGCAAATATTTGTGTGCATGAATATGAATATCTGCATTGGTCTGGGTGTTTCTATGTATAATATGTATGTATTTACAAAAAAAATAATTATTCAAGTATGTTCATCTGCATTCTAGAACCCATAACACAAGCTAGCTAAACTATGCTTACCATGGGTCTAGGAGGCGTTGTATAGATTGTCCTAGAATATTTATTTATTCAAAAGTGAGTATAAACATCGTGCTATAATATTTTCAATAAAATGCATTGTCAAGTTAATATATATGCAATACATTATATTTAATTAAATAACCCAGCCCTGACCGCAGTCTAACTTGGAACTTCAATATCGCCATTGGTCATTGGACCATTGGTTGTGGAGGTCAGATGGCAGTCGCTTCACGCAAAATATTGAAGTTCAGCCGCATCACGGTTAGACTGGAAAGCCGACCCCAACTGAGTTGGGAAAAGGTTCAGAGAATGATGAATGAACCCGGTCCTGACCGCTTCTGGCGCCAAAGTGCCCATTTTTTTATTTTTATATAATATGCTAGGGTATATTAGTACCAGCTTTGGTTGGTGTGTCAGTGGTTACCCAAGTTCTACTAACCACAACTCGGACTGGGAGGTCAGATGACAGTCGCTTTCAATACAGCCGTTAAAAAAGTAACATTATATTTCAGAGGACCATGGCCAGCTAGGTGAAAGCCTTATGCAACCGGAGCTAATGCAAGGGTTATGATGATAATGATGATGATGATGATGATGATGATGATGATGATGATGATGATGATCTAACTAACCTTCAATAAAAACGCTTTGCTGGAGGTCCATTTTTTGAGTTAAACATGATTTTGGAATCAATATCTGAAATGGAAAACATATTTTGTAGTCAATCAAAGAATCAATTTCGCTTATTCAGTTTATGCATATCTATATATATAAAAATGAATTGCTGTTCGTTAGTCTCGCTAAAACACGAGAACAGCTGGACCGATTTGGCCAATTTTGGTCTTGAATTATTTGTGGAAGTCCAGACAAGTTTTAAAAGGTGAACAAATATGAAAATGCTCGGAATGGAGCAGCGGGAACGGGATCAGAGGTCCACGCGGGGGGAGCCGCGGGCAACAGCTAGTACTATTATATAATTGTAAAAAGTTTATGTTTGTCCGCGATGGACGCAAAACTACAGAACGGATTTCGATGCGGTTTCTTTTGTTTGAAGGAGTGTGGTCCAATTTAAAATCTTACGTTTGTTTGATTGCAATCGTTTAAGTAGAACCAGAGTTAAGATTAGTAATATAGAATTAAAGTTGCACAGATGGCGCTTAGGTAACCGGTAACCAATAGCCACGCGGACGGAGCCGCGGGCATAGGTTAGTGTTAGATAAAATCGAAAACTACAGCGCCGACTTCTACAATTCTTTCACCATTGTACATTTTTTGCCCTCCGGAGCAGTTACATATACATTCACCAGAAACATATTTGACTTCACCTCGCCTGGTGGTAAGGTGAAGACAAAGTCTCAGGAAAGAGGGTCACCATTACAAACAAGCACAGTGTTACAAGCTTGACGGCCTCATCAGATGCTTTTTCACGCCCCGCTTAAAGGACCCGGGACTGTAGGAAGAATGAAACACGTGCGCCGGCAAGGAATTCCAAGACTCAAATTTTCTGACGGTGAATCCTCGATCTTTCCCTAAGTATTCGAAATTCTCTAATACAATCAACTTGGAATGATGTCTGGAAAGATAGTTTTTTTTATACTACTTAGGTGGCAGACAAGCACACGGCCCACCTGATGGGAAGCGGTCACCGTGGCCTATGGAAGTTTGCAACACCAGGGGCATCACACACATGCTGCTTACCCTGTAGAAACCTTCTAATGCTCTTCTTGAAGAACCCAATATTGTAGTCGCTTGGGAAAACCACGGCAGGGAGTTCATTCCACAGCTTGAGCGTGCGCGGGATGAAACTCCTTTCATACCGCACAGTGCGCACCGTTTCCGGTCGTAGTGTGTGAGGATGAACTCCCTCTCTATGGCGAGCGGTGCGATTATAGAAAGTAGTTGTGGGCATACTTACATTCCTGCAATACTTCGTGAAAGTCTCCTCAGTGCATTGGTAATGTTTGTAAATGTGCTTCAAAGCCGCAGCATCGTCCGTAAACACATTGAAGTCTTCGCAAACCCCACATTTCTTCACAACAGTAAACTTGTCAGAATGCTTGAGAAAATGTTCAGCTTCTATACACTGCCTTGTCAGCATAATGTTACATACTTTACACTGATATCTACCAATTTGGTTCATGTGATTACGATATGCCTGCGCTTGTAAGAAACTCCTATAGCAAAATCTACACGGCACTGGTGTGTGAACTTTAGTAATACTGTTTTTACAATGATGATCCCAACCGTAGACAGCTTTACAACGATTACACTTCCGATACTTGGCAGGAACGACTACATCTGAACGTACACTATGCATTAAATCCATATGCGTTTGGTACGACTCTTGTGAATGAAAAACGAAACCGCACACTTCACAATTTTTTCCTTGTCTTCCTACTTGAAACGCTATACCGGTTAACTCAGATATAGTATGATACATGTATTCGTGGCTTCTTAATGCGAAGCAGGTATAAAATAACTTATAACACGATCTGACTTTACAGCTGTACAGTGAATTCTTTGATCGGTTGGTTGTCTTATGTATAGCGAACTCGTTGCCACATTTCGGGCAATCACCGTCAGTGTAAAAATGTTTTATATCTAGAATTTCTTCAACTTTTGAATATGCTATAACATTAGCTTCAAATATGGTATATTCTTCGAGATCAAGGTTGTAATCGTCATCATGATATTTCAAATGTTCTCGGAAATCGTGGAGATACCACCAGGATAGTTCACATATATAACATTTGTAGAATAATGGAGAACTTCTGTATTTTACTTGGTTTATTAACTTTTGCCACGCTTCCCATTGTATGAATACTTTAGTAAGTTTACTATCTTGTTCGTCATTGATAGGAAACTGTCCGAGGCAATTTTTTACGTCTATCCCCAGAATTTTGTCTGATATATCAGTAGATTCTTCTAGAATTTTGTTCGTTGCGTTCAGTATATCTTCTCTATCCAATACTAATGTCTCAAGTTCATCGTTAACCATATCTTTTGTATGTGCAGTTTCATTCTTACTTTTCATACGTGCATTATTATCTTTTTCAGTGTCCGAGTCAGAGAGGATCTCGATAGTATTATCTTCGGGCTCTATTATCATTAACTCTGAATCACTCTCGTCAAATTCTTCTACTGCTACAGTAACAGAGAATTTTAAGGGTGATGGAGGAACTGCTGATCCTGTCTTTTGTTCTGCGTCGGTCTTTTGTTCTGCTTCGGTCTTTTGGTCTGCTCCGGTCTTTTGAGAGTCAATGAGGGCTTCGAAGTCATCACTTGCTTGAACTGTTTCTTGACTTTTTGTTTTTTTTGGGCCATTTTTCTCACGCTTTTTCTTTCTTTTTGACGTACTTGGTTTTTGCTGTAAAAGGAAAGATAAAATTTTGTAATGGAATATATTATAATCACTAAATATAACATCATCATCTCACCATTTTTTTTTCTTCTGTATTTATAATAGCGATCAAATTTAAATTCGCTTTACTAACTGACAAATACAGTGGCTGAGAGGGTGTTTGTATCGCTATTGATATGTGGGCATAAGGATTGTGCTGGCTAATGCATCCCCGCTACAGTGTTCTCTGTGTAGCATGTTAAGCCATTTGACGCACTTACCACACACTCACACACGAACATCTATGATTAAACTCCTACATACTTGGTTACATACATCAAGCTCCCCTTAATCTTTTCTACTTAATTGGATGGAGAAAAATATATTCCTAACGACCCAACGACATCTAATTTTAATTTTGGAGAAAAATATATTCCTAACGACCCAACGACATCTAATTTTGATTTTGGAGAAAAATATATTCCTAATGATCCAAAATGATCCAACAACATCTAATTTTAATTTTGGAGAAAAATATATTCCTAACGACCCAACGACATCTAATTTTAATTTTGGAGAAAAATATATTCCCAACGACCCAACGACATCTAATTTTAATTTTGGAGAAAAATATATTCCTCACGACCCAACGACATCTAATTTTAATTGGTACTCCATGTATGTAGTAGGGCATAGTGCACTTACATTCATTATTTTAAGATCTCTGTAATACCTATGTTCCACAATTAAATAAATAAATCTTTTTAAAAATATAAAAAATAGTAGCCCACTGGTATCGGATACAGGGACCCAGCTACCGATGGTAAGGGCTCCATAGAGAGGAACTGCCTCACTATGCGTGCCGCACCTAGCGAAACTGCCTTCTGTATTAAGGCTTTGAGCCAGCTGTCTAATTATTATTATTATTAATACAGTCTTAATATATAGTCCAACAACTGGACAACTGGTCTAAGTGCAATGCTTCGATATCACTACATAGTATAAAATAAAGTCGCTTTCTCTGTCCCTATGTCCCTTTGTATGCTTACATCTTTAAAACTATGCAACAGATTTTGATACAGTTTGTATATAATATATGTAATAGATAGAATGGTTAAAGAGGAAGGTTTATATGTATATAACATCATGCTACGACTAACAGGTGCGGAGCAGGAATGAAAAATGTTGCAAAAACGGGGTGACGCAGACGAAGTTGCGCGGGTCAGCTAGTTACCAATAAGTTGTGTAAGGTGATAGTATTTTCTGTTTGTACTGTTAGCGGTAGAGACCCTGGGGGCCTAGACAAATTTTATTTGCTCCAAAGTCACATTCCCCATCGCTCTAAGAATATATGGGAGTAACATTTGTTGTCAGAATGTCATGATCAGATTCTGACAAGAAATGTCATTCCCATACATTTTCAGAGTGATGGGGAATGTAGCTTTGAAGCTAATGCATTTTGTCTTGGCCTCCTGGGCTACTGGGGCAGAGGCCTAAGCATTTATAAGAGAAAAAAGATAAAAAGTAAACGAGGCACCAGGGATATATTGATCTGGAATGTTCCTGATTCAAAGGACGACCATCACAATTCAGCATGGAAAGAGGCAAGTGTGTTGGGGACTTTTGCACCGAAATCATTCAGGGACAGGCTTTTTTAGTTGATGAAATATATGGTATTTGCAGTTAGTTTTAATTATTATTATTATTATTAAAATAAATTATTATTATTATATAAGTAGCCAGTTAATGACAATAGGCTCGCCACCTATTACATTGGGACCTAAACATAAACTGGTGAAATGTAGGTGCTAGCACCTCTACCTACCCCTTCGGGATATAGGTGTGAGTTTATGTTATGTTATGCTATCATTTTCTATAAAGCAACTTTAGATGCAAAGTATTCAGTTAAACCCCCAGTTATTCGCCCATAAAATCTGTGAATGGTGGTGAGATTAGCACTAGGGAGTATGGTGGTTTGGTTACAAAAAATTAATGAGTATTGAGCAAACATCTCACTAAGGCTTAGTAGCTCCAACTACCGGTTAAAGTTAAGGTTTCCGTCATATTTAACAGTAACAGTAACATTGATCCTAATGGTTTAGCTAAGCATGTTGAATCAGTGTATTCAGTAGCTATGTTATAGTTATATTTTTGATAGAATTTGACGTTTGAGTGTGGCCGGTTACAGTTAGCGTCAAGTTATGATGTGATTTTAACCATTGGTAAATAGTGCTACCTGTTTTATACCTAACCGGTACTTTAACTGCGCTGTTAATGTTAAAGTATGATTGTGTAACCCAGGCTAAGTATGTAAGACGTAAGTATAGTGGACATATATAGGAATAGGCACCAGTTGTGGACCCGAAAAGTGTTCTATACAAGCAGTATGTAATTTTGGACTTGTTAGCTGTCTTTTGGGAATAACACATGGTGCATTGATGGTGGATTAGCTCAAATCTCCCCAATTAGAGGTTATATCATAACATCCGCGCGCTAGGACCTTGTTTCTTAGGTCCAAGATCCATGCCGATTGTCATACTATTCAATAGTACCTAATAATCATTTTGAATATAACCTATTACTTCAATAGTTAATAATCGTCAAATACGTTAAGATAACATGATTTTAATTAGGTGTATCATTAACAAGGTATTATTGTCCATTAATTAATGAGCGAATTAATGCAAAATTGCTGGCAAAGCATGTTTTCAAAGAGAATTCGTATTCTTTTGATAGATCGAAATATGACTTTCAAAGTCCAGAGATTAGCATTAACTACTAACTTTTATTTCACTTTTTCCTGTAATGTATTTAAATTCTATCTTTATATGACTCAAAATAGATGTTTATTTTTAAAAACTCAACCAAACTGTTAATTATAAACAATATCAACATTAAGTTAGTGAAAGTTGTTTGAAAAAAATTGGTACGGCTACCCACTATAAATTTCAACCTATAAATTGTTGGTAAATATTTCGTATGAAATTCATAATATACCATGTGTACTTACATAAAATTAAAAAAAAACTGAAGGTAGGTAGTATGTAAGTCACGAACTTAAAACTAAACTTATAACAAAATGGAGGTACCTGCAAGTCCGTGGTGTTTTCATAATCGTCA
Organism: Pelosia muscerda; assembly: GCA_963691645.1. Taxonomy (NCBI): domain Eukaryota; kingdom Metazoa; phylum Arthropoda; class Insecta; order Lepidoptera; family Erebidae; genus Pelosia; species Pelosia muscerda. Next base: position 3,522,281 of record OY829125.1, read on the forward strand.
ATATCTACATATTTTCGTGGTTCTAACTTAGATTTTCTAGATCGCTTCGTCGAGGATTCCGACATTGTCACTCATTTCACAACACAAAACGTAAAACTGTTTAAATTTAGCACTACTGCAAGATCTATTCCAATTTTCATGCACAAATAATTGTTGTTTCCATAAATGTCTAACGTTATTTGACGAAATATTACTGTTTTGTTATGATTTCAAACATATCTACTTTCTCTTTTCCACTCGATGAAATTTAAATATACACTAGCGACATTAGACACGGCTGTCAAATACAGTTATAGTTTTTTATTTGTCAGCATAATCATTTGTGATTGTAGAGTAGGGTAGTCTGCAATGGATGCGTTCAGAGAAAATAAAGAACAGTGTGCAAGATTCGCAGAATTTCTTTATCTTTAAATATAAGTTCCTACTAATTATGTCACTTTCGTAAATAAATATCAAAAATTTCCTGTTATTCTTATATATTCCGTTCCTTTTCGTCCGTTTCCGTTCATTATATTTGTATGTGTCCGTTTTTTGTACGGATTCGATACGGGATGGAGTCTAATTAATACCAACCACTTTACATTTAATCAGGTTAGATTTGCCGTAAGTGTAATAAAATAATTTGTTTATTAGTTATTAATGCTATAATTTTATTTTATTTTTAAAGATAAAATTCATAGAAAAATTGTCTTTATTCCGTGATAAAATACATTTTCAGTTCATTTTTCGTTGGCAACATTAAGCGTTTGACATTTATTACTGTCAATTTGATGCTAGGGATGGGCAAGTTATAATTTTAAATCATAGTTCTATATGTACTATATGACTGTCATCATCATCATCTTCATAGCGATTCCGCAGTTGCAATCAAAGATTGTAGTTTAGAAACTGTGGTTTCCTTACTGGTTTGATTGGTAAGTCGCTCTTTTCCCGGGACTGAATAATAATGCTAAAAATAATAATAACCTGGGTATCTGGCGTGAGTAGAGTAGCCAGAGCTCACTGGAGAGGTTTTGTATTGTCAGTGGGAAGACCGAGAATCCCTTTTTGTGTCACAGATTCTCTTTTCCTCACTTAAAATTTTCACTTTCAAGAAATTTTCGCTTAAGAAAATATTGATGCGACTTCATCGTAAATGAAATCGAATAGGTTACGCATTAGGACATCACTTTTTTCTTTCTTTTCAGGAAGAAAACTTTTTTTTTCTTTTTTCTGCTTAGGAAGCACAGAGTATACCTTTTCTCTTTATACATCTGTGGAGTATACCTACATTGGGGTAGGCGGGGTTATTAATTCAATATTCAAATTCTAACATATTTATTACGAATTGTGCTCACAATGTAAATATTTTGAGTCGATAAATATTGTTAAAATATCAGTAAGAGAACCGCGACTCTCGTAATAAATGTCTAAAAGCGCCTGCCATTATTATATTAGCCAACATACGCAGGACTTCTGAATTGCTAGGTATAGCTGTGCGTTGATACACATTCTCAAACCACGCACCGCGCACGTGACGCGGGTTATTTGCATCCACCAAGCAGAATTTCTAGATGTTTCGCTATGACCCCTCGTTTATAAAACCAATTTCTAAATAAGTAGATGCTTCTAAATTTGAATGTTTATATATTAGGTCGTTACGTTACGCATGAAATTGCCGTTTTGTTTGAAGAAATTGGAGGGAACCCAACATTTTTAGATTTTTTTTTGTGTATGAATGAGACAACAATAAGCAAACGGCATCTTTTATTACATTTTTGTAAAAAAGTAATATGAAATTTATCATCAAGGATAGCATTTAGAAAGTACTGTTTTTGAAGAGCGAATTTAATTTGTGGCCATAAAAAAAAATTAATACAGAGTTGTAAAATCTTGAAATTAACTTTCAATCAAAATATAAATACTTAATGTAAATAGCTATTAAATTACAGGAATAACGAACTCGTAAATCTGCAAGGAAATTTCGTCAATTTCATTATGATTTTCGGTCACATATAATAGGGAGCGAGCTGTCGCCATTCGGGCACTTTGTAACAAAATGAATAAATTCCTAACCGAAAATGTAGAAGCAAAATTTTATTTTATTTAATTTTTAATTAAATCGCAAGGAAATTAATTACGTGCTTAGCCGCACAAGCACTACCAATTAACATCTAGGAGAGTATCAGACTATCTATAAGTATATACAAAATTAACCCTGTACTCGCTGAACTAAATCAGGCTACTAATACAAGTTGACACTAATTAGAACATGAAAAGTGAAATTTTTCAAACACATTGCGTTAAAATCGTTTCAAATGTTTACTCTTGAGTGCTACGAGTGCACTGCGAGTGCAGTGGGGTGCGGGCCCTCTCTGCTCATGCCCCTGTGAACTATATACGAGGTGCATTCACGAAGTTAGAGGTACCACTGGTTCGCTTCTCACTTGGAGTGTGAACGAGTGATATGTTGTCGAAAAGTTGTACATTGCTTCTATTTTTAAAATTGCGATTTTTTTTTAATTTCATAAATATCGGTACAAGCTGTACGGAAAACGCTTCCAAAGCCAAAGGCCCCCGGCAGTACTCCTCGTAAATTACATATTAGCATTAACAAATTAAGTACGATTTGGTATTTTTTTTGTTTTATTATACCGTTTAACTACTGTAATTCACTCTCCATCGTGTTAGTAAAACTAAATGAAAGAATAAATTCATAAGAAACATCAACTCGCGCTATGGTGCTTTTGTTTTTTTTTTGTGTATTAATAATTTAATGACTTGATTCGAACGTGTACACAAATATATTTTTTACTAGCTCTTACCCGCGACTCCGCCCGCGTGTTGTCAGTTATAGCGACCAACACCGTTCCGTAGTTCGTAAAATAGCATCATCTATCTATCTATCTATGACTAAGGCATTTTGTTACTCGTGCAATTGTTATTTAATATTACATATTATGTATGACAACAAGTTATAATAATATAAATAATAAAATTCCCTTTTTTGAATTGTCTCACTTTAGAACTAGAAGTCCGATATAGGTATTTCATTTCCTCAATAGTAAAACTCGAATCGTTCGCGAACAAATAGTAACGATCCATAATGAACCCTGTTTTACGGGGATGTTAAACACACAACGATATTCCAACTACTCTTCCTATGCACACATGCACAATTTCTCTCTCTTTCCCACTCACACATATTCGTGAAATGCTATCTCGCTCTCACGCTAGGCTCCTACCGGCAATCGATTTTCCCTCCACTGTTTTTCCCGACCTCGTGTGTTGGAAACGTGGAACAAACCTCCTTGTTTGTGAATTTAAAAATATAATAATAATAAAAAAGTATTATAGTGTTCGATATTTGAAAGTGTGACGTTTGTGCCATATTAAAAAAAAAGCGGGTAAGATTTCATTGGGTTTTGTTTTTTTTATTGTTGTTTGTTTGCGCTTTGGACGCAGAGGTATTTTGTAGTTGTATTTTGTATTTGCTTATAATGGTATTTATTTGTTTAAATTACATTATTTGTGTATTTTAAAGCTATATAATATTGTTATAATAATATGGATTAGGTACTACAAAGGTTTGTTGTATTGACAATGGGTGGATTATAGTCTAAAAATAGAATTCAGGGATGTGCGTATGTATTTATAATCAAGTTACTCTGATAATTTTATGAATAAAAATCTTTTATTCAAGGGAGATTTGATTATCTGTAGACATATAAAAACCTATTATATTCTAAATACAGGTACATAAATATATTAATTATTAGTCCTGAATGTCTAATTCGCCGAAGAATAAACCGCTAGGGTTGCAAACTTGAAATTTTGGTACATTTTTGATGTGGGATTTGTAAAAATTTTGACTCTATGGCCGTAAAATAAGAAATGTATCTATAAAAAACCGGTTCGGTCTAGTGTTGCCCAAATGCAAGAACAAGACGAGACTTAGCCAGTCTTGGTCTTGGTCTTGCGCCAATACACCTGGTCTTGGTCTTGGTCTTGGTCTTGCGCTCCCAGTCTTGGCCTTGGTCTTGGTCTTGCAGCAAGAGTCTTGCAAGTCTTGCAATTACCTATTAATCTATTGCTATTTATTAAAGTTTACTTTAAATCTTAGAAAAACGTATTAGAATTGGAACATTGTGAGCTTGAATTAACATAGCCATAGTAAAGATCAATCAGATTAATAAATAACTGAAGATTTGATAAGAAAGTCGAAAAATCAACTGACCTATATGTCGTTTTCCATGGAAGTAACTGTTTCTTAATAGACATTTATGATTTATAAGCTTACATTTGCTAAAACATGTAAAAAAACAAATTAATTATCTAAACTAATTATCCCAATCATAATACTACTTGCGTGATCAGTATAATGTATTCATTTTCATTCTAAGCACTCTGAAACTTATTTATTCTTTGGAACACCTGTAGGTACTCTTAAAATTCGAAATTAGTAAAGTATACCTACGCCCTGTGGCGGCAATCTAATAGTGTCAAATGTTGTGATTTCGGCGCGGCGGCAACGATTGTTGTATATGATTTCAAAAGAAGCCGCCGGCGCGTGTATTATAACCATGTACTTCCGAAAAGCGGCAAATTTCTTTGAGAAGTAAGTACAAAACCTTTGATGCCGCATTATCAAAGTGCCGATGGTTAAAACATAACTATGCATGCACTCAGTTTGATTTTAATGGATATTTTTTTATTCGCTATGTAGGTATGTTTATGGTATTAGTCGTAATGCGCATAGGTCCAGTTTTTCATATTCTTTGATACAGTTTTTTGCGTCTCATAGAATTCCTAAGCGTACCTATACACCGAACTGTTACACCTAACTACTCCGTGAAATAGCGCTAAGTCCCAGCTGCAAGACGCAAGAGTCTTGCAGGCTTAGTCTTGTTCTTGCTCAAGTCTTGCACGGTCAGTCTTGGTCTTGGTCTTGCTAAAAATACGCGGTCTTGTTCTTGGTCTTGGTCTTGCAAAAACGCAAGAACAAGACCAAGACTGCAAGACCAAGACTGAATTTGGGCAACACTAGTTCGGTCTAAGATATATATAAAAATGCAGTATCCTTAGGATAATAATAATTAATATGAGATCTTTTAATAATAATATCGAATGTTTTTTTAACCTTTTAAAGTAATTTATTTCAATTTAACTTTGGAAGTAAACTCAGATTCGGACTATCAGCGTCCATCAAAATACACATTATATTAGTGTTATATTGTTAAAGTGGGTCAAACAATATCTCTTACTGTAGTGGATACATTTATTTGTTTAATTTATTAGAATTTACGATTGTCTTACAAGATAAAGTACACAAATATCGATGGACGACAACGGTTCAAATCATAATATGAAAGTAAAGTAAGATTGAAATAATATTCTTAGTAGCTGTTCCCAGCGGCTCCGTCCGTGTGGACTTCTGATCCCGTTCTCGCTGCTCGGACTCCTGAGCCCGTTCCCGCTGCTCCATAAAACCTTTCGTAGTATTCAAGGAACAAATAAAAAAGAATTACTCGAATTGGTCCAGCCGTCTTCGAGTTGTGCGCTTACCAACATATTTCGCGATTCATTTTTATATATCACTATCACTACATAGTATAAAATAAAGTCGCGTTCTCTGTCCCTATTTTTCTTGTCCCTTTGTATGCTTAAATGTTCAAAACTATGCAACGGATTTTGATGTGGTTTGCTTTAATAGATAGAATGGTTAAAGAGGAAGGTTTATATGTATATAACATCATGCTACGACCAACAGGTGCGAAGCAGGAATGAAAAATGTTGCAAAAACGGGGTGACGCAGACGAAGTTGCCAGGTCAGCTAGTATAGAATATAAGATGTATCCGAATTCGAACCGAACCATTGCTGAATGGTCAAAGAGTCTACGGTTCAATGCTACGATATAAGCTACGAGTGTCGTAGATATTCACGTCGTAGAAGCGATTGCTACGGAGCTACGTGTTTAACGAAGTTTTAGCAAAATAATAAAAAGTAATTAATCCATCTGATACTCTTCAAGACGTTAATTGGTTGTGCTTGTGCGGTTCAGCACGTAATTAAGTTCCTTATGATTTACATCACATAGAAAGGAATCAGGTAATTTTTTTACCAAGTTTATTTTCGGTTAGGAATTTATTTACGGTATACCCATTTTTTGTAAAAAGTGCCCGTTTGGCGGCAATAGCCCCCATTGCATTGGACCAAAAATCATAGTTGGCGAAATGTGGGTCTTTAATATACCTCTGCCTACTCTTTCGGGGATTACGTATGTGTAATATTCCACAAGTGCGAGGAACAAACCCTTACTCATGTTTCGTCTCTACACGAGGCATGACAAGTCCGGTTACAAATCTGGACATATCGTATATCACTACATAGCATAAAACAAAGTCGCGTTCTCTGTCCCTATTTTTCATGTCCTTATGTCCCTTTGTATGCTAAAATCTTTAAAACTACTCAACCGATTTTGATGCGGTTTTTTTAATAGATAGAATGGTTAATGAGGAAGGTTTATATGTATATAACATCATGCTACGACCAACAGGTGCGGAGCAGGAATGAAAAATGTTGCAAAAACGGGGTGACGCAGACGAAGTTGCGCGGGTCAGCTATTGGTATATAAAAAATACAAGTCAATTCCCGTGAACATAATCGTGTTTCGCTAATTTCCTGTCTAGTCGTGGGGACCTTTGAGGGGGGCCCTTAGTTGTAATCTGAAGGGTGTTCGAAATAAAATCTAATTTTGACAACCTGTTTCGTATGCAAGTGTTCAACTGCGTGTTATATAAAGAAACTAGCTGTTATCCGCGGCTCTGCCCGCGTGGAAAACGGTTATCGCATAGTGCAATATAGCCTATGACTCTGCAATAATGTGTCTTACTATTGGTGAAAGAATCTTTAAAATCGGTTCTGTGGATCCCGAGATTACCCATTACAATTTAAGAACACAAACAATGAAATTAAATGAACAAAATAAAAATAACAAAAAAAAAAGTCAACGTGATTGGATATCATATTTTCCTATTCTTACACACAACGTCAAATTTATAAGTACTTAGAAATATCGATAATTTCAGTAATGTATGAGACGTCACCATAGTTAGGTAGGTATCAAAGGTATCGAATAGGTATCGAAGGCGACTCGGACATCGGACGTCGCAAAATGACCTCTGTCCTCCATGAGCGCTGGCTTTGACTGACGGGTGATGCTACCTTAGCAGAAGCAGGCCACGGCGGTAGCGCAAAGTGCGTCTCTCCATACCCGGGGTCTAGATGGGGACACCATGTTTCCCACATTAGGGGAAGGGAGTCATCTGTCAAAAGAGATGTCCCCGGGTCTGCCGGGGTGCGAGCTTGTGAGCAAGTATAATGTACTGCTCCGGAGGGCGAGAGATATGTCTTGTATAACCTCAACTCCGGCAATCAAGGGTTCCTAGACGGCGTTAGTGTCGATTCGAGTCCGACATAATCACCTCCACCGGTTTTGGAGGACGTGGTATCCTTGGGGATTTTGCGCACGATAAAAAAGGTATTCCATCGATATTGTTTCTGAACAAATATGCTTACAATCGGCGGCTCAACAGACCAGAGTAATACCCGCACTCTATTGCTATGTATAAATACATATATTATGCACTAAAGCTACTGGAAGGAATCAATGCTTACCTCAAATATCTTTGGACGGCAGCTTGACACACTCCTAAGTCTTTGCAGGAACGACTTCCGAGCGGGACAAACTAATATTTTTTTTGTGAATTTAAATATGTTCAAAGGCTTTGATTACGTACCAAACTTTTTTAATGGAGCGCGTCACAATTTTTGCGTACCCGCCGAGCTGCGTTTTTCAGTGTGTTGGTAGTACTGAATGACGGAGGGAAACTAATTTTTTTTTAATTTTATGACATGGTACTTAAGTGGGACCTTAATGTAAGTCTTATTTTATTTTGTAACATAATATAAACTCACGCCTATATCCCCGAAGGGGTAGGCAGAGGTGCTAACACCCACATTTCGCCAGTTTATATTTAGGTCTCAATGTAATAGGTGGCGAGTCTATTGCCATTAACCGGGCACTTATAAACCTGCGATAAATACACACATAACTTCGAAAAGTATCGAAAAGTCATTGGTGTGTGCTATGGTAAAAGCTGGGCTCGAACCCGAGACCTCGTCTTAGCAGTCCATTACCCATACCACTAATTGAAATGATTGTTGATGATGGTCATTACGATGACGGTTTATCATATCAATGGGAAGCAGGTGAGAATTGGATTAATTCCATGATCACTATCACTACATAGTATTAAAATATCAATCGAATTCAGAACCTCCTTCTTTTTGGAAGTCGGTTAAAAACAAAGTCGCTTTCTCTGTCCCTATATCCCCTATATGTGTGCTTAAATCTTTAAAACTACGCAACGGATTGTGATGCGGCTTTTTTTAATAGATAGAGTGATTGAAGAGGAAGGTTAATATGTATATAACATCATGCTACAACCAACTGGTGCGGAACAGAAGTGAAAAATGTTGCATAAACGGGGTGACGCAGACGAATACTTACATATAAAATTCTCGTGTCACAATGTTTGTTCCCGTACTCCTCCGAAACGGCTTGACCGATTCTCATGAAATTTTGTGAGCATATTGAGTAGATCTGAGAATCGGCCAACATCTATTTTTCATACCCCTTAGTGATAAGGATTGCTCACCCTTAAAATTTGAAGGCAAAAGAAAGGCAAAACAACGTTAGCCGGTCAGCTAGTATACCTAATATAAGCTTGTAGAGTGGGTACTGGGTAGGTCCGATTTAAACAAAAACTAATAGAATGACTCAGACCTTCACTGAAGTATCATTCCATCTGAACGAAACCTTGACATAATATTAGTCGACAAATAAGCGAATTGTGAAGTGGCTTCTCCATTTTCATTTTAAGAGCTTTGACTGAGTTATTCAGTTAATCTATATTAGATCTACACTAATATTATAAAGAGAAAAAAATTGTATTTTGTGTGTGTGTGTGTGTGTGTGTTTGTGTGTTTATGTGTGTGTTTGTGTGTGTGTGTGTGTGCTAGAAAAATTAGGGATCCTTACTAAAACTGAAGTACTTAACGTAACCCAAGGTGTAAAAAAATGCCCTAAAACGTCTTTCGTTGCATGCGCTGCGGAAACTATTGATGATAGAACAAAATTTACATTTACATACAAAAAATTGCACGATAAATATATTTTATACAATTGTTATACAAATAGTAGTTTTATCGCCATAATAGGCAATATTTTCCTGGCAACCTAACCTAATTTAACCTTTTATACTTAACCTTATAGTGTTAATTGAATAATGGCAGTTCGTGGAATTTATTGCTAATCATTACAGAAATAACACACATTACTTCTGAACTGTATTTATTATTATTATACCTGACCGGTTACAGCTTGCGACATTCTTTGTGTCGGCGTTTTTTTAATTTTTAGCCTCCACCGCTGTCCGTAAATATATAAAAAAATAAAAGGCAAACATTCTCAACGAAAACAAACTTTCATTAAAGGGATAAAAGTAGGGGTGACGTCATTCAATCTCCCCTTAGCACACGGATAATACCACCGCCATTACAGTGCACATTTTCCCGCGCTTTCACATGACACTAAGGAGTTCTGTTGCTAGAGTACCCTCCTGCCCCATTAAACGGGCCCATAGAGTATTATTTTTGTTTTTTCTTTTTATAGTTCAGTTTTTTTTGTTATGAGGCTTCCTGTGCTGCAATGGAATGTGTAAGCGTTTATGAATACACATTTTCTATGGATAGAACTTTTAATCGATATTTTAAAACCGACACTCCCTGGAAATGAACTACGGTTGTCACTGTCAAATGCTTCAAATCAGAGACAATTTAGCACGGCCCCCTAAAATCCAACCTGATCGACTAGGTACCTGATCTCGAGGGAGGCGGACACACGGAAACAAATTTAGTGGCGTGGCTACGCAGCTCTGGTAGACTTTTTTAAACTTGAAACTTGACATTGGCGTCTCACCATTGATTTTATAAGACGTTTACATGTACTAGAGACTGGCAAAATAGCGGCTATTCTGCTGCAGAAGCCATTTTAACAAAAGAAGAAGAAGAATTTAGCTCGAGTTGACACTAATGAAAGCATAGTGACGGTTTCACTCAGTTCGCAGGAAATATAGTTTTATTAGAAACGTGCCCTATGCCATTAACATTAATTTTTTATCTGTTTTTTGCGTCCGGAAATGTTCTTAGTAAAATATTTTCAAAACTCAACCTCGTTCTCTTAAATTACAAAAAAACTAACTCAAATGGCAATAAAATGAAATCCAAACAGTTAGTTCTCATTTCATAAGCCTGAATCGTTCCCCTCCGGTGCCACATAATGGGCTAAAAACTTAAAAACAAACATTTTTCCCGCGCATTTCTTTCTTTCAAAGGTACTAAATGACGCATGTCAAATAAAAACGGCGGGAAAACTAGAGTGGGGAATAATTACTCGGTTTATACCTCCCCTAGCACTTTTCAGGCTCTTTGAACTTTTTTATATTGTTGGCAGAAGAATGGTTTCCTTTGCTATTTTTATTCGAAAGTGTCTTTTTTTATGTAAAGATGGCAATGTTTGTTTTGTTGAAAACTTAGAATGTGGTATTTTTTTTAAGTTCTGTGCTTAAAAGGACAATTTGGTCCGCCTGCTTTTCTTTCAAAAACATTTCTACAGCTACACGTGACCAAGGAGAATGATTGGAAATATCAAGTTGTAATTTGTCTTACAGACCATTAGCTTCGCAGTCCACTGCTGAACATATTAGGCCTCTCTTATAATACACTATTGCCCCTTTTTTATCGTGCGAAAAATCCACACATTTACCTCCCCCGCCGGAGCCGGTTGGGGAGGTTATGTCGGACTCGAACCGACCAAAACGCCCGCCGTCGTTAGATCTTTACTCGCACAGTATGTGCTTCATCGTTTCCACGTCCTCCTTGCAATGTCTGCATATTTCTTTATTCATGATACCAATTATACTCAAAGTGTATTTTGTGCAGTAGTGGCCAGTAAACGCTCCTATTATTTTCCGGATTCTGTACCTGCTGAGATTAATTATTTTCTCGCTCAGCCTTCTCTATTCTTAACCCTAAAACGCTTGCTTGTTCCAGGTGATGTCCGGTATGCCGCGTTTCGCGTGAGATGGACGGCATACAGATGGAACCAATTGGCAAATATAAAGCCGATAGGAACGGTTCTGCTAAGGGTGAGCATTCCACAAGCATCATCATTTCAGCCATAGGACTTCCACTGCTGAACATAGGCCTCTCCCATCGACCTCCAATTCGACCGAGGGCGGATTGAAGGCGGTCTGCATCCAATGCGTACCCGCGACTTTGACTATGTCGTCCGTCCATCTCGCAGGAGGCCGTCCCACGCTTCCTCTACCGGTACGCGGTCTCTATTCGAGAACCAGTGCGTGTTGCCAGTGATGACCTATGGCGCCGACACGTGGACCCTCACTATGGGCCTCATAAGAAAGCTCAAGGTTATTCAGCGAGCTATGGAAAGGGCTATGATCAGAATCTCTCTGCTAGATCGAATCAGAGATGAGGAGATCCGCAGACGAACAAAAGTGGTCGACATAGCACAGGGTTAGCAAGCTGAAGTGGCAGTGGACGGGGCACGTAGCAAGAAGAACAGATGGCTGTTGGAGCCGAAAGGTTCTACAAGCATATCCTTCAGTTCTGCCTATATTTGGTGATAGTGACCGCAAGCTACGTACTACCTTTGAGGCGTAGCGGTAGTGAATGTGACAGCTACGCAGGAGGGGCGGGTTCGATCCCCGCTCAGTGCAAATACTTGCACTGGTCTGTAGCCTTAGCACGAAATATTATCGAATTCGTAATGTAAAGGTATCGACAGAACGGAGCATTGCGATTGGCGGGCTACACACGCACACAGGTTCACAAGAGGCAGACTGCCAATCACAATATTCCGTTTTCTCGAAACCTTTACATTACGAATTCGATAGGAGTTCATGCTAGTGCTACTGGTCGTGCCTCGGGGAGCATGTTAAGCCGTCGGTACCAATTGCCATACGAACATCTATAGTAGTCGTTACGGGTAGTTGGAGCCCTCAAAAGTCCGATAGCCTAACTACAGAACTTAAATATCGCCAATTTGGTTGTGGAGGTCCGATGGCAGTCGCTTCACGGAAAATATCGAAGTTCAGCCGCATCTTAGTTAGACTAGAAAGCCGACCTCAACTGAGTTGGGAAAATAGCTTCAGAGAATGATGAGTGATCGCGAACTACGAGAATAGAGAGAAGAGAAAGAGAAGAGAAAAGAAATACTATAAGAAGAGATGATAGTAATGTTGTAAAAAAGGTTCAAAGTATGAATGCCGACTTGGCTGACCTCTACTGCTTTTTTGTTTTTTATTAATGGCACCTCAAACCGATAGCCTAGTGGTATGAGTAAATGGACTGCTGAGATGATGTCTCGGGTTCGACCCCAGGTTTTATCATGGCACACACCAATGACTTTTCGATGCTTTTCGAAGTTATGTAGTACATAACATAACATAAACTCACGCCTATATTCCCGAATACAGGCAGAGGTGCTAGCACCCACATTTCGCCAGTTTATGTTTAGGTCCCAATATAATAGGTGGCGAGCCTAATGCCATTAACCGGGTACTTATAAACCTGCGATAAATACACACATACCTTCGAAAAGCATCGAAAAGGTGGTGTGTGCCATGGTAAAACTTGGGATCGAACCCGAGACCTCGTCTCAGCAGTCCATTACCCATACTACTAGGCTACCGTGGTTTTTTGCCGTCTTTTTATAAGCAAGGTGTAAGGGAAACACTCACGAAGCCAAAGACCAATATGTAGTACCTATACCAAGAGTACTACTAGGGGCTTTCGGCTTCGTGAATGTTTCCCCTTACACCCTTTTTTTTTATCGTGCGCAAAATCCCCACGGATACCACCTCCACCAAAACCAATAGAGGTGATTATGTCGGACTCGAACCGACTAAAACGCACGCCGTCCATGGGTCCTTGATTGCCGGAGGTGAGATTATACAAGACATATCTCTCGCACCCCGGCAGACCCGGGGACATCTCTGTTGAGAAGACCCTCCTCCCCCATCCTCTTACCCCCTGTATATGTAGCGATAGTAATATGTGTTGAATTTTAGCAGCTGCCTGGCGAAACATGGTGGACCAGGATTTAGACGATGTGGCTTTCTTGGGAGGTAAGTTTTCAAGCTTTTCATTTTTTTTTATATCCCTTAGGTGTCGGACAAAGCACACGGCCCACCTGATGGAAAGCTATGGACGTTTGCAACACCAGAGGCGTCACACACGTGCTGCCTACCCTGTAGAAACCTTCTAATGCCCTTCTTAGGTGATGGGGTCACATGGGGACACGATGCCCACACCTACTTTCTATCATCGCACCGCTCGCCATAGAGAGGGAGTTCATTCTCACATACTACGACCGGAAACGGTGGGCACTGTGCGGTGTGAAAGGAGTTTCATCCCGCGCACGCTCAAGCTGTGGAATGAGCTCCCTGCCGTGGTTTTCCCAAGCGACCACAATATGGGGTTCTTCAAGAAGGGCTTCATTAAAAGGTTTCTACAGAGTAAGCACCGAGTAACGCCCCTGGGGTTGCGAACGTCCATAGGCCACGGTGACCGCTATTCATCAGTTGGACAGTGTGCTTGTCAAAGAACTTACTTTGGTTTTATTTAGTGAACCATGTGAGATTTTACGTACAATATAGTATAAGTATTAGGTATTATTGGCGTACCTATTATATATAACTTAAAATGAAGCAAAAACCCCAGTGAAAGTAAAAAGTGAACAGTCAGATTTTAGCTATTAACAAGATATATTTCAATATTCCTTTCATTTCTTGTGTTTCTTCCTCAGATACAGACAAAGCCCGTGAAGCTCGCGAGCTTCGAGATGCACCAGTCGCTGTATGCTCTCAAAGACGTGCTTTATTTCTCGCTGCACTAGTATTTATTGCAATGTTTGCGATTGCACTAATACTAGTGTACGCTACGCCTAATTCTGGTAAGAATAAAACTATACACGGTGATTTTGTAGTGGTTACGGAAAAAGAATATTTTGTTTCACACACGGTTTCGATAGCAAAATCGTCTGGAAGGTTTAATTTTGAAAAAAAAAAATACTTTATGTATGGCAATAATATATTATATAGATAATAATAAAAAAAAAATATATAAAAAAAAATGTACAGTTGAACAGAAAAATGTACGGGACGTGCAAAAAGAAATTTTTTTTTCGCCAAATTAGGACTTTCTTACGATTTTACTATCGAAATTGTGGCTAAAATCATTTTTTCCGAAACGGCTATAAAATCAACCGGTATGTAAGAAAAAAAAGGAACTATAGAAATCATAGTAACAGAAAAAACTATTAGAAATGTGATATTAGGGCTTAAACTTATTTAAAAGACAAACCAATGTTGTTGAGGTTTTTTGATTACCTAAACAAATGTACTATAGTAATGCAACGTGTTATTAACGGTTATAAGTGTGGTACTTACCGCGGTAGCCTAGTGGTATGGGTAATGGACTGCTGAGACGAGATCTCGGGTTCGATCCCAGGATTTACCATGGCACACACCAATGACTCGATGCTTTTCGAAGTTATGTGTGTATTTATCGCAGGTTTATAAGTGCCCGGTTTATGGTAATAGGCTCGCTACCTATTACATTGGGACCTAAACATAAACTGGCGAAATGTGGGTGCTAGCACCTCTGCCTACCCCTTCGGCGATATAGGCGTTATATAATAAAAAAAAATTGTGTGAGTTTGGCGACATCAGTTCTGCTACTGAAACTATCGCATCGCATTGCATTTCTACTAGTTTTCTGTTCTGTGAATAAAACTTTAACTTAACGTTAATTTTTCGACGCCATTTTCTTGTATTCCGTTTTTGAAGAGCGTTTTTAATTCAAAAACTGTATAACAGTGTAATTGTTTATTTTCATGTTTTCGTCAAATTTTCTGTAACATTATCGTCAATTAGTATAAAAACAGGATTTCCTTCTTGTTACATAGTATAAAACAAAGTCGCTTTCTCTGTCCCTATGTACCTACGCTTAAATCTTTAAAACTACGCAACGGATTTTGATGCGGTTTTTTAATAGATAGAGTGATTGAAGAGGAACATTTTATATGTATAAACATCAGGATGCGGGGCAAGAATGAAAAATGTTGCAAAAACGGGGTGACGCAGACGAAGTTGCGCGGGTCAGCTAGTGGTAAAATAATTTCTATTTAATTTCACAGATTGCCCATGCGCTGGCGAAACTACATTGATACCTGGACAGCCTCCCACTGACTCTGAATCCAACGTGGCTGCTGCTAACAAGTTAGTATCTACATACATACATACATACATACATATGTGGAGGAACGGGATGTGATGTCCCTCCAACACAAAGGGAGGATCCTCCGACCAGGCAAGGTGATCGCGCCTGGCGGGCCGCGGCCCAACGGTTGTCGTTGGGTTGTTGTATATATATTGTACTAGCGCGAAAACTTCATTTTCGCGATGCAGGATCCGTAGTGACGTAGTAGTTAGGTAGTAGTTACTCTTGCTGTCGCTAGATGGCGCTGGGTACATGTGGTATCGCCACACATATATACATACATACATAAACTGACACCTATATCCCCGAAGGGGTAGGTAAAGGTGCTAGCACTCACATTTCGCCAGTTTATGTTTAGGTCCCAATGTAATAGGTGGCGAGCCTATTGCCATCAACCGGGCACTTATAAACCTGCGATAAATACACACATAACTTCGAAAAGCATCGAAAAGTCATTGGTGTGTGCCATGGTGAAACCTGGGATCGAACCCAAGACCTCGTCTCAACAGTGCATTACCCATACCACTAGGCTGCCGCGGTTCTTCCATTCCTCTACGAGGTAGGCAGAGGCGCTCACCGACTGCTATTGTCTTATGCCGCAACATTTCAATCCCTGACTATGACAAGCGGTCGAAGGGATGGGACGTAGTAAGCCTACACGAAGAGCGATACCTATGCTCGGGCCCTCTCCGTGAGTAGCGGCGCTGCCGTGAAACAAATCATTGTGGCTCAGAACTTCCCAAAATGTCCCCTGGCACCAAAATATCAACTTCCTATAATGTCCCTTTCCCAAAATGTCGCTTTATAAAAATGGGTGGTTTATATAAAAATAACTACGAAAAAGATGGCGGGATCCAAGTCGGGGTGCCCTAAAGTCCCGAGTCAGTTTCATGAAACTCATCAAAAATACTAAAAAAGCGACATTTTGGGAAAGGCACATTATTTGAAGTTGACATTTTAGTACCAGGAGACATTTTGGGAAGTTGAAATTCTTAGCCACAATTAAGCAAATCACTACACTACGACATCAACCCAAAAATGCCGTCGATTCGACAGAAGAAGACAAGTGGTGCGATGATAGAAAGGAAGCGTGGGCATCTTTTCTAACAAATTCTTCTGAACACAAACCGTTATACAGGACGTAGTGTAAGCCGTCGGTCCCGGTTGACATACAAACATCTATGGCAGTCGTTACGGGTA
The DNA here is from genome assembly GCA_963691645.1 of Pelosia muscerda. NCBI lineage: Eukaryota > Metazoa > Arthropoda > Insecta > Lepidoptera > Erebidae > Pelosia > Pelosia muscerda. The sequence continues at coordinate 3,538,887 of OY829125.1, forward strand.
CTTGGAGCCCTCAAAAGTCCAACCAGTCTAACTTGGAACTTCGATATCGCCATTGGTTGTGGAGGTCAGATGGCAATCGCTTCACGGAAAAAATCGAAGTTCAGTCGCATCACAGTTAGACTGGAAAGCCGATCCAAACTGAGTTGGGAAAAGGTTCAGGGAATGATGATGATGTGTGTATATATGTAGATAATGACAAATTCTTCCTTTGATCCAGGGAACGCATAGCGTCCAATGGAGCAGTGTTCCCGTGGCGAGGAGCCCGCTTGCCCACCTTCATTATACCGAAGCATTACAGCCTGTGGTTACACCCTAACTTAACTACAGGAGAGCTGAGAGGTAAGATTTGGTTTTAAGTAAAGCGTTTGATCTCGAGTTTCACACGTTATTTTTCACTGTTGCTAAACAATTTTTTATTTAGCATTAATGTCGAAAAAATTAACAACAATAAATGCAGTTTAATAATATCTAGTAATAAATAGTTAATTATAATATTTTATAATTCTCATATTTAAATAATAAGCTATTAATTTCTTATGGTGTAGCTTCATGTTGCTAGTGTAAGGGTCTGGGCTCGAACTCGTGACGTACGGCCGAGACCCTTATCCATTATGCTACCGACGATGCCTATTTATTAAAAATACCATGTCACAATATACAGTAATCACCAATCACGCGTTTTAATCAAATTTTAAGCATTTAATAATATATGCTAAGTTTTTTTAAATATTTATGGCACGTCAATTTGATTTTACCTCGCTTGATGTTAAGCTGAAGGCCTGTTTTGAAGGTACTTGTAATGGTGACCCTCGTAAAAGAGGGTCACCATTACAAGTACAGTGCTACAATGGTGGCGCTCAGCTTGACGGCTTCATCAGATGCTTTCTCTCTGACTATTCAAATATATTTAGATTGGAAAATGTCAATGCTCAGACGGTACTCACAATTCTACAATTCACTTTATCCAATCTAATAAATCAATCACTATTTATCCCAGAGCATATTAAATTACCAGCTATCTCTGTTCCAGGTGAAGTATCGATCGATTTCAAGGTAGACCGGGACACGATGTTTGTGGTCCTCAATGTACGAGACATGAACGTGACAGAACGGGCTCTGTTCAAGTCTGGAGGATCCTTGGGTCCGAAGTTGAACAAAGCGCTGGACTATCCTCAGGCTGACCAGACTTATATTGAGTTCAAGGTGAAGATAATTTGAAACATTTCTATTTTATTCAAACTTCAAAGCTAAAATATTAAGGGGACCAAGGTTCGCACCCTGTGGTACACCCATAAGAACATATAGTTTATTTAACCTACTCATCTCCATTTATATCAACTTGTTGTGTTATATAATGACTAAGTAGAAATGTAACGAGTAACTAACGAATACACAGTGTTGTTATAAGAATAACAAAAAAAACTAAGTTCATCGCAATCAAAGGCTTTAGACAAATTTGAAGTTATTACAATTTGTATGAGACTCCAGCTAGAGGTTGATAGAAATGGATATATTTGACGATAGTTATTTGAAAGGTTATTCATTCATATTCGGTACATCATTTACAGGAGAAACTGCGTCGTAAATACAACTACACCCTCAGTCTCCGGTTCATCACCAAGCTGGAGAAGAGTGACAAGCTCCGTGGGTTCTTCTTGACTGGAACTCACAGACAGTAAGTGAATTTTTTATTCATGGCACGTCAATTTGACTTCACCTCGCTTGATGTTAAGCTGAAGGTAAAGTCTCATGAAAGAGGGTCACGATTGCAAACACGTTCAGTGCTACAATGGTGGCGCTCAGCTTGACGGCCTCATCAGATGCTTTTTCACGCCCCGCTTAAAGGTTCCGGGACTGTAGGAAGAAGGAAACACGTGCGCCGGCAAGGAATTCCAGGACTTAATGGTGCGGCATTCATTTTCATTATGATCTCGTGTTTCTACCTATTTGTGATTTAATTCTCTGCTCCTTATAGTTTATGGAACAATGCATCCTAGGAGATTCCATTAATTGAATTCCAAATTGAAGACAAAAATAAACCTATTATAATAAAAGTCACCAAAATCTGTGCAGCCGTTCTCGAGTTTAAATGATGTGATTAAATATGTTTTAAGAATCAATTTTGTGCGGCTAAAAAGGTCCCATGCGTACTGCAAGGTTCGTAAACTTTGTCTTGAAAAGACCTCATACGCACTAGCTGATAGTCTACGAAAAATTGATCCGCAGCAAACGTGTTAACAAGATAGTTCTATCTGAATCTACAACTAGAAACTTTTAGTCATTTCGGTATAGCCTCGTTTATTAGCTCATAAAATATCATCATTTTCTTTGTAGTCGTTGCGCAGTATCCAGATTTTGGCTGACCCATGCTCGCTCAGCGTTCCCGTGCCTCGACGAGCCTCACTTCAGGGCCACCTTCAAGATCACAATAGTCAGAGATCGGTAAGAAACGCTTCTTGTCCTTTGAGAATTATTATATACTCTATTAATTAGGTCTATATATAATAGTTGCTGGCATGTAACTTGACCTCAAGCACAAAAGTAGGTTGCTCGCGATGAGCGGAGGCGACTCGGACGTCGGAGGTTGTAAAATGACCTCCGTCCCCCATGAGCCGACGGGTGGAGCCGCCTGTCACCCTAGCAGAAGCAGGCCACGGCGATGGCGCAAAGTGCCACCCTACCCAGGGGCTAGATAGGAACACCATGATCCCCACACTGGGAGAAGAGGGTCATCTCAACAGAGATGTCCCCGGGTCTGCTGGGGTGCGAGAGATATGTCTTGTATAATCTCACCTCCGGCAATCGAGGACCCATGGATGACGTGCGTTTTGATCGGTTCGAGTCCGACATAATCACCTCCATCGGTTTTGGTGGAGGTGGTATCCGTGGGGATTTTACATACGATAAAAACAAGGCACAAAAGTAGGTACGCATATGCGATTTAATGCCGCGTCTACATTTACGAAAGTAGGCGAAATGTGGGTGCTAGCACCTCTGCCTATCGAGGATATAGGCGTGAGTTTATGACAATGAGAGGTCTCCTTGTTGAAATGGAGACTCTCTCCCGTTTCACTCGCTCAGTCAAAAATGATTGTAACATGTTACCTCAGTTTCAAAATCAAGATTAACACACAATTATCTTATATCTTGCAGATTCCACGTCTCCTTAACTAACATGCCAATTGTAGCTACTGAAGAAGCTGGCTTCTATCTAGGACATAGATTGGTAAGTCTTGTGTTGTGTTTCCGGCGGTGAGTATGGTAGCCAGAGCTCACTGGAGAGGTTTTGTGTTGTCAATGAGAAGACCGAGAAACCCTTCTTTGTCTTCTGCACTGACAGCACAGAGACTCTCTAAACCTTCTCCCTTCCCCTTCCCACCTCTTCTCTATATGGTCGTCAGCACGGGTGTGACGTCACTGGTGTTGCAAACGTCCATAGGTCACGGTAACCACTTTCCTTCAGGTGGGCCGCGTGCTTGTATGCCACGTGTAAGTAGTATAAAAACAAATTTAAAGAAAAACAAGAAAACCCGACTGCGCAAAGACGAATTTTAAAATTACGTGAAATAATTAACTTGAATAAAAACTAAAAAGAAAGAAACAAGTCCAGTAGTTTAGTATTCATACAATACACAGTAGTGTATTGTATGAATACTAAACTACTGGACCCCTGGGCCCCTTGGGAAGATTTGATTGGTAAAATTTGAAATTATGTTTGTAACGAATAAACTCAAAAACTGCGCCGATTTAAAAAAATCTTTCACCATTGGAAAGTTAAATTCACCCTGTTTAACATAGGCTGTTTGTATTGCTAGAAAAGATTAGGTATACCTACTTACTAAAACTTCAGTAAGGTAACCCAAGGGTAAAACTCAGGGCACGTCAATTCTTCCCGCCTGATGGTAAGCTGAAGGCAAAGTCTCAGGAACGAGGGTCACCATTACAAACACGTAAAGTGTTACAATGGTGGCACTCAGTTTGACGGCCTCATCAGATGCTTCTTCACGCCCCGCTTGATCTAAAACGTCTTTCGTTGCATGCGCTGTGGAAACTATTAATGATAGAACAAAATGTCAGTCGAGTGGAGAGGCGAGACTTGGCAGAAATGAGACAGTTCAAACGTTTTTTTTTCCAGCTGCAAGACGAATTCGCAGTGACCCCTCCAATGTCTCCTCATATGATATCCTTGAGTGTCTGCCGTCTCCAACGCCGAGCCGCGCCCGACCTGCCCACCGAAGCGACGCCGAACATTACCGAAGTGACCACGAGCACTCCTGAAGGCACCACGGAAATGCCCGAAGACGAAGTTCTACCGCCTCCTGAAATCAGCCTTTATAGTGATCAGCAAGTTATATTGAATGAGGCCGGGTAAGTTTCTTTTTAACTTCCGACGTAAAATCGACGGCATGTTATGAGGTTCACGTGTCTGACTGTTTGTGTGTGCGTGAGTGCGTGTTTGTGTATGTGTGTGTGTGTGTGTGTGTGTGTCTGGCTGTAGCTCCCGAATGGATGAACCGATTACGACGTAATTTTTTTGTTTGAAAAGTAAATTAGTCGGGTTGAAGGTTTTCTTCAAAGAAAATCGTTTCAAGATGTCCGCCACCACAAAATGGCGGATTAAATTTTTCCTCTCCACACGATAACACTTTATTTTCTTAAATTTTACTTTTACGAGTAATTTTTTGTGTTGGGGAACTTATGAAATTTTTAATTTAATTTTTATGGTAGGATATATGAATATGACTTTACCTCGTCTGACGGTAAGCTCACGGCTTCCTCAGGAAAGAGGGATTACAAATCCAAATATGTTACAATGTTGGCCCACAGCCCACAGCTCGACTTAACCTCTTTATTGAAAACTTAATTCTGACTTTTTTTCCACAGACCTCTTCTGGAATGGGTACAGAAAACTATTCAGCATTTCGCATTTGAACTAAACACATCGTATCCTTTGCCTAAATTCGGTAAGTATCAACTTAGGCACTTAAGGTCTAGTTTTTTGGAATTAAATTAAGCGCATTATTATTACACTAGATGACCCGCGCAACTTGGTCTGCGTCACTCCGTTTTTGCAACATTTTTCATGATGTTATATACATATAAACCTTCCTCTTTAACCATTCTGTCTATTAAAAAAACCGCATCAAAATTCGTTGCAAATCTTTCAAGATTTAAGCATACAGAGAGACATAAGGATATGAAAATTGTAGTGATAGAATATTTTGGGTGAAGAAATATTGGAACTCACATGTTGCCTAACGTCAAACTCACGCTTCGTCCGACAAAATAGGGCCTCTCGATATGCTGGTGGGTAAGATGGAGCCACCTTACACCTTGACGTAATAAGAGACCTGAGACAGCATGTCATTTCAGTTCAAGTCTCATAAGACTATGGAAGCAGTAGAATAGGCGGCTTTAGCGATCCCTGCCAGGCAACCTTTACCATATGTTCCTGAAGTGAAACAATGTTAAATTTGTTACAGATATCGTGGTCGTGGAAGGCGGTAACTCCTACTCCGAGGGTTGGGGGCTAATAACCCTCTCACCTGCCACCCTTTCTGACACGAAGACGATAGCAAGACTATTGGCACAACAGGTGAGTTTAATCCACTAAATCCGTAAGTGTATATCCCACCAAAACATAAATGTAAAAAAAGGAGAGCCAAGTTCAATACAAAAATTATTCTCTGCTGTGGGCTTCGCCGCAAAAAGAATGGAGATCAGAGATTGAGTTCCAAGTTCTATGCAAAACCAAAATATGTAGTCTAAGGGCTGACTTGGCTGGTTTTCCCATACGAATTATTACTAAGTACCTACATTTACACAGTCATGGAAGAGCCTTATGTTCGATGGGTAGTTTCTACCAGCAAGCCAAATTTTCGGAATAATAAAATAAGAACCGAAAGGTAACAGGTTTAAAACATGCGAAGGCTATATAATTCGTATGGGAAAACCAGCCAAGTCAGCCCTTAGACTACATATTTGGGTTTTGCATAGAACTTGGAACTCAATCTCTGATCTCCATTCTTTTTGCGGCGAAGCCCACAGCAGAGAATAATTTTTGTATTGAACTTGGCTCTCCTTTTTTTACATTTATGTTTTGGTGGAATATCATTACTTTTTGTAGGTAAGTACATATCCTCGTAACGCCGTGAGTCCTTTTAAAAGGACAAATTCAAAACTAAAAGTTGACTTTATAAATATAAAACATTTGCATTGCCAAGCCCACAGCAGAGAATAATTTTTGTATTGAACTTGGCTCTCCTTTTTTAAATTTATGTTTTTAATGGGATAATAGATTACAATATCTAATGCCGCCGTTCTAACTCGCCGGGCAAACCTGGCGAGCGGGCGGCTATGGTATCTACAGGCCTTAATGTTGCATTAATATTTTTTTAAATAGGGTCGGGTGTCTCACAATGAACCAGGCAGCTACATTTAACCACCTACTTATTTCGGAAATATGACGTTGCCGATCTGGGCTAATAGGGGTAAAAGAGAGGTATTTACCTTCCCCTTCTGCCCACTAGTTTGACTGGTGATAGTGTGCGAAGAGTTTGTGTGAGAAACATTTTTACGAAAATTGCTCAAAAAGTAATTTTTTTCTGCAAGTTTGTTTCTTTTTTCACGTTTTTGCTGTAAATGATATTGGTTTTTTTATATAAACCCTGTTTTACATAATAACCCAACACATAAATGCATCATAATTCGTTACACTGCGAGATTGTTTTCCCGGCAAAATTTTGAGGTCAGTTAATAAAACGGGGCCTGTCCTACAATGAGCCACTTTTGGGTGGTACACATTGAACCATGGTTCACTGTTACACCAGTTCACTCCAGATGTTAAATTGGACTAAGATTGCAATTATTTTATTCAAATTTAGATACGAAAAAATTAACGCTTCACCGGGAGTCGAACCCGCGATCTTTCCCTTACAATCTTGCCCCTTCCCCCTGTAAGGGAAAGATAGCGGGTTCGAATCCCGTCGAATCATTAATTTTTTCGTATCTAAATTTGATTTGAACCGTCAGCATACTAATTGATTTCAAAATTTTTTGCACATAATTATTTCGATTCGTTATAGGATTAAATACAAATTAGTCTTAATATATAATATAGCTAATAAGGTGGTTCAATGTGGAAAATACCCTGGTTAAATGAGTACATCCCGATGGACACATTGAACCAAATCTCGTTTTCCATAAATTGTTTCTTTACTCTGAAACCAAATGGAATTTAAACAATAAGTGATTGTATAATTGTAGATAGATAAATTTACTAACAATACACAAAAAATTGAAAGCATTCATCGAAAAATGAGCTCGCTACAAGACTTTGAAATTTACCCGGTTCAATGTGAGACACCCTACCCTAAATTAATAAAATTAAAAGTAGACTTTATCCCACCAAAACATAAATGTAAAAAAAGGAGAGCCAAGTTCAATACAAAAATTATTCTCTGCTGTGGGCTTCGCCGCAAAAAGAATGGAGATCAGAGATTGACTGCCAAGTTCTATGCAAAATCCAAATATGTAGTTTAAGGGCTGACTTGGCTGGTTTTCCCATACGAATTATTATTAAGTACCTACTTTTACACAGTCATGGAAGAACCTTATGTTCGATGGGTAGTTTATACCAGTAAGCCAAATTTTCGGAATAATAAAATAAGAACCGAAAGGTAACAGGTTTAAAACATGCGAAGGCTATATAATTCGTATGGGAAAACCAGCCAAGTCAGCCCTTAAACTACATATTTGGATTTTGCATAGAACTTGGCAGTCAATCTCTGATCTCCATTCTTTTTGCGGTGCGATGAGGTAGGACACGACGGTATCTCCCGTCCGAAATGAGCTGTCCAACTGGGGAAGTACCTCCGCCCTACAGAAGACCGCGGTCATAATAACCATCGTGTTGTGTTCCCGCCGGTAAGTAGGGTAGCCAGAGCTCACTGTACCCCTCCTTCCCCTCCCTTTCCTAGCCTCCCCACCCCTTCCCAGCTCTCCCCCTTTCCCTTCAGGGTGGGCAGCGCGTGCGTGACACCCTTAGTGTTGCACACGTTCATAGGCCACGATGGCCGCTTTCCATCAGGTGGGCCGTGTGCTTGTCTGCCACCTACGTAGTATAAAAAAAAAAAAAAAAAAAAACTTGGCACTCAATCTCTGATCTCCATTCTTTTTGCGGCGAAGCCCACAGCAGAGAATAATTTTTGTATTGAACTTGGCTCTCCTTTTTTTACATTTATGTTTTGGTGGGATATCATTACTTTTTGTAGGTAAGTACATATCCTCGTAACGCCGTGAGTCCTTTTAAAAGGACAAATTCAAAACTAAAAGTTGACTTTATAAATATAAAACAATTGCATTGCCAAGCCCACAGCAGAGAATAATTTTTGTATTGAACTTGGCTCTCCTTTTTGAAATTGATTTTTTTGATGGGATAATAGATTACAATATCTAATGCCGCCGTTCTAACTCGCCGAGCCAACCTGGCGAGCAGGCGGATATGGTATGTATAGGCCTTAATGATGCGTTAATAATTTTTTAATAAATTAATAAAATCAAAAGTAAACTATATAAATATAAAACAATTGAATGAGTTACTGTATTTTCCTACGTTTACGGGGTATAATTTTCTTCTCAGTGTTATTTTCTATATTTTCTTGTACCTTTGAAATATTTGAGTGAATTGCCCATTCCGTATCCGCAATTTTTTTTAACGTTTTCTGTTTATACTCAATTTGGCTAAGTCGGGGCGGTGAGGTAATGATTTTACACTATTTGTGCGCTAAATATAAAAATAATAATTAATCCCAGTTAATAACGTAGGTACCCTATAAGTAATATTAGGTATTTATGTTAAGCGTTAATAATAGAATCTAATTATTTAAAAATTGCCAGTTTTTTATTTTTTCCTTTGTATTCATCTAATTACCTATCTGCATACCAAATTTTAACTCTCTAGGTCATCTGGAACTAGGTTAGAGTTTTGGTCTCCTATAAGTAATATTAGGTATTTATGTTATAAGCGTACATAATAGAATCTAATTATTTAAAAATTGCTAGTTTTTTATTTATTCCTTTGTATTCATCTAATTACCTATCTGCATACCAAATTTTAACTCTCTAGGTCATCTGGAACTGGGTTAGAGTTTTGGTCTACAGGTCAGTCAGTGATAAAAATGAGGAATTTTGGACATTAATATTTAAATAACCGTTTGAGATAAGCTTATGAAAATTAGAACACATATGTATCTCGCAAGTCTCAATATATGAGCCAAATTTAATACGTTTATGTAAAATAGTTTTTGATTTATGAGGGGGTCAAAAGTGGCTCCAAATGGTTCGTGTAATATTACACACGGTGCGGCTCGCCAGTTCTGTTTCTTGAACATTGGCTTGACACGCTCCCGCGTGTCTAGATAAATATAAAACAATTGAATGAGTTACTGTATTTTCCTACGTTTACGGGGTATAATTTTCGTCTCAGTGTTATTTTCTATATTTTCTTGTACCTTTGAAATATTTGAGTGAATTGCCCATTCGGTATCCGGAATTTTTCTACTAAAATATCGATCAATTCCCGGAATCTGCCAATACTTTTTGAGAGACGCCCATTTAGTTGTTGAGTAAACGGGGTCTGAAATTGAGCAGTCCGACTGAGGTACTACCTCCACCCTATAGAAAACCTCGGCTTATAATAGCCTTGTGTTCTCGCCGGTGAGTAGGGTAGCCAGAGCTCACTAGAAAGGTTTTGTGTTGCCAGTGGAAATACCCAGAAACCCTGCTTTGTCTTCTACACTGACAACACAGAAACTCTCATAGCCTTCACACTTCTCACTCCCTGCCTACTCCTCAGTTCCCTCTACGTGGTCAGCAGCACAAGTGTCAATGAGAAGACCGAGAAATCCTTCTTTGTCTTCTGCACTGAGAGCACAGAGACTCTCTTAACCTTCTCCTATCCCCTTCCCACCTCTTCTCTATATGGCCGGCAGCACGAATGTGACGTCACTGGTTTTGTGTACATCCGTAGGCCACGGTAACCACTTTTCATCAGCCCTGTGTTTGTCTGCCATCTAAGTGTGAAGGAAAAAGACCGTACCGTGATCTTTATGCATGAAAAAATCCATTATAGAGTCCCACTCACACTAAACAATGGTATTTTCTATTCCCAGTGGTTTGGCGGCCTAGTATCTCCCCGCTGGTGGTCCTCCCAGTGGCTGCTGGAAGCTCTGACGTCGGTCCTCGCGGAGAAGGTGCCTGCTGCCCCCCACAGTGAGGCTCAGAGACCCGCTGATGCTTTACTGTTGGATCATGTGTTACCAGCGCTGAGGTAAGAATGTATATAACGTAAAAGCTCCTATTACCGCCAGTTTAAGCTGTCTTTGCATTCACTTCAAAAAAACAGTTAAACGCTGTTATGTTAGGAAAGATGTAACGAAGTTTAGTAGTAGTAGTAGTTAAAATTCAGTACTTAAATTCAATATTAAATAACACAATATTTATTAAATAATTGTTAAATCCAAAAGAGCAGTTGATTCTATTACCGACCCAAAAATGCAGCAAGATTCTATTACCGCTTTTTCTGATTCCATTACCGACCACTATGAAAAGATTACTTTTTATATATACGATTAAATAAAAGAAAAATGTCGCAGTTAACGTCCTGGGTTTTGGTTTGATATGTAGGGCCCTACCGCCATCTTAAGCCGCGTCTACATTTACGTAACATTTTACCTTGACCGTGTCAGAAGTTAGAGTGTCCGTCGCGTATTCAGCTGCGTGATAGCTGAGCTTAAATGAAACCATCGATTGACTGGTGGTCGTGTCAGCACAATTCTAGTTTGTGTGCCCATGTGACACAAGTTGTTACGTGCACATTCAACGTCATATCTTGACGCCACGCTGTCCGGTCCGCTGTTCATGTCACAAATCTGGAGGCGCCTTTAGGACCCCAAATCAACCAAACCTGCCTGGCGTTATTGCTAATTGACGGATGTGGACCAAAAGGTGCAGGCATTCCATTTAGGGTTGAGAGGGTAGAGGGTAGAGGGTAGATCACTTCTTGAAAAACTGATACACCAATCAAATTCAAGAAAGCTAGGTTCCAATCTCCTGATGGGATGTGGCAGGGCAGAGCTTATAGTCTGAGCGCTTTTACAAGCCTTCCGTTTGGTCTATTCAAATATAGAAGTATGCCGTGTGGTCTATTAAAATATAACACTGTCCCGTTTGGTCTATTCAAATATAAAAGTATTCCGTTTGGTCTATTATAGGTTAGACTCCAGCAACTCTGTAAGGGCTGTGGCCTCTCCAAGGTTAGAGAGGGCCGACATCGAGGCTACAACTGATGAGCTGTCTCTACATAAGGTACCACTATCATCATTTTAACAAGATTTGCTGCTCCATTTGAGGCCCTAATCTTGGAGCCAGCTCGTCCCTGCTTTCTGGTGGCAAGATGGCGACACCTGGGTTCCATATTCAAGGGTGCTATATTGGAACTGTAGACAACCCTGGATCAGTCTAGATGCGAGCATATCTCTAAGCAATCTTACAGGAACAGACTCAGAAGGTCAACCCAGTTGCTTCAGTGGAAGACATCGAAGAAATTGTGCCACACTACCATACCTGGTTGTCAAACTGGTTACATCATTTAAAATGCTACTGCTTTGACAATCAGATGTGGTGGGTTTTTTTTTATACTACGTAGGTGGCAGACAAGCACACGGCCCACCTGATGGAAAGCGGCCACCGTGGCCTATGAACGTGTGCAACACTAAGGGTGTCACACACGCGCTGCCCACCCTGAAGGGAAAGGGGGAGAGCTGGGAAGGGGTGGGGAGGCTAGGAAGGGGAGGGGAAGTGGTGTTACTGCGAGCAATCTCTGTATGTCCAGATTACACGAGGAAAGTTTGGTAAGTTTTTTTATAGATTTAGGCGTTACCTGGCGGAAATCCATTCCAAAAAAACTATATATTGGGGGAGGGGGACCCACCACTCACCCTCGGTTCAACAATTCCAACGATAACGATAGCAAATTATTACTAATTGTCATAGAATGGAATGTCAAAACGCACCCATCAAAGCTAGTTACTTCTTACCTGAGAGGAGATGCTGTAATATATATGCAATATTCCGCAAGTGCGAAGGACCAACCTTGATCCGTGGTTCGCCCCTTCATGAGGTATCTTCAGGAGCGCTCTCAATCTTTCTCAAGATATCAATAATTTAGCTGTAAGGGAAAATGATGGGGAATGGTTACCACGGCTTTTGGACACCAGAGACGTGACACTAGCGTAGCCGTAGTTTGGACTGTGGAGATACAGGTCGAGACCCCCTTTGGAAAGGACTTCCACTTCCCCAGAGAACCAACGGGGCTAGTTATATCGGTCTCGAACCGACTACAACCACAAGCTATGTCGTGAGTTTCAATTAACATTTTGAGCGTCGTTAGCTTAGTGGCTAAAGAGTCAGCCTTACGATCGAGAGTTCCCAGGTTCAATTCATGGTCATAACACTACCAACGTGAACTCACTCTTAACTCCTGGAGGGGTTAGAGGGAGTTTTTAGTAAAAAAAAAAGGATTCCTCACACCCTTTTTTTATAGTGCGAAAAGTCCCCACGTATACCCCACGCCAGAAGTGGTTGGGAAGGGTATGTCGGACTCGAATCGACTAAAACGCACGCCGTCTTTGGGTCCTTAGTTGCCGGAGGTGAGCTAGTAACCAACATATCTCTCGCACCCCGGCAGACCCCGAGGTGTGGCTCACACACCCTGGCTAACCTTGGGCCATCTACGGTTTTGAGATGGTCCCATCAAGTATGGCATGCAAGAACCCATCACAGCCAGGAAAGGAGAGGGGGGGGGAGGCTATCACGTTTCCAGCTCTCCACTGGTGTCCTCAGCTAGTCTGAAGCCTTCACAATAAAATGGTTTAAGAAGACTGTTGTTCCCAGGGTGCTGCTATTGTCAGTATGGCCATAGAGGCGGCGGGGGAGGCGGCTGGTCGCGCCGCACTCGCGCGACTGTTGCGCGATCATCGCTTCGCTAGTGCTGATGCGAGGTAACTCATCATTCAAGAAAGAAATGTGTATCTTAGAACCTCTCTCAGATTTTTCAAGAGAGGGAATCTTCAGTCATTAGCTTAACATTGTTTTACTTGCTGTGGTTTTGTTTCTTTTCGTATCTCTGAGGGAATAATTGTGTAGCTGGAATTATTAAAAGAAGCCAATAGAACTGATATTAGGGAGGAATTCACTTTAAAATACTATCATATGCTTCTTGGATGTTGAATTTTCCAATTTAAGTCTCTTTTTTTATCGTGCGCAAAGTCCCCACGGATACTACCTCCACCAAGACCGGTGGAGGTGATTATGTCGGACTCGAACCGACCAAAACGCACGCCGTCCATGGGTCCTTGATTACCGGGGGTTAGATTATACAAGACATATCTCTCGCACCCCGGCAGACCCGGGGACATCTCTGTTGAGATGACTCTCTTCCCCCAATGTAGGGACCATGGTGTCCCCGTCTAGCCCTTGGGTATGGGGTGGCACTTTGCGCAATCGCCGTGGCCTGCTCCCATTTAAGTCTGAAATAATCTCCCACAACAGAACGCTATACTCGAAATACAGTGACATAATTATATTTATAATCTTCTTGCAGGGATCTTTGGCGGGCCCTAGAAAGGGATGGGTCGGAGGATACCGCTGGTGGAGCCGCTTGGGACGGTTGGTGCGAAAGACCAGGATATCCTCTTCTGTGTGCTACTACTGTAGGGAACGATGTACTACTGAAACAGGAGAGGTAAGAGACTCCGTGTCACAAAAATGCCGTCGTTTCGACAGAAGAAGAAGACCGCGTGATGGTGTCCGATGCAGGATCCCAACTCTGATTACCCTTTTTTTTTATACTACGTAGGTGGCAGACAAGCACACGGCCCACCTAATGGAAAGCGGCCACCGTGGCCTATGAACGTGTGCAATACTAAGGGTGTCACACACGCGCTGCCCACCCTGAAGGGAAAGGGGGAGAGCTGGGAAGGTGTGGGGAGGGTAGGAAGGGGAGGGGAAGGAGGGGTACAGTGAGCTCTGGCTACCCTACTTACCGGCGGGAACACAACACGATGGTTATTATGACCGCAGTCTTCTGTAGGGCGGAGGTACTTCCCCAGTTGGACAGCTCATTTCGGCCTTTCTTTTCTAGATTCGTGATGTCAGCGGAACCACCGGACCCGGAACCGCCAATGGTGAACTATTTGCTGACCATGGACTTGAGGGCTGATCTTGATGAGCTGTTCTACGAGCCAGGTAATGAGGATCTGTTTTATTAACATTTAAACTTTCGCGTTCCATGATTATAATAATATGAAAACGGAAATTAACGCGATCATGGTATAGGTATATACATACCTTTGAATGCCTGACGTTTCGACCAGCTAACACCGGCCGTGGTCACAGGCTGACTGGCTCAGCCGCGCACGCCCTCCGTCGTCAGTCCGTGAGGTAGCCGGTTGTTCATCTACCCGCACCCGCGCGGTTGAGACAGTCAGCCTGTGACCACGGCCGGTGTAACCTGGTATACCTATACCATGATCGCTTTAATTCCTGTCTACATATTATTATTAAAGGATCTGTTTTATATTACGATTTGGATGTCAGGATGTTTGATGATGAGGCTCCTCCTGATATGGCTTATCTTTGCTTTTGCGGGAAGGACAGCTGGTCTGACCTCCCAAACCTGGAAGGAAGGCTCACGTCAGCGACTCTTCTGTGTAATTCCAAACTCTCTTGAGTCAACTCATGTGTCCTCACAATATATGACCAAGATCAAGTTTTCTGGTTTTTTTTATATTTTATTTATGGCACGTCAATTTGACTTCACCTCGCCTGATGTTAAGCTGAAGGCAAAGTCTCATGAAAGAGGGTCACCATTACAAACATGTTCAGTGCTACAATGGTGGCGCTCAGCTTGACGGCCTCATCAGATGCTTTTTCACGCCCCGCTTAAATGACCCGGGACTGTAGGAAGAAGGGAACACGTGCGCCGGCAAGGAATTCCAGGACTTAATGGTGCGGAAGAGAAAAGACTAACCGAACCGCTTGGTTCTTAATCGCTTGATTGATGGTTGATGATTGCCAGTATAGGTCTGAGTTGTGATTAGTGACCATCCACTAACAAACTTGTTCAGGGCGCAAGGGTAAACAGAAACCACTTGTTTCCACTTGTCTAGATCCTGGCCTGACCATTCGCATTCCCCTTTCAGAAAACTTTACAGAAGTTATGGACGAGGATCTGAACTCCACTACCACTACCACTCCCGCAACTACCACGCGCCGCATCACGGTCAAGACTACGAAAATACCACCACATAGATGGATCATACCTGTGACCTTCGCAGTGGGACCCTTGGAGGAAGACGATGAGAATATTACCAGGATCTGGAGAAATGGGACGGAGAGCGTTCATAATGGAACCTGGTAAGCAAAATGGGGATACTGTGGTTAAACCCCAGAGGTTTTGGGTCGGCCGGGGTGTGAAGGGATATGTTACCTACTATCTCACCTCCGGCATCCGAAGACTTGAAGAGAGCGTGCGTTTTAGTCGGTTCAAGTTCGACTTAACCACTCTCACTGGATTCGGTGGAAGTGGTATTCGAGGGGATGTTTGCGCGCATAAAAAATAACCCGAGGGGTCTCCCCGAAATTGGAAATGGTTCTTCGTCAATCGGAGTTTGTGTATGAGGTATTATTGGGTCTCTTTACTGCCCGGCAATCAAGACCCGAGGCAGTGTGCGGATTTAGCCGGGTCACCCTACTTCTCTCTCTTCCCACTGATAGCACAAAACCTCTCCAGTGAGCTCTGGCTACCCTACTCACCGGGTGCACAACACAAGGTTATTATTAGCCACGGTATTCTGTAGGGCGGAGGTACTTCCCTAGTCGGACTGCTCAATTGGGACGAGAGATACCTTTGCGCCTTACCTCCTTCATTTTGTAGGGTTGTATAAAAATCAGGTTCCCACCATACAATGACTTTTCGATACTTTTCGAAGTTATATGTGTATTTATCGCAGGTTTATAAGTGCCCGGTTAATCTAGCAATAGGCTCGCCACCTATTACATTGGGACCTAAACATAAACTGGTGAAATGTGGGTGCTAGCACCTCTGCCTACCCCTTCGAGGATATAGGCGTGAGTTTATGTATAAAAATCTATATTTACGTTGTTTTTTTCTAATCGCAGGTACGACGTTGGCAACGAAACGAAACGCGTCTCCCGTTGGGCGGAGAACGTCACGCATCTGATTTGGATGAACGAAACTGAACGTAAGTGAACTAAACTAAACTGAACTAAACTAAACGTATTAGTCATTTTAGCGTCGTTTATTTGCTTTAAAAACTAATTCCAGATCAATTAAAGGAAAAAGTGAAAAAGTGAACAGACCTTGAAGCCTAGTGGTAGGTAATGGACTGCAGAGACGAGGTATCGGGTTCGATCCCAAGTTTTACCATGGCACACACCAATGACTTTTCGATACTTTTCGAAATTATGTGTGTATTTATCGCAGGTTTATTAGTGCCCGGTTAATAGCAATAGGCTCACCACCTCACCTATTAGGTACATTGGGACCTAAACATTATACTCTGATGGGACTAGAATAATTCTTGATCGTTCACTTATTAATGTTTCCTCTAACACCTCCAGCTAAGCTCAATGGTTTGTGTTAGGACACGGTTCACGTCGATACTTTTATGGCCAAGATTTGAACCCGGGGCCTTCTCGATTGTAAGGCCGACTCCATAAACACTAAGCCACAGATTACCTAATAGCTACAGACATCAAACTGTGATGTTTGTGGTACCTTCTATGGAAAATGTCCTACAAATATTTGACGTAGATTTTTGTTTTTCGAGAGGCATTTTATTTTTTTTATAGCTCTGTTTTATGAGAATCGTTCCAAGATGGCCGCCGTCACAAAAAGGCGAACCATTTAGTAGGTCTTTACATTTTGAAATTGCCGAAATTTCCTAACAGATTCATGAGTTCGTTATTAAGCTATTAAGTTAAAAGCTATTTCCATTATTTATATTTTGTTTGGAAGTTGATTTCAAGTTTTTTTTTTTTTTTTTTTTTTTATCTTTGGCACGTCAATTTGACTTCACCTCGCCTGATGTTAAGCTGAAGGCAAAGTCCCATGAAAGAGGGTCACCATTGCAAACACGTTCAGTGCTACTATGGTGGCGCTCAGCTTGACGGCCTCATCAGATGCTTTTTCACGCCCCGCTTAAAGGACCCGGGACTGTAGGAAGAAGGAAACACGTGCGCCGGCAAGGAATTCCAGGACTTAATGGTACGGCAGAGAAAAGACTCACCGAACCGCTTGGTTCTTGATGGAATATTCTGCACCGTATGCGAGTGACACCTAAGCCCTGCACGCGTTGTCCTGTGTAGGAAAGGGGAGGGTGGGATTAGTTGGAAGAGCTCATCAGAACATTCACCATGGTAGAGACGGTAAAATACTGCCAAGGACGCAACATCTCTACGCATCTGCAAAGGCTCGAGGGACTTTGTGACCTCAGGACTCCCAATAATGCGGACCGCACGTCGCTGCAACCTGTCGAGAGCATCTAATAAGTACTTTGCGGAGCCATCCCAGAGATGCGAGCAGTATTCCACGCAGGAGCGAATTTGTGTCTTATAAAGAAGACACCGCTGCTCCGGCGTGAAAAAACGTCTCACTCTGTTCAGGACTCCGAGTTTACGCGAAGCTGTTTTGATGATGCTCTCGATATAGTTCTTGTTGTTCAGTTTGCAGCGCACGTCCATACCGAGTATATTGAGGTTATCCTGTAATGGCAGTGGTGTGCTCTGAAGAGTGGGAGGAGGAAGGAAAGGAGATGTCTTTGCTGAAAACGCGCATGCCTGCGTCTTCTTGGCATTGAACTCGACCAGGTTCTCAGATCCCCATTGGGAAACGTGATTGAGGATCCGGTCCAGCCCAGTGACAAGAAGTCGCCTCTTTTCCGCTATATCGGACTGCTTGGCCGCAGAATGTCCGTGGTAGCTCCCGTGTACAGTGCTATCGTCTGCATAGCAGTGGATGCTGCCGGTGGACAGCATGTCATTGATATGCAGAAGAAAGAGAGTGGGTGATAAGACGGACCCCTGCGGCACACCAGCATTTACCTGCAGGAACTCCGATGCTCGTCCATCACAGAGAACGCGAATACGGCGCCCCTGCAGGAAGCTAGCAACCCAATTGCACAGTCTAAGAGGCAGACCGAAGGCTGGTAGTTTGGAAAGAAGCGATTTGTGCCAGACTCTATCGAACGCTTTGGCGATGTCCAGGCTAATTGCCAGTGACTCACCATGCTTGTCCATAGCCTCACCCCAAAGATGGGCAACATACGCCAGAAGATCACCCGTTGACCGTTTCGGCCTGAAACCATATTGTCGGTCATTAATTAGGGAGTGATCCTCTAGGTGGCGCATGAGCTGTGTGTTGATAAGGTGCTCGAAGACCTTGCACAGCACTGAGGTGACGGCTATGGGCCGATAGTTGGCTGGGTCTGAGCGATCTCCCTTCTTGGGAATCGGCTGTACATTCGCCTCTTTCCACGCCGTCGGCACTGTACCCGAAATGTAGGAAAGTCGGTACAGCCGCGTGAGTATTGGAGACAACTCCGCTGCACATTTTTGAAGAACCACCGCTGGTATACCATCCGGACCACTGGCTTTCCGGACATCGAGTGACTGCAGTACTGCTCGGACATCGCGTTGCCTGATACGAATATCAGGCATTGCGTGGTCACTATTGGGTAGAGTCGGTGGCTGCATACCACAGTCGTCGACTCGGGAGTTGGCCGCAAAGAGATTAACCAGCAAATTTGCTTTCTCTTGCGGCTCATGTGCCAGGGATCCATCAGGGTTACGCAGGGGGGGCAGCGAAGGCTGGCAGAAGTTAGCTTGCACGGCTTTGGCCAGTCGCCAGTAGCCACGGCTGCCCGTGGGATGCGCTACTAGTTCTTGACCAACCCGTGCTATGCGCTGAGCATCTGCTCTGACATAAGCCCTCTTGCAGACCCTAGTGGCTTTGTTGTACGCTGCCTTAAAGTACCCGATGTTGGAATCGTGCGTAGCGCGCGCCCTTACCCAAGCGCGATACGCAGACTGTTTATGCTGAACAGCCTCTGCGCATTCGCGCCCAAACCAAGGGCGCACTCCGCGGGCACCGGTGACATCAGTGTATGGGATATAGTACTCCATACCCAGACTGATCTCACCGACGACAGCAGTTGCACTATCCGATGGGTCCTTACCTTCAAAGCAGCGCTCAACCCACGGGATGGACGCAAAATAGTCACGCAGTCCGTCCCAGTCAGCCGACGAGTAGTGCCAGAGACGCCGTTTTCCCTGCACTGGTCGTGAGGGCGCCATGATAGGCACCTTGGAACAGACCAGACAATGGTCGGAGTTGCCCAAAGCGGCTCGCACCGAGACACTGTACTGGTCTGGGTGGCTCGTCAGCTGAAGGTCTAGCAGGGAGGGTGCTTGGCCCGGCCCCCTTGGTATCCTAGTGACCTCGTGTACCAGTTGGGTCAGGCCGTGAGCAAACGCGTGGGCGGCTCTTCCCGCATGGTCTGTTTTGGAGGAGCCCAACCAGATTTCATGGTGGGCGTTAAAGTCCCCCAAAAATACCATTTCAGCGTTTGGAAACCGCTCCTGCGCATCATCTGCCGCCTGACTCAGATATTCAAAGAGTCGAGTTGTCTCGGCATCTCCAGTATGGGAACGGTAAAGGCACACATAGATTTGACTAGTACAGCCATGGTCTACGTGTACCCACAGGACAGAGAAGGATGGGTCCTCAAGGCAGCGCAAACGGCGACAACAAACATCCGCCCTAACAAACACGCATACCCCGGCTTTGGCACGGAAATTTTCCTCTAGAACATAGCCGGGGTAGAGCAGGTAGGTCGTGTCGTCAGGGCGGCATATTTGTGTCTCCGTCAGAAAGAGCATGGCTGGTTTCGCCGTCTCAAGATGTTGGTGGACGGCGTTGAGGTTTGCATGGAGCCCACAGATGTTAGTGGACTCCACCTCAAAAAGCGAGCTAGTGGGACAATGAAGAGCCGCTGTGTTGCCATAATCTCTAATATGCACTGCCATGGTAGAGGGTAAGAGAAGGCGTGAAAAAAGAGGTGATTGTCGTCGCAGCACCGCGTGACAAAGCGCGGGATATTGGTTTAATCTGTGATTGTGAGACATGGTGAGAGCCGATGCGCCGAACGGAAGGGCCCCCGTACCCCCCCGAATATGGTCGCCGGGGTCCCGTCCGGTCACCAACCGGCACGACGAACCATATCGGGATTATGCGCGGCCTGGTGAGGCAGCCTCCCAGGGTGGTTAGCCCCAGTTGGGCCCCTGTACTATGCCGCGGGCGGCCAGCGGCACCACCGTTTCTACGGGTCTCCCTGCTCGGCGGGTCGCCCCGTGCCATTCCCACCAGACTACGCCAAGACCCACTGGTCCCACTAATGCTGCGACTACCACCACCTCTGCCCGGCTATGCACTTGCTGACCCCTGAACGCAATCCAACCGAGGTTGGATTACTATGGAGGGTTTTCCGCACATGTGCACGGTGGTACCCACCCGGTCGAAATTTATGACAAATTTGTGTCATCAAATTTCTACCACCAGTAAAAACTTTTACAACTACTTATGCTTCAAAAACAGTTCTTTCAAAATGGTATCCATTTTGATGATAAATTTCGTATTACTTTTTTACAGCTATCATTTTTCAAGAATGTAGAATAAAAGTTGCTGTTTGCTTGATGTTGTTCCAATATCTCATTCATGCACAAAAAAAAATTGCCAAAATGTTAGTACTGAAAATTGAGTTTCCTTCAATTTCTTCAAACAAAACGGCGATTTCATATGTGACGACCTAATATATTTTATTATTTACAGTGTTGATCCCGGATCTTGGCAAACACAAGTGGGTGCGGTACAACGTTGGAGCCCGGGGGTTATACCGAGTGGCGCCGCAGGACAGAACCGATGGAGAAGTAAGCTAAAACATTATACTTTTTTAGGGTACCTTAATTTGATTACACATCGCTTGATGTTAAGCTGAAGGCAAAGTTTTAGGAAATAGGGTCACCATTACAAACACGTTCAGTGCTACAATGGCGGCGCTCAGCTTGACGGCCTCATCAGATGCTTTTTCACGCCCCGCTTAAAGGACCCGGGACTGTAGGAAGAAGGAAACACGTGCGCCGGCAAGGAATTACAGGACTTAATGGTGCGGCAGAGAAAAGACTCACCGAACCGCTTGGTTCTTGATGGAATATTCTGTACCGTATGCGAGTCAGACATCTAAGCCCTGCACGTGTTGTCCTGTGTAGGTCGGTTCGAGTCCGACATAATCACCTCCACCGACTTTATGAGTCAGTATCTGTTGGGATTTTGCACACGGAAAAAAGATTGTGTACATAAATATGAATATTGGCATTGGTCATATGTTTAGTATGTATGTATTTCCAAAAAAATTTATCAAAGTATGTTTATCCGCATTCTAGAACCCATAATACAAGCTAGTTAAACTATACTTACCATGGGTTTAGGTAGCGTTGTGTAGATAGTTCTAGAATATTTATTTATCCTTCAGTCAGCGGAATCGGCAGCATCTCGGGCAGCCGAACTATACGCCAACGGCGCAGCGGCCGAAAGAGCGCTACTTCTCGATGATGCCTTCGTTCTAAGCCGGGCTGGGCGCCTGCCCGCCAGTCGGGCTATAGCTGCGGCCGGTACGTATACATAGTTAATTTCATTCGGGTGCTTATGGGCATGGGCTTCACGAGGAGCCTAATGCCGCGTCTATATTTACGTTACATTTTACCGTGACAGTGTCAGAAGTGGGTGGAAAAAATTTTTAAACGTATTTGAAAATGTAAACAAATTAAAAATAATTAAAATTTTTTGAAATAACACAAAGACAAGCTTCGAGAACTTGACTTTGATGATAAATATTAACTATTAATTTGCGACCGAAAAAAGTAGAAAGAAGTTGTAATAGAGTAGAATTTTCAGTATGGTTCAAATAATATATTAATTTTGCAAAATTAATCTTTAAAGTAAGGTTTTTTGTTATTTAAAAAGAAGAGGGGAGGGGAGGGGGGGGGGGGGTATATGAAAACGAGGGCCTCAAAAATCAGTTGTTACTTGAGGCCCCGTCGGAGGTCAATCCGGCACTGCGTCCATCCACCTCGCAGGAGGCCGTCCCACGCTTCGTCTACCGGTACGCGGTCTCCATTCGAGAACCTTCCGGCACCAACGGCCATCTGTTCTTCTTGCTACGTGTCCCGCCCTCTGCCAGTTCAGCTTGCTAACCCTGTAGGCTATGTCAGCAACTTTCGTTCGTAAACGGATCTAAGAAATTTTACATTTCAGCTATACAGGGTGTGAGGGGAACGCTACCGAAGCCGAAGGCCCCTGGTAGTACTCATGGTACACAACATATTGGCATGAAAAAAAATTACGGCAACGCAAATATTTTTTAGTACCGCGATAGCCTAGTGGTATGGGTGGTGGACTTCTGAGACGAGGTCTCGGGTTCGATCCCAGGTTTACCGTGGCACACACCAATGACTTCGATACTTTTCGAAGTTATGTGTGTATTTATCGCAGGTTTGTAAGTGCCCGGTTGATGGCAATAGGCTCGCCACCTATTACATTGGGACCTAAATATAAAACTGGCGAAATGTGGGTGCTAGCACCTCTGCCTACCCCTTCGGGGATATAGGCGTGAAATTATAAAAAAAAAAATTCATTTTTAAACCGTTTAACTTGCGTTATTCACTCTTGATCGTGTTAGTATAACTGAATGAAATAAAAATTTCATAAAAAAACATGACCTCGCAAGATGGCGCTACTTGTTATTTTTTGCAGTGAGGTTTTATGAAATTTTCGTTTTATTTAACTTTACTGATATGATGAAGAGTAAACAATGCGAAAAAAAATTAAAAAAGCAAAAGAAAAAAATTAAAAAAAAAAAAATTGCTTTGCTGTATTTTTTTTTATGCCAATATGTTGTGTACCATGAGTACTACCAGGGGCCTTCGGCTTCGGGAGCGTTCCCCTTACACCCCTGTACAATAATTAAGTGGAAAACACACTCCAAGCTGAAGGTCTACACATCCATTCTGACAGTCTACCTAAAAAAGCTATGTTTTCTAACATTACAGCAAGACTCAGCTCCGAAACCCACTGGGCTCCGTGGCGAGTGGTCCTGAACCATCTATCGTGGTGGAGAGAACTGCTGCAGCTTTCGTCATCTGGCCCTCATCTCACCAAGATGCTGAGCAGCCTCCAGCCTCCGGTTGTCAAGGTGTATACTCCTGAGGAGATAAGTGGTCATGCTCTTGGAGAAGATTTGCTGTAAGTAGCCAGAGCTCATTAGAGAGGTTTTGTGTCGGCAGTGAGAAAACCAAAGGCTTATCCTACATCTTTTGCGCTGACGACACATAATGTCTCTGTTCTTACAGGGGTTGCGGCACGAGTGTTATTCCTCTGGTGTTACACTCGCCCATAGGCCACGGTAACCACTTACCATCAGATTTTGTTTGTTTAGAGTTGGATGACTTGGATGTAACATAAACTCACGCCTATATCCCCGAAGCAGTAGGCTAAGGTGCTAGCACCCACATTTCGCCAGTTTATGTTTAGGTCTCAATGAATTAGGGGGCGAGCCTATTGCCATTAACCGGACACTCATAAACCTGCGATAAATACACACATAACTTCGAGAATCATCGAAAAGTCATTGGTGTGTGCCATGGTAAGACCTGGGATTGAATCCGGAACCTCGTCTCAGCAGTCCATTACCACTAGACTACCGCGGCTTGTTGTGTATTATAAATATTAAGTAAATAACTTTTTAATTTCAGATGGCTAAGTGGGGCTCTCCTCACAGCTGGCGTAGAATGGGAGAACCCAGTTGTCACCAAGCAGGCTGTGGAACTGTTTGATGCCTGGCTCGAACATAACCAGACTATACCGGAGAATTATCAGGAGGTAGGGTGTACCCATTAAACCCTAGGGCTTGAAACCAACCTGATCTGGTATTGCTGTTTGATGGATGAGGGTCTGGCGAAGGGCTTTAGACGGTGGAAAAATTGAGATCTATCAATAAGTGGACCTCAGCCCCTCTAAGATGTTAACAAGATGTTATCTATAGATACTGTACACGCATGTGTTCTTGGGAAAAAGGCCCTCTCAGCAGGCCTTATAGTTTTGGAAAAAAGTGGCTGTGAGCTGAGACATACGGACAGACAGACAGACAGACATGACCGAATCTATAAGGCTTCCGTTTTTTGCCATTTGGTTACGAAACCCTAAAAAAGGATTATAAAAGTCGGTTCATCGTAAATTAAATTCCATTTCGTAGAATATTATTTGTTGAATTTGTGGAGGAACGGGATGTGATGTCCCTATAACACAAAGGGAGGATCCTCCGACCAGGCAAGGTGATCACGCCTGGCGGGCCGCGGCCCAACGGTTGTCGTTGGGTTGTTGTATATATGTTGTACTAGCGAGAGAACTTCACTTTCGCGATGCAGGATCCGTAGTGACGTAGTAGTGACGTCGTAGTTACGTAGTAGTTACTCTTGCTGTCGCTAGATGGCGCTGGGTACATGTGGTATCGCATCGCCACAATTTTTTTTTTTAAATTGTTAAGACCCTACCCTGTTGTCGTCAGGCGGCGTTCACGGCAGGTGTCCGTTCTCACGGCCCCGTGGCGTGGCGGGCGACGTGGCGCGCGCTGCGTGCGTCGTGCGCCGCGCCCCGCCCGCTGTACTCGCACCGCGCGCTACTCACCGCGCTCGCCTCGCCTAAAGACGACTGGCTGTTCTACAGGTAAGATTGACGTTCCAGTTATAGGACCCGGTGGGCTTGGGGGTGATGGGTGGAGCCGCCAGTCACCCTAGAAGCAGGCCACGGCGATGGCGCAAAGTGCCACCCCATACCCAGGAGCTAGTTTGGGACAACACGTGCAGGGCTTAGATGTCACCCGCATACGGTACAGAATCTTGATGATAAAAATGCATGGTCATAATAATCTCTTGCTCTTGCACCCATAACTTATTAATATTATAAACAAACAGAACTAATGAAAACGAAAATAAAGGATAACGATAATCTACCTGAGTTTCTTGATGGTCTCTTCTCAGGAGATTTAACTACCGAACCAGCGAAAGAATCATTTTCAAATAATTTATTTACTAAGTATTTTATTTATTATAAATTATAATATTTTTTTTGACAAATGTAGGTACATAATTTATTGTAAAACTTTGACATTCATAAGTGCTCTTTATGTGCCTAAACTGAATAAACGAAATTAATTCTTGATTCTTGATTTTAATATTCCATCAAGATCCAAGCGGTTCGGTGAGTCTTTTCTCTGCCGCACCATTAAGTCCTGGAATTCCTTGCCGGCGCACGTGTTTCCTTCTCCCTACAGTCCCGGGTCATTTAAGCGGGGCGTGAAAAAGCATCTGATGAGGCCATCAAGCTGAGCGCCACCATTGTAGCACTGAACGTGTTTGCAATGGTGACCCTCTTTCATGAGACTTTGCCTTCGGCTTAACATCAGGCGAGGTTAAGCCAAATTGACGTGCCATAGATAAAAAAAAACACCATAGTCCCCACATTGGGGGAATACGGTCATCTCAACAGAGATGTCCCTGGGCCTGCCGGAATATGTCTTGTATAATCTCACCTCCGGCAATCAAGGAACCATGGACGGCGTGCGTTTTGGTCGGTTCGAGTCCGACATAATCACCTCCACCGGTTTTGCTGGAGGTGGAATCCGTGGGGATTTTGCACACGACAGAAAAAAGTTATAGGACCCGAATTCCCGGCAGAACCCGGCACACCCTAATTCTGCTGGGGTGACAAGCGGCTCCACCCGTCACCCACAGGCCCTCGCTCATGGAGGATGGAAGTCATTCTGCCACCACCTTTTACTTCATACTGTCGAAATTTTCTTTCAAACCCACGATACCCCTGGCCGTACCCCTGGTGGTACCGTAGATTTTTAAAAGTTAAACGGTACCACCGAGTATGTGACCCTAGTGATCTGTTGACCTATATACCTCTCTCATGATAACTAATTAGACAATTAACTAATTAGGCAAATAATAGAAAATCCATATTCCAATAATGAATGCAGTAAGTACCTATACTTATTTGCTATTAAATAGTTTAGGTAAAACCTGTTTTGCGTTTAAATAGAGAAACCTCTTTTTTAAGCCTAGTGGTATGGGTAATGGACTGCTGAGACGAGGTCTCGGGTTCGATCCCAGGTTTTACCATGGCACACACCGATGACATTTCGATCTTTTTCGAAGTTATGTTTGTATTTATCGCTGGTTTATAAGTGCCCGGTTAATGGCAATAGGCTCGCCACCCATTACATTGGGACCTAAACATAAACTGGCGAAATGTGGGTGCCTACCCCTTCGGGGAGATGGTGGTGTGAGTTTATGTTTATGTCTTCTTTTTACAACACTTTGACTTTAATTTTATGTAGTTTACTCACTCGCTCATTTATAACTATTCTTGTGCTTTTTTGCAATTCCAGGTTCGCCTTCTCAGCGTTGTCAAGCGAAGCCCAGCGCAGTCGAGAATGGAGACTGTGGGTCACCACACTCTGTGCTAGCACCTGCCGGTAATACATATTGTTTTATCCATTCATCATCATCAACCAAAGATGGACACAATCTACCGACTGCAGGCAATCAAAAATGGCCGTGCCGTCAGTGAACAAGCGACTCGCGAGACGTCTCCTAAACTTAGACAGAATAAGTCTAAAAATTGTTATGGGGACAATAACGGGCCACTGCCCACTCAACAAGCACCTACATACCATCGGTCTAACAGACAGCCCCCTCTGCAGGGGTTGCTTCGTTGCCGAGGAAACGGCCGCCCACGTAATACTGGAATGCGAGGCAGTAGCCCCCCAACGATAACAAATCCTCGGCACAGTGAGGTCGCTCCGTGAAGCCTGTGAAGCCCCCAGTAAGCTTCTGCGTTTCTGGATGGAGCTGGACTGGCTGCTCTAGCCAGTAACCCTGCACGCACAATGGCCCAAAAAGGGAGGCTGGGTGCGGAAAAAGGAGTCCCAATACAATGCAATACAATATCCATTCATCATTCAATTGCTCCTCCCGTTCCTCCACGTGGAGGAACGTGACGTGATGTCCCTCTAACACAAAGGGAGGATCCTCACTTAACACCACTCAATATTACCGTATGGACGTTTGCAACACCAGGGGGCGCCACAGCTGCCGACCCTGTCTAGATTTCGAACCCTGGTCTCATCGATGTTATGAACCCTTCTAACACCTAACACAAGCGATATAGCCGAGCTAGAGACAGAACTATTCATTCTCTAAACCTTTTCACAACTCAGTTGGGGTCGGCTTTCCAGTCTAACTGTGATGCGGCTGAACCTCGATATTTTTCGTGAATCGACTGCCATCTGACCTCCATAACCAATGGCGATATCGAAGTTCCAAGTTAGCCTGGTCGGACTTTTGTGGGCTCTATGATGATGGACTCTAGATGTTTGTATGGCAACCGGGGCCGACGGCTTAACGTGCTCTCCGAGGCACGACCAGACCAGTGCAAACAGCCATATTCATGCATACAACTTTTTGCACTGAGCGGGGATCGAACCCGCGCCCCGTGCGTAGCAGTCGCGTGCACTACCGCCACGCCTCGGAGGCTAGAAAAAAAACTAATATTCTTTAAAAAAATGCAGATAGGTACACAAACAAACAGCTCTAACCAATAACAGTCGTTTTTAGTCGGTAATTAAAAATGATTTGATTTCGCAGGTGGCGCGGGGCGGCGGGCATATGGCGAATATTACGACCAAATCCGATCTTACCGGCGTCGGCGTTGCAAGCCGCTGCCCGGTGCCTATATCAACCGTATGATTACTACCGGGTATGTCATTTTATCTTTTTTTTTTTTTTATACTACGTAGGTGGCAGACAAGCACACGGCACACCTGATGGAAAGCGGCCACCACGGCCTATGAACGTGTGCAACACTAAGGGTGTCACACACGTGCTGCCCACCCTGAAGGGAAAGAGGGAGAGCTGGGAAGGGGTGGGGAGGCTAGGAAGGGGAGGGGAAGGAGGGGTACAATGAGCTCTGGCTACCCTACTTACCGGCGGGAACACAACACGATGGTTATTGTGACCGCGGTCTTCTGTAGGGCGGAGGTACTTCCCCAGTTGGACAGCTCATTTCGGACGGGAGATACCGTCGTGTCCTACCTCCGTTATTATCTATATATTATCTATATTATCTATATCTATTCTTTAATTCTTTATTGCACACACAAAGTACAGAAATCTACTATATAAAAATAAGTCGGGTTTTCCTTCCTGACGCTATAACTCCAGAACGCACGAACCCATTTCCACGGTTTTGCATTCGTTGGAAAGGTCTCGGGCTCCGTGAGGTTTATAGCAAAGAAAATTCAGGAAAAATTTCAACAGAAAAGCGGGAAAATCATTTTTCACATGGCGAAACGGAGTTCGCCGGGTTTGCTAGTAATACATAAATATTTGCAAGTATTATGTACGAAGGAGAGCTTAACTCACAATGAGTTCTCTACCAGCAAACCTTTGAGTTTCAGAGGAGTAGGTATCGTGATGAAGGCAGTCTGAAGTGTACATTAAAGATAAAAAGATATTATAGATCATAAGAATGTACCTAAACATCAGGTATCCATTTTATTTATCTCTTCTTATGTTATTGGGGTGCGTGCTCTGGAGCTTTCGCGGACACTTCGACCCTATTGGATCCTTTGTGTCGACCCCATCCTGGCTCCTAGGTTAGAGGAGGGATAGGGCTAGTTCTTTACCGGATATGTCATAGTTTGTAAAATGTGGGTAGCTATACATTTCTGACTAACACCTTGAGGCAGAAGCGTGAATTTGTACCGAGCCGTGTAACCGCAATAGCCTAGTGGTATGGTCAATGGACTGCTGAGACGAGTTGGTTCGATCCCAGGTTTTACCATGGCACACACCAATGACTTTTCGATGCTTTTCGAAGTTATGTGTGTATTTATTGCAGGTATATAAGTGCCCGGTTAATGGCAATAGGCTCGCCACCTATTACATTGGGACCTAACGAGTGCATCACGACACTCTACTTAGTAAGCTAAATGCATATGGTATTAGAGGAAATGTGCTAGATCTCATTGAATCCTATATAAAAAATCGGTCCCAATATACTCAGATTGCTAAAATTAATGGAGTTACTAAAATAGAGGAAGACTTTCAATCTGAAACACGTAAAATACAACATGGCGTGCCCCAAGGTAGTGTATTAGGACCACTATTGTTCCTACTATACATTAACGACCTACCTAATGTAACAAAGAACCCAATAGCCCTTTTTGCAGACGACAGTACAATTACCATTAAATGTAATAATAGGGACACCTATGAAAGCGATATAAACAACGCACTGAAGTCTGTTCTCGACTGGCTTGACATAAATAATCTAAAAGCTAATATAGGAAAGACAATGCTCATGCACTTCAGCCAGCGTATCCCAATTATGGGAAATCTACAGATATGTGCAAATGGCCAATCTATAAAACAAGTAGATTTTACAAAATTCCTGGGTGTAACAATCGACAGTAAAATAACATGGAAACAACACATAGAGCAGTTGTGTAAGAGGGTCAGTAAATCAGTATACGCACTTCATGAACTGTCACAAATAATTCATACTGAAGCACTCTTAACCGCGTACCATGGCATGGTTGCATCGGTCCTTAGGTTTGGAATAATTTTTTGGGTTAACTCTGTTCATAAAGATAAAATATTTAAGGCACAGAAACGCTGTATAAGGGCAATGTTCGCGTTAAAAACAACTGATAGCTGCTTGCCCTATTTTAAAAAATATAATATATTGACATTACCTTCCCTTTACATTCTCGAAGTAGCTGTATTTGTTAAACTCAACCTTAACTTATTTGTTTTGGCCTCTGACGCATCTGGACGAATGCAAAGAGATAAAGGACGGTTATGCATGTGTCCGTCAAACACTACTCTAATGCATAATAGTGTTTTCGCCATGGCCCCAAAAATTTACAACAAATTACCCAAAAACATAAAGGAGGCAAACGTAACTACTTTTAAACAGGCACTAAGAAAACTACTGAACGCAAAATGTTATTATGACGTAAAGTACTTTCTTGAAGATAAATTGTAATTTAATTTTATTCATTCAAATTCAGTATACAGTATTTAAACTCTTTGACATGAGCATGTGACATAATGTACTAATTGTGATTATTATTTTAATAGATCTAGTCGACATTTACTATAATTATAACAATCTCCTTATTTCCTTTTTGACATTATTAAATTTCTGATATTTACCCAATAACTTATTAATGCAATTAAAATATTATGAATGCTCTCTATTGAAATGTTGCATGTATAAATATTACCTAAATATTTGCACACCTTGAAGAGGTTGTAATACAGCGGACCTTTACATTTAATGAAATGTATCTTGTACAAGCTTTCTGTAACCTGTGTTATGCAAATAAAATGATTTGATTTGATTTGATTTGATTTGATTTTAAACATAAACTGGTGGTGCTAGCATCTCAGCTTAACCCTTCGGGGATATAGGCATGAGTTATATGTTATATGTTATGTAAATATTTCTTTGTTTACAGTTCAAAGAGCTTTTCGGAGAATACCGCGGAGCTTCAATAGCGTTGGACACAATCGCACTAAACGCGGCGTGGGTTCAACGGGCTGATAGCGACCTCATGCGGTACTTCACCGCTTTGGGACAACATTGACTCATTACCCACAAGTAAACTAGAACAATAGGGAGTGTTAGTGTGCGTGTGATTGCGGGGCAACTGCGTCACGACTGCGTGACGACTGCGTCGCGACTGCGTGGCGACTGCGTGGCGACTGCGTTATATTTGCGTGATGGATATAACCCCCAGTATAAGTATAATGAAGATTTAAAGTAAATATTTTTTCGTGTGTTGAGAAGAGTTTTGTTATAGTAATTAGATCTCCTTGAGAGAGAACGCGAGGGCTTTGCAGGAAGAGGGTGTGATGAAGAGGAGTTCCATCTATCGGTCAGTAGTAGAACTAATTACCAGAAAGGTCACTTTAAATCAGGCTGAAAAGCGCTCGAGCGGTTTAAGTGTTAATTAAATATTACACTTATTCCAAGAACAAGAAGCTTCAGTCTTATCATACTACTGCATAGTATTTTCAGCCTTGTCTAAAACGAAAACAGTTAGCAATTTCCGCCTGATTTGAATTGACCTTAAGACCTGTGATTACGTCTGGATAGCCTTTAAGAGTCACAAAGCACAATTACAAAGGCCACCTTCTCTCTGTAATAGCCATTGGAGGGCATCAGCAGCGCATCAAGAAAGATTTTTTTAACTGTATAGTATTAAAATATATCATTTATTATAAGTACATTATAATGACATAATAAAATATGTTATTTAATCCATTAATGCCAACTATTCTATTAGCCATTATATTTTTAAATACCACTGCGTTGCGACGTGGCAACTGCGTCGTATCTGCGTGGCAACTGCGGAGCGATGGCGGTGCAATATCATAATTAGTTAAAGCTTGTATATGAATATATTAGTAATTAATATTTCGTCCGATCAAATTGCATATTGATATATCTTTACAAGCTGCCTGTAAGCCAAGATAGAAATAGTTTTACATAGAAATATAATCAGTATTAAAAAATATGTAAAAAATACATTCACTAAGTTATTTGCGCACAGAATAATTAATTTATTGACGAGGGTAGATGATTGTATGGCAACACTTGTACGCAAAATTAGAAATTGGCAACATTGTACGGAAACATATTGAAGTACGTGTTATATGACGGAAATGTATAATTTAAAAAATATATAATGGGTGGGAGGAAGGGGGGGAACTCTGGCATAAAAATAAAGTTATTGGCAGCCCCGAAGACATTGTCAAAATAATTTCAATTGCTTTTTAAATGCAAAAAATATATTACATGCGTACAATCTTATAATTGGTGGTGTATATTTTAGAATGGTAACAATTTATCACTCATTTCTACTTCTAGATGAATTATATAAAAGAAAAGATAGGCGTTGAAAATTAAAAAAAAAAGTGGTATGATTGTAAAAAAAAATTCTTGTCATGAATGTTTAAAAAAAAGAAAAGGTTTTTTACACATTGGGTCCGAACTGGCTGGTAATAGGTGTTTATTATACAAGTATGTGAATAGAAGTGAAGGCCAATTCAATAAATATATGTTCTAAATTCAATTTGGATCTAATTTCAATCTCCCAAATGTCAAAAAACTATCAAACTTTCAATGTTCTTTCTTGTAAATTATGAAAAGGGGGACATACGTATCTTTACACAAAACTTACGCGTTAGAAGGTAACAGAATATATTATATACGAACTGTGGAACGTTTTTTTTATAAACGATTATCAATTTTGACAGAAATGCAATAGTTTTAATGCATTAGTTTTGCAGGATATCACTATCACCCAGTTTCCGAAAGGCTGATCAAAGCTAAAATTAACTAATTAACTGTTAAATCTCTTGTCAAGTAGCAATTGGGTTGCTAGTAGCATGATTAAATAGTTTAGTTTGATCATCGTGTCTTGATTTGACGGGCCTTTCAGAAACCGGCGGTAAAAAGTCACTGCTACTGACATTTTAAATTCAGTAAAGGCTGTGTGTCTATTTACGCAAGTAATATTATTGTATGGTTATTGTTATTTGGTAGAGTGAGATTACACCCTGAATTTGGAACAAATTTTTATAAAAAGATTTGGCCTTCACACTTTATGCACTCTTAATATTATTGAATGATTTTCGTCAGTAGGTAATTTTTGACAATCAATGTAAATATTTCAAGTAAGACCAAAAAAAGAAAAAATAATACACTATTTTTCTAAAATTTAGATTTTACAAAACGATTATCATTTTCTCATCCGACCAGTAATGTTGCAAATGAAAAAAAATGAACGCATTGGTGTTGTCGTATTAAAAAATATAGTAGTACATAGATATATTGTAACTAGATCAGAAGAATACAGTAATCTTATATTAAAATGAGATTCTTTAGGTTTTGTGAAATGAAGGCAAGTTGACGTGTCCAATATTGTATAAAAAATTTATCATGATTTTCAAAGTGTGCGGGAAACCTCGGAACTTACCGATGAGATGTATAATATGTTGGATTTAAACCTTGAACTTGAACTAAAACCACACTGTGTTCCAACACATTGACCCGCATGGCCGGGGAACATAGTGTGCCCTAGTAAACATGTCCCTGAAACACCTATACGCCTCAACCATTAACATTAATGTCCCTGGTCCCAGTTACCATACAAACATCTATGGCAGTCGTTACGGGTAGTTGGAGCCCTCAAGCCCCAACCAGTCTAAATTGGAACTTCGATATTACCATTGGTCATTGGACCATTGGTTGTGGAGGTCAGATGGCAGTCGCTTCACGGAAAATATCGAAGTTCAGCCGCATCACAGTTAGACTGGAAAGCCGACTCCAACTGAGTTGGGAAAAAGGTTCAGAGAATGACATAATTATTATAGACTATTAAAACCCCCTACCCCTTCCTTCTCTTCCCCTTGCTTACCCCAGCGCTTGTAAATGGTACCACTACTTTTTGAGTACTCATTTTGAATTTTAATATAAGATTATTGGAATCAAGTAAGAGTGGACATAGAATGACGTGGAGTATTATTGGTAAATGTCTATGTAAACTTTTTGTCTAGTCAGTAATTTACATGTTTAATATGGGCGCATATAGACGGTAAATAAATATTGCAATCCAGTATCATGATCCAATCATTTAAGCACGAATCGCGTTTACACATAAATATTAAGTATGGCGTCTGGATCGAAAGGATCGCGATATAATATTGATTGTCTATAGGTACACGTCCTATAACTTCTGCATTTTTATAACTATTATGGTTTTTATATTAATTTAACAGTAGTATTATAAGTCATCCATGTATGTACCTCATTTATGATAGGTTTAGGATTAAGTTTTATAAATATAAGTGAAGACAATCTAGAAAATATACCCAAATTATTTAACACTAGCTGTTGCTGGCGGCTTCACTCGCATGGCTGTCAGTTATCGCGCAATGCAATATAGCCTATGTTACTCAGGACGAATGTAGCTTTGAGGAACGGGATGTGATGTCCCTCCAACACAAAGGGAGGATCCTCCGACCAGGCAAGGTGATCGCGCCTGGCGGGCCGAAGCCCTTAACGGTTGTCGTTGGGTTGTTGTATATATACTGTACTAGCGAGAGAACTTCATTTTCGCGATGCAGGATCGTTGTGACGTAGTAGTGACGTCGTAGTTAGTTACGTAGTAGTTACTCGTCCTGTCGCTAGATGGCGCTGGGTACATGTGGTATCGCCACATCACTCCCCTCCAAGATCGGAGGTTGATTGTGTTGAGTCAGCTGTCTTCTTAGCTCTCTTGAGGCGAGGCGAATCCTCGGTGAGTTGAGGTGAGTCCTCGGCAGTGTCGGGGCGAATGCTGCGTAGACGGGAGAGGTGTTCTCTTCGTGGACCGTAAGTGCAGTGTACTGTGCGCCTTAGATGCAGGCGTGGCCGAAGGTAACCAGGCTGCAGCGGTCGCTGCATGCTATGGTAGCCTTGTAATGGCCGAAGTGCTGGATGGCGAAGACGCTTATGCGGAAGAAGTGAATTGGATGGTGGCGATGAGAATGCTGCTGTTATTGCTCAGCGAAGGTTACGTGTTTGGATCACGTCGGGGTCACCAATTTGGAGGAACGGGATGTGATGTCCCTCCAACACAAAGGGAGGATCCTCCGACCAGGCAAGGTGATCGCGCCTGGCGGGCCGCAGCCCTTAACGGTTGTCGTTGTTACGTATCGTAGTAGTGACGTCGTAGTTAGTTACGTAGAAGTTACTCGTCCTGTCGCTAGATGGCGCTGGGTACATGTGGTATCGCCACAAGTGAAAGAATTTTTGATATCGGCATATGAACTTTTGATTTTTTTTATTGCAAACATACACATACAAACATACAATTTTTTCCTCTTTATAATATTAGTGCAGACTTTACATACACAAAAAGCCACGGTAGCCTAGTGGTATGGGTAATTGACTGCTGAGACAATGTCTCGGGTTCGATCCCAGGTTACCATGGCACACACCAATGACTTCTCGATGCTTTTCGAGGTTATGTGTGTATTTATCGTAGGCTTACAAGTGCCCGGTTAATGGCAATAGGCTCGCCACCTGTTACATTGGGACCTAAACATAAACTGGCGAAATGTGGGTGCTAGCACCTCTACCTATCCCTTCGGGGATAAAGGCATGAGTTTATGTTATGTTACGTTATACATACACACACAAAAAGGTATAACAACATCAAAAAACTATGTCTTCAAGTCGCACTAGTAGTTTTTGAGATTAGCGCGTTCAACCAAACATACAAACTCTTTAATCTCTATACACTAATATAGATTTTCTGGATTGTCTAACACTGATCTCAATAAAATAAAAAAATGATCTCAATGTTTGTAATTTTTAATCTATATTATGTTATGTCTATGTAATGAAAGGAATTATTTTTAAAGCCTTATATTATGGCACTTAATAAAAAAAACAATACTTTTTATATATACCCTCCATTATCTGTAAAAATAGTAAATGATTATGTTTTTTTTATTCTAATTCATTAATATTTAGTGTTAGATACTTAAACTTTTTACTTTTTTAGTGGGCAAAGTGCGTATATAGCGTAGCAGATGGCATTTGTCTTTCCTCTGCCGCACCATTAAGTCCTGGAATTCCTTACCGGCGCACGTGGTTCTAATGGTGTATAAGTAAGTCTTTTCAACGGCTTGTCGAAGCGAATATTGATATCTGCGCACTTTGCCTCTCGTAGGTTACAAAGACATGTATATTTTATATTTTAAGACTTGACTATGTGTAAAAATTTTGTATTCGCTTTTGTAATAAATTTTCCAATTGTACATATTTGGTGTTTTTTTTTCTTACTGAATTTTTGAGACAATGATTTGCGTGCCAATAGGCGTTGGATACGCAAGACCTTGCGAAGCGGAAGAGAGTTTTTTATATCCTCTTTTTTTAGCAGACAAGCACGCGGCCCACCTGCTGGAATGTGGTTACCGTAGCCTATAGACGTTTGCAATACCGGGAGCGTCAAATTCTTTCCTCACATTAGGTACATTGGTTGTAAGTGTTTATTAAAGAAATAAATATAAAAAATAATTTAAAGAGAAACAAAAACCCCGACTACGTAAAAACTAATTTAAAAAATTACGTGAAAAAGTTAAACTTAAATAAAAACTAAAAAGAAAGAAACAAGCCCAGTAGTTTAAAATTCATACAATACTCCCAGTCGGGGCCCATTCAAATATTAGGTACCAATCAAATCTTCTCAAGGGGCCCCGAGTGTGAGTATCAATAATTATTCGAAAGGATAACTGTTAAATCAAATTAATTACCAAAATAACACAAAGTAAATAAATATTCTAGGACAATCTACACAACGTCACCTAGACCCATGGTAAGCATAGCTTAACTAGCTTGTGTTACGGGTTCTAGAATGCGTATAAATATACTTAGATACTTTTTTTTTTGTAAATACATACATATTATACATAGAAACACCCAGACCAATGCAGATATTCATATTTAAGTACATAAATATTTGCATTGAGCGGGAATCGAACCCGCGCCTCCTGCGTAGCAGTCGCGTTCACTACCGCCACGCCACGGAGGTCGTCATCAAAGTAAAGTATAATATATAAAAATAATTGGTGCAGTACTCACGTGATGGTGAAGGTACTTACTATTCTCATCTATATTTATTCTGAAAATTTCAAACTCTCAAGACTGTTGTAAAAAACACAAGATCACTTATAGAAATAATCATTTGTGATACTTTGTCGCAAAAAGATTCGCTGCCGACGTGTTACTTCAAGGAAATATAAATATGCAACTGAAATAAAAATGGCGGGTCAATTTTAAATGCAGGTGGCGCCACTGATACCGGAAATGAGGTATCTTTAAGACTGAAATAGATGAAAATTGATTTCTCAAATGAAAGCTTTATCTAGTCATTTAATCACCAATTATATCTTATCGTAGCCATGCAACAACAGACCTCTCCGAATGTTGGGAATTTTTCTCCTACTGTTTCCTCATTGGACAGGCGGGTTGGTACAGGGTTTTAAAAAAAAATATATTTTCTAGTTTTCTACTTTTTTTCTAGTTTTCTAGTTAGTTTGGGTTTTATTTCTAGGTTTCCTTTTATCGTAATAATATATCGTCAGCGTTTTTTGTTACGCTTCTAGTGACACCCTTCGGATAAGTAAG
The DNA here is from genome assembly GCA_963691645.1 of Pelosia muscerda. Classification (NCBI taxonomy): domain Eukaryota; kingdom Metazoa; phylum Arthropoda; class Insecta; order Lepidoptera; family Erebidae; genus Pelosia; species Pelosia muscerda. The sequence goes on from OY829125.1 coordinate 3,576,397, forward strand.
TACCTACTAGTAATTTAATTAGGGAATTTAAAAGTTATAAACTTGGACTCGATTTTTAAACCGTTTGCTTGGTTCAAGTCCGTCATAACCTTCCCCGCTGAATTCGGTGAGGGGGTATCTATCAGGGTGATACCCTACCGGAAGCAGGCCACGGGGGATGCACAAAGTGTGTTTCCCCATATCCAGGAGCTAGATGGGAACACCATAGTTCCCACATTAGAAAAGGGGCTCATCTCCAAGAGTCCTCGGGTCTGCAGGGGTGCGAGTGATACGTCTTGTATAATCTCACCTCCGGCAATCAAAGAGAGACGGCGTGTGTTTTAGTCGGTTCGAGTCCGACATAACCTCTCTCACCGGCTTCGTTGGGATTGGTAGGTATACGTGGAGATTTCGCGCAAGCAAGAAAGGAGCGTTAAAGAGCAGCGGTTTTGCTTAGTCCTGGTAGATTTAGTACATTTTGCTTCTTTGACGTTTGGCCTCCCTGTGTGTGTGACGATTTTAACAATCAAAAATCTTGTAGCAATCTTGTCATATTGTTAAAGTTAATTGAGTAGCCATATGCAATCGTATTCGCTATATAAATTCAATTATGATTTCAATTATGTAACAATAATAGCATTGATTTTAATTTTATTGCGACCGTGAAATTTGAAAATGGAATGTAGCATTCGCAATCGAAAATTTTAAAATGAATGAAATTAAATTCACTTTTTATTGCGACATAATTTTTTATTAATATCAAAAGAAAATATTTTGGAAATGATTCCGTTACATTATTTGAATTTTATATTGGGTTTTATAATATTTGGTAAGTATATATTTTTTAATGTACTATGTAATAAATCTGCCTTGGGTACGTATTCAAGCTAGTGGAGGAACGGCTATTGCACTACAATAATAGTGAAATCTCAACATACTTCGAGCTTGAATTGGTTCAAAAAGTTTAAAAAAAATATTAAAAGAAACGGCAGCGCCATGCGAATCCCCAGTCTCTGGGGTTATTTTTGATTAGGGCAAGTTAATTTGACTTCACCCCGCCTGATGGTTAGCTGAAAGTCAAGTCTCAGGAAAGAGTGTCACCATTACAATCACGTAGAGTATTAAAATGGTGGCGCTCAGCTTGACGGCCTCATCAGATGCTTTTTCACACCCCGCTTAAAGGACCCGGGACTGTAGGAGGAAGGAAACACGTGCAGCTAGCGTGTTTCCTTCTTCCTACAGATCTAATGGTGCGGCAGAGGAAAGACTCACCGAACCGCTTGGTTCCTGATGGAATATTCTGCACCGTATGCGGGTGACATCTAAGCCCTGCACGTGTTGTCCTGTATAGGAAAGGAGAGGGTGGGATTACTTGGAAGAGCTCATTAGAGCATTCACGTCCCTAATAATCTCACCTCCAGCATCTAAAGACCCAAAACGGCGTGCGGTTTTAATCAGTTCCAATAATGACCACTGTTAATACTGATTATTTATCTATTTACAGCTCCATTAACAGAAACATACAATGTTTTTGTACTTGATAAAAAAGGGCACATCGCAGAACTCCAAAGTCCAATACACATAGATGCGGAAAACACCCCCAAAGAAATGAGAATAAGGTTACAGAAACAGTTGCAAGACTTCTTGGACAAAACCAAGAAAAGACAAGTCAAAGTTAAAAGAGATGAAATGTTATCTGACCATGATTCAACTAGATTAGCTAATAAATCTAGTCCAGTTGTATACAGTAATGGCAGATATATACTTGATTTTGACAATTTTGACATAAGAGAACTCAAAGTTGTCACAAAGAAACCTAATAAGCGACCGCTGTTTGATCCCGCTGAGAACTTCCGAGATTATTATGACTTTGTCAATGATAGGCTACAATCAAATAATCTAGCAAAACATAATTCTAAAAATTTAAGATCTACTGATTCCATATTTCGGAAACACAATGAACTACTGCTTGGAGGTACAAAAACTCGAACCGGCGATTCAGTAGAGGACATTGATATAAAGAAAAAATACGCTAAAAGGAGTTTTAAACGATTTAAAATTGTAAGTAACGATAAAAAAAAGAAAAAGCATAAGAGCAGTTATAAGAAAACTTCCAAAAAGAAAAAGAGAAATAAAAAATTTAGTTCTGAAGAACTTTCAACGTTTCAAAAAGATTCATTTGAAAGTATATCCGTGGAGAAAACCAAAAAGAAAAAAGTAAGTGAGGAATCCGATGAAAGTGACGATGGATTTTATTACCTTCAGGGCAATGAATTAGTGAAATTAAAATCTAAAAATGTTGACAGTGATCCTGAAAATTTTAGAAGAAGATTGCCTTATTTCATGCCTAAACGTTTCCATTGGAGCCCAAAAGATATAAAAAATTTGGGATATTTCTGGTTTAATGGACCAAAAGGGAAATATCCCGATCCTGTGCCACTGTATTAGTTTCAAATACTAGGAACAGGTGGTATTAATATTGGTTAATTATATTCGAAGTTACTGGCCACCATGGCTCTATATCTGTAAATAAAAAAAATAAAGAAAATTTTTTAAAGTGTGTATTTTATACGGAGTGCAAGTCTAATACTCCCGAAGCCAAAGGCCCCTGGTACACTATGTTAGGCGCAAAAATTATGATTTGGATTCATTTTAATTTTATACTGTTTAATGTACCAGGAGTACGCTACGGCGTGCGTTTTGATCGGTTGGAGTCCGACATAACCTCCCTAACCGGCTCCGGCGGGGGAGGTATCCGTGGGGATTTTTCGCACGATAAAAAAGTAGTGCCGTATTTAGGTACTCTGCGCACTTTGGCACATTATCCCCATACGGTGCACACACTTAGGCCATCAGTTGCCGAGGGTGAGGTAGGTACAGTCTTTGCCTAGGGCACGGGCCCTGGGCACACAAGACTTTAGAGGCCCTTTCTTTAGAGTTTTAAATTTCTCTTAAGTTGATGCGTGTGAAATTATCTCTTTTTGGGGGGCCCACCTGAGGCCCTGGGCACGTGCCCCGAGTGTAAAGACGGCGTTGTAAACAGTGGACCGACTAAAACGCACGCCACCTTGGATTTTTGGTCAAGACATGCCACTCGCACTCCGACAGACCCATAAACATTGGATCTGAGTACGGAAGCTTCACCTTAAATAAAAGACGATATAATTTCATAAACTTTATTTATCATTATAAAGATTTATGTGCTTTAAAATAATTTAGTTGTCTTTATAATTAAGTATATACATTAATTAATATATAAGGTAGGTACATTACCTATATTTTGAAGCATTTATTGGGAGTTCCGATTTCATAGCGAATATTTTATAGTACTTAGTTTGAAGACAGACGTCGAATATCACTTATTCATTATTTTTGAATGCCTAGTGTTAGTTTTTTCTTCTCATTCTTAGGTAGGTACATACTTATGGCAGCTCAAACAAAACTTGAGTTGACAACACTGGCGTTCCGCACATACCTACGACTCAAGCACAAGGCTTTCCTATGTATTACTCTACTCTATGCACAAGGAATACATAATAGAAATAGTGGGATACACCCGGCATTCGGAGTCAAACTGAATGAAACGCGAAACGGGAATTGCGAAATTAGAGTCGCCGTAAATCGAGATTCGCGCGCAGCTCTTAAAAAGTTTCGACAAGATGGCGGATGCCGCGCATTCGTCTAGAAATGGAAAAAAACTATAGTCGCGTAATGTACGAGCTTCGGTCAACTCAAGTTTTTTTGTTACCTAATGAACGGCTTCACTATATCTGATGGCACACATGGCGGGTGTACCTACTAATCTTGTTATATTTTTATATTAAGATGTACAATTTTTTCAAACTTAAGTACAATTTTATCAGTTTAAGTTCATTTTTTGGTACTTAGTACAATAATTTACCTGTACCAGCTAATTTGACTCTAATCTATACCCAATAAGACTCAATTCGCAGTTGAAGTCAACCAATTTCGAAATCTATCAATTCCGTAATACAATTCCAAGTCGCCGAAGTTGTCTATCTAACTCGACAAAAACGTAAATAAGTCATTTCATTTTTTCTTATGCGCCTTTCATGTTTTTTTTTCCTCTCGAAATAGATGCCTAGTACTAGATCGCGGTAGGCTAGTATTATGGGTACCTAATGGACTGCTGAGACGTGGTCTCGGGTTCGATACCAGCTATATATTATAATCTATAGATCCCAGGTTTTACCATGGCACACACCAATGACTTTTCGAAGTTATATGTGTATTTATCGCAGATTTATAAGTGCCCGGGTAATGGCAATAGGCTCACCACCTATTACATTGGGACCTGAACATAAACTGGTGAAATGTGGGTGCTAGCACCTCTGCCTACCACTTCGTGGATATAGGCGTGAGTTTATAAGATGATATAATACCTACTAGAGTGTTGCCCGTCTCTCGTCCCTGGTGTTGCACACGTCCTTAATGAAGTCCATGATTGACAGATTTAAAATTGTTTTAGAAACCACATTTTATTTTTCATAGCTGCAACTTTTTGTATCAAAATCAATTCATACCACGTTCAAATAAAATCGACGAAAAAATGTAAAATAAAAAAGCAAAACGTCCAAAATAATATTATATTCAATTCGAATAACAACGAAAAAATATTAACATAATATAATAATAATATATTTCGAATAAAACTCATTTAAAATATTACAAGTAGGAATCTAATACACTTATTTAAATTTACATTTTATTTCGAAGGTTAGAATTTTATCAATTAACTAACTATTTTCAATATCATTTTTAAATAAGTTGGTTTTGATTCGCTAAAGTATTTTTCTCGACTTTAATTTTAAATCACGTGTTATGCAAATGGTTAAGAACTATATCACAAGCTAGGAAAGCAGTCTAGAACTAAACTACGAAAAACAGAATTAGTCAAGAGTTAAAGAACATAGCAAGTGATTCTAATATGGACTAGGGAACAGTAAACCTGGGTTGCACGATCGTACTTTAACATTAACAGTGCAGTTGAAGTACCGGTCAGGTATAAAACAGGTTGCACCATTTGACAATTGTTAAAATCACGTCATAACTGGACGCTAACTGTAACCGGCCACGCTCAAACGTCAAATTCTATCAAAAAGATAACGATAACAGAGCTACTAAATACTCTGGTGCAACACATTTAGCCAAACCATTAGAATCAATGTTACTGTTACTGTTAAATTTGACGGAATCATTAACTTTAACAGGTAATTGGAGCAACTAAGCCTTAGTATACAGTTAATTTGGTTGTTCGGCTATGAACATTGTTCAATACGGATAGTAGCTTGCCGACTTGGATGATGACAATGATGATGATGATTATGATGATAATGATAATGATGATGATGATGATGATGATGATGATGATGATGATGATGATGATGATAATGATGATGATAAAAACATAAAACCCCAAACATAATCAAATGAAAACCACGTACGGTATGCGATTTAAAATATCTATTTATTTGGAATTTAGTTAAAATCAAAACCAACTACAATTCTAACCTTCAAAATTAAAAACAAAAAAATATTCTCTACAAAAACAGGAATAATACTTCAAGATGGCAATATCGTATTTTAGTGGAACTAAAGATTTTATATTTGTAGATTATTTTCTTATTGGCAACATTTATTTAATATCTAATGGTGTGTCCACACTTATGAATATTGTCTTATAGATGCTAGAATGCAGATAAACATATTTTTCCGTTTGGTATTCAATTAAAGGTAAATAATCTTGAAAAAGGTAGACAGAAATAAATTGGATGCGGAGGGCGGAGAATAGGGAGTAGTGGAGCATATTAGAAGAGTCCTTTGTCCAACAGTGGACTACAATAGACTTATTGGTCAAATCTTGAAATGACTCTTAATATTTTTCATTTAAAAACTCAAATTAATCTAAGAGTAAATCTCCAGATGCCTTTTCACGCCCCGCTTAAAGGACCCGGGACTGTAGGAAGAATTCCTTCTTCCACGTGAGCTTGTAATATAACTCAACTGTTGGTCAGTCAAATACTTATAACTCATTAATTTCATTGAATTGGATAAAAGTTTCTAGCAAGTACAGTCCACGACAAAAGTAGTTCAACAAATTTTAATACATTGATCACTTTAGTTCTCAAACCTTTATGAATATATTTAGTTTATTCTCTAAAGACGACAAAAATATTTATACATTTGTTAATTGATTAATTTCAATGTAAATGTCGTTTGTATGTTTGTTAGCTTTCAGCCACTTCTGACGGCGACTGTACGTTATATATTTTATTTTAGGAAGATTGCGATATTTCTTTCTTGTATGTATATGCGTGAATTCAATATAAATGTATTGCTGTTCGTTAGTCTCGCTAAAACTCAAAAACGGCTGGACCGATTTGGCTAATTTTCATTTATTTGTGGTATTTGTGAAAGTCCAGAGAAGATTTCAAAGGTGAATAAATATGAAAATACTCGGCAGCGAGAACGGGATCATAAGTCACGCGGGCGGAGCCGGTGGCATTTTATTTTCAAACAAAATTGTTTGATATATGGTTTTTATGTTAAATATATCAAAAGAGACATCAAGATTTCTTACCTTTAGTTAAGAATTTAACCAAACGGAAAGTACTCGAACCTAATCAAAAAATATCTCAAACCAACGAAAATCGTGCATTAGGCACGCAGGTAACACATAAATATAAGAGTCTTTGGTTTAGAATTTATATTAATTATTATTTTTTACTACGAAAATATAGGGTATCCCTCCTCCTCGATTTTTTTGTTTTACCGTTTGATTTTATAGTGCTTTCGGAAAAAAAGATTTTGGTCACAGTTTCGATAGTAAAATCATAAGGAAGTCCTAATTTGGCGAAAAAAAAATTTTTTTTTACACGTCCCAAACATTTTTCTGTTCACCTGTACATTATTGCCATACATAAAGTATTTTTTTTTCTTTCAAAATCAAATTTCCAGTAGATTTTGCTACCGAAACTGTGTGTGAATCAAAATATTCTTTTTCCGAAACCACTATAAAATCACCGTGTATAATAGTATTATTTAGTAACAGAAATATGTGCGAACCGAATGTTTTTTAAACAGTAAATATTAGATAAGAAAGTGGTCTAATTAGTGACGGATTTGCAGTCTCGGCCGCCCTAGGTCTCAAGCCATCAGCCGTCCCTTTCTCGGCTTCCATGATGGGTACATAATGGTATTACTATAAGATCAACTTTTGTCTAAAATATATTTAGAAATTTGATTCCCGCGCCAAACACCTTTGCACGTCCGCGTTATGTGGTGTTTTTCTAATTTTCTATTTTTCTATGACACGTCAATTTGACTTCACCTCGCCTGATGTTAAGCTGAAGGCAAAGTCTCATGACAAAGGGTCACTATTCGCGCGCAGCGAACGAAAAGGCAGAAGATTAGGTATTTTAACACGTTTGGGGCCACCCCTAAATCTGGCCACCCTAGGCCTACCGGGCTTTAGGGCAAATCCGCCACTGGGTCTAATGTATTCAAAATATATAACCAGATAGGGTTCGCTAACTGTTAAAAGAAATAAATGGATTAGGGTTTCAGCGCAATAGCGACCTTTTCTAACCGTGACTGAACTGAATGAAAACCTTAAGCCGCGTCTACATTTGCGTAACATTTTACCGTGACTGTATCAAAAGTGCGTGTCCATAGCGTATTGCACTGAGCGGTAATCGATGCCACTACCGCCATGCCACAGAGTTGCACAACTTGCCTAGTGAACACTATACATTAACCGTCATTTAATTAAAAGTAAAGAATAATTTTACCTTTTATCTTTTCCTATCTTTGGTTTCGACACAAATCTAGGATAGTTGGAAGCATTAGTGAATAAATATACCCTCAATATACCTTTTATATAGCCCATTTTAGTCCTTCACCTTACACTAACCTTCCCATTTCCACCCAAAAAAGTATTGCTACAAATAAAATTGTGTTTGCAACATATAGGTATGTTGTCGGGAGATGCCCACTTGTGTAATGTCGTAATTTTGGACTTTTGTTATATGGTAAGGCCTCAATCACAAGACATATCTCGAAAAAGTAAATGAAAATAAATAATGCAAGCTTTGTCGTGTTGTGGGACCTATTACTGGTAAAGCAAGGACATGTTTTCGAAACGATTCAAAGTACCCCGACACGACAACGCTTGAATTGTTATTTATAACATCTTCGAGTTAGGTCCTTTTGGTGTTAGGGTTTTTTAAAATTTTCAAATGACAATTTTGATTTTATACTTTTTTAAATGAATCTATTAGTCAAGCCCTTTCATTTGATATCTATTGAGAGAGTTGTGAAAATATATTTCGTTTAAAAACACCGCGTGAACAAGGCCTAAGTTGTCAATATAATTTTTTTCTATAAACTCGATAAAGAACCAATGACACACCTCTGCCCAACCCCTTTTATTATCACTGCGTGAATTTTATATAGCGTATACAATTTTTAAGAATATATTTTTTAATAGTACACCTTCGTACGGCACCTTACATTTTAGTTCTCAGGAAACTAGATAGATGGCGGTTATAGTACAATATTTTTTTAAATTAGTTCCACGAAAACTCGAGAGATGGCAATAGCATACTTATAATATTCAGCCTATAAATTAGTTCCAAGGAATCACGAGGGTGGCGGTAGCATGTCTAAATAATTTAGAAATTAATTTGAAAAAAGAATGTTGAGAATGAATTTCACAATTTTTTTTTGCTGATTGTAAATGTTTTGCTATCATATATTATTTTGGTTCAAGTTTTAATAATTTAACGAGAACTACAGCCAGCAAAAAAACCTATTGACTGATATTTTGTGCTATCAATCGTCTTGGTTTTAAAAAATCAAAGCAATATAATTATTACACCTACTCCATTAGCTTTTCCATAACAAATATTTTATGAACTAGGAACCAAATTTTGACAATTATTTTAAGAAGTTCTGAAGCAAAATTCTATTGTTAATATCGCCAGAGTAATTTATTATTCGCTGCCTCAAGAGTGTACATGCATGCAGACAATTGTTTTGTGCAAATATGGTACAAAACAGCTTTTAAGTCGTGCAAAAATACATACAATTGGGTGCGAATCGTATGTATTTTTTACTCCCATATATAATACGGACATGGCGGCGGATGGTCTTAGGTGAAGTTGAGTATTTAGCAAAATTGTCCGAAATGACATCAAATTATTTCACAGCACAATATTTTTCCTTTCCACTGTCAATGTCGTTCGGACCTTTCGTAATTGGACCGTGGAGTAATTTTTTTTAATAAATTTTACATTTTTTAACATACTACCGCCATAACAAAGACTAAATAATAATAATAATAATTGGTCAATGTAATTTAACTAAAGTTATTTATCAGCGAAGCTTATAAACATTTTACATTTTTTTTATTAAATATTTTCTTTACATAATATTTAATTTACAAATTGTAACTTTATAATTACAATAAGGTAAACCGAAGCATCTATTTTTTTAATATTTATTATGTAAAGGAAAGTTTTGACTATTTGAATACTACATAAAACCAGGGTTTACAATTTTGTAAAGGAGACGTAACTTTTCCAAATTTTTTTTACATATTTGTGAAGTTCAAAAGTTTACAACATTATTTTTTTTTCTTCATTACAATGGAAACCGAGTTACCTTATTGTAATTACAAAGTAATGCAAGCCCAATTAATAGGAATAACACGGATCACATTCGAAATATAAATATCAACCCGCACAAATTTGATTCTTTTATTATTATTATTTATTATAAAGGTTAAGTTTTGACCTATAAGGTTATAAAGGAACTAATTCACTTACATATAATTTATATGTAGTAATAAATTCCATCAGTATTTTAGCCAAAAAGGACCAAAAACATTTTTTCACGCCCTAAAGGGTGAAAAAAAAAACTTACGATCAAAACTGTACCTTACTAATCACTCATGCAAAAATACTCAAATTTCACAGGTTTATTTTTTTTTACTATTTTTCTAAACTGGCAACTCAGTCTTTTTGGTAGAATATCCAGTTTAATAGCGCTTGCAACACCATTGCTAGAACGAACCCTCCGAAGAGGTCCCATGAGTGTGATGAAGAAGGCATCCTGCCTATATTGTGGTGCCTAGAGGCTGATGCTGCCCTCTGACCTTCGCTGATCACTTCAACCGTCTTCGCGAGCCTCTCAATCGCTAAAGTTTGGTCTCTTAAAGCCGAGTCGATGGCGAAAAGGGTCTGTTTTAAATTTCTCCTGAAAAAAAAATCAATATACAAATTAGTAAGAAATAAACTGACAGATAAGGGAGGCTACACATCAAAGCAGTACTCGTTGTGCATATACCGTCTCAATTGAGCAGTTCAACTGGGGAAGTACCTCCGCCCTGTAGGGCAGAACACAAGGTTATTATTATCCGTGATATTCTGTAAAATATTATGGATAATAATAACCTTGTGTTGTGTTGCCGGCGATGAGCGGGGTAACCAGAGCTCACTGGACAGTTGTTATGCTATCAATGGGAATTAAATTTGTCTGTTTCGGTTTCCGAAGCTCTCTTAACCATCATCATCCCCCCCCCTCCCCCCTCTCTACGTTACCTCTACAAGAATGTTTCTACGGGTTCAAGAGTATGACGCCTTGGTGTTGCAAACGTCCATAGGCGACAGTAACTCATTCGGTGGGCCGTGTGCTTGTCAGTTACCTAGGTGGTATAGGCTGCTTTGATGTGTGGCCTCTCTTACAAAAATAGTTAGATAAATTATATGACGTCGCATTTGTCACAAATTATGATGTGTTCTATAAAGGAATTATTCCCAGTTCCCAGTAGTCCCCTCTAGCTCTGTCCCCCGGGATGACAATTTGTGCCGACTGTTACCTTTGAAAACTGACAAGAGGGGACATATGTTGTTATACTGCACCCCGCCCCCCCCTGGGTGACAACTGAGAAACAGACTTCCTATTTGTCCCCTCTTGTTAGCTTTCAAAGGCACAAATTGTCACCCCCAGTATCAACTGGGAAAAAAATTGCCAGCTGTCACCCCGGGGGACAGTGTTAGAGGGGACTGCTTGGAATAATTCCTATAAAGTCGTAGTACATAATTTTCTTCTATCATCAATAGTTTTCATAGAGCACGCGATGTAAGCAAGTATAAAGTGCTTTTTTGTTAGGCTGTTTTTAAGGGGACGTAGTAAGATTTCCCGAAGAGCGAAACCTATGTTCGTGCCCTCTCCGTGAGTAGCGGCGCTGCCGTGAAACACATTACTACACAACCATGGTAACTCAAAAATGCCGTCGATTCGACAGAAGGTGCTTTTTTACGCCTGATGTTACGTTATTGGAGTTTTAGTAATGTACACATTTGAATACAACTGCGCAAGCCTAAGTTTGTGCAAATACACACTAATGAAATTTGCACACTTCCAACACACGCTACAATATACTTGCGCAAACCTAAATTTGCGCAAGTATATTGTACGTTTGACGTACATTTTTTATACTAGCACTGTAGAATTTAGGAAGATTGAAATTGGTTACTTAACTGTTTTACTTAAATTAATTACTTTTTACGAAACGTTAAAATAATATATGAAACATGACACATAAATGACAATGAGGTCGTGTCTCCCTTAGGAGACAAGGAGATGTAGCTAATGATTGTAACTTTCATAAACGAGGGGATGTAAAACAAATTTATCAAATATTTTTTGTGGTTTGTCTCCGTTGTCACCCTAAGGGAGACATAGCCCCGTCGCCAAAGAAACATTCCAAGATTACAATTTACATACTATAACATTAAAAGTATTAAACTAAACAATACAGAGAGATTTTCAAACATTACCATACAAATTCTATTTAAATACAAATAAAATACCAAGTATCTTACTTCTGTTAGATAGCAAAATGTTCCATTGGTTTGAATTTTGCTTACTGATCTATAAAATGTTGTTGATATTGACGTTTTGTAAGTACCGTTTATTGGTCTATACAGAATAAATTATTTTTGATTTGATTTGATTTGATTGCGACCCCGGCCTGAGAAGACTCCTTTTTTTAGTATATTTACAAACATTTACTAAGTCATAGTTTCCTCTAATATACTCTAAGCTTGCCCTTTATATGAGATTTACCCTTATAGAATACATTAAAACAACATACAAAGATATGCTACACAACACCTACATACATACAAACTCATACATACGTAGCTTTCCCCTGGGGGCTTCGAAATCCGTCTGGATAATCAGGCAGGGATTCTCTTAAGAAGTGTCTGTGGAAATACTTACGTAGTCATTTAAGGCTGTGCTTTTATTCAGGCGGTGCCATTTTGTGGTGGCAGCCATCTTGTATTTAAAATTTCTAATAGTGTATTGTGACTAGTGAAATCGTTTTGTTTGACACAATGAGGGATTTGTGAAAAAATATGGAATCCGCCATTTTGTGGTGGCAGACATCTTGGATTTTAAATTTCTAATAGTGTAATTGTATTCTACTAGTAAAATCCCTTCGTTTGACACTCATATTGAGGTATTTGTGACAAAATATGGAATATTTTGTGAAGGTAGCCACCTTGGATTTAAAATTTTCTAATAGTGTATTGTATTCTATTAGTGAAATCCTTTCGTTTGACACCGACATTGAGGGATTTGTGAAAAAATATGTGATCCGCCATTTTGTGGTGGCAGCCATATTGGATTTAAAATTTCTAATAGTGTATTGTATTCTACTAGCGAAATCCTTTCGTTTGACACATATTGAGGGATTTGTGAAAAAATATGGAATATTTTGTGAAGGTAGCCATCTTGGATTTAAAATTTCTAATAGTGTAAATGTATTCTACTACTGAAATCCTTTCGTTTGACACACATATTGAGGGATTCGTGACAAAATATGGAATCCGCCATTTTGTGGTGGCAGCCATCTTGAATTTAATATTTTTAATAGTGTATGGTATTCTACTAGTGAAATCCTTGCGTTTGACATCCACATTGAGGGATTTGAGAAAAAATATGGAATCCGCCATTTTGTGGTGGCAACCAACTTGAATTTAATATTTTTAATAGTGTATTGTATTCTACTAGTCAAATCCTTTCGTTTGACACCCATATTGCAGGATGTGTAAAAAAATATGGAATCCGCCAGTTTGTGGCGTCGGTCATCTTGGACTCATTTTTTCAAACGAATAAAACTAGATCAATCGAACTAGATATAGATCATTTTTAGTATTATTTTCTTCACAAGTATGTTGTAAAATGTCGTATGAGACACGTGTGTATTGGTGATTACCAATTTCGGCTGTTCTACGGCCTCAATAGGGCCTTAACATTAATCATCAACTTTACACACTCGTACTATAATATACTAATTAATGCATATTTTTATACCGCGGTAGCCTCATGGTATGGGTAATGGAATGCTGAGACGAAGTCTCGGGTTCGATCCCAGGTTTTACCATGGCACACACTAATAACTTTTCGATGCTTTTCGAAGTTATGTGTGTATTTATCGCAAGTTTATAAGTGCGCGGTTAATGGTAATAGACTCGCCACCTATTACATTGGGACCTAAACATAAACTGGCGAAATGTGGGCGCTAGCATGGCAAGGCGTGAGTTTATGTTATGTTATGTATATTTTTTCAGTCAAAACTAAGATTTTAAGTACCTACTTTCGTAAACGGACAAGTTAATCAATATCCCTATTCACACAATTTTATTCTTTCTTTGAACTCTAGTCTACAATAGATACTTACGTGGAAGCTTTAGATCTTCGCGCCAGTTCATCATGGCTGTCCGAGTCCGAGGGTCGGAGGTCCCTTCTCGTGTCCAAGGACGGTCGGCCGCTGACAGGACTCTCCATGAGAGACTTCACCACGAAGTCTTCTTCATACTCTATGACTTCCTCCGGTTGCCAGGGACTGTGGGGAGAATTGATGTTAAATTTGGAAAGTAGACATCCTCAAATGGATAACTCTAGTAAGAATAGTTTTTTTATTTATTATTATTTATTAAATTTTATAGGATTCATGCTTATATAATTGATTCGTTCGCCAAAAGGCGTTCGTTCATACTCATACATAAATATACTAAATACTTATATCTAATCTAAATCTCTAATTGTACCCATACGGCAATAAGCCTGGAATACGGCAATAGGCTCATACCCTGCTCACCGAAACATAGTTGGTTCTAAATAAATATAAAAATGAAAAAACACCCGACACAAAAAACTCATCGAAAATATAAAAATAGTTCATGAGTTGTCATGTCGGGGAGGCTCTAACTGGTGAATTGTGTATATCTGTCTGGGGCAATGTAACTCCAAAACGGATAAACCAATTTCGATGTAGTTTTTTTTGTTTGAAAGCAGAATTAGTCGGTAGTGTTATTAGCAATATCAGAGCCAATGCAATGTATAGAAATCTAACGGATCTATTGAGATTTATGAATATTGCACCGCTCCTTTGGATGGTAGCGTAATGATTAATAGCCTAAGTTACTCCTACATATTGTAGCTTTTTAAAGGTGAAAGAATTATTGAAATCAGTCCAGTAGTTTCAGAGACGATTCGTTACAAACAAAAAAATCTTTCCTCTTCATAATATTACAGTAAATAGTGTATATTAGGAAGTCAAACTTACCCAGCATTCAAGTGATTATACTTCCATCCTTGATCTATGACACCTGAAAAAAAAAGAGTTTTAAAATCACTACATAGTATAAAACAAAGTCGCGTTCTGTCCCTATTTTTCATGTCCTTATGTCCCTTTGTATGCTTAAATCTTTAAAACTACGCAACGGGTTTTGATGCGGTTTTTTTAATAGATAGAATGGTTAAAGAGGAAGGCTTCTCGAAAGAGACTTAAGACTCAAATACGGCTTGCGCATCAGTCGGTTCGAGTTCGATACATGACACCTGAGCGTAATGATATTAAGCCTATGTTACTCCTAGATGACGGGGGAAAGGGGTGAGGGGGGAGGGCGAGGGTGAGGTTATGACGGTACAGTAGGAAATCTCCGTGAGTAGCGGCGCTGCCGTGAAACAAATTACTACACCACGATGGCAACTCAAAAATGGCGTCGATGCGACAGAAGAAGTATGGATTTCTTTTATTGAGGATACGCTTACGTTTGACCACTGTCTCACCTGATGGTAAGCGACGATGTGATCAACGATGAATCACGCTTGTCTAGAAGTATTAGAATTTTCGAATTTTCGCACGATATAAATAAGTTCAGCTGCCTACCTTCTGGAGTGGTGACGTGCAGCTCCTTGTGGAAGAACCTCGGCACCCATGGCGCCACCATGTTCCTCGCTCGGGCGCGCTGAGCCTCCTCTATTATTGTCTTTTGCTCTGTCGCTGCCACCTGGGATAAAGGGATGACAACAGTATTTAGATAACTTTGATTCAAATTGGAACTTCGATATCGCCATTGGCCATTGGACTATTGGTTGTGGAGGTCACATGGCAGTCGCTTCACTGAAAATATCGAAGTTCAGCCGCATCACAGTTAGACTGGAAAGCCGACCCCAACTGATTTGGGAAAAGGTTCAGAGAATTAGATAACATAACATAAACTCACAACAATATCCCCGAAGGGATAGGCAGAGGTGCTAGCACTCACATTCCACCAGTTTATGTTTAGGTCCCAATGTAATAGGTGGCGAGCCCATTGCCATTAACCGGGCACTTATAAACCTGCGATAAATATGCACATAATTTCAAAAAGCATCGGAAAGTCATTGGTGTGTGCCATGGTGAAATCTGGGATCGAACCCGAGACCTCGTCTCAGCAGTCCATTACCCATACCACTAGGCTACCGCGGTATTTAGCGTTAAGTAGCGGGGTATTTAGATAAGTAAGCTTATAAATTAGGGCTGCGGTCTTAGAGAACTAACCAACGCCACACAACTAACTATAGGAGGCGCGGGTTCGATTCCCGCTCAGTGCAAATATTTATGTACTTGAATATGAATATCGGCATTGGTCTGGGTAAAGAGGAAAGATTTATTTTGTTTGTTTGTTTGATTGTAACGAAAAGGCTCCGAAATTACTGGACCGATTTCAATAACCCTTTCACCTATAAAAAGCTACAATATCTAGGAGTAACATAGGCTATAAGTATACCATCCAAGGGGTGGTATCCGTGAGGATTTTCGCACGTAAACATAGGAGTGTTACACTTCTAGAAGAACCAGAAGAGCTGTTGCCCGCGGCTCCGCCCGCGTGGATGTCGACTATCGCGTTGTACGACTCTACTCGATTCACTACTTGCCTCTCTATACTACTTCTCCTTGCTGTCATGACAATGGAAATAGTTATAGTATAGTCAACGTATTGTAATCTACCGAATCTATTAAGATTTGTGATTATTGCTCCGCTCCCTTGGATGGTAACGTGACGATATTTAGTCTATGCTACTCCTAGATATATAACTTTTTATAGGTGAAAGAATTATAGAAATCGGTTCAGTACCGCGTAAAATGGGGTGAATAGGGATAGAAGGGTGGATAGGGATAAAATGGTCAGCTAAATTCTGTAGTTATTTTCTTTCAAGCGAAATTTTGAACTAGTTCATTGTAATCACAGAATCATCAAATAACTGATAACGTGCTTAGTTAAAAATTTGTAAAAGAAATTATTTATAATATTCCAATGACCATTTTATCCCTATCCACCCCTGGATCCCTATTCACCCCGTTTTACGGTAGTTACGGAGCCTATTCGTCACAAACAAACAAACAAACTGTTTATAATATTAGTGTAGACAAAACATACACACACACATTTTTTTTCCTTTTAATCTTATCAATATATATAAATCTCGATGTTTGTCCTCAATGGACTCCTAAACCACTTAACCGATTATAATAATATTCGCACACCATGTGCAGTTCGATCCAACTTGAGAGATAGGATAGTTTAAATCTCAAATTATAGTCGCAATTTTAATTTATTGCTAATTATTTGTCTGTTATTATTTGACAGTCACAATTATCTGTAACTCCAAATGATTCTAACAGATGTCGATACCTTTCGACTGGGTTGAGTAAGTAATCAATAGATGGCGCTGCTATGGTAAATCTACGAACGTGTCATATAAGCTACATTTTCACAGCATAATTACCACGTGTTGTTGACGCTATAAAACGCAGAAGAAGTTGCGCGGGTCAGCTAGTAATATTATTAAATATAAACCCCTTGGTAGTGATATACCACTTTAGTACAAGTAAAACAGTGCTATCCTGGATACGAACCTGGTCGTCGCGCGCGATGCCCTCTGACACTTTGAGCCATAGCTTCTGCGACTCGTATTCCTGCTGGTTCTCCACGTTCAGAAGGTAGCGCGGGAGACGCTGCTCCTTGAGGAGAGATACATCCAGGAGATTTGATTCCTCCTGTAAGGAGATAAAAAAAAATATGAAACTCTAGATAAGTGTGAATATCTCTTGTGCTTTAGAGGAGTTATATGAATGGATTCGTCACAGGATAAATCTTTTTTTTTTATTTATGTCACGTCAATTTGACTTCACCTCGCCTGATGTTAAGCTGAAGGCAAAATCTCATGAAAGAGGGTCACCATTGCAAACACGTTCAGTGCTACAATGGTGGCGCTCAGCTTGACGGCCTCATCAGATGCTTTTTCACGCCCCGCTTAAAGGACCCGGGACTGTAGGAAGAAGGAAACACGTGCGCCGGCAAGGAGTTCCAGGACTTAATGGTGCGGCAGAGGAAAGACTCACCGAACCGCTTGGTTCTTGATGGAATATTCTGTACTGTATGCGAGTGACACCTAAGCCCTGCACGCGTTGTCCTGTGTAGGAAAGGGGAGGGTGGGATTAAGTGGAAGAGCTCATCAGAACATTCACCATGGTAGAGACGGTTGATGTGACGTGTGACGATTTCCACCATGTAACGCTTACTTCTAAATCGTATCGTACAATGTGTTATCAAACGTCACTCACCCCAGTTTTCTTATCCTTGATGTCGACTTTCCCATCCCAGTACCCATCCAAGGTGGCTATGGTGTCCTTCCCGCGCTTAATTCTTCCCGAAATTGCGTTCGTTTGGTCTGCACTGCTCAGAAACGACTGGGAAATTAAAAAAACACCAATAAATATAATTTACGTGTTATTGTAGCCTAGTGGTATGACTAATGTGACTGCTGAGACGAGGCCTCAGGTTAGATCCCAGGTTTTACCATGGCACACACCAATGACTTTTCGATGCTTATAATCATAATCAATCTTTATTTGCGAATACAGGTAATCATGTAATCATGGTAGGTATTACATTTTATTTGAGATTTCCTTATTCCGTATTCCACCTAATTGGCATGCAAACTTACAATTTCATAAAACAAAATACAAATTGAATGTCAACTAAGTATCCCATATCAATTACTCTTTTGGAAGTTATGTGTGTATTTATCGCAGGTTTTTAAGTGCCCGGTTAATGGCAATAGGCTCGCCACCTATTACATTGGGACCTGAACATAAACTGGCGAAATGTGGGGCTAGCACCTCTGCCTACCCCTTCGGGGATATAGGCGTGAGTTAATGTTATGTTATGATTTTTTTTTTTAAACACTTAAGTCACAAACATTTAGGTCCACTAGGCCCTGAACAGTGGTCACCGTGGCCTATGGACATTACACTTGTAGAGTCAACCCTGTAGAAACCTTCTAATGCCCTTCTTGAAGAACCCCATATTGTAGTCGCTTGGGGCAAACCGCAGCAAACACTATATTAAGAACTTACTATTTTGAGACCTTGTTCTTTACCGAAAAAGTAAAGTACAGAAATCGGCATATAACTTGGCAAGAACCGTCAGCGCATCTGAGACGATTTTTGGATCTCTTTTGAGGTAAAGCAGACATGATTCAAACTAAATGATGGCTGACTACGTAGGTGGCAGACAAGCACACGGCCCACCTGATGGAAAGCGGCCACCGTGGCCTATGAACGTGTGCAACACTAAGGGTGTCACACACGCGCTGCCCACCCTGAAGGGAAAGGGGGAGAGTGAGTGAGCTCTGGCTACCCTACTTACCGGCGGGAACACAACACGATGGTTATTATGACCGCGGTCTTCTGTAGGGCGGAGGTACTTCCCCAGTTGGACATCTCATTTCGGACGGGAGATACCGTCGTGTCCTACCTCCGTGTCGTTTGTGTCTCTAAGTGTGTCTCTAAGTGTACGATGCGCGAACTTACCCCCACTACTACAAAACCTAGCCAAGTTATATGCCGTGCACTATTACACTTCAACTTACCCTCAGTTTAAATTCTACGTCTGCTTGATAACCGGTATCTGGGCATATTACATGTACCTGAAAAAAATATTCGTATGATTTAACCGGTCGCCAAAATGTAGTCCTAAGTGATTTTGACGGGCTATTTTCCCGTGATTTATAACCTAACTTAACCTAACACGAAGAGTTTAGCAGTTCAGTAAAAAGGACTCTGTGCCATATCAAAGAATCAATGTCGTTTATTCGGTTTAGGCACATAAAGAGCATATGAATGTCGAAGTTTTACAATTATATTTGTCAAAAATATTATAATTTATAATAAATAAAATAGTAAATAAATCATTTGAAAATGATTCTTTCGCTGGTTCGGTAGTTAGATCTACAGAGAGGAAATCAGCAAGAAATTCAGGTAGATTATCGTTATCCTTTCATTCTTTTTTATACGTAATTTTGTTCATTTAAGTATTATAAACTGGCTGTTGCCAGCGGTTCCACCCGCGTGGACTACTGATCCCGTTCCCGTTTCTTGGTCTTCTGATCACGTTCTCGCTGCTCCATAAAAACCTTCTGTAGAGTTCAAAGAACTAATTTTAAAAAGTTACTGAAAAAGCAAGATAATCGACACATAGAGACAAACTCTAGCAAGATGTCTCTAATTTCATTAGAAATAATATAATATACAATACAATCTTATAATTACATACCTTGCCTCCCAATTCCATGCTAAGGGACCCCATGACGATACCCTTACAATGGGCGTAGGGCGCCGACGTTATGTATTGTTCACCCCAATTGAGAAGGTGAACTCTTGCACACCCTTCCAAGATGGCCGACGTAGAATTACCTGAAAAAAAAAACTTCTTTAGGCAAAAACTCACAAAACTGTTACAGTAACCAACAACTCTGTATAGAAATTCAGTATAGCGCCACCTAGTAGAGAGCGTGAGAACTACCAGCATATATAGTGGAGTTGTGTTTGGTTTTATTTGTCTTTTTTATTCGGTAGATGGCGGTTTTGCCAATTTCTTGTATTATTATTTTTTCGAGAGCGAATTCAAGGTTCTTTAAGATATTTTTAATAAATTCCGGTAGTTAAATGTTCATGTCTATTTTCAACTGGGGTAGGCAGAGATAACAGCCCTTCTATCAACTATATAAATATTTATGTGTAATGTACTCACCATAGAATTTGGATCGTGCTAAAAGACTCCCTTCTATGATAAACCCTTCTTTTCTATTCGAAACGTAAAAGGCTGATACAGGGGGATGATGCGAGACCTAGAAATTAAAAAGAAAAATGTCTTTATTGTACACTAAAGAATTACAAGTACATTATGAAATACAATTGGCGGCCTTATTGCTCTGTGGCAATTTTTTACAGGCAACCATTATCATATTTGACGGTTTAGACTGCTTTCATCAGAGGTCAAGGGTTTACTTGAGACTTCAGCATAAGTCGTGATCCAATTTCAATAGCTATAATCCTCCTCCCCCTCGGTCTGTCAGACTCGAACCGACAAAAACCAGATACCGTCTTTGGGTCTTCAGTCGCTGGAAGATAGTCAGTAACAGATCTCTCAGTGGATTCAAGGCATCTCTGGTTTTTGAATCGCCTCCTTTGGGTGTGGAAACCAGGGTATAACCATCATGTCCTTGGTTATGGCACCTCTGCTTGCTTCTAGTAGGGTGACAAGCAGCTCCACCTGTCACCCCCAGGCCCACGCTCTTTTTTTATTAAAACCATTAGGTGGCAAACAAGCACACGGTCTGATGGAAAATGGTTACCGTGGTCTATATAAGTTTGCAACACCAGAAACTTCCCACTCATACTTTGGACCCTGTAGAGTGTTGAAATGAGAAAAGGTTACAAAGCAAGGTTTCATACCATCAGTGTACTTGATTTCCTATGTGAATGAGAAGTACATTCGTCTGCAGTTTGAATTGGTCGCCCCCTTGTATTTTAAAGTACGATATAAGCGCCCTCGTCGAGGGGAATCCCTCTCGGGGCTCTCGGCGTCGGCGGTTATGTCGAACTTGAACAGTCGGGCAGCTTCAGGGAGGGGACAAATTCGGACTGAGTCTGATTTCGGCGCTCCCAGTCCGAATTTGCTGCCCTACTGAAGCTGCCGCCCGGGACACGGTCCGCTGGTTCCCTCGTCTAGAACCGGGACTGGCCATCACATTGCATTGTCAACATAAGCCCTCGGTCTTCCAACAGACCACACAAAACAACACCACTGCATTTTCTGTATGGCTCCTAGAATATTTAATCATCTACCAAAGACAATTCTTGAGGAGCCTTGTATAGACATTGCAAAAAAATTACTTTAAAAAAATGTTACTACAAAGAGAAAAAAAAGAAATCATAGAGAAATGTTTCTACTCTGTGGATGATTATATTATTTGAATTATTGTAATTTGAACTAGCATGTACAGTCAGCGTCAGAGAAAACGGACCCCCTCAATACTTAAAGATTATCGCCGCTAGCGCCGGCCGCTTCACGTGACGTCACGTGATGCAATCGTCGCTGAGTTGCGAACGAGCGAGTAGCTTCATTTTTGCCTTTTATTTACATTCATATTTGTATTTTTCTAATACTTTTGCTCTTTCGGCTCAATTGTATACCAAGATACAATATACTCACAAAAAGATTCCACATTACTTTCTGTGCTGTCAGATACGAACCTGTA
The DNA here is from genome assembly GCA_963691645.1 of Pelosia muscerda. Taxonomy (NCBI): domain Eukaryota; kingdom Metazoa; phylum Arthropoda; class Insecta; order Lepidoptera; family Erebidae; genus Pelosia; species Pelosia muscerda. The sequence continues at coordinate 3,598,345 of OY829125.1, forward strand.
TCTTCAGCGCCAGCTGATCACTTAGACCGTGCCTTATACCACTAGGCTATCGGTTCATCTGATAAAAATGTCGAAAATATGAATAACATTACTCCTTTTATCGAACAAAGTTGATTACGGTGTTATTTTCTAGACCTTAAGGTTTAAATTTCAACTTTCAACATATGTGATAATAATAACTGCTCAAATACTAAAACATAAGGTTGAAATTTGTATAGATTTCTCGTTTAGTTCAATAGATTACGCTTGATACAGCTTGTTGCACTACCGTCACGTTTCATTTCAAAAACTTATGCTGTATGAGCTGCGGCTATAGTATTATAATATCTGAGACTGCGCGCTAAGGTTGCAATTAGAATATTTCTTTTTCTTATTTACTAAACTGTGTTTGAAGGTAACTTTATAATTTTCGTCGTAATTTGTTTTGGTGTATCAATCCTCCTCGTAATATTATTATTCAATTTATTAAGTTTTTGATCAGTTTTTTGAGTAAATTGAAATTATGGTTCGATTAACAACATTTTTGAAAGCTAAATTTGTTGTTCTCTGAAAGCATAAAGAAAATAGCACGAGATATGGGCATAACGGTAAGTGTTCCGATAAAAATATATTATATACCGTTATTGCTTAATCATATTACATTGTCATTTACAAGTTAGATTTTTGGAGTTTCTTTTATTTATTATCATTTTCATTGCAGAGAAATACTGTGCGTAGATGGATTCGAAGGTATCAAGCGACGCGCGACGGGTGATATAAAATGTGAACGCCAAGGACCTCGCCCTGTTGCTTACATCCATGAATCAGAGCGGCACCGTGATATTGTGGAAGTTCACTCGGTGGCACCCTTCAAAACTACGCGTTCAAGTGCTGAAACTTTTGGAGTGTCGCTGAGCACTGTTCGACGACATCTACACGCTGCGAACATCCATAATTATAAGCCAGACAGAAGGATTCCACTCACAGACGATCATCGCACCAACCGAGTAAATTTTGCCACTCGTTATTTAAATTTCGATTGGGAAAACGAAATCGTAATATTTACCGACGAAAAATGCTTCAAGTCAGATAGGGATGGCCGAAAAATTTTATGGAGAAGAAGCGGACAACGGTTTTTGACCCTAAAAACGTATTAGACTTAAAAACAAGCGGGCGGTTAACATTAGGTAATTAAATTATTATATTCCTTAACCTTTATATATACATATTTTTATATTATATATATAGATATTTATTATATAATATATATATTATATATATATATATATATATATATATATATATAATATATATAAATTATATATAATTTATATATATTATATATAATTTATATTATATAATATTATATATTTATATATTTATATAATATTATATAATATATATAAAAATATTTAAGAATCATTATTCCTGCTGACATTGATTTACATATTGCAACAGATTTGAAAAGGTTTATCATTTTAGGTTACTGGGGATGGATGTCTTCAATGGGCCCAGGCGAGCTAGTGGAAATAGGTGGTCGCATGAACAGTGAGCGATACCTTGAAGTGTTGAAAGACATAATGCTGCCGTCAGTGCGGGTCGCATATCCAGAAGGACAAATTTACCTGGTTCAGGATAACTCTTCAGTGCATCGGTCCCGAATTGTGCAAGACTGGCTAAATGCACAAGAAGATATAACGGTGTTTGAGTGACCGGATAAAAGTCCGGATCTTAATCCTATAGAAAATTTGTGGGGTCAGATGGTGTTAAACTGGGACTCAAGTGAAATTAAGTCAAAAAAAAAATTGGATGAAGAGGTAAATAGAACTTGGGAACTAATGCGAAATAGTGCCGCATGTTTTAATATGGTTTCGGGGATGAAAAGTCGTCTTCAAGAAGTGATAGACAATGAGGGCCATCCTCTCCGCTATTAATGCAGGTATCGATTCTTACACAGAACAAATCTTTATGTGATAAACACGATTATTTGTTATGTGTCTGGGGGTGATTAACTAAAAAGAATATCTAAAATAAATATGAAGTATATCAGTTGTCTAGTAACCATATCACATTAAAGTGCTTACCTATATTGTCCATCATCTGACCTCACATTTTTTTTTCTAATGTTTTGTTAAAAGGGTTACTTATCAGAAAATGTGATCAAAGAGGAAGATGTATATTGCTATACTGTTATAGTTTAGCATGTTGGTTCTTTCTTTGTGATTCACAGGCACAAATAATATTTCATTTTTCAACCATTCTTTTATATTCGAAGATTATATAGAGTGTAAAATATGTTTGTAACTTTAAATAATTAAGTAAATAAATATTGTAGTTATCTTTCTAGAATTACCTAATGGTGAACATTTTATACCATAAGTGAAATATTAAAGATAAAAATGAAGGGTATTGTGTTTTGTCAATAAATGTAATCACTTAAAATCTAAAAATAAGTAACCCCAATTTAACTTTGAAAAAAAAAAAATAAAAACTGTATACTCAACCAGGAAATGGACTCCATGTAGTCCTAGAAATGTAATTAGAGAAATAAATTAATATAGTTTATACAACAATCCTATCTTTTCTTACAAACCTCATACATACTATTAAATGTGATTCCTCAAATAATAATTAACAAAAAGTGCTTAAGAGAATAAAAAAATAATAATATGAATACAAAAAGAACTTTGCGTCCGAGGATTCGTACCCCCGGTAGACGTATCGTTAATGCATCGGCCATAACCACTAGACCAACATGCGATTTAAACGAAGTTTCTAAAAACTTCAATGCATTCATGTCATTAGGAAGGGGGGTTCGTTTTCTCTGAAGCTTACTGTACCTATATAAGTTATAATTTGATTAATATGATAATTTATTTGCTGTTTATGTGTTGCCATTTATATTTCATAACTTTTAAGGTTAAAATATTGCATGTCGCAGGGCTAAATACAGTGTTAACTTAATTTAAGAACATGACATCCTATACCTACCTGTATTTGCAATTTATAATATGATGATAAAACCTCATCAGTGACTAAACCTACCCTTACATACCTGCTCTGCAATATAATAAGTAAAAGATTGAGTATCGTGTTTCCAGCAGCATCTGAAGCACTCCCCCAGGACTGGGTTGTAGGGCTTCTTCAGGCCTTTGGGCTTCCGGTACAACCCCGAGAGGTACCACCGGAGGACCGTCTTGAACCTCTGGTAAGGGTCCTCTTGTTGGGAGGCACTGAAACAGGAGAATTAGCGTCTTAATAATATAAGTCGACAATCGGGTCTGTGCCAGCATGACAGATTGCCTAACCCCTCGTTCTCACCAAGGTTTAATACGCTTGAGACCCACGGTACCCCTGGCCATACCCCTGGTGGTACCGTGGGTTTTTAAGTTAAACGGTACCATCGACTATCAGTGCTGTGATGCAACATCCATTGCTGATAAACACGGTGTTAACAGGAAATAGGCAATTAGGTACTATGTATCTGACAAGTTTGCAATATATCGCAAAACTCAGTGTTAACGACTTCTTGGGCCTACACCTCGGCAATGCTATCTTTACCATAGGGGCACTTGGGGCATGTACCCAGGGCCCACTGCTTCAAGGGGGGATGGGGGCACCCAAAAGAGAGACAATTTCTCACACTTCAACTTAAGAAAAATTTAAAACTTTCCAAGGGTTTCTTGTGCCCCTGCCTTGTTTAATAATTCTTTTCTACTTAGTAACGCATTTTGAAAACTAAAAACTTGTATCGAACCACTAGTTAGTCAGTTAGTTAGTCTAGTTTATTTGTTTAACATGTGTTTTTATAAAAAGTTGCTACAAGATTGTTTACCTTTAAATACCTGTATAGGTGTACAATTTCGTACTAAGGTAACCAAGGAGGTGTCAAGTGAAACAGCTGGTTGTAGCCGTAAAGGTTGTTATTAGTTCAAAGTATTGACTCATCTTACGTGTATAAACTAGCCAAAACACATTACTAGCGGGATGTAATTTTTCTAACAACGCCATCTGTTGACGCAACGGGGTAACTAATTTTAACACGGTGATTTTATAGTGGTTTCGGAAAAAGAATATTTTGTTTCACACACAGTTTCGGTAGCAAAATCGACTGGAAGTTTAAATTTTGAAAAAATAAAAATTACTCTATGTATGGCAATAATGTACAGGTGAACAGAAAAATGTATGGGACGTGTGAAAATAAAAAAAAAATATTTCGCCAAATTAGGACTTCCTCACGATTTTACTATCGAAATTGTGGCCAAAATCTTTTTTTCCGAAACCACTATAAAATCAACCGGTATAATAGGAAAGGAGGTACTCACTGCGCTAATATATCAGCATGATAATAATTATCGGAGAGTTTGTCGAGGAACGACCTTGGCTCCAGGATAAAGGTGGGGAGGACCACTTTGCTGAGGTCCATGCCCGGTCGGACCTGCTTCAGGAGGAACCATAGTAGGGACTTGTTCTCTTCGGCTACTTCTTCTACTAGCTCACCAGCCTGGAAGGAAATATGTATGTTTTATAATGTTTCCTTTATTTTGTACCCGGCTGTTAGTTTAACTCATCATCATTATCTGAACCTTTTTCCAAACTCAGTTGGGGTCGGCTTTCCAGTCTAACTGTGATGCGGCTGAACTTCGATATTTTCCGTGAAGCGACTGCCATCTGGCATTCTATGTATACTTCGATATCGCCATTGCACGGTGTTTTATGAAGCCCATTTTTCGGACATCGCGTTTTTATTGCAAAATCTAATAGATATTATCATTTAAATGTTATATTTTGAATCCCCGCTTAGATATCATGTCTGGTTTTTGCAATAAAAAAATCCAAAGTTCGCAATATTTTTAACTCGAAATTTAGAAAAAAATTAATTCTAGTCAAAGTATGTACAATTCGTGAAAATAATGTTAGGAGCATTGGTAGGGAATCTAGCACCGCATATTTTAAAGTTAAATTGAGCAACGTAACCCTGTCAGATCCAGATTTATACCTGATTTTAGGTTTTTCGTTTTTCCGAATTTTCTCAAAAGTTCCACCGTATTGGTGCGATTTATCTATACCAAAATGAAGCCCTTTAGTTCTTCTATACACCACTTGAATTTCACATACCAATTCCATGGAACTTAGAAGCTAACATTTTTTAAAGATTCACCCGGATTTTTCTTCATTAAGGACGACACACACTCATAAAATATTTTTTTACCGTATTTCAATTCGATACAAAATAATAGTGGTTTAATGAGAAATAGCCCTGAAATTAGCTGTTTTAGTATTATATTACAGGAAAAAAAAATACTCGATCGAAGTGGTGATTTATAAAGAATTTTATTTATGTATTAGACATCACGTCAGTTGTTGCGGCTTTTGCTCGTATCTCCGGTTTTACTGAACCTATTACGATCAGACAAACGTAAGATTTTAAGTTTAACCAAGATCTTTCATACAAAAATAACCCCCATTAAAATCCATTAAGTTGATTTTGCATTCATCGCAGACAAACAGATAAGGTTTTTTTTTGTGTTCAGTATGGTTGATATAACATAACCCAATTCTTTTATAAATATCACCAATGCATAGACACGACCACTTTACAATTATATAATAATAGAAATATTTTAGTACGTAAAAGTGTAATAATAATACATAAGCTGGGAGTACCTCCACGTGGTGAAGGCGGAAACAGTTGCTGCAACTGGCTAAACTCCCATTAATTTTTACAAAAAATTAGCGTATCGTATACGCTTAGATGCCTTCGGGCTTATGTTGTTTTGGTTGAATATTACGTACATCTGTTCGGTGGCACGGTAGCCTACCCGGTAACGCAGGGGAGCAGCCACCAAACATTCTTAAATTTTATAAAGCGAGTAGAAGAATCAGTTGTATCCATGGAGTTCACTGAGTGTCATGAGGCTTTGCCTCAGCAGAGTCCGAACTGCCTTACTGCGGAGTACTCGTCTGGCCCTCAAGAACGTAATTGTTTACTTCAAAGCAGTCCAACGACTACTTTGGCCAGTGAATCCACGGAGACTATCGAATCCAGTGTTCTTCATGCTCCAGACGAAGTCAGAAATTCAAACATTGATAGTGAATGTAGAAAAAAAAAATTAACAAGGTTTGATGTATTCAATTTATTTACCAACAAAATAAAAGATATTACAGTATCTGAGCTGGTGAATAGAATTTTTAGTTATTTTGGAGATAACTATGTTATGTCCACTTCAAAGGAAGAGTTTATACCCATTTTAAAAACGTTTATAAGTAAAAGCAATGCCATGTACATAAAATGTAACCGCACCTTAAAATATTTTGAAAAAAAGCATAAAAGCTGGTTAAGTCACATAATGATTACAGGAGAGCTCAGGGTAACCAAAGAATTGCCTTTAACGCCAAAAAGTAGTGCATTTTTTAATTTAAGTACACGGCAACAATTACGATCACGCCGCAGACTGCAGTCGCAACTGGAACACGAGCCCCTTACAAAAAAAGTAAAATCTTTCACTTCATCACTATCTATTGAAGGTGTTCCAATTCCATCAAAAGCAGCCAAAGACATTGAAAAGGTAATACACACATGCTTAGAAGGTCCCAATACGCCGTCAAATATATTGGAAAAAATCAATGACTGTTCTAGGCCGTATACTCCCGAAGAAGCTTTATCAATAATAATAGACAGAAAATTATCAGTCGAAACCTATAATTTTCTACAGGCTGATCTTAAAGATCGTGGGTTTTCAGCTTTTCCTCCCTACTATAAAGTTTTAGAAGCGAAAAAAGACTGCTATCCCACTAATATTTTAGTATCAGAAAGAGAAGCCTCAGTTCCCTTTCAAGACCTATTAGAACATACTTCTAATAGAATATTGAGAGTGAATGACGAAGTCATCACACAATACTGTAAAGAAAAATCTATAAACGAGGTGGAGTGTGTTTTGGAGGGGAATTGGGGATTTGATGGAAGCACAGGGCAGTCTTTATATAAACAGGCCTTCTCCGATGCTGAAGGTGGTGAAGAAAATAGTCTAGTGGCCACCACATTTATTCCGCTGGTTTTAAAAACATCAAATGATGTTATACTTTGGAAAAATCCATCCCCACAATCTTACAGATATTGTAGACCAGTATGCGTGCAATATAGAAAAGAAACTGCAGAACTCATATTATCGGAGAAATCAAAAAGGGAAGAGCAAATAAAACATCTATCACCTCAATCATCTGAATCCTCAAATGGACATAAAATAAAAATTTCCTGGGAGTTACATTTAGCTGCCATTGACGGCAAGATATTGAATACAATTTTGAACACATCATCTCAAATGCGTTGTCCATATTGTGGTTTAACTGCAACGCAGTTCAATAATATTGACCTTGCTTTACAGCAACCTGTTAACATTGCAGGTTTTAAACATGGGATCAGTCCACTTCACGCGTGGATCCGTGTGCTAGAATTCCTATTACATCTTGCTTATAAAAAAGTAGTAAAAAAATGGAGAATACCCCAGAAATCTGCAGAGAAAGGGCTGGTAGAAGACCGAAAAAAAGTCATTCAACAACAGGTGAGGGCGAAGTTAGGCTTACTGGTAGATGTTGTGCGGCCGAATTCCGGCACCACAAATGATGGAAATACTGCACGAATGGCTATGTCGAATAAAAATAGAAAAATATTTTCTGAAATTCTGGATCTAGATCAATGGTTGCTAGATGATCTGCATGTCATCTTAACAGTAATATCAAGTGGTTTACCAATAAATAGTGAAAAATTCGGAGAATTTTGCAAACAAATAGCATATAAATATGTGCAAAATTACGACTGGCATCCAATGACTGTGACGGTGCATAAGATATTAGTGCATGGTGGTGCAATAATTAACTCAACATCACTCCCAATTGGAATGCTCTCCGAACAGGCGTCAGAATCCAGAAATAAATATTGGAGAAGTGATCGTGAGCATCACTGCCGAAAAATGGATAGGGTGAAAACGATGACTGATTTGTTTCATAGGGCTTTAGAGTCATCTGATCCATTAATTTCAGATGCACACCTGCTCCAACGCCAAAAAAAGTTATGTAAGATTCCGTTGTCCATAGAAGCAATTTCATTGTTAAAAGCTGTACCTGACCCAAACTCAGTGGAAGGAGATACTAATGAAAGTACTGAAGAAAATGAAAGTTGTGACACAGACGAACGTGTTGTACTTATTAACGAAGATATTTTGTAAAGTGAAGGTGAACTAAACCATGCAATATCTTATAGTTATGTCATGTCAATAACTTGGTGGTTAATCAGTCGGGTGTACGATAATCGAGTGGTCCTGGGTCCAAAACTGGCCATTAACTTTGTTATCACCTTTAACCTCACCTGTTGTTGAAACCTCAGTATCGCGAGGTTGACCCCGGCTAGGCTGCCCATTCACCTGTGTCTTACATACTTGGTGCGTCATTCGTTCCGTACTCATAGAACACCAAGAGTTCAAACCATCTTAGTATAGCGGCCGGCACGTAAGTGTAGCGTTGACCTTGAATACGTAGAAGTCAAAAATAAGATTTTTGTACGCGATATCGCTGTGCAGATCCCCTCCACTACCACGCTCAGCGCTACACTTACGTGCCGCGAAGTATATATACCTTTTTCTATCTACGTTACAACATGCTCTCACAGGCCACACCACACCAGGCTCTATATTTCTCTTTCTATCTACCAGCCTTACCTCACAATATTCCGCAATTACCGCATCTCCACTGTGGGGATGGATTTTTCGAACCCTGATTGACCACTTATTAAGGAATATAGTGCACTATTCGCATGATTTCTCACAGTTATTCTCCTTTCAATGTCTCCAGCGTATTTCCCATTCCTTGTAAACAGATGGGTGGCATACTGGGTTCCTACTCAAATATAAAAACTCGGGACACTTGTTGCACCTTATACCTTCAATCAATACTTGTATTCAGCCATCACCACTCCATCTCTTGGTTCCTCTCAAAAATTATAACTTTCGTCGTACTCGTATTTATTTTCAAATGCTTTAATATGGCCTAATTAATGTGGTTACCTATTTTCTGCAACGGAGGACAATAATAGTGCTCGGAATGAGGCAATACTCACCTTATATGGCGTGAGATCGAATACAAATGTTTAAAGATATTTTTTTTTATTTACACATCTGTCTTCACCACTATTACTTTCGGAGTAAAGCCCTGATAGTACGTATGTATCTTACATTTACGGAATCACCATAGTACCAAAATTAACTGTTTTGTGAATCATAACTGTAAAAATATAACATACATTCAGCTATATTACATCCGGTTAGAGTGTGTGATGACCTTAACAAAAATAGTTAATTTGATTTTTCTCCTGAGTTCCATGGAATTGGTGTGTGAAATTTACGTGGTGTGTAGGGGGTATAATGATAATAATTTTAGTGTAAATAACTTTCACCAATACGGCGGAACTTTTGAGAAAAATAAAAAAAACTTAAAACCTTAAAATGCGCATAAATCTATATCTACTGAAGCTACGCCTTTTATATAAGTCCCTATAGAAGCAGTATAAGAAGTACTTTCTATAAGCTGAACATAACTATAAAGTATCATGGCTAGTTTAGGCGTAATATTAATTTTTATTTATATCCGGGTCAAAAAATGGTCATTTTCAAAAAAAAAATACTCAGAAACTAGATGTGCTGGCGAAATGGGGATAAGATATATTGCATTATAATCATAATATCTATAAGATTTTACAATAAAAACGCGATGTCCGAAAAATAGGCTTTATAAAACACAGTGCATTGGTACAATGACCAATGGCGATATCGAAGTTTCAAGTTAGACTGGTTGGACTTTTGAGGGCTCCAACTACCCGTAACGAGTGCCATAGATGTTTGTATGGCAACCGGGACCGACGGTTAAACCGTACTCTCCCGTAATAAAAGTAATACGAAATTTATCATCAAAATGAATAGCTTTAGGAAGTACTGTTTTTGAAGATCGAATTTAATTTATCAAGCGGCCAATAAAAACAAAATTTAATATAGTTATATAATCGTGAAATCAACTTTCAAACAAAATATAAATAATAGAAATAGCTATTAAATTACAGGAATAACAAACTCATGAATCTGTTTGAAAGAAAATTTCGGCAATTTCATATGTAAAGACCTATTATTATTATGTATGTATGATGTATGTATGTTGTATGTATGAATTTATAATGTATGTATGATGTATGTATGATGTATGTATGACGTATGTATGATGTATGTACAATGTAGGGGAAACTGGGGACACTTGATCCCTATGGGAGACAAGGTACACCAATATTTTTTGAATTACTAAGTGTATTAGAGTATTTTTAGTGTGGCAACACTAAGTTAACATTATTACCCTTAGTGTTACCACATTAAAAATAGTCTAATACGCTTAGTAATTCCAAAAATATTGGTGTACCTTGTCTCCCATAGGGATCAAGTGTCCCCAGTTTCCCCTATGTATGGTGTATGTATAATGTTTTTATGATGTATATACCTGTCCAATATCCGTATTACTATCTAAGACAAAATTCCTCTGGATCCTTGCAAGGATGTCCTGTTTCTTGTCCGGCGGAGGCTCTGGCATGCCTGGGCGGGACCCTTCGCTGTCGGAGTCTGATGCTGCACCGGCTAACTCTGATGATAAGCAGAAAGGGAGTTGTGAAGGCTAGCTCTACTTGTGCAGGCAAATACTAGCTACATATACAAATTATATCAAAAGAAACCGTGGTAGAAATGAAAATTTAGTTAGATAAGAAGTTTATAACTGAAAATCTGTATTCTAAATTCAGTATCTGAAATATAGTAAAGGTATCTGAAATAAGACAGAGTCGACAGCCCTCACCTTCTGGCTAGAATCAACATCAACACACCTGCTAAAATCCTACGTCACCTAATGCCCCTGTACGTACCAATTGCGCCATCCAATTACCGCCAAAATACATTTTTGTGTAGAACTTGTTACACGATTAAAGCGGCAATATTGCAGCATAACTTTGAGATATTTATCGCAAGTATAGCATTTGTCAGGAGGTTGCTTAGCCTAGAATTCTTTCAACAATTTTTAATTTAGATAATTATGTTAGAGATATATGTTCAATTTATTGCACTATGATTCACGTGGAGTTTGCAATGATACACTTTTATCACCTATCATTGTAGTTCCATAAAGTGATATAAATTTAAGTCCACATTATGAACAAACTCTGAATTGTATCAGTGAGAACCTGTAATTGGCTGTATGTAACTAATTTTAGTCACTATACCTTTGTTATGGCTGTTGGTCCTCCGAATAAATAAATAAATAAATAAAGACGAATACATGACTATGTATGTAGATGGTTCGTATGATTGTCGGTAGATGGCTCCTATAATCGCCCCAAGATGGTAGTATTATAGAATTTAGATAATAGAGAATTTAATTGACCTCGATTTCTGAGTATTCACACTTTTCCTATCTAAATTAACTATGAAGTCACTTCGATTATCTTACGGTAGTTAATGAGCCCAACCGAAATGACTTCTGACTTCGATTCACGTCTGCGGATAGTAAATTTCAGTGTCTTTTTAGTCCCCGGAGTGGTGTTATGTACCTACTTTAATTTTATTTGATATAGGTACTAACATAGTCTAAAAGTTATAGGTATTGTTACTAATACTATGGATCTCTGGTCTGAAATTAAATGATTTTTTATTTTATTTTATTTATTTATTTAAATTAGTAGCCACAAATTTTAAAATATGTTTGCGCAAATTTAGGCAACGTGTGCTGGAAGTTATTATTTGACGGAATTTTGAATTAGCCTTATAGCCCACGACCAAAACCATGTCTCATAGCAATACGGCTAAAACCCTATAAAATCGTTAGATTGTATGATTCTGAACCCGACTAGGTGCGTAGAAACGGTCGAAAGTGTAGCAACTGCGTGGGAGGCCATTTCTGCTGTGTCAAAAAAAAAAGACAGTCGGTATTATAGCAATACGTCTGATAGTGAAAATGTACATAGATTTTATAATTGTATTACGAAAAAGTTTGTTTTCAGACATTTTGCGCGTAGCATATAGCCTGAGCGCATTTTTGAAAATGTCAACAAATTTAGCCGACCTGTATCATAGCAATATGGGTAATTATTTTTTTCAACTTTTCGTATTGCTGCCATGATTACCAAAAACCTGTTTTCAGACACTTTAAGTGTAGCATATACTCCCAAAAACGAAAATAACGTTTAACGTTTCGACGACGATTCCGAATCCGACAGCGATTGAATACGAGAATATTTTGTAACTTTGAATAAACCGTTTTTTTTCAACTTCATCCCAGTTTCCTTTTGTGCGATTTATTTCAGTTCTTCAAGTTCAATGTTACGGTTTCGGGTAAATTCTTTGTTAATTATCATCTAATAAATTCAGGGTCGCAACGTATTCATTGGTTTGTAACAGAAAATTCAAGATGCCTCAATATGATTTTTAAATGATATCTGAGTATCGCAAAGTTGTCTGATAGAGAAGGTGCTACACTTAATTTGTCTGATATAAATTTTTTGCACATGTGGACAACTTATTTTATCATGTCCAACAATTTTCAGACATATTGCTATGATACCGATCGGTAAAATTTGTTAACATATTCAAAACGGTCTACAAATTTATTGCGTTCACATTTCCGTCTGAAAATTGTTTTGTTCGCATCAAATAAACAAAATTTACTAATAAAAAAGATTTTCAGACGTATTGCTATGAGACATTTTTTTTGTCTCATTTTTAATTTTTTTAAGTGATTTTACGGGTTTGCGCTACACCACTAACGTCTGAAAAATATGTTTCCGGTATCTCAGAACTATCATTCAACTACAGTCTGCAAATCAGACATATTGCTATGATGCAGTTCGGTAAAATTCTTTGACAATTTTGAAAATTCGGTCAGATCAAACGCTACGCGGAAAATGTCTGATATTGGTATTTTCGAGTTCAGAATAATCGTATCTATCGATTTGATGCGGTTTTGGCCGTATTGCTATGAGACAAAAATTTTGGTCGTGGGCTCTCGTACTATTACGTACTCTAAACAATTAACAGAATGAACCAACTTTTGCTGAGCTCTGATTCTTTGATTTTTCTTAATAGACATGTTTATTTTAAAACACTAATTTATATACTTTAAAAACTGTAATTTATAAGCGTTTATTGTATATCTATTATCTAATATACATAAACTAAATGTCAGATCAAGAACCGGTGTAAATTTATATCGATTTCTTGGTAACACTGAGCAAATTGGTTTAAAAAAAAACTAAAAAAAAAAGGAATACATTCTCACAGGTTTTTATAAACCTGGCGTAAGTGTTGATTGAGTATGGTTTACGTGCGTATGTGCACCTAAATATAACGCTGATTTATCGAACATAGATTAAAATTAAAGATTATTATCGAAGTCACAGTACGAAGACTCAAAAGGCTCTATTCCACCTAGTTATATTGTAGTTACATTAATGTAACTAGGTAGGGACATTGAATAGGTAATTGAACAAAAAAGTCGCATTAGTTACATTAAAATGAAATTTCTAAATAATGTAACTACTTGGAATGAAAATGTCGTACTAGTTATATTGATGTAACTAGGTGGAATAGAGCGGTCGCATTAGTTACATTAAAATGAAATTTCTAAATAATGTAACTACTTGGAATGAAAATGTCCAACTAGTTACATTAATGTTACTACAATATAACTAGGTGGAATAGAGCCTCAAAAGTACTTCCAAGTCTACAGTTTCGTAAATTCGGAAGATACATCTCTGCAGTATCGTAGCCTCGAAAGATACGGTCTACAGAGCCGTAGACTTAAAAGGTCGTTTGCTGCCACTCGCGACATTACCCCCCAGGTACATAAAGTTGAATTCCTAAAATGTTGAATTTGCAAAAAGTTGAATTTGCAGAATGTTGAATCCTAAAAAGTTGAATTTGCAGAATGTTGAATCCTAAAAAGTTGAAATTGCAATAAGTTGAATTAGCAGAATGTTGAGTCCTAAAAAGTTGAATTAGCAGAATGTTGAATCCTAAAAAGACTAGGTCTATATTTTATAACAGTAATAGTATCGGGGAAAAAAATACATGTAAGTCTTACTATCGTTAAGTCTAATGGGAAGAATATTTCCAGTAGTACTACTGGGAATAGCCGGCTCTTTTGATATCTTCAAATTACTAATTCGACCTTGTGGCGAAGCGCATACAACAACATGCCTGCCTAAAGGTGCGTCCAGATTTGTGACATGAACAGCGGACCAGAAAGCGTGGCATCAAGACATGACGTTGAGTGTGGACATACCAACTTGTGGCACATGGGCACACAAACTAGAGTTGTGCTGACACGGCCACCAATTGAAGATTCATTTAAGCTCAGCTATCACGCAGCTAAATACGCGACGGACACGCACTTTTAACACGGTCACGGTAAAATGATAGACGTACCAACTTGTGGCACATGGGCACACAAATTAGAGTTGTGCTGACCACCAGTCGATCGATGGTTTCATTTAAACGCAGCTATCACGCAGCTGAATACGCGACGGACACGCACTTTTGACACTGTCACGGTGAAATGTTACGTAAATGTGTACGCGGTATCTATAAATATGAATCGCGAAATATGTTGGTAAGTGCATAACTCGAAGACAGCTGGACCAATTCGAGTAATTGTTTTTTTTTATTTTTTTTTTGAACTCTGCGGAAGGTTTTTATGGAGCAGCGGGTACTAGAGAGGTTTTGTGTTGTCTGTGGGAAAACCAAAGGCTTATCCTACATCTTTTGCGCTGACGACACAGAATGTCTCTGTTCTTACAGGGGTTGCGGCACGAGTGTTATTCCTCTGGTGTTACACTCGCCATAGGCCACGGTAACCACTTACCATCAAGTGGGCCGCGTGCTTGTCTGCGACCTAAGTTATATAAAAAAAAAGAAAATAAAAAGAGGTCAGAAGTCCAAACAGCGTGAATGGTTTCAGAAGTCATAATAACCATCGTGTTGTGTTCCCGCCGGTAAGTAGGGTAGCCAGAGCTCACTGTACCCCTCCTTCCCCTCCCCTTCCTAGCCTCCCCACCCCTTCCCAGCTCTCCCCCTTTCCCATCAGGGTGGGTAGCGCGTGTGTGACACCCTTAGTGTTGCACACGTTCATAGGCCACGGTGGCCGCTTTCCATCAGGTGGGCCGTGTGCTTGTCTGTCACCTACGTAGTATAAAAAAAAAAGTCCACGCGGGCGAAGCCAACTAGTAACATAATAAAATGCTATTAAAAGTAAACCAACCTTCGTTAGAAATAAAAACATTTTGGCTATCAACTTGCTGTAGACACATTCTGTAGCCCCCGTTTTCGATTTTCGCAAAATCCGACAGTATAGCCGAGTCTACAGAATACTTTCTATTAGAAATATAGTATGGTCCAGTCACTGGTTCCGACAATTGTCTTTTTAATTTCTTCTTGCGGAGAAGATTGAAGATGCTGGAACGTCTTCTCTCTGGCTTCTCTTTCATTTTCGCTTTTAGTATTAGGTCCGAATCATATTCCATCATGTGTACTTTTGTGTGAAGAGTCTCGTAGGGATTTTGACATTGGTGAATGTATGTTAAATCTGCATTTGGTATTCGACTGCTTTTTGAAGAATTTGAAGTTTTTGGCGTGTTCCAAAAAGTCTGATCTGGGGCTCTAGCCAAAATGCATTCGTTCCGAATCTACATTCGTCATCGCCCTGAGAATGTATGGAAGTGACATTTGTTGTCGGAATCGGATCACATGACATTCGATAACAAATGTCACTCCCATACATTTTCAGAGCGATGACGAATGTAGATTCGGAACTAATGCATTTTGGCTAGAGCCCCTGGGCCTCTAGTTAAAGTGATATTCTATTGATGGAATCGTGTCGAAGCGAACCGTTTTCAATTTGCGATTATTACTTAACGATGCGGTGATTTTAATAATTAAAATAAACATAACATAAACTTACGCCTATATCCCTGAAGGGATAGGCAGAGGTGCTAGCACCCACATTTCGCCAGTTTATGTTTAGGTCCCAATGTAATAGGTGGCAAGCCTATTGCCATTCACCGGGCACTTATAAACCTGCGATAAATACACACATAACTTCGAAAAGCATCGAAAAGTCATTGGTATGTGCCATGGTAAACCTTGAGATCGAACCCGAGACCTCGTCTCAGCAGTCCATTACCCATACCACTAGGCTACCGCGGTTCAATTAGGCTAATAATAAAAATGTGTGAAATAAAATATTTGGAGTCGTAAATATTCATATTTGATTAAATTTCTGTACTCATATTACAGATTTATGTCAATCTCATACTTTCTTAAGCGATTCCATTGCCGTTTTCGACAATAGAAAGGCACTTCGTCTAGAGCCCTTATTTTATTTTCTTATATTCCAAGTTGAAACGAAAGTTGAAAATTATGAAGTACCCTGTGTACTTTATTATTTTCAACGTTTTTAAAGGTTTCATTATTTCTCATATTTTCTTATCGATTCCATTGGCGTTTTCGCCAATAGAAAATCACTTTGTCTAGAGCCCATGTTTTATTGTTCTTATATTAAGTACAGGGTTTTTTTATTATCAGCGTTTTTAAAAGATCATTATTTGATTCACTTTTGTATTTAGGATTTATTTTGGAATAGTTTTGATCGCAGTTTTGCTGGATATCTTTAAGTTCACGTATAGAAACTACCTCATTGCATTGCCATACAAATCGTCAAACAGATTTGCCATAAAACATTCTCTTTCATTCATCTAATCACTACATAGTATAAAACAAGTCGCGTTCTCTGTCCCTATGTCCCTTTGTATGCTTAAATCTTTAAAACTACGCTACGGATTTTGATGCGGTTTTTTAATAGATAGAATGGTTAAAGAGGAAGGTTTATATGTATATAACATCATGCTAAAACCAACAGGTGCGGAGCAGGAGTGAAAAATGTTGCAAAAACGGGGTGATGCAGACGAAATTGCGCGGGTCTGCTTGCGGTATTATTATAAATGTGAAAGTTTGTAAAGATGTTTGGATGTTTGTAAGTTTGTTATTCAATCATCCCGAACGGCCCAACAGCTTTGACTATAATCTGATACAGGATTTCAATAAAAAGATGAAGAAAGATTGGCGTCTGCAATTTTAATAGAGGTAGGATGCGACATTATCTCCCGTCCAAATTGAGTAGTGCGACTGGGGAAGTACCTCCGCCCTACAGAATACCGCGGTTAATAATAACCTTGTGTTGTGGTCCCGGCGGAAAGTAGGGTAACCAGAGCTTACTGGAGAGTTTTTGTACTATCAGTGGGAAGACAAATTATCTGTCCCCCCTCCCTCCTCTGAATAAAGAGGACAGATAATACCGATGATGCACGTAAACGTTCTTCGAGATAACCTACATAAACGCGGGCGGAGCCACGGACTACAGCTAGTACAGTTATAAGGAAACTAGCTGTTGCCCGCGGCTCCGCCCGCGTGGATGTCGATTATCGCGTTGTACAACTCTACTCGATTCTCTCTATACTACTTTTCCATGGTGACGATATTAGCGCCAATGTATAGAAATTTACCGTATCGATTGAGATTTATGATTCTTACTCCGCTGCCTTGGATGGCAGCGTGATGATATATAGCCTATGTTACTCCTAGATATTGTAGCTTTCTATAGGTGAAAGAATTATTGAAATCGGTCCACTAGTTTCGGAGCCTATTCGTTACAAACAAACAAATCTTTCCTCTTTATAATATTAGTGTAGATAGATTTAGCAAATCATTTCCCAAGGTGTTTCAGATACCGACTGCATATCAGGAAGACATTGAGATTGATTGAGTGGTACACAAGATACCGCGCGGTACCTATCCTTTGAGTACGTACTGACAGTTATAAATTAACCATTGATACCAGTCCCATTGGAATTGACTTCAAGAATTAAAAAAAAACTCCAAAAAAGTGAAAATTTAAAAAAAGTTAAAAAGTGAAACAAAAAAATTGTCGAAAAAGTAAAAATTGAAGCATTGTCGTGTGTGGTGACACCTAATTAGTAATAGGTACCCTTCCAAATGTTTTGGAAACGAACCAAGGTCCCCAGGACAGCGCTTGAATTACTTAAGACTTATATTTGTTACGAACGCGACGGTACATTTTCTGCCTTTATGCAAGTCTGTCCTATTGCGAATCTGGGATTTTGCGTATCTGTCCTTCTGCTACTAACCCTATGTGCTCAGTAGCACTAGCATAAACTCCTATCGAATTCGTAATGTAGGTAAAGGTTTCGAGAGAACGGCACATTGTGATTGGCAGTCTGCCTCTTGTGAAGCCGTGTGCGTGTGAAGCCCGCCGAACGCAATGCTCCGTTCTATCGATACCTTTACATTACGAATTCGATAGGAGTTCATGCTAGTGCTACTGACTGTGGTTTTCTCTAAAAGTAATAAATACTCTACAATATAAATGGCAATTAAGCTTCTCAGCTTCCACCGCCTTTTAATAGTCCAAGGCGAAGGGTTGACATACATAATGTAACTGTATCTAGACAAACGATGACTCAGACATCATTTGTCTTCATATTATTGTGTTCTCTAGAGAGAAAAAAAATATAGGCAAAAGGAATATAGCACTGCAGTATGGCCGACTTGAATTGAAAACAGTCTGTAAAAAAAATTTAAAGAAAAACAAAAAACCCGACTGCGTAAAAACTAATTTTAAAAATTGCGTGAGAAAATTAATTAAATAAAAACTAAAAAGAAAGAAACAAGCCCAGTAGTTTAAAATTCATACAATACTCCCAGTCGGGGCCCCTTGGGAAGATTTGATTGGTAAAATTTGAATGGGCCCCGACTGGTTCGAAAATTAGCGATAATGAATGTACATAATACATACATAGACTGATAAACACAATACCCTCTTTTGCATCGCGCAGTCGGGTAAAAATGTATTTTAATTAGTCAATGGACAAAATAAAGTTTACACTTCAAAGTGTGGTACGGGTCACATAGAATTTAAGGACTAATAAATAAATATTTTATTATCGTCGTGCGACAATAACGTTAGGTAAAAATGCGAGCTTGAATTTTTTTTGTCACCCAAAAATTCTTTAAATTTTTGCACGAAAAGAAGCCTAGTTACTCAAATAGTTTTCATTGGCACATAATATAAACTCACGTCTATATCTCCGAAGGGATAGGCAGAGGTGCTAGCACCCACATTTCGCCAGTTTATGTTCAGGTCCCAATGTAATAGGAGGCGAGCCTATTGCAATTTACCGGACACTTATAAACCTGCGATAAATACACACATAACTTCGAAAAGCATCGAAAAGTCATGGTGTGTGCCATGGTGAAAGTTGTGTTGCATGTGAATTATCATAATTTTATTTGTCAAATACCTAATGACCACATGGAACTTAAGGACTAATAAATAAATATTTTATTATCGTCGTGCGACAATAACGTTAGATAACAATGCGACTTCGAAATTTCAAAAATTCTTGTCATTTTTGGACGAAAAAAAAGGCTATTTACTCAAGTAGTTTTCATTGGAAAAATGACGAAGCCCGTACCAATTTCTCTTGTAATATCTCTTTGTACAAACATAACACGGCACCGCGTATATTTATATCCTGCACTCGCGCTATCAGGAAAGATAACGATACAGCTGTTTAACTTGAAACGTCTGGTTCAAAATAGAGTGTGTAGCGCATCATGCCGGCGATTACATAAATACACTTTCTATACCATTCACGTGCCTTGGAGAGCACTTTAAGAGTCGGTCTGGGTTGGACATAGGAAAATTAGATGCAGTCAGCAAGCTTTTTTTTATCGTGCGAAAGTTTCCCACGGATACCTCCCACGTCGGAGCCGCTTTGGGAGGTTATGTCGGACTTGAGCCGACTAAAACGCACGCTGTCTTTGGGTTTTTAGTTGCCGGAGGTGAGGTAGTAACCAATATATTCCTCGCACCCCGGGAGAATTGGGGCCTTCTCTTCGAGATGACCCCCGTCGGGTGTACGGACAACGGTGTCCCCGTCTAGCCTACGGGCATGGGGAGGCGCACTTTGCGCCGCCGCCGCGGCCTACTTCTGCTAGAGTGACAGGCGGCTCTACCCGTCACCTCCAGACCTACGCTCATGGAGGACGGAGGTCATTCCGCGACCTCCCACGTCCGAGTCGCCTCCGCTCATCGCGGGCTGTGTGGGTCCGGAGTCTTCTACGAACTCGTTCCGCCGTCTCATTCTCGAGCATTACTTGCTCGCAGAAGGAGGCCGGCAGCCCAAGCTTTCGCGCATCGTACCATCGCCGTGAGCAATGCAGCGAGCGATAGAACCCGTACTCCTAGGGCCATCACTAGGACCCGTTTCAACGTCTCCCGTCAGCGTATGCAGCCCCGAGTCCTCGCTCACATCACAGTGATGGCACTCGAAAGTTGGCTCCTTCTGGCTCCGATGCAGGTAATCCGCGAAGCATCCATGCCCGGTGATCACCTGCGTCAGCCGGTACGAGAGGCTACCGTGTGGCCTCTCTTGCCAGTCCCCCATGATGGGTCTTACCGTCGTTAATACGGCGTGCCCTATGCACAATGCACACTGAAGGGGAATCTAACCCGCGACCTCAATCAGTCGAATGCAATTGTATAGAGGCCGTCGGAGATAGTTTCCTCGTTAATGATTTTAGTTGACCTGAAGATAAGATTTTTTTTTCCCTTGACCGTTTTGCCCTATACGTCTATAATAAATCTCTTTTCTTTTTGAAGCATACTTTGATTCCCCGTGATATCCATCGCGGTTTTGTATGAGCTCTTATACTTATATTTTTTTCTGGAAAGCATAGGTTATACAAAAGTTTAAATTCTTCCAAGAAAAGACTAAATGATATGTTAGGATCTGCAGTCTGGTATATATTTGATAATACCAGATATGTTTCTAACACATTCTAATATTCTAATGAAAATGTATTGATCTATTGATTCATAAAACATTTTAATTATTTCCTCAATATATGATAGTCGCCATGGCCAGTTTCAATTCCTGTTATGTCTTTGATGACCCTCACAAGATTGAGACGAATCGATTGTCTTAAGAATCATAGAAATAGTATGTACGTACATATCACGCATGCGCACACACAGAAGTTGCGGGCAACAGCTAGTCTATTTATTTATCTATACTGCGAGTCACTACATAGTATAAAACAAAGTCGCGTTCTCTGTCCCCATTTTTCATGTCCTTATGTCCTTTTGTATGCTTAAATCTTTTAAACAACGCAACGGATTTTGATGCGGTTTTTTTTTAGATAGAATGGTTAAAGAAGAAGGTTCATATGTTTATAACATCATGTTGCGGAGCAGGATTGAAAAATGTTGCAAAAAAAAAGTTGCGCGGGTCAGCTCGTATTATATAATTTGTAAAAAGTTTGTTTGTCCGCGATGGACGCAAAAACTACTGAACGGATTTCTATGTAGTTTTTTTTTTTGTTTGAACTTAAAACCTTACGTTTGTTTGATTGCAATCGGTTAAGTTAAACCAGAGTTATGATTAGTAATATAGAATTTAAGTTGCACAGATGGCGTTTAGGTCGCGATAACCGACAGCCACGAGCGGAGCCGCGGGCATGGGCTAGTAGGTAGGTTGAATCAAAGTATCCATCATCAGGCATCTAATGTTCGGGGGTCAAAGTTCAATCCCCGGTCACACACCTCTGTTTTAACCGTTCACGGATGTATTACGGACAGATTAAACACTCACTTAATTCAGCAAGACATAATTAGCAAAAATTACGCTGTAAAAAGTGTTACAACAAGAAAATATCATGGATGGATGGTTCCCAAAATTGCGTAGTAAGTGAACAGTGAATCACGAAATCACGAAAGAAGACTCATGAACATAAAGGTATGATTACGTAGCCGACCGCAGACCGCAGCAGCCTGATACAGCATACCGAGATTTAGATATGAATGTGATAATATTTTTCTGAACATAACATTAACATAAATTCACGCCTGTATCCCCGAAGGGGTAGGTAGAGGTGCTAGCACCCACATTTCGCCAGTATGTTTAGGTCCAAATGTAATAGGTGGCGAGGCTGTTGCCATTAACCGGGCACTTATAAACCTGCTATAAACACACACATAACTTCGAAAAGCATCGAAAAGTCATTGGTGTGTGCCAAGGTAAAACCTGGGATCGAACCCGAGACCTGGTCTCAGGGGTCCATTACCCATACCACTAGGCTACCGCGGACTGTGACAATATTTTTGATTGTTTTAATTAATTGCAGCTTGCTATTGCTATAGCTGTTTATCTATAGCAAAGTAATAGCTATTTTGAACGGTTATAAAAAAGCTTGTGGTAATATAGTTACCACTACCTTAAAAGGTGTAGTGTGTATTCGTTTTGTAGTACGTATGATTTGAGCTGATATGGCATTAAAGGTAGCATACAATAGGTACAATCAATCAATGCAATTATTTACTAGTAATGCACGGTATTATTAACGGTTATGTGTGTGAGTTTGGCGACATCGGTTCCCCTACTAAAACTATCATGTCGCATTTCAACTAGATTTTTCTTTCTGTTCTGTGATTTTCATATTCAAGTCTTATTTCACGGTACGCTCAGCATCTGTAGGTACTTATCCGATGCGGTCGGCTTTGGAATCGTGCCTTATCACTTGGAAGGCGAGGACGTCTATACACTAAATAGTACCAAAGAGTACGGCCATTGCACTGCCTATAAATAAAATGTAGTGCTAAATAGAAAAATTAGACACCGCGGTAGCCTAGTGGTGGTAATGGACTGCTGAGACGGGGTCTCGGGTTCGATCCAAGGTTTTACCATGGCACAAACCAATGACTTTTCGAAGTTATATGTGTATTTATCGCAGGTTTATAAGTGCCCGGTTAATGGCAATAGGTTCGCCACCTATTACCTTGGAACCTAAACATAAACTGGCGAAATGTGGCCCTTTTGGATATATAAGCGTGAATTTGTGTTATATATGTTAAGTCAGAAAAGAAATCTCAACTTTCAAGAAAACCTCCGGACATGCTAATTACTAAGAAGCTGACATTCAAATTATTCTCGATGTTACGTCATAGTGACGTCATTGTTTAGCGCCAAAAGACCTTGTTCGGACATGTTATTGTGAATCACGATTAGATTTCAAATTGCTTTTTTTCACCCGACTACGGAAAAAAAGAAGGTTATGAAATTGACCTGTATGTATATCCGGTCCCTACTTTTATTGGTAACTAATAATAACATAACATAATAACACGCCTATATCCCCGTAGGCGTAGGCAGAGGTGCTAGCATACACATTTCGCCAGTTCATGTTTAGGCTTTTTTTTAATTTATGGCACGTCAATTTGACTTCACCTCGCCTGATGTTGAGCTGAAGGCGAAGTCGCATGAGAGAGGGTCACCATTGCAAACACGTTCAGTGCTACAATGGTGGCGCTCAGCTTGACGGCCTCATCAGATGCTTCTTCACGGCCCGCATAAAGGAGTCGGGACTGCAGGAAGAAGGAAACACGTGCGCCGGTAAGGAATTCCAGGACTTAATGGTGCGGCCAGTGGTCCCAATATAATAGGTGGCGATCCAATTGCCATTCACCGGGCACTTATAAACCTGCGATAAATACACACATAACTTCGAAAAGCAACGAAAAGTCATTGGTGTGTGCCATGGTAAAACCTGGGATCGAGCCCGAGACCTCGTCTCAGCAGTCCATTACCACCACTAGGCTACCGCGGCTCATCATTTATTCACTACAGTAGCCTTAGCACGAAATACTATCGAATTCGTAATATAAAGGTATCGACAGAACGGAGCATTGCGATTGGCGGGCTACACACGCACACAGGTTCACAAGAGGCAGACTGCCAACCACAATGCTCCGTTCTCTCAAGACCTTTACATTACGAATTCGATAGGAGTTCATGCTAGTGCTACAGTTTGCTTGACCTTCGGAGATATAGGCGTGAGTTTATGTTATACTAGCTGACCCGCACAACTTCGTCTGCGTCACCTCGTTTTTGTAACCTTTTTCATTCCTGCTATATACATATAAACCTTCCTCTTTAATCATGCTATCTATTAAAACAAACCGCATCAAAATCCGTTGCGTGGTTTTAAAGATTTAAGCATACAAAGGGACAAGAAAAATAGGGACAGAGAACGTGACTTTATTTTATACTAGCTGTTGCCCGCAGCTCCGCCTGCGTGGATGTCGATTATCGCGTTGTACGACTCTACTCGATTCACTACTTGCCTCTCTATACTACTTCTCCTTGCTGTCATGACAACGGAAATTGTTAGCGATATTAGCGCCAATGTATAGAAATTTACCGGATCAATTGAGATTTATGATTATTACTCCGCTCCCTTGTATGGTAGCGTGATGATATACAGCCTATGTTACTCCTAGATATTGTAGCCTTTTAGAGGTGAAAGAATTTGTTGAAATCGGCCCAGTACTTTTTGAGCCTATTCATTACAAGCATACAAAGATAGGTACAAATCTTCCCTCTTTATAATATTTATTTTATACTATGTAGTGATTATGTTACAAATTTTCCCACTCCACACAAGCCTCCACACATACTTGATAAGGCATATTAATACCCCAGTATTAACATGTTACAAAAGATAAGATTCTTAGTACGATAACAGATAGATTACATCATCATCAGACAAGACAAAAGACAAGGTTTAAGACAGCCAGACAGCCAGACACACATTCATTTTCAACTGTAAGCAATTTTGATTGTAAGCTAATGTACGTGCTTATAGTCCATTCGGTTAGGTATTCAAAAAACGTACACAAACTTGATTTCTTTATTATTTACTAGCTGACCCGCGCAACTTCGTCGGCGTCACCCCGTTTTTGCAACATTTTTCATTCCTGCGCCGCACCTGTTGGTCGTAGCATGATGTTATATACACATAAACCTTCCTCTTTAACCATTCTATCTATTAAAAAAAACCGCATCAAAATCCGTTGCGTTGTTTTAAAGATAGGCATACAAAGGGACATAGGGACAGAAAACGCGACTTTGTGTTTATACGTCAATTTGACTTCACCCCGCCTGGTGGTAAGCTCAAAGCGAAGTTTCAGGAACGAGGGTCACCATTACAAACACGTACAGTATTACAATGGTGGTACTCAGCTTGACGGCCTCATCAGATGCTTTTACACGCACCGCTTAAAGGACCCGGGACTGTAGGAAGAAGGAAACACGTGCGCTGGTAAGTATATTATGTACCAAACCGTATAACTCTGTGAATGAGTACCTAAAGGATAAATATATGAAATGATTTAAAATATACCACGAAGTATCCTATAAAAGCTCTTATTCTAAATAGGAAAATCCAAGCAGGATACACAGAACTAAGTAATGTAACATAATAATTACATAAGTACATAGTATTTTTACCTCCTTTGTACAGGGAAAATTACTTATAAGTAAGTACATAAGTTACTTGGTAATCATTACATAGTATACTAGCAAACCCGGCGAACTCCGTTTCGCCATATGAAAAATGATTTTCCCGCTTTTCTGTTGAAATTTTTCCTGAATTTTCTTTGCTATAAACCTCATGGAGCCCGAGACCTTTCCAACGAATGCAAAACCGTGGAAATCGGTTCGTGCGTTCTGGAGTTATAGCGTCAGGAAGGAAAACCCGACTTATTTTTATTACATAAGTACATAGTATTTTTACCTCCTTTGTACAGGGAAAATATATAAATAAGTACGTTACTTGGTAATATGTATGTAATGACACTATCTATCTATACAAATAAATAAAATTGGAGTGTCTGTTTGTAATATTAAAATAACCTCTTTCTACTACATGCATATGAATGTATATACCGGTACACATACCAAAATATATATTTTTAAAATTTTTGTCTGTCTGTTTGTCTGTCTGTTTGTTCCGGCTAATCTCTGGAACGGTTAGACCAATTTGGACGAGACTTTCACTGGCAGATAGCTTATGTAATAAGGAGTAACTTAGGCTACTTTTATTCTAGAAAAAATGTTATTTATTACATTCCAGGCGGACAAAGTCGCGGGCACAGCCAGTCTACACTAATTTTATAAATAGGAAAGATTTGTTTTTTTTTTCATTTGTTTATTTGTAACGAAAAGTCTCCGAAACTACTGAACTGATTTCAATAATTCTTTCACCTATAAAAAGCTACAAGCTTTTTTTACGTTTTACTCTTGTAAAACCGGGTAACGCAGACGAAGTTGCGCGTGTCAGCTAGTTCATTATAATATAGTTGCGTAGTTACAAACTCGAACCGGAAACCACTCAATGCACTACTTTGTTCATTGATTATTCCACCTTAGTATATAAATAATACATATACAATACATGTATCAAATTTCAAGCTTCCAGGGATTCTGTATTGGCATTGATACTTAGTTAAAACAATGTTCTCATATTCATGTTATATTCATTACTAGCTGACCCGCGCAACTTCGTCAGCGTCACCCCGTTTTTGCAACATTTTTCACTTCTGCTCCGCACCAGTTGGTTATAGCATGCTGTTATATACATATAAACCGTCCTCTTTAACTATTCTATCTATTAAAAAAAACCGCATCAAAATCCGTTGCGTAGTTTTAAACATTTAAGCATACAAAGGGATATAGGGACAAAGAAAGCGACTTTGTTTTATACTATGTAGTGATGACAAGCTATTGCCCGCGGTTCCGCCTGCGTCGAGTACTGGTTTCGCTTCCTCAACCCATGGGCTTGTATTCCAGGGATGAAAAAGTCTATGTGTTATTCCAGACTATTTTTATATATAGACTACATTTCTGTCAGATACATTGTGCCGTTAGAGCGTGATTGAATAATAAACGTCTAATTATCCAAAAAAAGAAGACGTTAGTCATCCAGATATTCAGACATCCAGACATCCATACACACAAACATCCAGACATACAAACATTAAAACATTCAAAAATTGCAACACCCAAACATCTAATCTTTCGAACATCGAAATATCTATCCAAACTAAACGTTTATATTCACTATTAGATAAGTACTACGGGATATTTAAAATGATTGTGGTTTTTATAGAGTACGTCATCGTCCAGTCATCCAGTCATCCAGACATCTCAGACAACCAGACATCCAGACATCCAGTCATCCAGACAACCAGACATCCGAACATCTTCACAAAATTTAACATTTATAACACTCTCGCGAGCTATAATAAATAACAAACATCGAAATTCGCTGTTTTTGGATGTTTGTTACTCAGTTGCAACAAACTTTTGAACGAACTTCCACCATATTAGTTAAAATAAGATTTTGCATGCCCAAACAGCTAGTATCAACAAATCATTCGTTTCCTAAAAAAAGTAATATTTATTCTATCTGTCTAAAGATAAACTGATTATTATATATCTACGACAAAAGAATAACATTATACAAAACACAATAAAGATATCAAACATTGCGTTTATCTCTTCGCACAAATAATATTAAATACATATTTGTTTTAGTATGTTACAACACTATTTACCTTGTTTTAAAACAATGTTTAAACATTTAAGGTCGTATTCTAGAAGATGGTGTCGCCTATAATGGTAGCCAAGGTCAGTCAGAGACTCTGAGATATCCATTCTAGGAGTTTCAGATTGCGTTGCACGTCAAGCTGAACGCTAGTGTTTGTTATGGTGACAATCTTTCTAGAGACTTTGCCTTCAGATAACCATCAGGCGAAGCAAATTGACATGTCCAAGATAAAAAGTTGGAATAATAGAAGGTTGTGCGGCGTTACCACACGTAAAAAAACTTGCGGAGCTGTCTATGGGGACTGTTGATAGAAACATAACATAACATAAACTCACACCTATATCCCCAAAGGGGTAGGCAGAGGTGCTAGCACCCACATTTCGCCAGTTTATGTTTAGGTCCCAATGTAATAGGTGGCGAGCCTATTGCCATTATCCGGGCACTTATAAACCAGCGATAAATACACACATAACTTCGAAAAGCATCGAAAAGTCATTGGTGTGTGCCATGGTAACCTGGGATCGAACCCGAGACTTCGTCTCAGCAGTCCATTGTCCATACCACTAGCCTACAGTGGGTTTTACTTTACAAAACAGTATTTACTTAACAAATAAAATGCTCATCGCGCTCTAAAACTTTTCACGTCAAAGCTTTCATAAATGAATTGTCACAAACTACTGGCCGTATAGAATTTCATCATATAATCTGTTTCATCCATTCTCTTTGTATTCGAACCATCTAAGCATACCTTTCTCTATTTCTTCACTGCATCTTCTACCATAGCACACAATGTTACCTTATCACATATCTATCATGTAACTCCAGTTATACATCTCAAAATCCTCATATCCATTGGGTTAAGTATTTAAAATTCTATTCATGAATTTAAATTTGAACTTCTTGTTTAACACTTCACTTATTTATTAGGTTTACACAAAATATTATAATGAATTTAGATTTTGAATTTCATAATTCAAATTTATAACACGATTCCATTCAATTTTATTTGAATTTAAATTCCGAACACTTTATTAAACATCATTTATTAGGTTTACATGACGTATTATAATTGAATTGGAATTTCAAATTCCATAATTCGAATTTTATTTATTACGCGATTCCATTCAATTTTCGAATGGAATTTAAATTGTGAACATTTACACATACACATTTATTAATGTTTACACATGAAATCACACACACAAATACGCGAGTGTTATTAAGGATGTACACACGTGCGCACAGCGCTACGGCAGATAAAACACTGAAGTACAAGTACCTACTGAG
Source organism: Pelosia muscerda (assembly GCA_963691645.1). NCBI lineage: Eukaryota > Metazoa > Arthropoda > Insecta > Lepidoptera > Erebidae > Pelosia > Pelosia muscerda. Next base: position 3,627,207 of record OY829125.1, read on the forward strand.
TCAACCATCAAATCAACCATGGTTAAAACAAAATTCGAGTACTTAATACAAGTTGTTTACATGCATAACATTAAGTTAAAATGAGATGATGAAGATGTAAATGGGCTTTGTTTAAGGAAGATATATTTTTCTGATCAAGCGAACTTCGCAAGTGAAGTTCGATCATAATTGTGAGAATATCGAAATATAATTACTACATAGTATAAAATAAAGTCGCGTTCTCTGTCCTTATGTCCCTTTGTATGCTTAAATCTTTAAAACTACGCAACAGATTTTGATGCGGTTTGTTTTAATAGATAGAATGGTTAAAGAGGAAGGTTCATATGTATATAACATCATGCTATGACCACCAGGTGCGGAGCAGGAATGAAAAATGTTGTAAAAATGGGGTGACGCAGACGAAGTTGCGCGGGTCATCTTTAAAACTACACAACGTTTGATGCGGTTTTTTAAATAGATGAAGTGATTGAAGAGGAAGGTTTATATGTATATAACATCATGCTACAGCCAAATTGCGCTGAGCAGAAGTGAAAAATGTTGCAAAAACTGGGTGCAGCAGACGAAGTTGCGCGGGTCAGCTAGTTAAACTATAAATGGCTGCTTCAATGACACGGCATGGCGTCTCACAAACAAATTCACAATTTAAGAGCACCATTTGTTTTCATAGACGTTACTATTGCCCGATAATCGGTGTTTTTGCACGTGCGAAGACAAACTGATATATTGTATTTGTTTATGTTGGCGTCGAGTCATTCGGTTGTATTGCCACAGAATAAAATGTGTAGTTACCATAGACAATAGTACCTATTTCTAGCGCCAATAGTCTCACAGACTCATGCATTACCGCGAAACCGAATTTAAAAATGTCAGTGTGACTTTTAGACACATTGACATCACTGCCATATTTATATTTCTGTCAAAGTTACGTCCTGCAATATTTAAAGTTATCAACTTGGTTTATTAAAAAAACGTTTCTCGAATCGTATACCTTTTTTTATCGTGCGAAATATCCTCACGGATACCTCCCCCGCCGGAGCCCGTTGGGGAAGTTATGTCTAGGTGTGTGGAGAGCACTTTAAGCGTTAGTCCCGGTTGGACATAGGCTAATAGGACATAGGAAAATTAGATGCAGTCATTACGACAAACACATTAACAAGCTTTTCCGACACGAAATGTGGACTGGTTTGGCACGCGCGGAAGCTTATTTTTTATCGTGCGAAAAATCCCCACTGATACCTCCCTGCCGGAGCCGGTTGGAGAGATTATGTCGGACTCGAACCTACTAAAACGCCCGCCGTCGTTGGGTCTTTAGTTGCTGGAGGTGAGATGGCAACCAACATATCCCTCGCACCCCAGCATCGACATTCACGCGAGCGAAGCCACTGGCAACAGCTAGTCGTAGATAAAAAAAAAACTTGCCTCACATGTATGGTCTGCTATAATATGCATACACTTTGGAACCTTATCACAATAATAAATGACAAGTCATTATTATGACATGAAACGGTAAACTTCGACAAGTTTAATGTGAAAAAGTTCTAAAACGTATACATATTATTGCAGGTGACTGTACCTACACGTGTAATGTATATATATACGATAAATTGATCTGAATGGTTACTCAAGCGAAGTAATTTCTATTTATATATTGAAGAGTTACACCCCTTAAGGTACATTTACCTTCTCGAATGAACGCCTCATCTTATTATGCGAAATGTGTAGTCTATTTTATTTAATACTTGTAAATATCTAACAGGGAAAATAGGGTTATATAGAGTACTTATCCTAACTTCACTTGTACGTTCGTGGTAAGTTAGTAGGGTCGCAAATTTATTGATATTTCCTCTAATTAGAACTCAGATTTTGAGTATCAGCCGAAATACTCGGCATCGGATATTCGGCATGAGCCGGAGTATTCGGCAAGAACTTGTCAATATTTGTCATTTGCCGGAATATTCAGCATCGGTATCATCAGACTGAATATTCGGAAGCAATTCGTCGATATTCGGTATCAGACGACATTCTACTCTGGCCGGGAAATTGAACATCGGTCAGGATATTCGGCATCAGCATCATGTTTATCTTTAGCCGTCATTTTCATCACTGGCCGGATCATTTGGTAACAGCTCGGAATCAATCGGCACATTTGACATTAACTGCAATATTCGACATTAGCTGGGAATTGTACTTTAAACAAGATAAATTAAATAAATAGATAATATAAAATCTTTATTGTCATAGAAAAACATTTACACGTATGAAAAATTCTCGCGAGTTAGTGTTGCAAAAACTGTATTACGGGAGTCAGTGTAAGAGCAGATAAATTCAGCTCAGTTATTCGACATTAGCCGAAATATTCGGTATCAGCCGAAATATTCGTCATCAACAGAATCTACACTAATATTATAAAGAGGAAAACTTTGTTTGTTTGTCTGTTTGGTTGTAATGAATAGGCTCAAAAACTACTGGACCGTTTTTAAAAATTCTTTCACCATTCGAAAGCTACATTATCCACGAGTAACATAGGCTATATATCATCACGCTACCATACAAGGGAGCGGAGTAATAATCATAAATCTCAATTGATTCGGTAAATTTCTATACATTGGCGCTAATATCGCTAACAATTTCCGTTGTCATGACAGCAAGGAAAAGTAGTATATGTAGAGAGGCAAGTAGTGATTCGAGTAGAGTCGTACAACGCGATAATCGACATACACGCGGGCGGAGCCGCGGGCAACAGCTAGTATTCAATAAAGTTGAGCGTGGGGCGCTGCTTCACGAACTAAAAGTAAATGCTCTTGATGTGGGTCTAATACAAAGTATCATGAGTAACCCGAGGTCTGAGGCAGCCCAAAAAATATGTCACCTGATTACAATAGTTCAGCAATGATTAATTATGATAAATGTACCTAAGCTGTAGAAATTATTGTAAGACTGTGTCCACTATGATCTAAGGTACGATGGGGTTGACATATCCTTACTGGATCAAAACCCCAAAATAAATAAAGATTAAAAAAAACAGAATATTCGGCAACAACTCGCCAGTATTCGGAATCTGTCAGGATTCGGCTGCCATATTCAGAATCAGCTCAAATATTCGGCATCCGCTGTTATATTCATCGTGTACAAAAGTACTACTCCAATTTATTTTCAAGGTTAGAAACTTAATCATGAATTCGTATTGTTACAAACTTATACCTGAAGTTAGCCGCGGGCTCTAAAACAGTGTAGGTTGGCTACATTACATTGTTTTATAGCCCGCAGCTAACTTCAGGTTTATACAAATAATACATACGCATATTATTGAGAACTTTTTGTTTGTTTTAACGTTAATTTAACTAAAATGTTTGGAAATATAACATTGTGTGTAGGTATAGTTTTATTATTTTATCATTTTCAGCTTTACGTTTCCAACCGAACCGTTTTCAATTTGCTGTCAATGGATTATATATGATAGGTACTGTGGTGGTTTTAATCTATCTATATATGTGTATATAAAAATGAATCGCGAAATATGTTGGTAAGCGCATAACTCGAGAACGGCTGGACCGATTTGGCTAATTTTGGTCTTGAATTATTCGTGGAAGTCCAGACAAGGTTTAAAAGGTGAACAAATATGAAAATGCTCGGAATGGAGCAGCGGGACCGGGTTCAGAAGAAGGCAACAGCTAGTAGGTAATAAAAATGTGTGAAATAAAATATTTCGAATCACAAATATAAAAATATCATTACATTTTCGTACTCATATTACAGATTTATTTCAATATCATACTTTACTAAGCGATTTCGCCAATAGACTCACTTTGTCTAGAGCATGCATATAAATAAACTAGCTGACCCGGCAAACGTTGTTTTGCCTTATAAACTTTAAGGGTCGACAACCCTTATCACTAAGGGGTATGAAAAATAGATGTTGGCTGATTCTCAGACCTACTCAATATGCTCACAAAATTTAATGAGAATCGGTCAAGCCGTTTCGGAGGAGTATGGCAACGAAAACTGTGACACGAGAATTTTATATATTAGATTTAGAAGAACGCGACTGCCGCACGCGGAATACAACCCAATCCATAGCGACTGGATCACAATGTTCAAACATTATGCCGCATCTACATTTACGTAACATTTTACCGTGACCGTGTCAAAAGTGCGTGTCCGTCGCGTATTCAGCTGCGTGATAGCTAAGCTTAAATTTAACCATCGCTCGACCATTTGTGTGCCCATGTGCAACAAGTTGTTACGTCCACACTCAACGTTTTATCTTGATGTTACGCTGTCCAGTCCACTATTCATATTACAAATGCGCGCGGCGACGGCGAGTGGCAAAGAAACGGTCAAATTAGGTCGAATATTGGCTCGCGCGGCAGCCGCTCATATTGTTTTTGCACCTTAAAGATCTTAGCGACGCCGCGGAAGGCCTCCCGTCACTTGGTTGACGACAGTGCAGGGGGACCTGAAGGAATCCGACATGCACGCCGAAGCAGCGAAGGATAGGGAGAGATGGAGAAGACAGACAAGGAGAGCCGACCCCAGATAATGGGAAGAAGGCTAAGGAAAAGAAGAAGAAGAAAGGTCTTAGAGGGGAACCAATCTTAGCATTGATAAACATTAAAATCATGCACTTCTTATCTCGAAATCATACAAGGACATAAACGAAAGATTTCCTGAATATGTTGGAACTATCTTGGCGGTAGTGATAACACGTAGATTTTCTATGTCGGTGTATATAAGCTTAGGTTCGTAGAGATAAGATATGTAACTCAATCTTGTATTTGTTTGGTTATAACTTATAACCTTATCTCTTTAAGGATGGGTAATACCTGCCTGTAAATTTTTCGGCCTGTTCGCATTTTTGATACGGTTTACTAGCTGTCTGCCGCGATTTCGACTGTTAGGATTTTTTGTGTATGGATTTCATGATGATAAATATAAGCTATACATATAATGTGGCTTTCTTTAGATAAAAGGTTAACAAGTTTCGAAAACAAATAAAATTGTTTATTCCTACCTATTTGGAAATCAGTTTCAGAAGAAGAAATATTATTCTTATTTAGAAACTAGTTACGAAATTTAGTTTCGTACGTGGTCGAAGGCGTTCATTCGAGTGCAGTGATGTCGTAACTGCTTATTTACGACTTTTCGTTTCTTTTTAGTTTTTTTTCTTTTGTATAGTGGCACATTACGAGTACAATTTATTTTTTCAAATTTTCCTGGAACTTTTGTAGCCCAGTGTACATGTTGGTAATTAAAATTAAATTAGAATAGTCGAGTTAGCAAGATACACTACACATAAACGAATAGTCGAGTTAGCAAGATACATTACACATAAACGAATAGTCGAGTTAGCAAGATACATTACACACACACACATACACACAAACACTAGATACTAGCTCTAGCAATTAATAAAACAACAGCACATAATTCCTAGCACAATACATATTTACTAAAAGAACAGTGTAATCAACCCTTTAGAATTGTTATGCTTTTAATTTTTTTTTTAAGATGAACGGATGATATAAATACCAGACACAAAAACAATCTTGTGGTGTGCGATAGGCGATCCCAAAAACATTATTCATCCTGGAGATTAAATTTCATTTTTTTTAAATAAAGGTTTAAATAATATAACCGTTCGATGTATTAAGTATGTAGTTTATAATATTTGTGTCAGACAAGCTTGGCAACACTGATATACGGGGTGTTAGGGAAACGCTTCCAAAGTCGAAGACACATGGTCTAACTCAGAGTACCGTAAAACTGGGGGAATAGGAATCCATGGGTGGATAGAAATAAAATGGTCATTGGAATATTTATATATATAAAATGAAACCCGTTTTCCGTTGTCACGACATAACATGAAAACGGATTGACCGATTTGGCTAATTTTGGTCTTGAATTTATTTGTGGAAGTCCAGATAAGGTTTAAAAGGTGAACCAAGAGCAGCGGGAACGGGATCACATGTCCACGCGGGCGGAGCCGCGGGCAACAGCTAGTTTTAAATAAATTCTTTTACAAAATTTTAACTTAGCCCAATAACAGATTATTTCGTGACTCTTTTTTTTTTTTTTTTTTTTTTCGTGCGAAAAATCCCCACGGATACCCCCCTTCTCCGCCGAGGGCGGTTGGAGAGGTTATGTCGGACTCGAACCGACCAAAACGCACGCCGTCTTTGGGTCTTTAGTTGCCGGAGGTGAGATAGTAGTCAACATATCTCTCGCACCCCGGCAGACCCGGGGCCGTCTCTTTCAAGATGACCCCCGTCGGGTGTAGGGACCACGGTGTCCCCGTCCAGTCCCCGGGTATGGGGAGGCGCGCTTAGCGCCACCGCCGCGGCCTGCTTCTGCTAGGGTGACAGGCGGCTCCACCCGTCACCCTCAGGCCCGCGCTCATGGAGGACGGAGGTCATTCTGCGACCTCCGACGTCCGAGTCGCCTCCGCTCGTCGCGGGCTGTGCGGGTCCGGAGTCTTCTCCGAACTCGTTCCGCCGTCTCCTTCTCGAGCATTACTTGCTCGCAGAAGGAGGCGCCGGCAGCCCAAGCGTTCGCGCACCGTACCATCGCCGTGATCAATGCGGTGAGCGAGAGAATCCGCACTCCTAGGGCCGCCACTAGGACCCGCCTCGGCGTCTCCCACGCCGGACACCCGGTCAGCGTGTGGAGACCCGAGTCCTCGCTCGCATCACAGTGATGGCACTCGGACGTTGGCTCCTTCTGAATCCGTAGCAGGTAATCCCCAAATCACCCGTGCCCGGTGATCACCTGCGTCAGCCGGTATGAGAGGCTACCGTGTGGCCTCTCTAGCCAGTCCTCCATGATGGGTCTTACCGCCGCTACTACAGCGTGCCCCCGCTACTACAGCGTGCCCCCGCTACTCCAAATTTTCGCTTGAAAGATAGTAGCTAAATAATTTAGCTGACCATTTTATTTCTATTCACCTGTGGAGGAACGGGATGTGATGTCCCTCCAACACAAAGGGAGGATCCTCCGACCAGGCAAGGTGATCACGCCTGGCGGGCCGCGGCCCAACGGTTGTCGTTGGGTTGTTGTATATATGTCGTACCAGCGCGAGAACTTCATTTTCGCGATGCAGGATCCGTAGTGACGTAGTAGTTACTCTTGCTGTCGCTAGATGGCGCTGGGTACATGTGGTATCGCCACACACCCTTCAATCTCTATCCACCCCGTTTTACCGTTACATTGAACAAAACGACGGCAATATCGAAGAAATATCGAATTTATATGTCAAAACACATATAAATCTTTATAAAATTAAAACTACAGATCCCAAGTGTATAAAATTTTTATGGGACCAAATGGCAACTATTTTGCATCGTACTAATAAAGAATTACGTAAATCGAATCAGAAATCACCGAGTAATTGGTGTACATACATAAAAAAATACTAATTGAATTGAGAAGCTCCTCCTTTTTGGAAGTCGGTTAGTAAAAAAATTACGAATTGGCAACATAACATAACATAAACTCACGCCTATATCCCCGCAGGGTTAGGCAGATGTGCTAGCACCCACATTTCGCCAGTTTATATTTGGTCACAATGTAATAGGTGGCGAGCCTATTGCCATTAACCGGGCACTTATAAACCTGCGATAAATACACACATAACTTCGAAAAGCTTCGAAAAGTTATTGGTGTTTACCATGGTCAAACCTGAGATAGAACCCGAGACCTCGTTTCAGCAGTCCATTACCCATACCACTAGGCTATCGCGGTATTTCCGAATTGGTAACTTTTTTATTTCTTTTTTTTTTTACTTTTTTTTCATACCATTTAAACTTCGGGAGCATTTTCCTACCACCTTATTATAGCGTATAAATAGTTTAATAATAATACCACTGAAATCACCGCTCGCCACGACATTCCCGGCAACGTAAACATTGAGAGACGACATCCTATCGTCCCGCCTCGCGACTCTGCTCGCTTCAAAACTAGCTGACGGCAACTTACTGTAGTCTATAAGTGAGAATTTCTCGCGAACGTGACTTATTGGAGAGAACGTAGATGATTTGCTAAAATTTTAACAGTTTTTTATCAATTAAGAATTAATTTTGTATGTTAATTAAAACATAAAGGAGGTTTTAAAAGTAGTAATGTGCCGGATATTCATATCCGCAAATATCCGAGGAATTCGTATCCGTTACTTTTCATTGAATATTTTATTTTACTTAATATTCAATATTTATTTACATGAGTATTTTTTATATTACTAAGGTGGCAGATATACACAAGGTCCACCTGATGGAAGGTGGTCACCGCGGCCTGGAGACGTTTGCAATGCCAGGGAACCCCATATTGTAGTCGCTTGGGATTACCAAAGCAGTATTTATATTATATTTAAATACCTAAAATCGAAATGAAAAACGTAACGTATCATATCACGCAAAGTGTCAAGTGGCGACTATCTATAGTAATTTCAAGATCACTCACAAATAGATCAATAGGCTATTTGACAACATTAAAAATATAAAATGAATTATGGTCATCCTATCAGAAAATAACGTAAAAAGACCTACGAGACTACAATTTACTCACAAATATGTATATTTTATGAGAATTTCGAATATAAAAATGTTTTAATTTGTTGATTTCTTGTCTATGACAAACACGCTTGTAATTGGTCAGGAGCAAATGTCGTCAATTTCCTACAAAATATTATATTTAATAATATTTATGACATCTCCATTTATAACAGCTATTGTTTGTTTCTTATAATGACGTCACACGCATCGCCATTTGTAAAAATTATAGCGTTTACGCGCACTTTTAAAAATTTCAACTTTATCATTGATTTTTTAACATAACGCATTGTTATTTCACAGAAATATCACATTAATATTATAGTATGTTTATACTGCAATAATTTAAAATGGTTTTCGAAAATTAGTCGCATCAATACGTATCCGCGAATCTTCGGAATAGGTTCCATATTCGCGGATATTAACTATCCGACACATCACTAAAAATAATCAAATATTACTTATTTAAAGATTAATTTACTTCAATGGAACTCTTAAATTATGTTAGTTCAAACTAACCTGTATTCGTCATCGTCACTTGAAGAGCTACTATAGTCCCTCACTCTCTCAACAGATGGCGCTGTTTTAATAATTATATTCTCCGGAGTATCACATATTATTTTAGAACCCTTATAGATCTTTTTTCTCCGGCCCTTAAGAAAAACATCATCGTTTTCTGAATCGGTTTTAACACCGGATTCACGTAATTCACTTACACGTTTTTGTTTTAAGGTTGACGGTGTGGAACTACGTCTTTTGGGAAAAGTTGACATAAACTTTATGAAGTTTTCTTCTAGAATGTTCGTTTTTTCGCGAGTCTTCTCTGGGAATGAGAGTTTTGGTATCTCCAAACATCTGAATATAGGAGGTTTTTTAATTTCAATTTTGTATGGACTCGACGCTAAACTTTTACTAGTAATTTTGTTTTCTTTAGGTTCTTTTAAAACCCTCATAGAGGATGTAGACGGAGCATTGCGAATAACATTTGTCTCTTTCCTTCTCAAGAAGTCTAAAAACCTGCTATCTCTCTCTGGTGTAGGCGGTTCGCTAGAATCGTGATCTCTCGATAAAATTTCTAAGGAATCCATGAATTGAGCCCATTTGGTCTTTCGAGTCTTTTTTATAGCATGGTCTTTTCGGTCTACTGATGACGGTCTTCTCGGTGAATAGTCAGATATAGACATTAGCGGTGAATTACAAGAAGATGGCTCAGAAAATTTTAGCACTAGGTACATTTAATTAGCGTAAGTGAGGGTAGGTCAAAATATAATTACCTTAGTTTGTTTCAATTGTAAACAGTAGGAGAAACTTCACAAATATTAATGAACACGATCACACTGATAAATACTGTTATATGATAAAATCATTTATGAGATAAAAAATACTATAACATTACATTCAGGCATGTATTCTAGAATGCCACTCAACTGAATCTCTCTGACAGATGTCATCAAATTTAGATCGAAAAAGCGAGATTCGAACCCGCGATATTACCCTTACAGTCCCAAAAATGGCTGTATAGGAGAATTTCGAATGCTTCAGACGCGGCTTCGTGGCTTAGCAGTCAAACCGTTCCCCCTATAAAGGAAAGATCGCGAGTTCGAATCGCGTCCATGCATTCACCTTTTCGGATCTAAATTTGATTTGATCAGTTAGCATACTAATTGTTTTAGAATATTTTCAGTAAATCTGTCATCAAATAAATCTAGGTTCAGCTGAATTGAATCCTAGATTACGGCTTTTAAAGTGGATACAGTTCTATTTTATTCGTAACTCTTCGTTATCACCAAAGTTTAAAAACGTGTATTCGACAAGTCACAGACTTTGCCGTCATTTTTTTTCATGCCAACATATTGTGTACCATGAGTACTACCAGGGGCCTTCGGCTTCGGGAGCGTTCCCCTTACACCCTGTATATTTTCAATACAACATAGATAAAAGAAGTAAGACCGTTTTAACAAATATTCACTAAGTTTTGTATTACACAAGTTTGCACCTTGATTTTTGGTGAAAACGAAGGGTAACAAATATGTATGTGAGTTACATTGCGGTTTATACCTAGTTATCGAATGTAGTCCCATGGCAATAGTATAGGCTTTTTTTAAATGCGAATATCCCCTCGTATACCCCAGGTGGGGGCGGTTATGGCGGATTGGAAACCAAAATGGTCGTCTTAGGTTTTCAGATGCGAGATTGTTTAAGATATATTCATCGCAACTCCAGTTAGCTCAAGCCCATCTATGGCCCGGTGGGAATATAGCATAGAGTGCGGGTATAACTCTTGTCTATTGCGACGATTGTAAGCAGATTATTTATTTGTGATAAATTCAGAATCAAAAATTCGACATGAATTTAGTGTTGTAATGAACCCGTCTATAAAATTACTTGCCTTATGGGGTTGCAATTACATATCAGGTGTAGTGTATTGTTTTGATGCGGATATATTGCCATTTTATAACCCGAGACGCTGTCCAGTTTTGGTCAACCCAAATCCGACATAACCACCGATAGCCAGAGGTGGTACCTGAAGGGATTACGCTCAATAAAAAAAAAAGATAACAACTCTGTCTATTTAAAGGGCTTTAGCAAGCTATAAAATACAGTAAAAGACTCACCGTGTTCATTAAAGTGCTTCTCGAGGTCTTCATGCGACAGATTAGTCTGCGTCTGCGGCGCGTCGGGGGCTACCGTCTGTTCGGGCCGCGAGCGGGAACATCTACACGAATAATAAGCGTTTTTAGTTTTCAAAACTTCAATAGGAGTTGTAAGTAAAAATGGAAATGTAACATGACAGATTTAGTAGCAGTACCGATGTCGCCAATCTCACACTTAAAACCGTTAATAATACTTCTTCTACTACTTCTTCTGGCGCAAATCATACGAAATGTAAAACGAAAATAACACCTAAGCCGTTCGAAATAGAGATTATTTTGCTATAAAAAAAATATTAATAATGTTTCAAACTTTGAATAGAACAAGCCAGAATATTTACGAAAAACTTTACACGTATGTCAGTGAATTCTAAAAAAGTTATTTCAAACTTTAAGCTTATCACAATAAGGTTCATATTGTCAAATTTGTCTTCGTAACGTAAAACCTACTTCACACTTCCAATTATTTTTGTTTTCTTGAATGTTCTCTAGATTTTTATTAGCAGAATTGGCCTTCTGTAGCCTTAGCACGAAAAGCTAACGAATTCGTAATGTAAAGGTTTTGAGCTACACACGCACACAGGTTCACAAGAGGCAGACTGCCAATCACAATGCTCCGTTCTCTCGAAACCTTTACATTACGAATTGGATAGGAGTTCGTGCTAGTGCTACTGGTCAAACTACAGAACTTACACCAGTGCATTATAGAGGTCAAATGGCAGTCGCTTCACACAAAACGTCTAAATTCAGTCGTTTCGTAACTAGAATGAAAGCCGACCATAACCGAGTCGAGGCGAGCCTCACAGCCTGATGATGATGACTCACCGTAACATAGCATTGCTGCATCGTAAAGCTAACTCAAGTCCGTCGAGCCAACAGTGACCGGCGGCCTGCGAAGGCGCCCGGAATATCAGGTGAGCGGTCGGCAACGGTTGGACCACCGCACCTGGGGACAAAACACATGTGACATACAGGATACTACTAGCGCCATCTAGTTATAATAGGGCGAACTGTGACGGTACTATTGATATATCATAGACATTGATATTACAAGCGTAAATAGAACCACAGACACATTTATTACCGGAACCGAATGTATTACATCGTGCATTCAAAGTTCTGAATAGATTTTAATTTGAGAGATACCGGTGATCGCCGGTAATAGCTGAAGCGTCGCATCTGACGTATACCACACGTGGTTACCGAGGATATTACTAACGCCATCTAGTGATAATGCGCCGAACTATGATGGTATTATTGATATGTACTACATTACGTTATAAAAAATCTTAATAGATATCTAAACCTAGAGATACAGGCGAGGAGAGAAGGTAGGTTGAGGGTGTGTTGGAATATGTGTACGTGTGTTCACTGTGTGCAAACATAATGGCAATTTAACGGTGTCGGTATCGGTATCGGTATCGGTATCGGTATCGGTATCGGTATCGGTATCGTTATCGCTATCGCTATCGCTATCGATATCGGTATCGGTATCGGTATCGGTATCGGTATCGGTATCGGTATCTGTATCGGTATCGGTATCGGTATCGGTAACGGTACCGGTACCGGTATCGGTATCTGTAATCTGTCTTCCTTACCAATCGTTTCGTTATGCGGTCCTCTCGGAGCCCAGATGCTCTGTTCTAGAGGATGGTAAAGTTTGAAGCAGAATCCGTCCTTCTTGCTGGGACGCTCTATTACTTGGCAGGATGTTAGCAGGACTGTGCCCACCCAGTGACTGCTCTGTTACAAAAAGAAAGTATATTTAAGAAAACAGTTTCAACCAGACTGCAGCGCCCTCTTAGTTTAAAAGTAAAACACTTCCCTTAGGGGTGAAATATCATTCTGTGTTTCCGTAAACCTGGGAGTAATCAAGCCTAAATTCGACAGGTTACTTCTGCTCCACCATAGACAATCTCAGGTAAAAAAGTGGTTAAACGCAAGCCAAATAATAACTTAAAATGAACTTCAAAACTACGGTACTACACTTGTCCGACCTCCTCATAATGTCAAATCAAATCAAATCAAAAATCATTTATTTTGCATAGACCAGTAAACGGCACTTACAAAACGTCAATATTAACAACATTTTATCAATTGCAAATGGACCACCGATTCGAAACGCGGCCCCGACCTGAAAAGACTCCGGCAAGAAACTCAGCGGGATTTTCTTTTTTTTTTTGGTCTATTTTAGAATATTTTTTTTTTGAAATTTAGCTGAGTAGCAAGTTGAGTGTCAGTTCCAATAACCTATTCTAAGTAGATGCATTCAATATAAAAGAATATTTTAACTGTATTTTTTATACCGTAAGGCCGCTCACACACGCTCACATTAATCGCATATGCAACTCGCGATAGACACGATAGACACGCACGGTTATATCGATATACATGTACAACAGCTTATTACGGTACGATTCGCCCATAATGAGGCATATAACCACTAGAGTGAAACCCTATATGATCACTCCAGTTAATTAAAGTCGTAATAAACGTCAAGTCAAGTACCACAGTGTGACTATCTACTGCTGGATATAGGCATATCCCTCTTTAAAATGAGACTCGAAACAATACTTTTAATTTTGAATTTGGAACGAATGACGAATTTGTAACACATTATACGCAATACAAGATTTAAATTACGAATTTGAATTTGACAGTCAGTCAATCAATTAGTCACAGTACGTCACGTCAAATACCACAATGTGACTTTGGCTTGCTGGACATAGGTCTCTTTGAAAAGAGACTAAAAAGAATACTTTGAATTTTGAATTTGGAATGAGACGTTGTACTTTATATTTACTAAAAACCTTGATGTTACCATGTTTATGAGCAAATAAATATTTCATTCATTCATTCGTCACCACACGGATCAGCGAAAGTATCGCGATTAAATCGATAAAAACGCACAACACTATCGGCACTATCGCAATAAGAAGTCACTCTGAGCTAACTAGCCTATAGCATACTTGTTTTTTTATTGTGCCAAAAATCCCCATGGATACCCCCCACCGGAGCCGGTTGGGTAGGTTATGTCGGACTCCAACCGACTAAAACGCACGCCGTCTTTGGGTCTTCAGTTGCCGGAGGTGAGCTAGTAGCCAACATATCCCTCGCACCCCAGCAGACCCGGGGCCTTGTCTTCGAGATGACCCAAGTCGGGAGCCTATAGCATACTGACTACCCTATCCTACATATAAAGAGAATAGATATGTATTTCTGTAAATAACGAAAATACTCAAAAACTACTGGACCGATTTCAATTTTCTTTTGTATTTAGAAAGCTACATTACCACTGAGTACACAACGATATGAAAGAGTTCCCCGCGGGCGAAACCACGAGCAACAGCTAGTGTCTTGTACAAAGACTTTTTGTAGTACTACTAGACAGGCAATACGGCACAAAAAATATATTTTCAATCACTTACTTTGGGTAGATTCTCCTCACTTTTTCTATCTGTTATCTGCAAAAGCGCGAAAAAAATATACATTTCTGTGACATAATTAATTGTTACTGATAGCTTGTCTAGTAGTATACAAAGAAGTTATCCGTACTAATTGTATATCACTACATAGTATAAAACAAAGTCGCGTTTTCTGTCCCTGTGTCCCTTTGTATGCTTAAATCTTTAAAACTACGCAACGGATTTTAATGCGGTTTGTTTTAATAGATAGAATGGTTAAAGAGGAAGGTTTATATGTATATAAAATCATGCTACAACCAGCTGGTGAGGAGCAAGAGTGAAAAATGTTACGAAAAGGGGGTGACGTAGACGAATTTGCGCGGGTCCTCTAGTAACAAAATAAAATTCAATTATTTTCAAATCAGAGATCCATAGTGCTATAACTATTCAAGTTAAGAAATGGTGTTAGTAATGAATATTATCACTACATAGTATAAAACTAAGTCGTTTTTTCTGTCCCTATGTCCCTTTGTATGCTCAAAACTTTAAAACTACGCAACGGATTTTGATGCGGTTTTTTTTATAGATAGAATGGTGAAAGAGGAATTATGCTACAACCAACAGGAATGAAAAATGTTGCAAAAACGGGGTGACTCAGACGAATCTGCTTTATAATTAAACTAGCTGACCCGTGCGACT